>OV702297.1:68251850-69451850 GCA_916181665.1 Avena sativa
GAATTGACATGAAAGTATACAATGCATTTTTCATCATCACGATGAGATAATCCGTCATTTATTCTTCCATTGTAAATTTGCTCGCTCTATATGGTCATTCATCCAAATAGCCTCTAGTTTATATCCTCCACGTTTGGTGGCCAATGCTTTTGGTAACTGGTTGTATGAGATTGATGATAAATACAGAACTATATTTAGGGGTAGGAGTGCTTGCCAATGTTTAGGGGTAGGAGTGCTTGCCATTATTTGATCGCTATGGCTATGTAGAAATGAAAGGATTTTCAATAACATTATGTCTTCTCCTTTTGAGATATATATTGGGCCACAGCTATCCTCTGATTATGAACTATTCTCTAATGGATGGAGTTTCGCGACTTTTTTGTGGAGGGTTGTACGCGTTTGAAGGACACGCAAGAGATATTTTCTCCCAACATGGATGACTGCGTGATTTGCGGATCGACCTGCCATAGCTCGAGGCCGTTTCTTTTGATTGTGTTTTTTGTAATTTTTGTTTACTTTCTTTACTCTTTAATTGTGTGGTTTGTATGGCTGTGTGCATCCTAATTATCCATAGGCCGGGTGTAAACATTACTTTAAAGTAATAAAACATCCATTTTAAAAATGTGCATACACACCAAAGCGATCGAACGCACGAAAAGAGGTGTTTAGAAGAAAGAGCGTCATGTACCGGACAGGTGGATACCTGCAACGAAGATACGTAAACAATATGGAGAAAAGACAAACAAACGTTCGTTCATAATAGGATAGGATAAGAAGAGTTAGCACACGAAAAGGCAAAAGTCAAAAAGTTCGAAGAAATAAGCCGACAAAGAGATACATGTAACGTATAATAAATAACACTCAAGCTAAGTAGCATAGAATAGACTACAGGTAGACTAAAAGAGGACATAAAATGCACATAATAGCAAGCTCATGAGTCGTTACTAAATACATAGTCTACAAAATAAAATGTTCACAAAATCTTATATGACAAGCTAATTGAACGGGGAAAATACTTTTTTATGGTGTTATGTTCCTGGCTATTCTCTCTAACCGAGCTTTTAAGGATGCAAATGTCGGTGATAAGATCGAGAAGCATCCGATGATCGTCCTTCATGTCCGCATGAACCGAGTTGTCTCATTGGAGCGTTGTCTTAATGTCGCTGACATCGTTCATGAGGTCGAAATGCATGCTCCGGTTCTTCTTGACCTCGTTTGAACATTGTGCTTCAGCCATTCCTGAATATTTGCCGTATGATTATCGTTGTCGTGGTGTGGAACACGGCAGAGCCATCGGGAATGGCAAAGAAGGGACAGACGGATGCATTCGGTGGCTCACGCAACGGGTTGCGCACGGTGCACTGCAAACACAGGGACGTACCCAGGTTCGGGGCCCTCTTGGCGAGGTAACACCCCTACTCCTGCAAGATGAACTATGTATGGGAGCTCGATGCTCAGTACAAGTGCTCCTTGAGCTATTTCCTTAGCTACTATCGATGGCTAGAGGAAGATGGGAGCTATATGCTAACACTTCTCTTCTTCTACTGTTGTCACTTACCTAGAACACTGGCTCTGCCCTCTCTTATATACTGGTCTGGGGGGCAGATTATAGATTGGGTCCTAGGGTTTACTGTTTGGATATGGGTTTATAGGGCAGGGCCGGCTGCAGGGCCCAGCCGGTGGGCCGGGACCCAGTCCGCCCTTCTTTTAGCGTCATCCTTCTCTTTAGTGGTCACCCGGGCTTCCTTTGGGGCGTCACCCTTGCTTTAACTGTCACCCGGGCCGCTTTCGCAAGTCCAGCCGACCGTCTTGCTTTATCTTTGTCTGGTAGTGCTGGTCATGACGGCATGCCAGCTTCCTTGATGACGAGGGAGAGCCAGAAGGGTACCCCGCACGGAGCGCTAGTCCTTCCGTGCTCTCCATCGAATCCGAGGTGAGCCGGGTGGGAACGGGCACCCGGCCGGTTCTTCTGGCCACCGGCTAGACGGGCCAGTCGGGAAGGTTATAAGCCCAGACGGGCTTGCTTGCCATACGGCTAGAGTTTTAATTCCTGGAAGCCAGGCGGCCTGCATCTTCTGGAGCCGGCCTACTTATGCCTGGCTTTCCCCACCCGGGGGTTATCCCCCGACACTAGTCCCTGAGCACGTATGGTCTTGGCCGGTGGGCAAGATCTTCCGTGCTCCTTCCTTTCCTGAGAGGTTGCTTTACTTTCGCCGGCTGTGGCTTTTGCTTTCCGGCTGGAGTTAACCGGCTACGGAATCGATGGCCGTCCACTGGGTGTAAACAGCAAAGGCAGATACTGGCTGGCAGAGCTGAAGACGAAACGTTGGGCTAGATGACGTCATTGATGCCATCACCCACGCCCGTGGCTCTGGCGCACGTCGCGTCAGTTTGACTTCCGCGTCGCTGCGTCAGTTTTTGGCAACTGCACACGCAAACGTGCCGCAACGTTTCCTCGGGGCAAGGGCGCACGCCTCGCCTCCCGCTGAAGCTCGGGGATCTTCTGTGGCAATCACGATGGCGCAGGGGATCTGGAGCCGAAGCGTCGCGCAGCTGTGGCACTGTAACGCCACGCGTCGCGCAGAAGCCGAAGGGGTGACATTGCCGCTTGCGGGGATAAATAGGGCTCCGAGGGGATCGGTTCCCACACTTATCCATCCTCCGGCTCATCTTCTCCTCGTGCCCTTGCATTCCTTGTTCTTGCGCGCCCTCTCCCTGTCACCGCCGGCCACCTTCTTCTCGCCAACCACGGCCTCCTTCTCTTTTGAGATGTTGCCGGAGCAACACGGCGGTTGGTGCGGGTCCTTCGTGACCGATGATCTTATCAACAAGTATCGGCGGGGGAGGTTTCTTCCCTCGTTGTTGCTTGTGAAGCACCGGCTTGTGCCGGAGGGGGAGAGGGTGTCGAACCCTCGGCCGAGGGAGCGCGTCGTCTTCCTCGCGCACTTCGCGTGCGGCTTCGGCCTCCCCGTTAGCCCGTTCCTCCTCCAGCTCTTCGGCTTCTTCGACCTCCAGCTTCACCACCTTGGCGCCAATGCCATGGCACAGCTGTCGCACTTTGCGGCCTACTGCAAGTCGTATCTTGGGGTGTGGCCCGAGGTGGCGAACTTTCTCAAGTTCTTCCACTTCAAGGCCCAGAACATCACAAAGGGTGGCTCGCTAACGCGGACGGGCTGCTGCGCCATCTACCCACGAACTTCCTCTCCGATGCCGCGGTTCGAGCTCCCCGACACCGTCAAGCTGTGGCAGCGCACATATTTCTCTATGAGCAATGCCATGGAGATTGACTGGATCTGCCTTTCGCCCTTCACCGATGTGCCCTCGTCGCAGAGGGCCTGGACGATGAAGAGCATGGGCGCGGTGGCGAACCTCGATCGGATGGCCGCCCGGGTGGAGATGATGGTGGGGACGGAGAGGCTCACCGCCTGGGACATCACCTTGTCGTGGATAGTGCGTCTTGTGCTTCCGCTGCAGAAGCGGTCGCACAAGATGTGCCATCTTTCGACCGCCAACGATCCGATGAGGACGTCGCGGAAGGATGTGCCCATCCAGGACCTGCGGAATTGGTCTCCATGATCTCCAAGTTCCGCATCGAGGCCAACTGGGCATACTCCTGCCCCCCATACCATCGCGGCCGCCTGCCGCCGTCGGTAAGTTTTCTCTGGTTGCTTTGCGCCTCGCCTCTTGTATTTGCTAGCTTTCATTGGGTGCCTTATGCCCCCTTTTTGATTAGTTGTTCACGGCGCAGCTGGCCAAAGATGGCGTGGGTGACTTCCCGCTTCCGTCCTTCTTGGAGGACAGGAAGCCGAAGAAGTACCCCCAGATAGAACCCAAAGGGTTTCCCGTCCGAGTGGACGACGGCCCCTCGGATCCTCATGGTAAGTTGTTGTCCGCAGCCTTTTCTTTCACCTTTGTTCTTGAGGTTATGGTTTTTACTCTTTGCTTGTGCCGCAGTCGATGTCACTGACGAGGAGGGTGCCCGAGAAAGACCCGCGACGAGAGCCCGAGGAAAGAGGACGGCACCTGTTGCCGCTCCCACTCCAGTTGATACGAAAAAGACGTGCCGAGGGCGTCAGGTTGTTGCTCCACCCTCCGTCGCCGGGTTAGTGTCTCTCTTGCCCTTGCTTGCCACTCTGCGGTTTTGCTGCTTTCTCCTTTGACTCTTCGTTCCGCGCAGCGAGGCCATGGTGCTCGGTGATGGAGGTGCCGCCGTCATACCTCCTCCGCCTCCTCCGCCGGTTGAAGAGGTGGCGAGGTCGCCGGTTGCGCCCGCGCCGGCTGCGGTTGGCCCGGCTGTAGCCAGCCCGGCTGCATCAGCCGTGCCCTCTCCACCCAGGGCGCCTGAGGGCTCTCCGACCATGGGGCTACTGCACCAGGCCCCTGCGTCTTCGCGGTTGGGCCAGCTGTTTGCGGTTGCGCAGGACCCAGAGACCCCCCTCCCTCTCCTAAGGGCTGGCGTGAACCCGGCTTGGAGCGATGCTCCAAGCAGTTCCGCCAGGCCTGTCATTACGGAGGTGACGGAGGAAGCGGGGGCCGCGCAGGCGGCTGCGACGGATGTCGGCCAGCCGGATGGTGGTCAACCGGCTGGGATGGAGTTGGTGGTGGCTGTGCCTTCGGGTGTAGCTGCCGATGATGACGAGGTTATCGTCACCGGCTCGAGGCCAGCTCCGGCTGTGCTGACGCCGGCTGCTATCCTTGCCCAGCTCTCCGGCTCGGCGCCCGTCGCACTCAGCCAGGTTCGCCACCTGGTTGAGGGAATGGAAAGTGGCCTTGGCGAGGCCAAAAAATTGTCTGTTTTGAGGGAGGTAAGTCGTTGCCCTTCATACGTTTTCCGCTCTTTCATCTGGTTTGCTCCTCTGTTGCTCATTTGCTTTCTTGCTGCAGAAAGCGTTTATGGAGTCTGTGAAGAACACTCGGGACATTGGCCATAGGATTGCTTCTTCAGATCTGTCTTGGCGATTGGCTCCCTTTTCCCGTTTTTTGTTGACCATCGGGTATCGTCCTACAGCCATGATCCATGACAAGGAGAAGGAGTTGGAGCGCCTCAAGGCTAAGGTTGCCCGGCTGGAAGAATCGAACAAGGCGCGACAGGCGCAGTTCGATCAACTTGCCGCTGCCAAACACCAGCTTGAGGTTAGTATAGAGCGGGGAAAGAAGACGGCTGATATCCGGGCGGAGGCGCTAAAGAACTTTGAGACGATATGCACCCAGCAGGAGGGGACAATCCAGTCTCTTCGCCGCAGGGAGGAGGAGCTCAATCAGTACCTCCAGAACATCTCGGAGATGGTCATCAGTAAGTTTTTCAGCTACTCTCTTCCGGTGTGCCGTGACTTGCTCGATCTTGTCGGTTTATTCTGCTTTGTGTCTGGCTGCAGCTCACTATCCTGAGGCGACCGAGATGGCCACAGAGAAGCTACCGATGGAGGAGGTTGGTCATGACCTAACCGCCCTCAACTTGGTCAAGGTGGTGGCAGAGGAGAGCAACGGCTTGCACGCCGTTAGCAATGATCTCTTCCACTACATCTGGCCGGAGGCGGGCCTGGTCGTGCACGACATGGCCATCCTGGCCGTGGCGCTGTCCAAGGGCATCGACGTGCTGGACGTACACAAGGAGTGGGCTGCTCGAGGCGGGGCGGAGATGGCGCTTGCGATGGTGAAGTCATGGTATCCTGGTGTCGACCTGAGCATCGTCGACCGCGGCTTCCGCCTTGGGACGACTTACGAGGGTCTTCGCGAGAGCCTTCCTGCGCTCCAGGCCTGCAGGGTGAAGATCGGCACCTACGTGGACCTGGAGCGTGATTTCAGCGCCCCCGGAGAGCCACGGACGTTCCACTAGGAGCCGGCGCCTTGGAATCCCATTGATGTAGCTTCCAGCAGCCAGCCTCCTTCCACTGACGCCGATGCCGCCCCTGCTGATCCAGCTCCTGCTCCTTCTACTTTGCAAGCTCCTGACTCTTGATCCATGGGATGCCGGGTGTATTTGTGAAAATTGCTACTCTGATGTGATACACTTCTGCTGACTTCTGTCGCCGACCTTTTAATCTGTGCGGAGCCTTCGTGCTCCGTTTTATGGCTTGGTGCCTTTTGCTAATCTTTGTTTGTGTCTTCGTCATTTGTGGTCTTTTATGCTCGCGCTGGCTGGGATAGCCACCCGGCTTCGAGCTCTTTTTGCCGTCTTGACTTTGTTTTGTGGGTGCGCGGGAGCGCGTCCACTGGGTGTAGTCCTCGAGGTTCAGGCCGGCTGGGGTAGCCAGCCGGGGCGAAGCTCTTTTGGCTACTTTCACTTGAGTTTGTGGGTGCGCGGGAGCGCGTCCACTGGGTGTAGTCCCCGAGGTTCGGGCCGGCTGGGGTAGCTAGCCGGGGCGAAGCTCTTTTGGCTACCTTGACTTGAGTTTGTGGGTACGTGGGAGCGCGTCCACTGGGTGTAGTCCCCGAGGTTCGGGCCGGCTGGGTAGCCAGCCGGGGCGAAGCTCTTTTGCCACCTTGTTTCCTGCCAACTTGTGACTCGGGTCGTGCAAGACAAAGCGTTGCTTTGGGTTAGTTTTCTTGTGCATATGCTCATGCGTGAGTTGATAATTATCATAGGAGAAAAATAGACATGCGCCCCTTCGAGTTAGGCCACGAGCAACTCCCCTTTTCTCAGCGAGTATTGGCCCTTCTAGCATTTTTCCTTGTCGGCTGTCAGCCGGGTTGCGGTCTGCAGCCGGAACCGAAGGAGTTACTATGTTGGCGTGCCCCGCGTTACTTCGGTTCGCTGTTGTTGGCTAAATTTTGTAGGGCGCAACCAGTTCGCCTGGACGCCCTTGCTTTCTACGCCGACATCTTCTTGCCACGTGCGCTTTGAGTTTTTGCTCTTGCCGGGTCGACAGCCGCCATGTGTACTGAAGCCGGAACCGAAGAGGCTACTCTAGGCGCCGCGTGCAACATTATGCCATCTGTAGAAATCGTGGGGCCTAGGCCAGCCGGTACGAAAATGCAGATGGTGCGTAGAATTGGGACGAGGTCCTTAGCGCTACGCCAAGGCTCTCATTCTTGTTCACTTGTTACATAAAAAAGGGAAGATACATACACTTTTCTAAGTGTGAAATGGGTGGAGCAGGCTGGCATTCCATGAGCGCTCCGTCTCCTCGTCTGAGCGATCTGCCTTGTTCTTCACCGGCTGCTGTGCGTCAATCAGATAGTACGAATTGTTGTGGAGTCCTCGGCTGACGATGAATGGGCCTTCCCATGGCGGGGACAGCCTGTGCATTCCTTTGGTGCTCTCGACTAGGCGCAGCACCAGGTCTCCCTCGCGGAAAGAGGTGGGTCTGATCCGGCTGGCGTGGTATCGGCGTAGGTCTTGCTGGTAAATTGCTGATCTGGACAGGGCCAACTCGCGTGCCTCCTCGAGCAAGTCCACGATGTCCTCCCTTGCCTCCTTGGCTTCCTGCTCCGTGTAGAGCTGCTTTCGAGGTGCGTCGAACTGGATGTTTGTGGGGAGAATGGCTTCTGCCCCATAGACGAGGAAGAACGGCGTGAAGCCGGTTAAGCGATTGGGTGTGGTGTGTAGGCTCCAAAGCACTGCTGGCAGCTCCTCTATCCAGCATCCAGGTGACCTGACGAGCGGTTCGATGAGCCTCAACTTGATTCCGGCTAGCACCAGACCATTAGCGCGCTCGCATTGTCCATTGGACTGTGGGTGTGCAACCGATGCCAGATCTAGGTGGATCCCCTTTTCCCCACAGAAACGAGCGAAGACTCCTTTCGCAAAGTTGGTTCCATTGTGAGTAATGATGCTGTGAGGGTAGCCAAACCGGATGATGATGTCTGTGAAGAACTTGATCACCATCGCCCCATCCAGTTTCTTGATTGGCTTCGCCTCGATCCACTTGGTGAACTTGTCCACGACAACGAGCAGGTGCGTCATGCCAGATCGAGCTGTCTTGAATGGCCCAACCATGTCCAGGCCCCAGACTGCAAACGACCAGGTGATCGGTATTGTCTTGAGCGCCGCTGACGGCGTGTGCTTCAACTGACTGAATCGCTGGCAGCCGCTGCATGTCTTGACTATTTCTTCGGCGTCCTTCAGCGCCATCGGCCAATAGAAAACATGCCGAAGAGCCTTGGCCGCTATTGCCCTTGACGAGGCATGGTGGCCACACTCGCCCTGGTGTATGTCTGTTAGAAGCTTGGCTCCTTCCTCCCGACTGACGCACCGCTGGTAGATGCCTCCGACGCTGCGCTTGTACAACTCGTTGTTGATGATGGTGTTGGCGCTTGCCCTTCGTCGCACTTGTCGTGCTGCCACCTCTTCTGTTGGTAGTTCGCCTTTGGCCAGGAAATCCATGAACGGCTTTGCCCAGTCGGGTGCCTCCCGTATGGTGTGCACCGTCTGTATGATGAGCTTGATCTCCTCGCGGACTGCCGACTCCAGAGCGTCGGGAGGTCTGTCGGGTGGAAGGGTGTCGATGTTGACCGCGGGCTGTGTCGAGGTAGTTTCTGGATTCGGCGAGGCAGTCCCCGGGTGCGGTGAAGCAGTCCCCGGGTGCAGCACGACAGTCCCCAGGTGCGGTGAAGCAGTCCTCGGGTGCGGTGCGGCAGTCCCCTGGTGCGGCGCGGCACCGGCTGCTCCTGGATCCGCGTCGAGCACGATGGAGTCGGACTCTAGTAAGGGAACGATGGAGGGCTTGCGCAGGTGCTCGAGAGAGACTCCAGGCGGTATGGCTTGTCTTGTTGACCCGACCTTGGCCAAAGCGTCAGCGGCTTCGTTGTTGGCTCTTGGTACATGGTGAAACTCACATCCTTCGAAGCAAGCGCACAACTGTTGGACAAAGAAGAGGTAGAGGGCCATGTTCGCGTCCCTGGCGTCCCATTCGCCAGATACTTGCTGCACCACCAAGTCTGAATCTCTGAAGCACGGCACCCTCTGAATGCCTATCTGCTTGGCCAATTTGAGCCCATGGATGAGTGCTTCGTACTCGGCGATGTTGTTGGAAGCTTTGAAGTGGATCTGGAGAACGTATTCCTGTCGGTCGCCCTTGGGCAAGGTTATCACGATTCTGGATCCGAGTCCTCCTCTCATTTTCGATCGTCGAAGTGTAGCTTCCAGTAAGTTGAGTCCGGCACTGGGGGCATGTATTGTGTCTCTGCCCAATCAACAATGAAATCAGCCAATGCTTGCGACTTGATTGTTGTGCGCGGCTTGTATTGGATGTTATGCGCAGCAAGCTCGATGGCCCATTTTGCCACGCGGCCAGTGGCGTCTTTGTTGCCAATGATCTCCGCGAGTGGGGCCAATGCTACCACCCGTATGGAATGCTCCTGGAAGTAATGCTTGAGTTTGTTGGCGGCCATGTACACGTCGTACACCAGCTTCTGGTAGTGAGGGTAGTTCTGCTTGGATAGCGAGAGCACCTCACTCAGGTAGTATACAGGGCGCTAGACCATCTGGGCTTTTCCTTCCTCTAGCCGCTCGACGACCAGTACCATGCTGACCACTCTGTTTGTGTTAGCGATGTACATCAGCATGGGCTCCTTTGCGTCTGGTGCCGCCAGGACGGGTGGCGAGGTGAGCATGCGCTTGAGGTCTCGGAAAGCTTCATCCGCCTGAGCTGTCCAGACGAATTTGTCTGTCTTCTTCATTAGCTAGTACAGGGGGAGAGCCTTTTCTCCCAGCCAGCTAACAAACCGGCTGAGTGAAGCGAGGCACCCAGTGAACTTCTGTACGTCGTGCAGGTTCTGTGGCAGCTCCATGCGCTCGATGGCTCCGATCTTCTCCGGGTTCGCCTCGATTCCACGCTCGGAGACGAGGACGCCCAGGAGCTTGCCGGCTGGGACGCCGAACACGCATTTTTCCGGGTTCATCTTGATCTAGAAACGTCGGAGGTTGTCAAACGTTTCCTTCAGATCCTCAAGGAGCATGCGCCGTTCCTTGGTCTTGATGACAACGTCGTCGACGTAGGTGTGTACGTTCTTTCCAATCTACGTCTGCAGGCATTTCTGCATGCAGCGCTGATAGGTTGCGCCTGTGTTTTTCAATCTGAAGGGCATGGTGGTGTAGCAGTATGCTCCATACGGGGTTATGAATGATGTCTTTATTTGGTCGGTTACATTGAGCTTGATCTGGTGGTAGCCCGAGTAAGTGTCCAAAAAGGACAACAAATCGCACCCGGCAGTGGAGTCGATGACCTGATCAATTCGCAGTAGGGCGAAAGGATCCTTGGGGCAAGCCTTGTTGAGACTAGTATAGTCGACGCACATGCGTCATGTCTTGTTATTTTTCAGTACCAGCACCGGGTTGGCGAGCCATTCCGGGTGGAAAACTTCCATGATGAAGCCGGCCGCGAGCAACCGTGTGATCTCCTCACCAATGGTTCTTCTTTTTTCTTCTGTGAAGCGGCGTAAAGATTGTTTGACCGGCTTCGTGTCCGGTCAAACATGAAGGGAGTGCTCGGCGAGTTCCCTCGGGACACCTGGCATGTCTTTGGGGCACCATGCAAAAATGTCCCGATTCTCACGAAGGAAATCGACGAGCGCGCTTTCCTATTTGCTGTCCAGGCCGTCTCCGACCAGGACGAATTTGCTTGGGTCTTCCTCGTTCCGCAAGATCTTCCTTGTCCCCTACGAGGGCTTGAACTGCGATTCTCCAGTCGGTTTGGACTCTCTAGCCGGCATGTCCTTCTGCAGAGCCGCCACGTTCTGCATTATAACGCACTTCTCTTCAGCGATGATCATTGCTTCGGCCAGCTTGGAGCTATCTGAGGCGCATTCGATCGAACGCTTGTAGCATCCATCGATGGTGATCACTCCCTTTGGGCCTGGCAGTTTCATCTTGAGGTAGGCATAGTGCGGTACTCCCATGAACTTGGTTTGAGCTGGGCGCCCTAGTATGGCGTGGTAGGCGCTGGAGAGATTCACGACCTCGAACCAGATTGGCTCGTGGCGGAAGTTGTTCTCGCTGCCGAAGATGACGTCCAGCCGGATCTTGCCAATTGGGGAGTGCGACGGCCCCGGTACTGCTCCATGGAATGAAGTGCTTGAGGGCTCCAGCTGGGATTCGCTGATGCCCAACCTCTCGAGGCTGCTCCAGTAAAGGAGGTTGATGTTGCTCCCTCCATCGATTAGCACCCGAGAGAAGCGGCATGAATGCTTCTTTGAGATGATGATGGGGTCCAGGACCAATGCGTAGCTACCAGGGCTTGGTAACACGGCCGGCTGATCCTCCTTGCTCCAGGTGATCGCCTGATCGGACCAGTGCAGGTACTGGGGGATGGGTGGGACGATTGCGTTCACCTCCGCCTCACGTCTCCGCTTGGCGTGCTTCGTTTCCGGTTCCGCCAGGAATATGTGGTAATTACCCACCTATCATGGATAACCATCTTCGTCATCCTCGCGGCGGTTGCATCGTTCCCTGTTAGCTGGTGGGCCTCCGGCTGGCGGTGGAGGTGGTGGTGGGAGCCCACCGGCTTCGGCCATCTTCTTTGTCCAGCTGCATTGGTGCGTCGTGTGGTTCGTGGGCTTGTTGCCGCCACTGTGAAACTTGCACGGCCCATCGAGCATGGACTCGATGGTGTACTTAGGCCGAGGCGGCCTGTCATCCGGCCTCTGCCTCTGACTGCCTCCTGCAGCCGGATCCTCATGCATCGTGGCTACCTGTTTGGTACCGTACCGGCTATCCGGCTGGTCGTCTTTCCTCTTGCTGTGGCGGTTGTCGTGACCGTGCCACCTGGGATGATGGTCGCCCGGCTGGTGACGCTCCGCCTACTCGTCCGTGACGATTTATCCCTGGTCGTCCACCACGATGGGCTTCTTCATTGATGCGTCCGCGGTGGCGTACTTGTCTGCGACGGCCATGACCTGAGCCATGGTTTGTGGGTCTGCCTGGCTGAGTTTATGCTTCAGCATGGTGCCGTCTCGGCGGCCGTTGGTGAAGAAGTCTATCGCCTGGTGCTCACGCACACCTTCACACTAATTGTGCATGCTGGTCCACCAGGCGAGGTAGGCGTGATCCGACTCGTCCTTGCCTTGTACGCAGAGGGTGAGCTCGCGAGGTCGACCCGGTCGCTTGTATGTTCTGGTGAAGTTGCGGATGAACGCCTCTTTGAAGTCCAACCACGCGTTGATGCTGTTGTCGAGGAGGCTGTTGAGCCACGTCCTCGCCGAGTCGATGAGCATGAGGGGGACGTAGCGGGCGGCCAAGCGAAGGTTGCCATTGGCGATTCCCATCACGGTGGTGTAATCGACCAACCAATCCTCAAGCTTGACGGTTCCGTTGTACTTTGGCGTATCTCTTGGGAGCAAAAATCCTTTCAAAAATGGCTCGTTTCGGATGCGCGGTCCAAAACACTTTGGGCCAGCCGGACTTTCCTCCTCCAAGGTGCGTGACTGCACCAGGAGGTCGATGCGCTCCCGCGCATCAGTTGGATCTCGGGGACCAAGTCGGCCCTTCAAACGCGATGCAGGCGGGTCCTTGTTCGTGTCCGCTTCCTCCTCCGGTGCTCGCGTCTTTTTCCCCTGGGAGGCTCCGCCTACGCGACTAGCGCTGGAGGCAGCGTCATCACGGTTGTGACGACCGCGGTTGCCAGACTCGCCATGCGGGCGGCTGTTTTGCCTGATCCCTCCTGGAGAAGAGGCATGTTGATGCTTGCTTCCTCCGTGCGTTGTTTGGTCTGCGCCTTTGCGGACGACGATGTCGCATGAGTTGCCCACCTGGCTGGGGACGCCCTCGGCCTGCTGCTTGTTAGCAGTAGCCACGAGGAGCTGCACACGCTCCTGCTGGCGACAAAGTTCCTCGCCCTCCAGGTGCTTCAGCTCTGCGGCCGCCGCCTCGGCTGCCCTCGTGTTCTTGGCGGGAGTGTTGTAGACGGGTCGCGCCACACCTGCATGTGAGTCAGCGGCGCGATCCAGTTTTGATGCCAGGTCACGCCCTCGGTGCTGGATCTTTCTGACGAAGCCATGGGCTGCGTTGTACTCATGCACAGTGGCGTTCAGCCGACGCTGGTTAGGCACGACCTTGGTGGCTTCCTCCAGGAGCTTCTGGCATGTAGCTTCGAGTGCTGCCACCGCAGCCGCTGGATCCGTCTCGACAACGACCGGAGCGTGCAGGTGCTGGATGGAGGCGGTGAGCGGGTCTTGCTCTGGCTCAGGCGCGGAGTTTTCTCCTCCTGCACGACGTTCTTGAGGCTGTCGATGGTTTCCGCGAGCGTTCAACATCATGACTTTGACGTAAACCCTCCCTGCGGCTGGGACGCGGGCGAGGGGCACGTCGAGGACGGGGGTGACCACGCTAGGAAAACCCTCAGCGATAGTGGCGACGCAGACGCGGATGTCTCCAAAATGCATGATGGAGCCGCCAGCGGGGAAGGTGTTCCCAGCGAAACACGCTGCGTTGTTGATGATGCAGTCGAAGGCACCGAGCGTGAGCACGAGGCCAGAGGCCACGCGTTCGCCGGCGACGAGAGGAAGTCCCGTTCGGAAGATGATCCCAGCCGAAGCGTTGTGCCCCATGGTGGGCGCCAACTGTCGTGGTGTGGAACACGGCAGAGCCATCGGGGATGGAAAAGAAGGGACACACGGATGCATTCAGTGGCTCACGCAACGGGTTGGGCACGGTGCACTACAAACACAGGGACGTACCCAGGTTCGGGGCCCTCTTGGCGAGGTAACACCCCTACTCCTGCAAGATGAACTATGTATGGGATCTCGATGCTCAGTACAAGTGCTCCTTGAGCTGTTTCCTTAGCTACTATCGCTGGCTAGAGGAAGATGGGAGCTAGATGCTAACACTTCTCTTCTTCTACTGTTGTCACTTACCTAGAACCCTGGCTCTTCCCTCCCTTATATATTGGTCTGGGGGCAGATTATAGATTGGGTCCTAGGGTTTACTGTTTGGATATGGGTTTACAGGGCAGGGCCGGCTGCAAGGCCCAGCCGGTGGGACAGGACCCAGTCCGCCCTTATTTTAGCGTCATCCTTCTCTTTAGTGGTCACCTAGGCTTCCTTTGGGGCGTCACCCTTGCTTTAACGGTCACCCGGACCGCTTTCGCAAGTCCAGCCGACCGTCTTGCTTTATCTTTGTCTGGTAGCGCTGGTCATGACGGCATGCCAGCTTCCTTGATGACGAGGGAGAGCTAGAAGCATACCCCGCATAGAGCGCCAGTCCTTCCGTGCTCTCCATCGAATCCGAGGTGAGCCAGGTGGGAACGGCCACCCGGCCGGTTCTTCTGGCCACCGGCTAGACGGGCCAGCCGGGAAGGTTATAATCCCAGCCGGGCTTGCTTGCTAGATGGCTAGAGTTGTAATTCCTGGAGGCCAGGCGGCCTGCATCTTCTGGAGACGGCCTACTTATGCCTGGCTTTCCCCACCCGGGGGTTATCCCCCCAATAATCGTCGAGCAACTGCGAGCAATAAACTCGGGCTAAAATCCCGTGTGATTATCATCGAGCAATAACTAGGAACTCTTATTTGTTTATTAAACATACATGTATTAATGTTTCCAATTAACACAATTATAGCATAAAAAATAACATAGAAAGTTCGCGCTAAAAACTGGCAAAGTTCGTCCATATTCATACTTAATTTATGTTCATAATTTAAAACGAAATTAAACTAGCCATAGCCCAAACCCTAGATACCGATCTTTGCACGTCGGCGCTGCCGCATCCATCTAGGGGTCGAGGTCGATGTACTCTGGCGGCGTCCAGAGGTTCGGCGGTAGCAGGGCCAGAGAGGGCGTGAACGCCGGCGGGTCGATCACCTGCCTAGTCCAGCCGCCAGCGGACCCATGCCGTGGTAGAGGTGCACCTGCTCCATCCCCACCTCCGGAGCGATGTGCGATGCCCACCATGGCAGCAGAGGCGGTGGAGGAAGCTGGGCGTTTGCCTGCGCCACTAGGCCGGTGAGCTGGATGACCTCTTGGTAGCTGCACACAAGGCGTCCTCGTACCGCGTGCTGGCCGCAATGGTCTGCTCGGTGAAGGCGTCCTCATCGTAGCCCCACGCCAGGACCTCCCGGTACTCCGAGGGCAGGTTCACGGTGGCAGACGCGAATGGGTCCAATGCCTCCTGCTTGACGATGATGTTGTCCTCCTCCTCTCCATCGTCATCATCGCTGCCGAGCTTGGCGTTGGAGTGGTTGAAGGCGCCCTCGTTGTCCGAGTCGATGGTGGGGACGTCGTAGACCTGCCACGACTACAGGTCACTGCGGAAGGAGCTCACGCGCCACGCCTTGTTCTCCCAGTCAAGGAACTTCTTCTAGAAGTCCTCGCTCTGGTAGCCCCTATCCCACCGGTTTTTCGGTAGGAGATTGCTGATGCGACGACAGATCTCCTCTTCCAGCCCTTTTCCCTTCTTGGGCACGAGCGGCACAGGGACTCGGTCCCGGTTGAGGTGCCAGCCGGTGGGGAGGGATACATCGTGGTGGTTGATGCACACGCCCTCCCTCCATCGGCGCTCGCACTCTGCCACGCGGAAGTACCACCGACGGCGGCGGTCCCGCATCGACAGGTACCCCACGGGGTGATTCCTGTATTCCTATGGTCGCGGCGGAAACGAGAAGGATGCGCCACGGAGGAAGGCCGACATGCGGGAGCACTGGCTGCTAGAGCCGAAGCAAGTCAACTCGTGGCCATTCCTTCCCTTCTTGAGCCATCCCGGCGTCTTCATCGTTGGCGGTGGCGACTGCTAGGGTTGCGATGGAGAGAGGTGGGGAGTGCGGCACCGATGGGCGCAGGGTTCCGCTCCTTCGCCCGCAAACGCGCGCAGGTTTCCGCTCCTTCGCCATCAATGCCAGCACGGGAACACAAGGGGTGTCCCGTCGTCATTGATGGCACAGGCTACCGCCGGTTAGCCTTCCGTCCGCGTCACTGAATCGTCATCACGGTTACGTCTGAATCGGTGCCACTACGCGTCTGAATCACTGTTGCGCTTAGCGGTGGCTGATGGCTAGGCCAGTGGCACACGCGGACAGGACACGCCCTCGGTATGTCTCCGTCCAGACCGGCCCAAATTTGGTACATGGATGGGTCGAGCCAAACGTGTCGATCCGTATGGACACGAATGCGCTTGGATGGTTTGGGTTGACCCGGTGAAGATGTCGTGATGTTCATAGTGCGGATCATGTCCTCAACAGGAGCACCCTGCAAGATACAGGCGATCCTAGTGTCGTTCAGCATCTTCCTGAGCATATGGTGGTCGCCTGGAGGGGCTTCCTCCATACTGGGCAATCCGGGATGATCCAGCAGCAGGTCACTCGTCCCGCTTCTAGCTTCCTCCGTATTTCCCTCTGCCAAATTTTCATTTGTCCTGGTAGTAGGGACACCCACGTACAGCGTGGCTGTTAGGAGCAGGAACACGACATAAAGGAGCGCCCGGGTGTAGGAGTTGCTCGCCTAGGACATGGCTTTCTCCCCCATAATCTTCACCCTCTGTAGACTGTGTTTGTTTGGACTGTAGCTGTTGAAAATCAGCTGTGGAAAATTAGATGTGGAAAATCAACTGTAGGAAGCAACTGTTGGAAATAGAGATTTGATGTTTGGAAAAATGAATTTTAATGATCGTCGTTGCTGGTTTTGAGACTGAAATGTCTGAAATGCCCCTTAGTGTAGAAGATGTTATACAAATGTTGATTTAAAATGAATTAAGCTATTCCTGACCATGTTTTCCATAATAGTAATGTTTAAGAGCATAATAAGTATTCCAAATTACCTTCTTTGGTCTAAAAGAATTGTGAACACGTGTTTATTTTGGGTTTCTACTGGTGCTTTTCTCAGAATCTGCTGTTATCCAAATCCATGGAGAGGAGCAAAACCGTTTCTCTCTCTCCTCGTTTCTCAAGATCTTGGCCAAGTGAGGTGGATGGAGCCAGGGAGTTGTGGAGGGCCATGGCAGCGTCGGTGGGGAGGTGGCGGCGGAGATCCATGGCAGCGTCGGTTGGGAGGGTGGCAGCGGACGGCTGCAGTACAGTGGGTCGCCTGTGGCTATTGGAGAAGGTGAAGGGGGCCGCCACGAGAGGTAGAATGGCAAGGCGTGGCTGCTCGAGCTCCCGTATCCGACAGGCTTCGGGGACGAGGCCGATTCCTCCTAGGTCTGGCCCCTGTCGATTGGGAGGAATGGAGTGGGTGAGGATGGAGGCGGTGGCTGGGAGCTTTGACAACATGACAGCGGCCGACGACGGGGCAAGGAGGCTACAAGAATCATGGCGGCGGACAAACCCTGACCGTGACCTTCAATGGTGGTGACGGTTGTGGTTAGGGAACGAGTCCCGGATGTGGTGGCAGTTACCTGTAATTACTCCGAAGTCTGGAGGGCAATATGGTCTGCTGCAACTCGGGAAGCGTTCAAAAGCTCGAGAAGCGCCCTTGGCCCCGCTTTTGGCCGGCAGTGTTCGGTAGTTGGTTTTCCATCGATGATTTTTATCAGCGCGGTAAAGAATCTGGCCGTTTGTTCCAGCTACCGATTTTAGAGCATCACTAGTAAAGCCCCTAAACCCTCAAATCCTCAAAAATAACCATTTTTTTGCAGATTGCGGTTGAAAAATTCAGTAGACTAGAAACCCTAAACCCTCAAACCCTCAAAAAAATTTACAGGCCCAACCCCTACTCCCCCTCCCAACATGTACAAGTGAGGGTTGGAGGCCCCCAACCTGTCCAACCCCTATTCCTCGACCACGCGTGCACGGGAGGGAAATTTCATTGCCTCCTTCCTCCCGCCTCCTCCCATCCGAGCCGCCGGCAGCCGCCAGCCGCCATTCCGGTCGGCCACCGCCTCCCGTCGATGCGCGCTACCCTACACTTCCCGCTGCTGGTTCCGCCTTTCCCCGCCGCCTCCCGCCTCCCATAGCGTGCTCCCAAGCCGCACTGTCGCCGCCCTAGCTCTCCCAGCCGCCCCCCCTGCCCCCCTGCCGCTTCGCCGACCTCCCCTGAGCCGCCGTGTCGCTGCCCCCTGACCTCCCCGAGCCAGGCGGGCCAGAGGCAGTCGCGTCGCCTCGAGCTCTCCTCACCGACCCGCTGCGCTACCCCGAGGTATGCCTCTTTTTCCTTTTTTTGTTTTATTTTTCCCTCTTGAATGATTATTATGTGCTTGAAAGTACAATTTGGTGTTATAATAATAACTAGAATGATTATTGTTTTCTCCAAACCGTTATTGAGATGATGAAAATTGTGATATGTCAAATGACAGTTTTGAGAGTTTGAGGGTTCTAGTCTCTGCCCTCAACCCTTAGTTTTAGGGGTTTGAGGGTTCTAGTCTTTGCCCCTGTTTTTCAACCCTTAAAAGTGCCAAAAATGCCATTTCTAAACCCTTAAACTGCTTTGAGAATTTGAGGGTTTAGGGGTACTACTAGTGATGCTCTTAGAACCTAGAAGCTAAAGTGGAAGTGGTAACAAACAGACCCGCAGGAAAGGAAGCGCTCATGAGGATGGGTTGCTTGCCAAGGCGACCGCTTTCTCCCCCATCATCTTCATCTTGTGCGACAACTCTTTCGGCCTCAGGACGCACACCTCACTGACGTCAAGTTGGACGTCCTCCTTGCTCTCGGGGTCACTGTACCATCCTGTGACGGCTAGAAGCTCCTCCTTGGCCTCCGTCACCTTCAGGTACATTCTGAAGCTATTCTGCTCGCCGGCGTGGAGATCCTTGATGTATATCGTCAGGGACCGCAGGCCTTCGGGGCGGACGCATACGCGGTTCCTGCTGGACTCGATGGAAGATATGGCGATGCCCTCCTGGAGGTGCACGTCGATATGGATGCCCATGGCGGTGTCGACAAACGTGAAGAGGTCAGGCGCCCCATCCTTGATCTTGTCGATGTTCTCGTTGACGCATGTCTAGGTGCCAGAGGCGTTGTTAACGTCGAAACTCAAGGCACTTAGGCTGTCGTCGCCGCCCAGGACGAAGGCGCCCGGTGTGTAACATCCCAAAAATACTAAACTTAGATCATCAAACTCGAATCACCAAAATTAGGGTTAACAAAAACTTTTCTAAATAAAAATATGAAAGCATGCATGTGTGTATGCATCCCATTTTTGAATTCTTTTGAATTGCCTTGTTTATATGTTTCTTTGCTTGTAAAAGGATTCTTAGGTGAAATAAACATCATCTAAACAATTCCCAAACTTTTCCCAAAGACAAATAAATCAAAACAAAAAAATGAGTGAATGGTCATTTTGAACAATTTAACTCCCATGCCTACTTTGGCTGTCCCAAACTTTCAGAACTTAACAGGAACTTTTCTAGATCTTTGCACCCCTTGATTGTACTCATAACAAGTTATCAAGGCCCACTTTGTGATCATCCAGAAACATTCAAATGCATAGTTTAAATGACAATTCAAAATTGAATCTTTATCATATGGGAAGATCCCACTTTTTCAAAAACCACCCAAACAAGCTCAACTTTCAAAACCCAAGCATCTGCAGACTCACCAGCACCAACCTAGCACACACACCAAAAATCTTTTAAAAATTCAAAACTTGAATTCTTGCGGCCATTTCATCAAACACCTTGTAGATACAAATCAAACAAAATCCAAACACTATTGTCAGCAGTGATTGAAGCCTAACTTGTTCCCTCTCTAGCTCACAACCATCTCAGTAGATTATCTAGCAAGTTAAACCAAGCACTAGCTTCACTGTAAGCTGGGCAATGACATCAATGGTGAACAGCCGAAGCTCACCATGCCACCCCAGTGGAGACAGCAAGCTAGGAGAAGAAACAAGCCTAGCAAACATGTCTGGGAGGCAGCCCACCGTCCACCGCCACTCCCTATCCCAGCCGCGAGCGTTGCCAAACCCTGGACCACATGCACGGGCCGCGCCC
The DNA here is from genome assembly GCA_916181665.1 of Avena sativa. Lineage (NCBI taxonomy): Eukaryota > Viridiplantae > Streptophyta > Magnoliopsida > Poales > Poaceae > Avena > Avena sativa. The sequence goes on from OV702297.1 coordinate 68,271,644, forward strand.
GTGCCTCTGTCAACCATGCCGAGCATGCGCCAGAGCGCCACCCTCGACCGAAGCCCACAGACCGCGCGCCGCCCTCGCCGCGTGCATACATGATCGCCACCAACCCAGGAGACCGCCAGACATCCCCGTTCGGCGCCCCATGCCTCACAGCCACCGCTCGCTGTCGAAGATGCTGCCTCTGCCGCGTAGAGCATCACGCGTTCCAGACCAAACCGCACCGCCCCTACACGCGCATTAAAGCCGTAGAGCATCGCCAGGAGACCACCAAGCGATCGCCACCACCGGCCATGCCTCTAGCAGCCAGTAGCCATGTCGCCACCGTCGCCTGCCCATGCCGTTCGGTCTCGTCGTCGTGACTACAAATAGAGGCCACCCCCAGCCGAATTGAGCAAACCATCTTACTCCCCTCTCCTCACTGATCGTCCCACCCTGTTCCCGGAGCAAGGCGAGCAGCACTTCGCCGGAATTTCACCGGAGCCTGCCGCTCCTGAAGAAGAAGGGGGCCAGCGATTGGAGCCGCCCCAGGAGAAGCTGCCGGTACCAGGAGGTTCGCCGTTGTCGACTTCGTCGTTCACTCGCCTCGCCGACCCTTGCCTGGACCCCGGTGAGCCCCCAACGACCCCCACTGGCCGCGCTAGGTTTCTGTCTCGCCGGCGTTGCCCAACGTCGATGATGACCCTCAGCCGTTGGATTAGAACCAGATCGAACGCACCACATCGCCCCATACCGCTTCGCACCCCCTCGTCTCACTGACGCGTGGGGACAGCGACTTAACCAGCCCGCGTAAGCGCTGTGCTTAGCAGGCCGGCCCAGTTATTTGAATTTAACCCTTTCCATTTTATTTCAAACACACTTCTGTACCCAGTTTTAAAAATCAACCCAGGTCGATTCAGTGAACCAAATTGAATGAAACCAATTTAGTTAGAAAGTTCTGGAAATGCTGAATTCAAGCCCGTTGGATTCAAGTCATTTGGATTTGTAGATCATCCTTGGTAAAAATAACAAGGCAGAAGCTTTTCTGCATTCAAACATTTTTCAAATTTAAACCATAATAGCTTTTGAGTTGATTCCAACTCTCAAAAATCACATTTAACCATACCTTTAAGAATATATAAAAATATATAGGTTTACTTATAGGAATAATGTTCAAGTAATAAAAGAATGCTACATAGGCATTTCTAGTCACTTTATTTAATTAAAATAAAAGGGTAAAACCTTATTAAATTGTGACACCACTTTAAATCACATTCCCATGGACTAAAATATGTGGTGATGACATGTGTCCACATGATCCCATGTTTGGTTTGGAGAATATTAAATCTTAAGTAGTTTTTCAATGAGTAGAAATTACTTTTCTAAAAATAAAAGGATTTAAACCAGACTTTAATCTTGTAATGTTAGTGATGATGCTAGATCATCTATAGGACCCTTTTGTGTGATGATTGCAAGTAGTTAAGTATTTTTTGGTGATTGTGTACCTCGTATTTATTCATAGACGCTAGTACCGACCAAGGATACGAGGAGGAAGGAGGATACTATGAAGAAGAAGCCGAGGAGAACTTCAACCACTGCTCTGCACAAGGCAAGCTATTAACCTGGCAAGCTAAACCTTGCAAGATACTTTACCTATGCAAGCCTAATGCTACTAGTTGAATGTGCAAGCTAACACTTGCAATTTAGCAAGCTTATACTGATACTGTGCAAGCAAATACTTGCTTGTCACCATGCCAACTATATGCCTTAAGCGGGTGTTGACACGGTGCGACCTCGGGGCTAGCGGTGTCCGGCGAGAAGTCGGGGCCGCTGGTGTCTGTGTTTTCGTCGGCCATGGTGGTGTCCTCATCGTCGCCGCCACTGCTGAGGAAGATGACGCGCCCCACACGGTTGCTCTGCTCCTCTTCTCCACGTCGCGCTAGGATCTGTTGTTGAAAATATAAGCAATAATTCATATAATTTAATCCGAATAATAAACTGATAAAGCATGATCATACAAACAGTAGTAAACCAATCATGTAGATCAACAAAGTAGATGAACAGATTACATCTATACAAGATAAACCTATCACATCTACGCCAAACGCTAGAACAAGAAACTCTAGCATAATCCGAAAGAAAGAGATTGAGATCACATACGATGCAGTTGCGGCAGTAGCAGCAGAGCTGTCACCCATGTTGAGGTTGCCGAAGAGGTCGCTAACGTCCGGGAAGAAGTCGTCGTTCGGGAACTCGTCGTCGGACGACGTCGTGGTTTCCAGTAGTCATGCTTAAGCGATCCCCAAAAACCTGATAGCACGTCACCCATATAGGTTCATGAGAGGCGGGGTTCCGGAGGCCTACTGTCCCGATATATGGTGCACGCCGCAAGCAGGGATGGGAAATACGAAGGCGGTGGCACAAGGTTCTAGAGGTAGGCGCCTGTGTGTATTGATTACCGATTAGGTTTAGCATAGACGCTTATATAGTGCAGGTCAGGGATATCGTGGGACACAGCCCACGTCCGAGTCGGTAACAACCCACGTCCATAAAAACTAGAAACAACTGTAATTAATGCGTCCGTTAATGACTCATAATTAATGTTTCCCAACCAGCAAAATAAAGCTCGGCTTGGCGAGATTTCCGCAACCCACGGCGCGCACGCGTCGTGATGAGGCGAGGCGTGGTGTGGCGAGGCAAGGCGGGTGGCATCGGAGGAGGAGTGCACGAGGGCTTCTCTCCTTGTCACACCTTAGTGAGTGGTGCAACACTCTACTATATAAGGTAGTCAAACTCCCCTTCAGCTAGCAATGTGGGACTAAACTTTAGCACCACTAACACATCCATATGCTGCCATGCACAAGCAGGACAAAGATAATTTCAGAATTTGTCTAATGGGCCAACAACCCAATATACACCAAATTCCAACAATCCCCCACAAAGTTTCATTGGCATATCACATCACTTTTCTTCCAAAACATTGTTTTATATACCGGTGTGTAGTGGAGACTGTTAAGTTAAACTTCCATGTTAAACTTCATGCTACACTAGCTAGCAACTTGAATAGTGGACTATGCCTTGAACTACGAGTTTTCTGCGTGCTAGTTTCACACAAAATCTAGACCGATACATGGCCACCGTTGTCTTCCCCGCGGTTTGGAGCTTATGCGTCATACTCCAGGGCCTTCCATGAGTTTATTAAAGAGCACCCAACTCTCACGGACTGCGAAGTTTAATAGTCAGACTCTGATACGTCGGAAACGTATCTATAATTTTTTATGCTTCATGCTTGTTTAGTATCTACTTTGCTTTGCTTTATGTACACTTTGAGGTGATTTTTACATGTTTTCTGGTACTAACCTAATAACAAGTTTTCACAGTGTGAGTTGCCTGTTTTCTGCTGTTTTTGGTTCCAGAAAAGCCAGTAAAGAAATATTCTCGAAATTGGACAGGACAAACGTCAAAGTCAATAACTTTCCGTGGGGAACAAGAAGTCCAGAGGGGAGATGGAGAGGTGTGCCAGGGCGCCCATACCCCCCTAGGCGCGGGTGGGCCCTGCCCTCTGCCTAGGCAGGGTGTGGGGCCCCTGGCCACCGCCTAGGCCTCCCCCTTCGCCTATAACAAGCCCCCAATGCAGAAACCCTAAGCACCTGATAAAATCTCCACGAAACCTTCTATAGCCTCCGCCACCGTCGTCCCTAGATCAGGGAGATCTGAAGTTCTTACCGGCACCCTACCAGAGGGGAGATCATCCCGGAAGCCTTCTCTCCGGTATGATGCGTGAGTAGTTCCACCTTGGACTATGGGTCCATGTAATAGCTAGATGGTTGTATCTCCTCCTTGGATTTCATGTATAGATCTTGTGAGCTCCGTTTATGATCAAGATCTAATCTGTTTGTAATCATGCATGTTGTGTTTGCGGGGATCCGATGGATATTAAGATTATTATGTTGGTTTGATTAATGGTTTTGTCTTTATGATTATATCATGTCTGTGTTGTTTGTGATCTTGCATGCTCTCCGTTGTTAGTATCTATCTTGGCAAAGTAGTTGCTAGTGACTCCAAGAGGGGGTATTTATGCTCGATAGTGGGTTCATGCCTCTAGTTTCCAAGGGAAGTGACAGAAATTGCTTCAATTGTAGATGTGTTGTTTCCACTAGGGAGAAAACAACGGTCTCTTATTCATGGAACATGTGGACTGTTTACCTTACACACTTTGATTAAAGCAGTTGTCTGTTGCTTGCAACTTAATACTGGAGGGGGTTTGGATGAAACATGTGGATATGAGTTGTCGATTAATAATGAGATCATGTCATTGGGAGAATGATATGATGGACAGACCCAAATCAAGCAGAGCAATTAGATCGTGTCATCGTGTTCATCTTTGTGAAGCTTTTTCTTATGTCAAATATTATATTCCTTAGACCATGAGATAATGCAACTCCCTGGTATCGGAAGAAATCTTTGAGGTTATCAAACGTCATCCTATGAGAGGGTGATCATAAAGGTGTCTCTCAGGTGATCGGAAAGTACTTGTTGGGTTGTATGTATCGAGATGGGATTTGTCCCTCCCAAGTCAGAGAGATATACTTCGGGCCCACTCGGTAATCGATATCAACACCGCTTGCAAGCACGTGGTTAAGGAGTTAATCACAAAGTGATATCGGATTACGGAACGAGTAAAGTACTTGCTGTGAACGAGATTGAACTAGGTATGCCGATACCGACGATCGAATCTCGGGCAAGTAAAATATCGCGTGACGAAGGGAATATAAATATGGGATTAATTGAATCCTGGCATCGTGGTTCATCCGATATGATAATCGATGAATATGTGGGAGTCAATATGGGTTTCTAGATCCCGCTGTTGATTATTGATAAAAGATCATGTCTGCATATTCTCGAACCCTTATGGTCACACACTTAATGTGCCTCGACGCTAGGATAGAATGGATAATTGGTTTATGAGTTTTTGTTCGGAGTCTCGGATGAGATCCAGGACATCACGAGAGGTTCCGGAATGATCCGAAGAATAAGATTCATATAAAGAAAAGCAGTTTTTGGATTTCGGAATTGTTTCGGAATGTTCGGTATTATACCGGAAGGTTCTAGAAGCTTCCGGAGTGGGACCAACGTGGCCCCACTTGTCGGAGGGGGGCGTGGGCCTACGAGGGAGTGCCCTGGCCGCATTGGGCCAGGGGCACAAGGCCCCATAGGCCCATCCGGCCAAAACCCTAGGGGACCTTCTAGAAGGGGGGGAAGACTTGCCCCTCACTCCACCCTTGTGGCCGCCGGCCCTAGGGCTTGGAGGAGGGGCAAGGGGGGCGGCCAGCCCCCTATATAAGATGGTCAGGGGGCGCACCCTCCCTCCACACCAAACCCTAGCCGCCATACTGCTGCCTTCCTCTCTCTCTCTCTCCTGACTGCGTGTAGGCGAAGCCCTGCCGCAGAAACTCTCCACCATTGCACCACGCCGTCGTGCTGTAGATCCAATCTATCTCTCCACCCCACTTGCTGGACCGAGGAAGGAGGAGACGCCGCGGTGCCATACGTGTGCATCTCTCGGAGGCGTCGCCACTTGCGGCGTTGGATCGAATCGGATCGCGAGGAGGAGAAGGCTAGTACGACTACATCAACCACGTTCTGTTGAACGTTCCGCTGTGCGATTTCTTCAAGGGTATGAAGATCTCATATATCCCTCAAATTGATTGCATCTCCTAGATTAGATCTTGGCTTTCCCGTTCGCATCCGTAGAAATTTTTTGATTTACTATGCTGTGAAACCCTTCAAGGGGCAGAGACCATAGTGCACCCCAAGTGTGTGGTTTGGCGCCTTCGTGACGTGACATAAGTTCCTTCACTGGAGATGGTGTTGTTTTCGTCAAGACACTTAAAAGGGAACCTAAACTGCACTATTAACTGCAAACATAAGAGCACATGCTACCTATACAAATTGAAATCCTTCACATGACACTAAAAATGCAAAATTGTGCTTCAAGTGTTAATGCGATTGCTAGATGATTATCTACTAGGTGGTGTTGGTTTTACTTAGCTTGCCTTTTCTCTCCAAGGACAGGCTGGTAGTTAGGCTTTTGTTTTTCATGAACTTTGTAGTAATAAATTGTGTGTTGGATAGTTGCATTGTCTTGATGCAGAGGTTAAAACGTCAACAAATTCATAAACAGAAAAGAAGTAAATGCACCATTTGTTTTAAGTCTCTCACAACCTCCAGCTTTCCTCGGGATAAAGTCCTCACAAAGAGGTTCTCAGATCTACCAGAGGGCAAGTGAGTTTAATGACCGCCTACTAGACAAGTCTCTTATAAACAGAAAGAGTTTTCTAAGAAAAGTTGAATATATTATTCATCGTTTTATTTTTTAGTCTTAGGATTATTCAATCCCATTTTATGAATTATCGGTAGTGTCTATGCATATTAGGGATGTAAAATTGACATATATAGACATGTAAGGCACCATGATTATTTCTCCAGACACTATGGTAGAGAGGTCATCCTATCTTATTGTGAATCATTTGCCAGCTTGGAGCAGGCAGGGATGCTAGGCCATATCGAAGGAATTCATCTGGTAGGCATGCATGCCCGTCGTGGTTGAATCTTATTGCTTAGTCGTGTTGGATATAGGGCAAATCTACGGGTTGTTCAGAGGAAAGAACTACACTTGATTAGTTAATTTCCATGGCATATTTTTTAATCCACAAGGTTTAGCGAGTGTGTAACTTAGTTGCACGGCAATATCTATTAGTAGGACGTACACTGTGGTTAGTTGTGCCATTTATATGAGGAATCCTAGAACAACTTAAGCTAGATAGTAATAACATTATGATGGATTTATAAAGTTCACTATCTTTACCTAAAAAGGCCAAAATGTAGCTTAGGCTTGCAAAATACTCCTTTCCTTTTAAAATATAAGATGTTTTAGGTTTGTGAAGTAAATGTTTTTTTTGGAAAATGTACGTTTTATTACTTGAAGCAATGTTTACACCTGGCCTCTGCATAGCTAGGATGCACACAGCCGATCACACATACAAAACGTGACGAAAATAAAGTGTAATAGTTACAAAAGGAAGATAAATGAATCCATCCTCTAGCTATGCCATGTCTATCCGCAGATCACGCTGTCATTCATGTCGGAAGAAAATATCTCTCGAAGTGTCCTCCAATCGCGTACACCCCTCCACAAACAAGTCGCGGAACTCCATACGCTGAACAACAGTCTAAGACCTGAGGATGGCCATGGCTCGATAAACAACCTACAGTGTAGAAGAAACAATATTATTAAAAATCTTGTCATTTCTACATAGCCAAAGCGACCAAATAATGGCAAGTGCTCCCACACTAAACAAAGTCCCAAATTTATCCTCAATCCCGTTCAACCAGTTACCGAATACATTGGCAACCGACCGAGGGGGAGACAAACCCGAGGCTACTTGGATGATTAACCATATATCACAAGCAAATTTACATTGGAAGAATAAATATCGGATGTCTCATTATGGTGACAAAACATACATTGTGTACTTACATGCCAATTCCTCTTAACAAGATTATCTTTTATAAGGATGACACCTTTACGAAGATACCACGCGAATATCTTTGTTTTAAGGGGTATTTTCATCTTCCAAATTTTACAATTATCGTCAACTAGAATATCAGTTGGATCAAAGCTCTATATATTGAATCAACAGTAAAATTACCATTATGCAACAAAGTCCATTTAAACTCGTCTATGCCCTCTGACAATTGTACATTGGCTAGTCTTAATAAAAGGTTGTTCCAAGATACTAGTCTAGGGCCTAACAGACTTCTTCTAAAAGAAACATTAGGAGGGCTAGATCCCATTACTGAGAAAAGTGTATCTCCTTTATGTCTAACAATTGAGTAAAGAGCTGGATATTGTTCTTGAAGAGAAGTTTGGCCAAGCCATTTATCTTCCCAGAACCTAATTTGCGATCCATCCTTAATATTAAAAACGTCAAAATAGAAAAAATATTGTTTGGATGCCATTAGCCCAGCCCAAAAGTGTGAATCACCGGGTTTCCACACCACTTGAGACACAACTTTGGACCCAACATATTTTCTCCATAGAATTGTTTGCCAAACACCTTCTTGTGTGAGTAGCTTGAAAAACATTTACCCAGAAGAGCGGTATTTTTGACCCGCAAGTCATGGATTCCTAGTCCACCATATTCTTTTGGACGACAAACTACATTCCATCTGGCCAGTCTGTATTTCTTTTTCTCACTATCCCCTTGCCAAAAAAATCTTGATCGGAAATAGTCAACTTTCTTCAAGACCCCTTTTGGCAGCTAGAAAAACGAGATCATATACAGTACCATGTTGGTAAGTACTGAATTTATGAGTACAAGTCTTCCGCCAAGAGATAGCAATTTACCTTTCCAACTATTAAGACGTTTCTGTAGTCTTTTCTTAGCAAGTTTCCATTCAGCAATCCTGAGCCGCCGATAATGAATCGGGTTTTCCATATAGTTGATTGGAAACGGCCCCTGAGCACAGCCGAATAATTCAGCATATAGATGGGCCTCGTTTTTAGCCTCGCCAAAATAATACATATCACTTTTATGGAAGTTAATCTTTAATCATGAGAGTTCCTCAAATACTCATAATATTAATTTCAGATTCTTGGCTTTCTCTAGATCATGTTCCATAAATAGGATAGTATCATAAGCATATTGAAAAACAGATAAGCCACCATCCACCAGATGGGGAACTAATCCTTCAATTTAGCCATCAGCTTTGGCTCTCTCAATAAGGATAGCCAACATATCCGCCACTATATTAAATAGTATAAGCGATAGTGGATCCCTTGTCGTAGTCCCTTTTTGGTCCGGAAGTATTTTCCAATGTCATCATTAACCTTTATGGCAATACTACCTCCAGAAACAAAGGAATGTATGAGAGCACGCCACTCCTCCGAAAAACCTTTCATACGGAGCATTTGTTGAAGAAAAGACCAATTAACTTTGTTGTAAGCCTTTTCAAAGTCAATCTTGAACAATACACCATTCAACTTTTTTCAGTGCAGTTCATGGATTGTTTCATCCAGGATTACCACACCGTCCAAGATGTTTATTCCTTGCATAAAAAGCCGTTTGAAATGGACTTACAACATGATCAGCTACTGAATTTAGTCTAATCGTGGCAACTTTTGTGAAGATTTTAAAACTAACATTAAGAAGGCAGATGGGACGATATTGTTGTATGTGTTCTGCATTATTAACCTTAGAAAGTAGAATTATGTTGCCAAAATTTAGTCTAAATATATCAAGCTGACCAACCATTAAAAAATCAAACAAAGGCATCAAGTCCTCCTTGATTACATCCCAAATTTTTTGGTAAAATTCCGCTGGAAAGCCATCAGGACCAGGCGCTTTATTGTGTTCCATTTTGAAAACAGCTTTCTTAACCTCGTCCTCTATATAAGAGGAAATTAGGAAGTTGTTTTCCTCTGTGGAAACCTAGGGAATATCCGCAGTTTGGGACTCGTCCAGCGAAAAGGAGTTTTCCATCGGTGCTCCAAACAAGGTTTTGTAATACTTTGTAATATAATCTTTTAATTGCTCCTATCCCTCAATAGTACCTTCATCCTTGATTAGAGAGTGAATAAGTTTTTTCTTATGCTTACCATTGGCAACAGCATGGAAGTATCTTGTATTCGTATCTCCTTCCAGAATAAAATTTGCTTTAGAGCGTTGGTACCATTTGAGTTCATCCTCCCGTAGTAATCATGCTATTTCCGTATTTGATTGGCTCTTAAGCTCAATCTCTTGTGCAGATAACAGCCTGACTTCCGCGGCAGCATCCAGATCACAAATGATTGAGAAAAGGCGTACTTTTTCTTTCTTGAATATTCCAGTCATATGCCATGCCCAACCCTCGAAGGAACTTGCGTAAGGCATGCAATTTATTGTTCCATCGTTGTATAGGATTTTGACCACTGACAAGTTTTACCCAGGTAGCCTTAACCAAATCATAGAAACCGTCCCAAGACATCCAACCAAGTTCAAATTTAAACTCATGCTTAGATTTTCGAGGCGGTGAACCAACAGATTAAAGAATAGGGGCATGATCTGACAGAGCATCAACACGTTTAAGAGCACGAACAGTTATCATAGGGAATTTATCTTCCCACTCAGTATCCATAAGCACTCTATCCAGCTTTTCGTATATAGACACTGGAAGACTGTTAGCCCAAGTGAACTGTCTTCCTAGCATTGTAACCTCTCTTAAGTTCAAGCTTTCTATGACAACGTTGAACAAAAAAGGCCAGTTCTCTTCAAAACGTCCCTGACTTTTCTCATGAGGAAATCTACGCCTATAAGAATAGGGTATGGATTATCTTTTGCTAAATTTCCCAACTCACGTAAAAAATCAGGTTTATAAACATCCTGGGCGGCTCCATAAACAGCGACTAGGGACCATATGAAATCATCAGCTTTGTTCCGAATATGGAGTTTTATAAAAAAATCTCCCACCGAACTAGCCAAGACTTCAATGGTCTCATCACAGACGCCTAAAAGGATCTACCACGTGGCAGACGAGATATCCACATGAAGTCCACTCCACCAGAAAGGCGATTGAGTAGTGCTTGTGAAAAATCCCGTCTACCGGTCTTAGAAATGCCCAGAAAATCCAATCTATAATATCTCACACAATTGGCAAAGAACAAATGTTTAGCCAAATTATGAAGACCTCTGCTATTTGAAAACATGCCATTCATTGAGAAACAATAGTAGATTTAAATACATGGGGCCTTTTCCGTAACCGTTGGTTCTTTGATTTTTGACCAGACGCTTTAAGTTTATAAAGTGAACCAAGGTCTGTCTCATCAAAACCCACCTCTGACACTTCACCAACTAAGTGAGAAAGGAGTTGACCATCTACTGTGGCATGCAACTCCTCCTCCTCCATTGATGAAGTCTCAGGAAACACCGAGACCTTAGGAGTAACCGTTAAACGGTCAACCTCCATGTGTCTCAGAACAGAACTAGATAAATTTATTTCATTTGCCGAACTACCCGAACTAACTCCACTACCGGACATCTTATTAACAATTACAGGATTGGAAAAATAGAGGAAGGACTTAGGGGAATCCTTATTACCCAGTGAATCAAGATTTTTCTCCGCCTTCCTTCGTATAGCTTTCCCCAAGGAGTCCTCGCCAGTGGTAGACGCCCCAAGAGCATCCGAACCATGACGCGTACTCCTGCGCGTAGGTGTCCCTGCCGCTGGTATCTTCTGCACCAGTGTCGATCAGAGGGAGCAACCGGCCCCTCCTAGGTCAGTCCTCCCCCATCGAGGGACCCCTCCTGGGTCTGAGCAACAATAGCGCGGGAGAAGCCCACCTTGGTCGCGCCTTCCAGCAGGCCGCCAGGGCACCGCCCCTCCTAGGCCGCACCAGCAGCCTGCACCGATAACCCCGCCTAAGCCATCGACACCATCACCATCTCGGGCCCAGCCATACCGGGCATCGCCACATGGGCCGCCGACGCTAGCGCCCCCTCCTGGGACAACAAGTAGACGCCCTGGCCAGGCAGCGTCCCCTCCTGGGATGGCAAGACATCGTTCTGGCCATGCTGCGCCACCCACGAGGTCGCATCCTGATCAGCAACAAGAAATGTATCTAGACATTTTTTAGTGTATATGTTCAAATGAATCTAACAATAAAAGATGTCTAGATACATTAGTTTCATATAAACCTAAAACATCTTATATTTCTAAATCGTACGGAGTATTCTTTTAAATAGGCTTGCGAATAAAAAGCTTGTGTGAAATCAGAAAGATAATAAAACCATAAGAAAAGGGGCTAAACAGATGGGCCTTCCGTGTGAGACAAGTCCAAAGTATATTCCAGGCCAGTAGACGCTCAACAATAGCCCACTAGAAAAGCCCACGAAGAGGTGCTAACAGGGGCTGTCGGATTCCGGCAAAAAAACCCGCCGCAGAAGGATCCTAAAACCCTAGCTCAGCTCGCCTTCCTCCCCCACCGCACCGCCCCCCACACCCTCCACCCACCAATGGCGCCGCGCGGCAACCGCAGCAACAAGAGGCCGCCGCCGCCGCGGGGCAAGGGCAAGGGCAAGGGGAAGCGCCCCTCTGCCGCCTCCGCCGGAGACGACCCATTCTTCGAGGCGGAGCCCAAGCGCCGCCGCGCCCAAGCGGACGAGGACATCGAGAGCGGGGACAGCGACGACGACGGCCTCGCACTGGGCGACGCCGTCGTGGGTGACGATGGAGAGGAGAAGGAGACGGAGGTGGAGGAGACTGCCGGGGAGAAGAAGCTGCGGATGACCAAGGCTTACCTGGAGAAGATCACCCACGCGATGAAGAACAGCAAGGAGGAGGAGGAGGACGACGACGGGGATTCCGACGAAGACTTGGATGATGCGACCGGAGGGAGGCGGGTCGCCAAGCTTCTGAAGAAGAAGCAGCTCGTGGAGAGCGGTAGGCAGCGCTTGAGCCTCGCTGCCAGGTGAGCAATTGTTCTCTACGAATTCTTACTGTCTTCTATTTTGTCTCCCAGTTGTTCTGATGCTGTAGGTGCCTGTGCCTCCCTTCAATTACCTTACTTGACTAGAAATGATGTACTAGGAGAATTTGATCCTCTTCTGTATGTAACGAAGCATTTCAATTTGCAGGGTGTTACCGCCGGGCAAGCAGGATGGATTCACATTTATAGCGAAGCATCGCCAGCCAGTGACAGCTGTTGCTCTGTCAAAGGACAGTGACAGGGGGTTTTCAGCGTCCAAAGACGGAATTATCATGCATTGGGATGTTGAGACTGGGAAATGCGAGAAGTACTTGTGGCCGAGTGAAAAGGTGCTGCTTTCACACCATGCCAAAGCTCCCCTGTCCAAAAAGAGAAGCCAGCACATTCTTGCGCTGGCTGTTAGTTCGGATGGGCGATACTTGGCAACCGGTGGCATGGATAGACATATCCATTTGTGGGATGTTCGTTCGCGGGAGCACATACAGGTGCGCTACTCCTTGTCAATCAATGATATAAGAGCTTACGTTTGTCATATATATGTGTGTTGTATGTCAGAGTCTTACTGGCTAGTAACCAAAAGATTAATAGAGACAAACCACTTATAGTTGACCCCATATGGTTCTTGAAATGTTGTTACCTCTGCAGCGTTATTTTCTTTGTAAAATTGTGTGAAGGAATGGCCAATTACATTATTTGTAAATGTATGTGTTGTATTTGAGAGCCATGTAACCAATCTTTAGGCAAACCACTTGAAATGTATAAGTTGTTATTTAGACATAATAATTACCTATCGAACATTCTTCTGGTTCTGTGCTTGTCGTTTTTCTGGAAGGTATAGTCCAAATGCAAACTAAAAGGCACAACCTTTTTAACATGTGTGTACTCATTGCATTGATATCATCTTCCTTGTTCTAGCTGATGGTGAGGCTGTTTGAAGCAAAAATTATAGTTCCCTGATGTCTAACTTATGGTTAACTTGTTCATTATATACGAGATCCAAGATTTTTCTTTCTGTATCGCTCGATGTAAAATTGCTGCAGTCTTTTGTAGATTTCTGTTCGGGTCTGCGTGGGGTAGTTTCTTTTGCCAATTCACCTGTGTATCGGTGATCCGGATAATAACTTTTTCAATAAGATTGTACATGTTCTGCTGTTCAATGTCAGTGTGCATAGGATTCTCAACAAAAAAATGTCAGTGTGCATAGCTTACTTTTGCCTCGTCATATTCTGTCACTCTGTGTTGATCAAACTTCAAATACCTACTGTTCAACTAAATTGCTAACAGTGACCTTCCCCGCTTTTAGGTTATTCTTATTTATTTTTCTCCGGCCATACGCTAGCTTATTGCACAAGATTAGTGGTCATTTTCGATCCACTCTTTTCTGATTTGCACAGCTTTGTGAAACAGACATACTATAACTATATTGGTGCCCTCATATGATTCATAGAGTTAAATTTGCTACTATGATGTTATTTGTTTGCCCTGTTTGTACGATGTAATTTAGTGTTGTTTTCTGTTATTCTGCAGGCATTCAGTGGCCATAGAGGGCCAGTCTCATGTCTTGCTTTTGGGCTGGACTCTCCAGAACTATTCTCTGGTTCTTACGATCGTTCAATAATGCAGTGGAATGCTGAAGATAGAACATACATGCACTGCCTATATGGCCATCAAGGTGAAATATTGACAACTGATGCACTCAGCAAAGATAGACTTCTGACTGTAGCACGGGATAGAACAATGCATCTTTGGAAGGTAATTTTTCCCTTAGCTGTGTCATTTGTTTTAGCTTCAACGCTTTTTGAGCTACTGCTACTATCAATTCATCAGCCTGCCTTGTACATACCAAGCTGTGTTCAATAAATAGGTTGTCTGATAAGAATATAAAAGTTTAAACAACATATGGACATAAAAATGACCTATTCATCTCTGTTTCATGCAACCAAGGAGGGGATGCTTCAATTCTTGAAAAGATGTGCTTTTCTCTGCTAAGACATATAGGCTAAAACCTGATTTCAGGTTTACCTTTCCGTTTAGTAAAAAATTCCATTTCTTGGCAGATACCAGAGGAGTCACAGTTAGTCTTCCGTGCACCTGCTGTGTCTTTGGAGTGCTGCTGCTTTATCGATGACAAGGAGTATTTGTCTGGATCAGATGATGGAAGCCTTGAGCTTTGGAGTGTCATGAGAAAGAAACCTACTCACATAATTAAGAACGCCCATCCAGCATCAACTCCTAGTTCACTTGACAGTGCTGATGAAAACTTGCCCAAAGGTAAGAAACGCTTTCTCAATTTCCGTAGCTTCTTTCCTGCGATGAAAAAACTGATCTTTTGATGCAAGGTGTGTCAGAAATTGTTTGTTTAGCTCCTTATAGTAATTGGAATCTTTGCAGAGATGTAACTGACTGCACATATTAATCATCTCATTTTCACCATGCATTGTTAATTTGTTGTGGTCAATGCTGAGAGAACATAGTCGTCTGTCCGTGGCTTCCTGTGCGCTCCCTCTTTTCTACAGCTGAGATTATGTCATTCTTATTCATCATGCAATTATGCAGAAAATGGGACCTGCAAGTCTGAAAGCTTTTCATCAGCTCATTCATGGGTTAGTGCTGTTGCGTCAAGAAAAGGTTCTGATTTGGCTGCATCGGGAGCAGCAAATGGTGTTGTTCGCCTTTGGACTATTCAACCTGATTCAAAAGGGATGCAGCCATTGTTTGACTTGGCACTGGTATTTGTACTCACATTGATCTACTAATTAGTTGTTACTTGCTCCATAATGATTGTCCCTAAATCTTCTCTGTATGACCCTGCTGCAACTTTGATCTGCAATCTGTCATGGGCAGGATGGCTTCGTTAATTCTCTTGCAATTGCAAAATCGGGACGCTTCATTGTTGCTGGTGTTGGCCGAGTAAGATCCCCCCCCCCCCCCCCTCTTTTATCTGAAGAAATTTGGTTGCATCATATGATGGGGCTGAGAATTGTATTTTCATTATATAAATAACTGAAAGAATGCAAAAAAGGACAATAACAAATGCTGGTCATTCTTACGTTTGCTCTCAAGAAATTTGGTGTAGCAGCACTTAGCAAATCAGCATACATTATTAATACCGTCTACGTATCTTCAACAACCTGAACTGGTATCTCCATTTTAACAGGAACCTCGTCTTGGAAGATGGGGTCGTGTCGCGACAGCTAAGAATGGAGTCGCAATTCATCGGCTCAGTCTACAAGATGACACTGAGGATTTGTAGGTAGTAATCGGCGCATTGAGAAACCCTGCGGCTTGTTCATACACTGTCAAGACGAGAAAGACTGTACCAACACCATGAGTGTCACACTTGCAGCTGAAAGATCTAGGAAGGTTGAGCCACAAGCTTCACACATGCCACAGTTCTATGATGCACCGGCTTACCTTTCCAGAGAGCCATTGCTAAACAACGCAATTTCTGCGGGGAAGCGAGGATGAGGAGGCCTTGGATAGTTGGATGTAGCATGATTTGATCAGTAATTTCTGTAGCAGGTGTAGTTTTGTAACTCTCTTGCGTTCTACCTGATATGTTCGACACAGGAAACCACTGAATCGATGAGATTGGATAAGGCAGGAGAAAAAAAATATTTTTGTGGTCTTGGCTTGGGAGACGTTATGTGTAATAGCAATTTTTGATGGCTGTTAATGATCTTGATGAAACTGAAATTTAATTTATTTTCTTTTTGATACAGCCAAGCTGAATATGTGATGGTCCCTATGTCAGATGACAACGCAGTTGGCAAATATGTTTTAGAATGTAATCTGACGTGGGGTTTACTCATATTTGGGTATAAATAATACCAAGTGGTTTTCCTGAAACTATTAGGAGCACACATGATTGAGTCGATTTGGCTACTTAGCTCCAGGGCAGCCCTAAAAAAAAATAAAAAATGCTGTTTAGAATTTTCAGTAGAACCCAAAAAAATGTGTGGCCATGTATACCAAATCAAATGTCACCAGGTACATGATGGCATAAATTTTCATATTATATAGATACATGATGGCATAAATTTTCATATTCTATATATATTCATTCGACGTGGATTTACTAACTAGGGTGATAGCTATGCATAGGCTAGCCACGATCGGATGTGTTTGTCGGTTCGTTCAAGACAATTTTTTCTTTTCGATTGTTTGGAGATGTGGATTGTGTGAAGCATGCACAAAGATATAACGATATCACTGCCATTTGTCATTTTGCTCGCGAGAAAAAAACAATTTGGTAAAAAACACACCTCTTTAAAATTCTATCGCACATCTATTGACGTCATGGTAATGCAAGGTTATATTTTTGCAGGTGCACAAAAAAGTATTGATGTTATGGTAAAAAAAATTGCATGCAAAACAATCAAAACACATGTAGTTGTAGGCGTGAGGTGCATGCAACGCTAAAATTTTGTGAAGAAATAAACCAACGAGTAGCTAGGGCATCGTTTGTCGTCAACAAAAGTTTGTGAAAAAATAAACCAGGTATTGGTCGACCTAAAAATGCACTCGGTTAAAACGGTGTTAGAACAGCTCTAACGCAACCTATAAATTTACAAACTGTAACGGAAAACCTCTTTTATAGTGCGAAGTCGAGCCACGCAAATACAAACTGTAACGGAAAACCTCTTTTATAGTGCGAAGTCGAGCCACGCAAAATGGATACCGTAAACAAAATTGTATTCCGTAGGGTAACCTACTATGGCCCACCATTTTTCAATTTTTTTCTAAACTTCATCATCTTCTTCGTCGATTTAGGCCGCCACCGCCTCGATTCAGGCCGTCCGCCCCGTGCCGTGTGCCGCCGCAGGGCTGGAGCATGCTGCCGCGCGCCCTGCTGCTGCTGCATAGGTAGCTCTCCCGCGCGCTGTGCTGCGCTGCTGCTCCTGCTGCTGCTCCTGCTCTGTAGGTAGCTGTCGCGCGTGCCAGTGGCGGACGTTAGAAAAAACTAGAGGGTGAGCACACATAAAATAATTATAATTACACTAGCCTTTGTGTGATTAGTTAGCAATAGTCTTGTAAAGAAGTTGATCTTTCATAGACACCTTCAGCAAAAAATAAAAAACGCTAACGAGAGCTAGAAGAGTTGCTCTGTAGAGAACATTGCCAGCGAAAAGGAACTAGCTGCTCTCACGGATGAGGTGCTTGCTCCATGGTCCCCTTTTCTGATTTTGGCTTTAGAACTGTGGAATCAGCATAACATTCAAGATCAAGTATCGTGAGGAGCTGCTTTTTTATCTGGACGGCGAAAAATAGCTCGGTCGTGCTCCTAGCTTCTCATTTTCGTTCGGATTTCTCCCAAAATCCACCCGACGTACACATGCCGGGTCAGGGTTTGCCTGTGGGATCCGGATGAAGCAAAAATACGAGTGGACCACCTCTATTTTCTATGCCAAACTATGTGATTAATAGAATAAATTTTTGACGAAACTCAAGAATGGCCGAACTATATGCTTGTTTTACGTGATGTTTGTGTGAAATTTTGGTCGAAATTTGCCAAAATCACCGGCCTCGGGGGTGTACAGCCTGAATCGTGGCTAGAAGTTGGAAGACCCTAGGCCAAATGCTCGCCCAATCCCAGCAAAAATTATCGTCAGATTTCGGCCTTGGGGCCTCCAACAAGTGGAGATGCTCTAAGTAATCTTTAAGCTGAGGATGAGAATGTAGCGCTATCTATGTTTGAATAAAGTCTAGCTCAAGATGGGATGAAAATAGAAAATACTATAGCTGAATGGGAATTATCATGGGCGCCCAACATGGAGTAAATCTACTCAGTTCAGCGTAGCCTTATCAGCTGCTACAAAATTACCCAAAGATTTACCGCACAGAAGATGGGGAAAAAAGGCCCAAAGAGAAATTATTCTTCGGCAATGCATTACAATTTGTTGAGATAGCATGCACCCTGAAGTTATTGGGCAGCCGGAAGCAGAACCAGCGGACTATGAACATCGTGCCAAAAATGACAAGCGCAACAACGTCCTCCTTCATCATCTCACTGCAGGCATGGACCATGTGTTAGGATTGATCCTAGACTTACGGGGGATAAAGACCTCACGAAGCATTTTGCCAAAGCACATATCGGAGGGGTGGATCTCCAGCCGGCAAGGGGATCAGGGGCTAGGGTGGCCGGGGCACAGGTCGGAGGAGGCAGCCACCGAGGTTGAAGACAAAGGGAACTCAAGTCGCTCGTCAGCTTCAGTTTCACGTCGACAGGAAACATGATTACCTGGCTAGGAATATGGGGGTATATCATAATTTTCCCAGAATTCTGGATGGGCCACGGCCCACCCGGCCCGCCCCCTCGTACGCCAATGGCGTGCGCCCATGTCCGCGTGTTGTGTTGCGCTGCTGTCGCCGCACGCGCTCGACCATGTCCTCAAGTATGCTGCCGCGCTATGCTGCTGCTCTCGGCCGCGCCCGTGGCGTGGCCGCGTTGCAGGAGCCGACACAGACGGTTAATTTTGCCACAACAGCATTTTACGGCTGGAGGATGGTATAAGGCCAGCGGCCGGCCGGCGTGAGCGGTGAAGATAGTACAGTTTGGGCTAACCATCCGTCAGAGCGGTTCTTGTACAGGCCACGAGATCGCGTTCTTAGGCTTCTGTAAAAAGATAGACGAGTCGAAATGTTTTATAGTTTCGGGCCATGCTCCGTTAAAGCCAATTCGGGCCATGCAGCTTTTGGGTTCCAAAATTGAAAGGTGAAACAAACAGCCAACAATTGAAAAGCGCTGCCAAGAATCGCGCTTGGAAAATGAACGTGAGACGGACCGCAAGCAAAAGCTGGTCCAGAGCAGCTTTCCGGACGATTCTACCGCTTCCCGAGTACAACAGACGAAGATAGCCTTCATCGTTCGGGATAATTACGAAAAATCTGCCACCGCGCCCACACCCCATCCCGATCAATTCCCCAATCGGCCCACTCGCTCCTTCTCCTGCCGACTACCATGGAGAAGGCAAGCTAGGGTTCTACCCGCCGCCGGCCATCCCCGTCGCCAACGTCGCCGTTCGCCGTCCAGCCTCCCTGTCCTGCTCTATTCCCAGCATCTCGTCGCCATTCCTGGGTGTGAGGCGTGGGGGTGGCAGCGGGGGGGGGGGGGGGGGCTGGGTGTGGGGCGGTGGCTCCTGAGCGTGGGGTGGCGAGGGTTCCCGGCCGTGGGGGAGGTGGCAGCGGCGGTTGTTCCCGGCCGTGGGTTTGGCGGCGGCGGTTGTTGGCCATGGGGGCGGCGGCAGTTGCTGGACATGAGGCGGCCACGATTTCTAGGTAGGGCCGGCGGTTGTTGGGAGCGATGGGATTAGGATTAGGATTGAGCTCGAGCTCGTCTCCAAGCTAGAGTGTCCTCTTTTTTTTACATGGATGATACAAGATAATGTTGATGATCTGTACTGTTCGGTCATGAAAACTTTGGAGCGATGCGGTTAAACTTCGAAAGCTAGAGAAAGTAAAAAAATATACTCCCTCCGGTCCATATTAATTGACTTTGATTTGTCAAAATTTGGATGAACCTATATGCTAAATAGTGTCTAGATTCACTCAAATTTAGACAAATTTGAGTCAATTAATATGGACCGGAGGGAGTATGTCTAATCAAACACCTTAAAATTTTGGATCTATTGATTAAAAAACAGTCAGAAACAATTTATTAATTTTAAATCAACACTTATATAAAATCTTCTGCACTCAGGGGTATTTGTGACATTTCAGTCATAAAATCATCAACAACAGCAATCAAAAGCACTGTTGCCAAACACCAAATTTTACTTCCAACAACTGATTTTCCGCAGCTGATTTTCAACAGCCGCAGCCCAAACAAACACAACCTTAGTAGGTGTGGGATTTCATTTGCACCCTTTTTATTACTAGAAACTATGTGATCCTATGGTGCATGATGTTAGAATATGTGATCATATCGTGTATGTATAGGTATATGGTCATACTGTGTATGTCTTTTGTATATGTGTCCATGTTGTATGAAACTAGAACTCCCTTGTAATCCTTGAAGGGAATATGCCCGAGAGGCAATAATAAAGTAGTTATTATCGTATTCCTTATTTATGATAAATGTTTATTTTACATGCTATAATTGTATTAATACGGAAACATTAATACATGTATGTTTAATAAACAAAAAGGAAATTCCTAGTTATGCCTCTCTCATAAACTAGCTCGTTGATTAACAAGATGATTAAGGTTTCCTGATCATGGACATTGAATGTTGTTAATAACGAGGTCACAACATTAGTGTAATGATGTGATGAACATTCATTCGAAGTATAGCATTACGATCAAAGTCATTGAGTTTATATTGCTATAACAACTTATGAAGTGATCATAATCCTTAGACCATGAGATCATGTCAATCACTAACACCGGAAGAGTTCCTTAATAACATCAAATGTCACACCATAACAGGATGATTATAAAGATGGGTTCAGAACTACTAAAGTGTTATGTTGAGGCCCATGGATCGAGAATGGAATTTGTTCATCCCGATGACGGATAGATATGCTCTGTGCCCTCTCGGTGATATCACATTGATTAGCTTGCAAGCAAGTGGTTTGATCACTAGAATGTTATATAACGGGAACGAGAAAAGAGTGCATGTCAGTAACGAGATCAAACTAGTTATGGAGATACCGATGATCGAATCTCGGACATATAATATATCACGAAACAAAGGGATTAAGATACTAGCATAAAAGGTTCTCACGATCAGAAGAAAATCATCGTTGAATGTGTGGGAGTCAGTATGGGTCTCCAGATCCCGCTTCTGATTATTGATCGATCGGAGAAGGGTCTCGATCATGTCCGCATTATTCGCGAACCGTAGGGTGGCACACTTAAAAGACACCTACATCCAGTTAGAGCAAAAGTTTCATGCCGGAAAGAATAACAAACGCATGAATTTATTTCACTAGATACCGAAACGGGTTTTCGGGTGAAATTGCAGAAAGTGTTTTTGCATATGAAATGAAATACTAGCAAGGGGTTATATGAGAATGTTTGTCATTAAAGTAATTGACAAAATACTGAATAAATAAAAGGAGTTTTATTTAATGAGAGTTTGCATTAAATTTGGTGGAAATTTAATGGGATTTTGAGTGGGTTTTTGAGTGGAGAAAATTGAAAGCCTTTTGTGTGAGTGGAGTGTCCACCCACATGAATGAAAGGAGGGGAGGGGGCAGCCCCATGGCTGGGCGCATGGCCCCTTGGGTGCCCCCTATCCCTATAAAAGGAGCCCCCTCCCCCTCTCTCACTCACACCTCCTCGTGAAGGATCTCTCTTCCCCTCTAGTATTTATCCCCCATGGTCTCGGACTAGCGAGATACATGTTCTCGGTGGTTATTGGGCAAGAAAGAGTTGTGCTTCCGCTGCATCGCTGGAGCGAGGAGGTGGAGGTTGCTCGGTGTCTTTTACGTGTGTGCGAGCACGGATGCGCTGCTGTTTTGCGGCGCTAGAACTTTCTCTCGATCTTGAGATCAGCAAGAGATCGTCTACATCAACCTCGAGTTTGGACTCGTTAAGCTTTGTCAGTCTTCAAGGGTATGTTCTCTGCAGATTTATATCTGCCCGTTGCTTGTATCTAGTAGATAGATCTTGGTACATAGTTTTTCCCATCGTAGGAATTTTTTTGTTTTCTATGTTGCGAACCCTACAGTGGTATCAGAGCCGGATCTATGCATAGATGCTTTGCACGGGTAGTACACATATGAGTATGTAGGCGATGATGATCATTTTATTGCTTCTTAGTTGTACTTTGGATGTTGGTGGCATAGTGGGATGAAGCGGACCGGACAAACTTTACATGTCCTTGCACATGAGACCTGTTCCATGCTTGACATGCAACTAGTTTTGCATAAGTGGCTAGCGGGTGTCTGTCTCTCCTACTATAGTCAATATCTAATTTTCAACGAGTTGTCAACAATTTGGTTATCCTCATTGTGGTTCATGTTCGTAGGTAAGAACGGTTCTATCTTCGAAAGCCCTAAGCCACGTAAAACTTGCAATGGATAAATTAGAGGCGTCTAGTTTAGATTGTTGTTGGGCTAGTGTCGTGATATGGTGATGTTGTAAGTAGAAGTATAAGTTGATACTCTTACAACACACATAACGTGTAAGTTCCATAGACCTTGGCCTTACACATAGAGGTATGATAGTGATCATACCATAATGCACATGATGGAGATCAAGTGCAAGAACCATATCATTTCACTTATTAACATGTGATGTTTGATTGTATCTTATATTGTTTGTTTGGCGTTTTATTAGCATAATAAGATGATCCCTCATTTAGATATCAAGATAAAAAATGTGTTCTTCCTTAAGTATGCACCGACAATGTTTCGTCACTTCAAGACATCACGTGATGATCGGGTGTACTTGAATCCACGAGCATATATCGGGTGTAAGACAGTTACACACACGAATACTAAGGTTCTTACTTGGCGAGCCTAGCATGTACAGACATGGCCTCAGAACACGGACCGAAAGGTTAAGCATGAGTCATATGTTTTGATATGATGACCATTTGATGCTCGCCTTTGAAGCTACACCGACTCACGTGATGATCGGACTTGATGTAGTGGATTTGGTTCATGTAATCACCAAAAAAGCATGAGGGATGTCGTTTTTGAGTGGGAGTTCATTTCTAATTTGGATTAGAAGAACTCAATTTATCATAAATCAAATCAAAGCGAATTTGCATAATTTGTTGTAGTCATTGGCATTCGTACACCACCTTATGTTTAGTTGTAATTGAGATAATAGAACTATAGAATTATGGATATTTACTTTACGAACTGGTATCGTATTGTGTTGAGTGTCAATCTAATTTTAAAGTCCTATTGCAAACTTTCAGCAAACTCTGTTTACTCCTTAAAATTTAATAATTGGTATTAAATCGAGAGTAACAATTCTAGTGTTAGTATCTTAAGTATCTTGTTTGCCTCCATGATTCTTGATTGTTTTAATATCAAGTTTATCTAGGAGCTGAAAGAATTGTTTCAGAAATCATCATGTGTGACAGATATAATGATATCTGAAATAATATTTTGGTTGCAATATGATAGAGTATAATGTATTGTTCTCATATTGGATGAGAATTTGGAAAGGTTGGAGATGCTAGACATCCTAATCATCCAAGAGGGTTTTGGAAAGTAACGTTATACTCATGATTCGCCCTTATAAGCTACATTAGCTTGATCATGAAAGTCGTGATGATAAGGATTAATAGAAGATGCATGTAAAGTGTTTACTACACTAAAAAATTACTAAAGAATAGATTTTTGAAAGAATGTCGATCATTTGATGATGGTGATCTACTTCAAAGTGCAAGTCTAAAGGTATTATTATTTGAATATACACGCTTTAGACTATGTGTCATGTATATGGCGCCACTATTGATGTTGATAGATTTTTTTAAAAAGGAAAAGGAAATGCTGAAAGAGAATCTATAAAATATATTTGGCAGAAAAGAAAAGATTGGAAATATCTAATTTTAGGTATATAGATGATATATATGTTCTGGTTGTATTTTTTGCTTGTTAAACAATGTGATTCTTGGGTATTGGATACCGAATTGGTTGGTATGAAATTTCATACGGAACGATGCAATTCATGAACCAAATGGCCTAAGTAACTAGCAAGAGAATATGTGATGATGTTCATCGAAAACAAACAAACCGTTGTTTGTATTTCTCGTTGACATCAAAGCTTGCCTTCAAGATTTGTTTTAAATAAAATTTATTTAAATCAGGTATTATGAGAATAAAGATTGTTCAAATAATTACCGTATTCCATATAATATGGATGATTTACAAATCTAGTTTTAGAAATCACATCCATAAAAACTAATACTAAAATAGGTAGCTCTCCCGCGCGTTGTGCTGCGCCGCTGCTGCTCCGTAGGTAGCTGTTGCGCACGCGAGTGGCGGACGTAAGAAAAAACTAAAGGGTGGGCACACATAAAATAATTACAACTACACTAGCCTTTGTGTGATTAGTTAGAAATAGTCTTGTAAAGAAGTTGATCTTTCATAGACACCTTCAGCAAAAAATAAAAAACGCTAACGAGAGCTAGAAGAGTTGCTCTGTAGAGAACATTGCCAGCGAAAACGAACTAGCTGCTCTCACGGATGAGGTGCTTGCTCCATGGTCCCCTTTTCTGATATTGGCTTTAGAACTTTGGAATCAGCATAACATTCAAGATCAAGTATCACGAGGAACTGCCTTTTATTTGGACGGCGAAAAATAGCTCGCTCGCGCTCCTAGCTTCTCGTTTTCGTCTGAATTTGGCCCAAAATCCACCCGGCGTACATAGGCCACCTCAGGGTTTACCTGTGGGATCCAGATGAAGCAAAAATACGAGTGGAACACCTCTATTTTCTATGCTAAACTATGTGATTAAAATTATAGAATAAAATTTTGACGAAACTCAAGAATGGCCGAACTATATGCTTGTTTCACGTGATGTTTGTGTGAAATTTTGGTCGAAATTTGCCAAAATCACCGGCCTCGGGGGTGTATAGCCTGAATCGTGGCTAGAAGTTGGCAGACCCCCAGGCCAAATGTTCGCCCAATCCCGGCGAAAATTATCGTCAGATTTCGGCCTTGGGGCCTCCAACAAGTGGAGATGCTCTAAGTAATCTTTAAGCTGAGAACGAGAACGTAGCGCTATCTATGTTTGAATGAAGTCTAGCTCAAGATGGTATGAAAATAGAAAATACTATAGCTGAATGGAAATTATCATGGGCGCCCAACATGGAGTAAATCTACTCAGTTCAGCGTAGCCTTATCAACTGCTATAAAATTACCCAAAGATTTACCGCACAGAAGATGGGGAAAAAAGGCCCAAAGAGAAATTATTCTTAGGCAATGCATCACAATTTGTTGAGATAGCATGCACCCTGAATTTATTGGGCAGCCGGAAGCAGAACCAGCAGACTGTGAACATCGTGCCAAAAATAACAAGCGCAACAACGTCCTCCTTCATCATCTCACTGCAGGCATGGACCATGTGTTAGGATGGATCCTAGACTTACAGGGGATAAAGACCTCACGAAGCATTTTGCCAAAGCATAGATCGGAGGGGTGGATCTCCAGCAGGCGAGGGGATCAGGGGCTAGGGTGGCCGGGGCACAGGTCGAAGAAGGCAGCCACCGGGGTTGAAGACAAAGGGAACTCAAGTCGCTCGTCAGCTTCAGTTTCACATCGACAGGAAACATGATTACCTAGCTAGGAATATGGGGGTATATCATAATTTTCCCAGAATTCTGGATGGGCCACGGCCCACCCGGCCCGCCCCCTCGTACTCCAATGGCGTGCGATCCGCATGTTGCGTTGCGCTGTTGCCGCCGCACGCGCTCGGCCATGTCCTCAAGCATGCTGCCGCGCTGTGCTGCTGCTGCTCTCGGCCGCGCCCGTGGCGTGGCCGCGTTGCAGGAGCCGACACAGACGGTTAATTTTGCCACAACAACATTTTACGGCTGGAGGATGGTATAAGGCCAGCGGCCGGCCGGCGTGAGCGGTAAAGATAATACAGTTTGGGCTAACCATCCGTCAGAGCGGTTCTTGTACAGGCCACGAGATCGCGTTCTTAGGCTTCTGTAAAAATATATACGGGTCGAAATGTTTTATAGTTTCGGGCCATGCTCCGTTAAAGCCGATTCGGGCCATGCAGCTTTTGGGTTCCAAAATCGAAAGGTAAAACAAACAGCCAACAATTGAAAAGCTTTGCCAAGAATCGCGCTTGGAAAATGAACGTGAGACGGACCGCAAGCAAAAGCTGGTCCAGAACAGCTTTCCGGACGATTCTACCGCTTCCCGAGTACAGCAGACGAAGATAGCCTTCATCGTTCGGGATAATTACGAAAAATCTGCCACCGCGCCCACACCCCATCCCGATCAATTCCCTAATCGGCCCACTCGCTCCTTCTCCTGTCGACTACCATGGAGAAGGCAAGCTAGGGTTCTACCCGCCGCCGGCCAGCCCCGTCGCCGTTCGCCGTCCAGCCTCCCTGTCCTGCTCTATTCCCAGCATCTCGTCGCCATTCCTGGGTGTGAGGCGCGGGGGTGGCAGCGGGGAGGGGAGGGCCTGGGTGTGGGGCGGTGGCTCCTGAGCGTGGGGTGGCGACGGTTCCCGGCCGTGGGGGAGGCGGCGGCGGCGGTTGTTCCCGGCCGTGGGTTTGGCGGCGACGGTTGTTGGCCATGGGGGCGGCGGCAGTTGCTGGACACGAGGCGGCCACGATTTCTGGGTAGGGCCGGCGGTTGTTGGGAGCGATGGGATTAGGATTAGGATTGAGCTTGAGCTCGTCTCCAAGCCAGAGTGTCCTCTTTTTTTACATGGATGATACAAGATAATGTTGATGGTCTGTACTGTTCGGTCATGAAAACTTTGGAGTGATGCGGTTAAACTTCGAAAGCTAGAGAAAGTAAAAAAATATACTCCCTCCGGTCCATATTAATTGACTTTGATTTGTCAAAATTTGGATGAACCTATATGCTAAATAGTGTCTAGATTCACTCAAATTTAGACAAATTTGAGTCAATTAATATGGACCGGAGGGAGTATGTCTAATCAAACACCTTAAATTTTTGGATCTATTGATTAAAAAACAGTCAGAAACAATTTATTAATTTTAAATCAACACTTATATAAAATCTTCTGCATTCAGGGGTATTTGTGACATTTCAGTCATAAAATCATCAACAACAGCAATCAAAAGCACTGTTGCCAAACACCAAAATTTTACTTCCAACAACTGACTTTCCGCAGCTGATTTTCAACAGCCACAACCCAAACAAACACAGCCTTAGTAGGGGTGGGATTTCATTTGCACCCTTTTTATTACTAGAAACTATGTGATCCTATGGTGCATGATGTTAGAATATGTGATCATATCGTGTATGTATAGGTATATGGTCATACTGTGTATGTCTTTTGTATATGTGTCTGTGTTGTATGAAACTAGAACTTCCTTGTAATCCTTGAAGGGAATATGCCCGAGAGGCAATAATAAAGTGGTTATTATCGTATTCCTTATTTATGATAAATGTTTATTTTACATGCTATAATTGTATTAATACGGAAACGTTAATACATGTATGTTTAATAAACAAAAAGGAAGTTCCTAGTTATGCCTCTCTCTCATAAACTAGCTCGTTGATTAACAAGATGATTAAGGTTTCCTGATCATGGACATTGAATGTTGTTAATAACGAGGTCACAACATTAGTGTAATAATGTGATGAACATTCATTCGAAGTATAGCATTACGATCAAAGTCATTGAGTTTATATTGCTATAACAACTTATGAAGTGATCATAATCCTTAGACCATGAGATCATGTCAATCACTAACACCGGAAGAGTTTCTTAATAACATCAAATGTCACACCGTAACAGGGTGATTATAAAGAAGGGTTCAGAACTACTAAAGTGTTATGTTGAGGCCCATGGATCGAGAATGGAATTTGTTCATCCTGATGACGGATAGATATGCTTTGTGCCCTCTCGGTGATATCACATTGATTAGCTTGCAAGCAAGTGGTTTGATCACTAGAATGTTATATCACGGGAATGAGAAAAGAGTAGTAACGAGATCAAACTAGTTATGGAGATACCGATGATCGAATCTCGGACATGTAATATATCACGAAACAAAGGGATTAAGATACTAGCATAAAAGGTTCTCACGATCAGAAGAAAATCATCGTTGAATGTGTGGGAGTCAGTATGGGTCTCCAGATCCCGCTTCTGATTATTGATCGGAGAAGGGTCTCGATCATGTCCGCATTATTCGTGAACCGTAGGATGGCACACTTAAGAGACACCGACATCCAGTTGGAGCAAAAGTTTCATGCCGGAAAGAATAACAAACGCATGAATTTATTTCACTAGATACCGAAACGGGTTTTCGGGTGAAATTGCAGAAAGTGTTTTTGCATATGAAATGAAATACTAGCAAGGGGTTATATGAGAATGTTTGTCATTAAAGTAATTGGCAAAATACTGAATAAATAAAAGGAGTTTTATTTAATGAGAGTTTGCATTAAATTTGGTGGAAATTTAATGGGATTTTGAGTGTAGAAAATTGAAAGGCTTTTGTGTGAGTGGAGTGTCCACCCACATGAATGAAAGGAGGGGAGGGGGCAGCCCCATGGCTGGGCGCATGGCCCCTTGGGTGCCCCCCTCTCCCTATAAAAGGAGCCCCCTCTCCCTCTCTCACTCACACCTCCTCGTGAAGGATCTCTCTTCTCCTCTAGTATTTATCCCCCATGGTCTCGGACTAGCGTGATACATGTTCTCAGTGTCTATTGGGCAAGAAAGAGTTGTGCTTCCGCTGCATCGCTTGAGCGAGGAGGTGGAGGTTGCTCGGTGTCTTGTACGTGTGTGCGAGCACGGATGCACTGCTGTTTTGCGGCGCTAGGACTTTCTCTCGATCTTGAGATCAGCAAGAGATCGTCTACATCAACCTCGAGTTTGGACTCGTTAAGCTTTGTCAGTCTTCAAGGGTATGTTCTCTATGGATGTATATCTGCCCGTTGCTTGTATCTAGTAGATAGATCTTGGTACATAGTTTTTCCCATCGTAGGAATTTTTTGTTTTCTATGCTGCGAACCTACAGTGGTATCAGAGCCGGATCTATGCGTAGATGCTTTGCACGGGTAGTACACATATGAGTATGTGGGCGATGATGATCATTTTATTGCTTCTTAGTTGTACTTTGGATATTGGTGGCATAGTGGGATGAAGCAGACCGGACAAACTTTACATGTCCTTGCACATGAGACCTGTTCCATGCTTGACATGCAACTAGTTTTGCATAAGTGGCTAGCGGGTGACTGTCTCTCCTACTATAGTCAATATCTAATTTTCAACGAGTTGTCAACAATTTGGTTATCCTCGTTGTGGTTCATGTTCGTAGGTAAGAACGGTTCTATCTTTGAAAGCCCTAAGCCACGTAAAACTTGCAATGGATAAATTAGAGGCGTCTAGTTTAGATTGTTGTTGGGCTAGTGTCGTGATATGGTGATGTTGTAAGTAGAAGTATAAGTCGATACTCTTACAACACACATGACGTGTAAGTTCCATAGACCTTGGCCTTACACATAGAGGTATGATAGTGATCATACCATAATGCACATGATGGAGATCAAGTGCAAGAACCATATCATTTCACTTATTAACATGTGATGTTTGATTG
Organism: Avena sativa; assembly: GCA_916181665.1. Classification (NCBI taxonomy): domain Eukaryota; kingdom Viridiplantae; phylum Streptophyta; class Magnoliopsida; order Poales; family Poaceae; genus Avena; species Avena sativa. The sequence goes on from OV702297.1 coordinate 68,301,362, forward strand.
CATCTTATATTGTTTTTTTGGCATTTTATTAACATAATAAGATGATCCCTCATTTAGATATCAAGATAAAAATGTGTTCTTTCTTAAGTATGCACCGACAATGTTTCGTCACTTCAAGACATCACGTGATGATCGGGTCTACTTGAATCCACGAGCATATATCGGGTGTAAGACAGTTACACACGCGAATACTAAGGTTCTTACTTGGTGAGCCTAGCATGTACAGACATGGCCTCAGAACACGGACCGAAAGGTTAAGCATGAGTCATATGTTTTGATATGATGACCATTTGATGCTCGCCTTTGAAGCTACACCGACTCACGTGATGATCGGACTTGGTGTAGTGGATTTGGTTCATGTAATCACCAAAAAAGCACGAGGGATGTCGTTTTTGAGTGGGAGTTCATTTCTAATTTGGATTAGAAGAACTCAATTTATCATAAATCAAATCAAAGTGAATTTGCATAATTTGTTGTAGTCATTGGCATTCGTTCACCACCTTATGCTTAGTTGTAATTGAGATAATAAAACTATAGAATTATGGATATTTACTTTACAAACTGGTATCGTATTGTGTTGAGTGTCAATCTAAAGTTTAAAGTCCTATTGCAAACTTTCATCAAACTCTGTTTACTCCTTAAAATTTAATAATTGGTATTAAATCGAGAGTAACAATTCTAGTGTTAGTATCTTAAGTATCATGTTTGCCTCCATGATTCTTGATTGTTTTAATATAAAGTTTTTCTAGGAGCTAAAAGAATTGTTTTAGAAACCATCATGTGTGACAGATATAACGATATCTGAAACAATGTTTTGGTTGCAATATGATTGAGTATAATGTATGTTCTCATATTGGATGAGAATTTGCAAATGTTGGAGATGCTAGACATCCTAATCATCCAAAAGGATTTTGGAAAGTAACGTTATACTCATGATTCGCCCTTATAAGCTACATTAGCTTGATCATGAAAGTCGTAATGATAAGGATGAATAGAAGATGCATGTAAAGTGTTTACTACACTAAAAGATTACTAAAGAATAGATTTTTGAAAGAATGTCGATCATTTGATGATGGTGATCTACTTCAAAGTGCAAGTCTAAAGGTATTATTATTTAAATATACACGCTTTGGACTATGTGTCATGTATATGGCGCCACTGTTGATGTTGATAGATTTTTTTAAAAAGGAAAAGGAAATGCTGAAAGAGAATTTATAAAATATATTTGGCAGAAAAGAAAAGATTGGAAATATCTAATTTTAGGTATATAGATGATATATATGTTCTGGTTGTATTCTTTGCTTGTTAAACAATGTGGTTCTTGGGCATTCGATACCGAATTGGTTGGTATGAAATTTCATACGGAACGACGCAATTCATGAACCAAATGGCCTAAGTAACTAGCAACAGAATATGTGATGATGTTCATCGAAAACAAACAAACCGTTGTTTGTATTTCTCATTGACATCAAAGCTTGCCTTCAAGATTTGTTTTAAATAAAATTTATTTAAATCATGTATTATGAGAATAAAGATTGTTCAAATAATTACCGTATTCCATATAAGATGGATTATTTACAAATCTAGTTTTAGAAATCACATCCATAAAAACTAATACTAAAATAGGTAGCTCTCCCGCGTGTTGTGCTGCGCCGCTGCTGCTCCGTAGGTAGCTGTCGCGCACGCGAGTGGCGGACGTAAAAAAAACTAAAGGGTGGGCACACATAAAATAATTACAATTACACTAGCCTTTGTGTGATTAGTTAGCAATAGTCTTGTAAAGAAGTTGATCTTTCATAGACACCTTCAACAAAAAATAAAAAACGCTAACGAGAGCTAGAAGAGTTGCTCTCTAAAGAACATTGCGAGCGAAAACGAACTAGCTGCTCTCACGGATGAGGTGCTTGCTCCATGGTCCCCTTTTTTTATTTTGGCTTTAGAACTGTGGAATCAGCATAACATTCAAGATCAAGTATCGCGAGAAACTGCCTTTTATTTGGACGGCGAAAAATAGCTTGCTCGCGCTCCTAGCTTCTCGTTTTCGTCTGAATTTGGCCCAAAATCCACCCGGCGTACACAGGCCACGTCAGGGTTTACCTGTGGGAGCCAGATGAAGCAAAAATACGAGTGGACCACCTCTATTTTCTATGCTAAACTATGTGATTAAAATTATAGAATAAAATTTTGACGAAACTCAAGAATGGCCGAACTATATGCTTGTTTCACGTGATGTTTGTGTGAAATTTTGGTCGAAATTTGCCAAAATCACCGGCCTCGGGGGTGCCAATATCAAGTTTATCTAGGAGCTGAAAGAATTGTTTCAGAAACCATCATGTGTGACAGATATAATGATATCTGAAATAGTGTTTTGGTTGCAATATGATAGAGTATAATGTATGTTCTCATATTGGATGAGAATTTTTAAAGGTTGGAGATGCTAGACATCCTAATCATCCAAAAGGGTTTTGGAAAGTAACGTTTGTAGGGGTTCGTAGCATGGAAAACAAAAAATTTCTACCGCATACAAACAAACAAGCCAAGATCTATCTACTAGATTATAGCAACGAGTCGATAGAATAACTCACCCTCGAAGATTCCAAAGTGTTTAACGAGAGCGGATTCTCGTGGGTGATGTAGTCGTACTCTTGCCGATCTCAAGATCGTGTAGACGATCCTTCCGGCGCTGCGTTCCGGCAGCGCTTCCGCAGTCGGTCACACGTTCGGTATTCGATGAAGACCTTCCTCTCCCTTGTTCCAGCAGGCAGTGGAGGTTGTAGCACTCTCCTCGCGATTCCGGCAGCATGACGGCGTGGTACCGGAAATAGAGGGGAGATCTCGCAGGGCTTCGCCTTAATCCGGAGCGAGTATGGTGGACTATGAGAGAGGCCTTGGCGATCTAGGGTTTAGACACACCAAGGAGAGAGGGCTAGGCCGGCGGCTAGGGCTTGGGGAAAGCCCCAAGTCGGCGGCTAGGGTTTGCCCTAGGGCGGCGGCAGCTGCAGGAGGGCTAACGACTAGGGCTAGGGTTTTGGGTGGTGGAGGTGTAGGTCTAGAGGGGCAGCCCTGCCCCTCCTTTTATAGGTGGAGGGCACCGGCCAAGGGAGGAGAGTCCTCCCCCAACTCGGCCTCCAAGGCCGGTGGGTGGAGGGAGAGGAACTCCTCCCCAAGTTGGTTTCCTACTCTCCCTCCACCAAGCAAACTTGCCGTTTGACTTTTCAAATTGGCGTTTGACTTTTCAAACTAGGATTTGATTTATCCCTTTATTTTGCTCAGCGATGATACCTAGTACATGATGCAACCATTCCAACTTGTTATGACACATTCATGTACCCTTCCCCTCCAGAGTGCCGGACCTTCTGGAACCTTCTAGAACATTCCCGATGAAAACATCGGAATCATTCTCCAACCCCGAAACAGGACTTTCCTTATATGAATCTTATTCTCCGGACCATTCCGGATCTCCTCGTGATATCCCGAATCCCATCCGAGACTCTGAACAACATTCGGTATCTTACTCATCATTCCATAACTACTCAACAACATCGAGTCCTTAAGTGTGTCTCCCTACGGTTCGTGAATTATGCGGACATGAACGAGACACTTCTCCGAACAATAACCAATAGAGGAATATGTAAATTCATATGGTTCCCACATATTTCTATGATTACTTTGTGATCGAATGAACCACTTACATACGATACCAATTTCCCTTTGTCTCACGATAGCTTACTTATCCGAGGTTTTGATCGTCGGTATCTCTGCATACCTAGTTCAACCTCGTTACCGATAAGTACTCTTTTCTCGTTCCCGTGATATGTGATCCCTTGTGAGCCAGTCACATGCTTGCAAGCTAATTGGATGACATTCCACCGAGAGGGCCCAGAGTATATCTATCCGTCATATGGATGGACAAATCCCACTCTTGATCCATGTGTCTCAACCCATACTTTCCGAACACTCAATGCCACCTTTATAGCCAACCAGTTACGGTGTGGTGTTTGATGTCATCAAAGCATCCTTCCGGTGATGGTTATATGCATGATCTCATGGTCGAAGGAATTAGGTTACTATGTATCAGAAAGCATATAGCAATTGAACTATTAAAATGACTTGATCTTTATGCTACGCTTATCTATAGGAGTATGTCCATCATACCATTCTCCTAACGATATGATCTTGTTGTTAATAACATCTCAATGTTCATGATAGGCAAACCACAATCATTTATTAACCAACAAGCTAGTATTATAAAGAGGATTTACTAGGGACTCTAATTTAGTTTACAAATTTCACACAAGTATTAATGTTTCCTTGTTAATACTGTTATAGCATGAATGTAAACATTTATCATAAACACAAAGATATAATAATAACTACATTTATTATTGCCTCTAGGGCATATCGCCAACAGTCTCCCACTTGCACTAGAGTCAACTAATCTAGATTACATGGTAATATACCGAACACCCATGGCAGTTTGGTGTTGGTCATGTTTTGCCCTCAGGAGAGGTTTAGTCAACGGATCCGCCACATTCAGATCTGTGTGTACTTTGCAAATCTTTTATGTCACCATCTTGGACATGTTCTCGAATAGCGTGAAAACGTAGCTTGATGTGCTTCAGCTTCTTGTGTGACCTTGGTTCTTGCGCATTGGCTATGGCGCCCATGTTATCACAGTAGATAGACATTGGGTCCAGCGCACTTGGAACCACACCGAGCTCTGTAATGAACTCCTTCATCCATATCGCTTCTTGTGAAGCCTTCGAAGCAGCTATGTATTCCGATTCAGTTGAAGATCTCGCCACAACGCTTTGCTTTGCACTCCTCCAGCTAATTGCCGCACCATTCAAAGTAAATATGTATCCAGATTGAGATTTAGAATCATCCGGATCGGTGTTCCAACTAGCATCGGTGTAACCATTAACAACGAGTTGTTCATCACCTCCATAAGAAAGAACCATATCCTTAGTTCTTCTCAAGTACTTAAGGATATTTTTGACCGCTGTCCAATGATCCACTCCTAGATCACTTTGATATCTGCTAGTCAAACTAACAGTATATGCAATGTCGGGTCTAGTACATAGCATGGCATACATTAGAGATCCTATGGATGAGGCATAGGGAGTCTTACTCATCCTTTCTCTATCTTCTGCCGTTGCTGGACTTTGAGATTTACTCAAGGTCGTATTGGGCAACATGGGCAAGAACCCTTTCTTACTATCTTCCATTCCAAATATCTTTAGAACTTTGTCCAAATATGTACTTTGTAACAATGATATTAGGCGTCTCGATCTATCTCTATAAATCTTTATGCCTAATATGTAAGCTGCTTCGCCAAGATCTTTCATTGAAAAACTATTATTCAAATATTCCTTGACACTATTAAGAAGGTCTACATCATTCCCAATCAACAATATGTCATCTACATATAGTATTAAGAATGCTAAAGAGCTCCCAGTCACTTTCTTGTAAATACAAGCTTCTCCATAAGTTTGTATAAAACCAAAACTTTTGATCACCTTATCAAAACGTTGATTCCAACTTCGGGATGGTTGCTTCAATCCATATATGGACCGTTGAAGTTTGCATACCTTGTTAGCATCTTTAGGATCGATAAAACCTTTGGGTTGCATCATATACAACTCTTCATCAATGTCTCCATTGAGGAACGCTGTTTTGACATCCATCTGCCATATCTCATAATCGTAATATGCAGCGATTGCTAACAAAATCCTCACAGACTTTAGCTTCGCTACTGGTGAGAAAGTCTCATCGTAGTCAACTCCTTGAATTTGTCGAAACCCTTTTGCGACAAGTCGAGCTTTATAGACAGTAACATTACCATCAGCATCAGTTTTCTTCTTGAAAATCCATTTGTTCTCGACAGCCTTCCGGCCATCCGGTAAGTCCACCAAAGTCCATACTTGGTTTTCGTACATGGATCCAATCTCGGATTTCATGGCTTCTTGCCATTTATTGGAATCTGGGCTCATCATCGCTTCCTCATATGTCGCAGGGTCATCGGTGTTGTACACCAACATGACACTCATAACGGGATCATACCAATCAGGAGTGGTACAAGTTCTTGTTGACCTGCGAGGTTCTGTAGAAACTTCGACCGAAGTTTCATGATCATCATAATTAGCTTCCTCTCTTATTGGTGCAGGCACCACAGGAACTTCTTCCGGTGCTGCGCTACTCGCAAGTTCGAGAGAAGGTTCAACAACCTCGTCGAGTTCTACTTTCCTTCCAGTCACTTCTTTCGAGAGAAATTCTTTCTCTAGAAAGGATCCATTCTTGGCAACGAAGATTTTGCCTTCGGATCTATGATAGAAGGTATACCCAATAGTTTCCTTCGGGTATCCTATGAAGACGCATTTTTCGCTTTGGGTTCAAGCTTGTCCGGCTGTAACTTCTTTACATAGGCTTCGCAACCCCAAACTTTAAGGAACGACAATTTAGGTTTCTTCCCAAACCATAATTCATACGGTGTCGTTTCAACGGATTTAGATGGTGCCCTATTTAAAGTGAATGCGGCTGTTTCTAATGCATAAACCCAAAATGATAGCGGTAAATTTGTAAGTGACATCATAGAACGAACCATATATAAGAGAGTTTGATTACGATGTTCGGACACACCATTGCGATGTGGTGTTCCCGGCGGTGTCAATTGTGAAAGTATTCCGCATTTCTTCAAATGCTCGCCAGACTCGTAACTTAGATATTCACCTCCACGATCAAAACGTAGAAATTTAATCTTCTTGTTACGTTGATTCTCCACCTCACTTTGAAATTCCTTAAACTTCTCGAAAATTTCGGACTTATGTTTCATGAAATAGATATACCCATATCTACTCAAGTCATCCGTGAAGGTAAGAACATAATGATAACCACCGCGTGATGCTACACTCATTGGACCACACACATCGGTATGTATGATTTCCAATAAGTCCATAGCTCGCTCCATCATACCAGAAAATGGAGTCTTAGTCATTTTACCCATCAGACATGCTTCACATCTTTCAAGTGATTCGAAATCAAGTGATTCAAGAAGTCCATCGGAATAGAGTTTCTTCATACGCTTCACTCCAATGTGACCAAGACGACAGTGCCACATGTAGGTCGTGTTATCGCTCGATTTCATGTGTGTATTTCCACTATCGAGATTCAATAAGAATAGACCATCTATCAAAGGTGCATGTGCATAAAACATATTACTCATATAAATCGAACAACCATTATTCTCGGACTTAAACAAGTAACCGTCTCGCAATAAACAAGATCCCGATATAATGTTCATGCTTAACGCAGGGACCAAATAACAATTATTTAAGTATAAAACTAATCCCGATGGTAGATGAAGAGGTAGTGTGCCGACCGCGATCACATCAACCTTTGATCCATTTCCTACGCGCATCGTCACCTCGTTCTTCGCTAGCTTCCGTTTATTCTGCAGCACTTGTTTCGAGTTACAAATATGAGCAACCGAACCAGTATCAAATACCTAGGCACTACTATGAGTACTAGTGAGATACACATCAATAACATGTATATCGGATATACCTTTCTTCTTGATGTTGCCGTTCTTCAAATCCGCCAAGTACTTTGGGCAATTCCGCTTCCAGTGACCTTCTCCCTTGCAGTAAAAGCACTCAGTATCAGGCTTAGGTCCAGCCTTGGTCTTCTTCATCGGTGCGGTAACTTTATTACCACCCTTATTGAAGTGTCCCTTTTGCTTAGACTTGTCTTTCTTGAATTTGGTGGTCTTATTGACCATCAACACTTGGTTCTCTTTCTTGATCTCCACTTCTGCAGATTTTAACATGGAGAAGAGTTCTGGCAACTGCTTGTTCATGCTTTGCATATTGTAGTTCATCACAAAGTTCTTGTAACTTGGTGGTACTGATTGGAGGACACGGTAAATCCCCAAAGCATTAGGAATCACTATACCCAAGCTTTGGAGTTTGTTTGCGTGCCCAGACATCTTAAGCACATGCTCACTGACGGAGCTGCCCTCTTCCATCTTGCAGTTAAAGAACTTTTCAGAAGCCTCATAGCTCTCAACTGCCGCGTGAGTCTCAAATATCAATTTGAGTTCACGGACAATATCATGTGGGTCTGAATTCTCAAACCTTTTCTGAAGCTCCGATTCCAAACCATACAAGATAGCACACTGAACTGTGGAGTACTGATTCTTCTAAGCGAGGTAAACATTCTTTACTTCATAGGTAGCATCAGCTGCAGGCGGGTCACCCAGCGGTGCATCCAACACATAGGTCAAATTACCAGCATTGAGGACAATCCTTAAATTGCGGAACCAATCCGCGAAGTTGATTCCATTGTTTTTCAACTTTTCTTTCTCTAGGAACACATTAAAATTGATGGTAGGGGCCTCCATTGATCTACAACATATTTGCAATAGTTTAGACTAAGTTTATGACAAATTGAGTTCTAATTAATAGTTATATTAATATAGGTGAACTCCCACTCAAAACAATATCCCTCACATTGTTTTAGTGATCACACGAACCAAATCCACCACATCAAAACCGATCATCACGAGAGTTGATGTAGCTTCAATGGCGAACAATCGACATGTTCATCATATCTACTATATGATTCATGCTTTACCTTTCGGTGATCCGTGTTCCGAGACAATGTCTGTACATGCTAGGCTCATCAAGATCAAACCTTAGCTTCCGCATGAGAAAACCTGGCTTGCTCACGTTGTATACACTTGCAGAATCTAACACACCCGATCATCACGTGGTGCTTCGAAACAACAAGCTTTAGCAACGGTGCTTACTAAGGATGAACACTTTAGAACTTGAAATTTATGTGCATGAGGGATCATCTTATAATGCTACCGTCGTTAACTAAGCAATACAAGATGCATAAAGGATTAACATCACATGCAATTCATAATATGTGATATGATATGGTCTTTCTTCTTTGTGCTTCTGATCTCCATCTTCAAGCACGAACATGATCTCCATCATCACCGGCATTGCATCAAGGTCAATGACGCTGCTCCATGATTGTCGTCCACCAGTTTCAACTATTACAACTACTTTGAATAGACACGCGGGTCTTAACAGAAATTAAAGACAACCATATGGCTCCTGCCGGTTGCCAACTTACAATAAGGAACATTGCATACATCAAATATAATCACAATCATGGCCATATCACATCACAGCACACCCCTGCAAAACAAAGTTAGACGCCTCTAATTTCTTTGCATATTTTACGTGGTTTGGGGCTTTCAATAAGTGTTGATCTAACTTACGAACAAGAACCACAATTTGATGTTTAAACTATCAAGTGCCTGTTGTAAATTGGATCTATACTATAATGGGAGAGATAGACACCCGCAAAACCACTTATGCAATACAAGTTGCATGTTAAGCGTGGAGCAACTCTCATGAACGATGTCATGTAAGGTTAGCCCGGGCCGCTTCATCCCATCATACCGCAAGATGCAAAGTACACAAGAAGCAATTGATAATAAAAGCACCACCGCCCATAATGACCATTGTGTTCTACTCGTGCAACAGATCTACATATAGACACGGCTCTGATACCACTGTAGGGGTTCGTAGCATGGAAAACAAAAAAATTCTACTGCATACAAACAAACAAGCCAAGATCTATCTACTAGATTGTAGCAACGAATCGATAAAATAACTCACCCTCAAATATTTCAAAGTGTTTAACGAGAGCGGATTCTCGTGGGTGATGTAGTCGTACTCTTGTCGATCTCAAGATCGTGGAGACGATCCTTCCGGCGCTGCGTTCCGGCAGCGCTTCCGCAGTCGGTCACACGTTCGGTACTCGATAAAGACGTTCCTCTCCCTTGTTCCAGCAGGCAGCGGAGGTTGTAGCACTCTCCTCGCGATTTCGGCAGCACGACGGCGTGGTACCGGAAATAGAGGGGAGATCTCGCAGGGCTTCGCCTTAAGCCGAAGCGATTATGGTGGACTATGAGAGAGGCCTTGGCGATCTAGGGTTTAGACACACCAAGGAGAGAGGGCTAGGCCGACGGCTAGGGCTTGGGGAAAGCCCCAAGTCGGCGGCTAGGGTTTGCCCTAGGGCGGCGGCGGCTGCAGGAGGGCCGGCGGCTAGTGCTAGGGTTTTGGGTGGTGGAGGTGTAGGTCTAGAGGGGCAGCCCTGCCCCTCCTTTTATAGGTGGAGGGCGCCGACCAAGGAAGGAGAGTCCTCCCCCAACTCGGACTCCAAGGCCGGCGGTTGGAGGGAGAGGAACTCCTCCCCAAGTAGGTTTCCTACTCTCCCTAAACCAAGCAAACTTGCCGTTTGACTTTTCAAATTGGCGTTTGACTTTTCAAACTAGGATTTGATTTATCCCTTTATTTTGCTCAGCGATGACACCTAGTACATGATGCATATATTCCAACTTGTTATGACACATTCATGTACCCTTCCCCTCCGGAGTGCCGGACCTTTCGGAACCTTCTAGAACATTCCCGATGAAAACACCGGAATCATTCTCCAACCCCGAAACATGACTTTCCTTATATCAATCTTATTCTTCGGACCATTCCGGATCTCCTCGTGATATCCCGGATCCCATCCGAGACTCCAAACAACATTCGGTCTCTTACTCATCATTCCATAACTACTCAACAACATCGAATCCTTAAGTGTGTCTCCCTACGGTTCGTGAATTATGCGGACATGAACGAGACACTTCTCCGAACAATAACCAATAGAGGAATCTAGAAATTCATATGGTTCCCACATATTTCTACGATTACTTTGCGATCGAATAAACCACTTACATACGATACCAATTTCCCTTTGTCTCACGATAGCTTACTTATCCGAGGTTTTGATCGTCGGTATCTCTGCATACCTAGTTCAACCTCGTTACCGATAAGTACTCTTTTCTCGTTCCCGTGATATGTGATCCCTTGTGAGCCAGTCACATGCTTGCAAGCTAATTGGATGACATTCCACCGAGAGGGCCCAGAGTATATCTATCTGTCATATGGATGGACAAATCCCACTCTTGATCCATGTGTCTCAACCCATACTTTCCGAACACTCAATGCCACCTTTATAGCCACCCAGTTACGGTGTGGTGTTTGATGTCATCAAAGCATCCTTCCGGTGATGGTGATAAGCATGATATCATGGTCGAAGGAATTAGGTTACTATGTATCAGAAAGCATATAGCAATTGAACTATTAAAATGACTTGATCTTTATGCTACGCTTATCTATAGGAGTATGTCCATCATACCATTCTCCTAACGATATGATCTTGTTGTTAATAACATCTCAATGTTCATGATAGGCAAACCACAATCATTTATTAACCAACAAGCTAGTATTATAAAGAGGCTTTACTAGGGACTCTAATTTAGTTTACAAATCACACAAGTATTAATGTTTCCTTGTTAATACTGTTATAGCATGAATGTAAACATTTATCATAAACACAAAGATATAATAATAACTACATTTATTATTGCCTCTAGGGCATATCTCCAACAACGTTATACTCATGATTCGCCCTTATAAGCTACATTAGCTTGATCATGAAAGTCGTCATGATAAGGATGAATAGAAGATGCATTTAATTGTTTACTACACTAAAAGATTACTAAAGAATAGATTTTTGAAAGAATGTCGATCATTTGATGATGGTGATCTAATTTAAAGTGCAAGTCCAAAGGTATTATTATTTGAATATACACGCTTTGGACTATGTGTCATGTATATGGCGCCACTGTTGATGTTGATAGATTTTTTTAAAAAGGAAAAGGAAATGCTGAAAGAGAATCTATAAAATATATTTGGCAGAAAAGAAAAGATTGGAAATATCTAATTTTAGGTATATAGATGATATACATGTTCTGGTTGTATTCTTTGCTTGTTAAACAATGTGGTTCTTGGGTATTGGATACCGAATTGGTTGGTATGAAATTTCATACGGAACGACGCAATTCATGAACCACAATGGCCTAAGTAACTAGCAAGAGAATATGTGATGATGTTCATCGAAAACAAACAAACCGTTGTTTGTATTTCTCGTTGACATCAAAGCTTGCCTTCAAGATTTGTTTTAAATAAAAGTTATTTAAATCAGGTATTATGAGAATAAAGATTGTTCAAATAATTACCGTATTCCATATTCCATATAAGATGGATGATTTACAAATCTAGTTTTAGAAATCACATCCATAAAAACTAATACTAAAATAGGTAGCTCTCCCGCGCGTTGTGCTGCGCTGTGCTGCTCCGTAGGTAGCTATCGCGCACGCCAGTGGTGGACGTAAGAAAAAACTAAAGGGTGGGCACAGTTACACTAGCCTTTTTGTGATTAGTTAGCAATAGTCTTGTAAAGAAGTTGATCTTTCATAGACACCTTCAGCAAAAAATAAAAAACGCTAACGAGAGCTAGAAGAGTTGCTCTGTAGAGAACATTGCCAGCGAAAACGAACTAGCTGCTCTCACGGATGAGGTGCTTGCTCTATGGTCCCCTTTTCTGATTTTGGCTTTAGAACTGTGGAATCAGCATAACATTCAAGATCAAGTATCGCGAGGAACTGCCTTTTATTTGGACAGCGAAAAATAGCTCGCTCGCGCTCCTAGCTTCTTGTTTTCATCTGAATTTGGCCCAAAATCCACCCGGACTACACAGGCCACATCAGGGTTTACCTGTGGGAGCCAGATGAAGCAAAAATACGAGTGGACCACCTCCATTTTCTATGCTAAACTATGTGATTAAAATTATAGAATAAAATTTTGACGTAACTAAAGAATGGCCGAACTATATACTTGTTTCACGTGATGTTTGCGTGAAATTTTGGTCGAAATTTGCCAAAATCACCGGCCTCGGGGGTGTATAGCCTGAATCATGGCTAGAAGTTGGCAGACCCCCAGGCCAAATGTTCGCCCAATCTCAGCGAAAATTATCATCAGATTTCGGCCTTGGGGCCTCCAACAAGTGGAGATGCTCTAAGTAATCTTTAAGCTGAGGATGAGAACGTAGCGCTATCTATGTTTGAATGAAGTCTAGCTCAAGATGGGATGAAAATAGTAAATACTATAGCTGAATGGGAATTATCATGGGCGCCCAACATGGAGTAAATCTACTCAGTTCAGCGTAGCCTTATCAGCTGCTATAAAATTACCCAAAGATTTACCGCACAGAAGATGGGGGAAAAGGCCCAAAGAGAAATTATTCTTAGGCAATGCATCACAATTTGTTGAGATAGCATGCACCCTGAAGTTATTGGTAGGGTTGCAGATGCGAGGCCCGCTTAGGCCCACAAAACATGATAGCTAGTATAAATTATACTATAAACACAGATTGAAATGAGTCCACAAATTATACTACCTTCATTAGTTGACGCAGAATCTGTGCCCGCCTACCCGCGCCGCTTGCAGCCCTGGTTATTGGGCAGCCGGAAGCAGAACCAACGGACTGTGAACATCGTGCCAAAACTGACAAGCGCAACAACGTCCTCCTTCATCATCTCACTGCAGGCATGGACCATGTGTTAGGATGGATCCTAGACTTACGGGGGATAAAGACCCCACGAAGCATTTTGCCAAAGCACAGCTCGGAGGGGTGGATCTCCAGCCGGCGAGGGGATCAGGGGCTAGGGTGGCCGGGGCACAGGTCGGAGGAGGCAGCCACCAGGGTTGAAGACAAAGGGAACTCAAGTGGCTCGTCAGCTTCAGTTTCACGTCGACAGGAAGCATGATTACCTGGCTAGGAATATGGGGGTATATCATAATTTTCCTAGAATTCTGGATAGGCCACGGCCCACCCGGTCCATCCCCTCGTACGCCAATGGCGTGCGCCCATGTCTGCGTGCTGTGTTGCGCTGCTGCCGCCGCGTGCGCTCGACCATGTCCTCAAGCATGCTGCCGCGCTGTGCTGCTGCTGCTCTCGGCCGCGCCCGTGGCGTGGCCGCGTTGCAGGAGCCGACGCAGACGGTTAATTTTGCCACAACAGCATTTTACGGCTGGAGGATGGTATAAGGGCATGTACAGTAGTCTAGATACCTACCGTCTGCACTACTCTTCCATGTCATCTCTAGATAGCGTTAAAGACTGATTATACAGTGCGTTGTCTGTCTTAGTCTGTCTATAGAATCAGTAGATAGTTATCAATAGGGCCACGTCTTTGCCATGAGAAAACGATTCCTGAGTCCACGACCTGTACAATGGGAATAAGGCTGTCTGTAGGCTCCAAATTTTATGGCAACAGACCGTCTGCAACCTTACCGACGGACTCGCTCGTTCTTTTGTCAGTTTTTTTACACGTCAACAAATTTCTTACGTTACAGACCTTACATACGGCCGGCGGCCAGCGGTGAAGATAATATAGTTTAGGCTAACCGTCCGTCCGAGCGGTTCTTGTACAGGCCACGAGATCGTGTTAAAGATATACGGGTCGAAGTGTTTTACAATTTCGGGCCATGCTCCGTTAAAGCCGGCTCTCAGTAGGTGTGGTTTTTTTTCTTTGCGAGGGAAAAGAGTTTTAATTAACTTGGAACAGTACAATCCGTCTTGATCGCATCAGCGATTTCCGGTGGGAAGTTTCGCAGCCAGACTGCGGTTCTCTCCTGCACTTTCCCTATAGAAGCTAGCCCGTGGCTCGCAAAGTTCACCTCCCGGCTAATCTTCCTTATTCTAGTCTCTCTTTCCCTAATTCTCTCTCTCATAACAGTAACCCTCCTAGCATACCTCGACAGGTTTGGGGAATCCTATGAAACGAGCTTGATCGCCTCGGCGCTGTCCGTCTCGATAATGATGGCATCCGTCGTCCAGTTGAGCTCCAGGTCCAGGCCTTCCTCCATGGCAGCAAGCTCCGCGTCGAGGGCATCCGCACAATGGTGCCGCTGTCTGCATGCTGCAAAGATTACCTCATTATTGGCGTTACGGAGTATCATGCCAGTTCCCGCTCTGCCATCCGTTGAGAACGCCCCATCCACGTTCAGTTTAGCGCATCCCTCCTCTGGTGGTCTCCATTGTTCTTTGACCTGCGGCCGGGCTGGTACACGTTGAGTCCGATTGGCAAATCCTGTGGCATAATCAACCACCTATTTGCCTTTCACCACATCAATCACCGGGTGCTGTTTAATAAGGAGAAGGGAATCCATGTAGCTCAGCAAAAAACGTTTGGAAGCTTCAACAGGAGCAGGTTTCTTGCTGTGCGTGAGCTCATTGTGTATGTGCCATATGCGCCATAAGCTCATTAGGAAGGCTGCGCGTTGATTCTCGTCAGCCTGTTTCAGCGCATGTAAAAGCCAATCATGGTTCTGCTCAAATAGCAGCTCATCTCCTGGCATGTCGCACACCTTGCGCGTTGCTTCCCACAGGTTCCTTGCGTGTGGACATTTGACCATGGCGTGAAAGGTGTTCTCATTTTCCGTACCACAGATCACACAGATGGCTGAAGACTCCATGCCTCTTGCATTCATGTTCACCTGAGTAGCCAGTGTGTTTCTAGCCAACTTCCAAGCAAAGATCCAAACCTTCGGAGGTACAGGGAAGTGCCATATAAGCTTCCAATCAGTACTATCACCCCGCGGTCGTGCACTCGTGGTTGGGCGCCCATCCACCCGGAGGCACTCCTCCAGCGCTAGTCGGTAAGCACTCCGAACAGTAAAGATTCCGGACTTCTCAGGGTGCCACGCTATGAAATATTCTTCATTTCTGCTAGATGGGCGGATTTTTAAGATCTCCTGAACATCAATGGGCAGGAACCAGCGCTGCAGAAGTTGAACATTCCATGTGCCATCAGGGTTCAAGAAGTATGAGACCCATCTCAGTCTACACCGTCCTCGTTATGGGCTGCAAGTATGACTCGCGAGGAATCCAGGCTTGACGCCATGCACGCACACTTGAGCCATTACCGATTCTCCAGATCGTACCCTTCTTGAGCAGCTCTAGACCGTATTCGATGGCCCGCCAAGTCGCAGAAGCATTGCCCCAGAAGACTGTGTCCGTGAGAAGGCCTTGCGGGAAATACTTCGCCTTGAGGACCTAGGCACACAGGGTGTTGGGCTGCTGTAGAAGGCGCCAGGCCTGACGTGCTAGGAGCGCTTGGTTAAACAGACGCATGTCCCGAAACCCGATGCCTCCCTGATCTTTCGGACGCATCATACTATCCCATGAGATCCAGTGCGTCTTTCCCTTCCCCTTTTCCGCTCCCCACCAAAAGTTCCGTATCATTTTAGTAAGCTCGTCGAGTAGCCCAAAGGGGAGTTTAAAGATGCCCATGACGTACACCGGAATTGCCTGTGCTATCGCTTTGATCAGCACCTCCTTCCCTCCTTGTGATAGATAGTTCTCGGCCCATTGCATGAGGCGTTTGAGCAGCTTTTCTTGCAGACTTTTAAATTTCCCTTTACTCATCCGACCCTCCGGTGTAGGTAGCCCTAAATACTTGGTCTCAAAGGTTTCTTGAGTCACATGGAGCACCTTTTTAACTTCCTCTCTCATAGCTTGGCTGCACGAGTCACCAAACAGGATAGAACATTTACTTGGGTTGATAAGTTTCCAGTGCTATTAGCGTATGTGGTAAGTAATGCACTAATTCTGGTTGCCTCCTCAACATTAGCTCGAAAGAAAAGTAAGTTGTCATCCGCGAAGAGGAGGTGAGAGACCCCCGGTGCTCGCCTGCATACCCGTAGTGGACGGATGTGTTGGTCCTGTACTTCCTTTTGCAACAAGGCCGAGAGACCATCAGCAAAAAAAAGGAAAAGAAAGGGAGAGAGGGGATCACCTTGCTGAAGACCTCGAGAAGGGGAAAACAAATCCAGAAGAGTTCCATTAAATTTTACCGAATACCTCACAGTGGTGACGCATGACATTATCCAGTCCACCCACTTGTGAGCAAAACCCATTCTTTCCATCGCCTTCCTTAGAAAACCCCAGTCAACCCTATCATAAGCTTTTGACAGGTCCAACTTATAGGCACAGAAGTTACTCCCTTGACTTGTATTGTGTTCAATAAAATGAATGCATTCAAATGCTACCAAAGCATTATCCGTAATGAGGCGGCCGGGAACAAAAGCACTCTGGTTGATGGATATAATGTCACCAGGAGCGGACGTAGCCGATTCACCATGCACTTGGCAATAATTTTATATAGGACCGAACAGAGACTAATAGGCCGGAAGTCCCTGAGTGTCTCTGGGTGTTCCACCTTTGGTATTATCACAATGGCTGTGTCATTAACCTCCTCCGGCATATTTCCAGTTAAGAAAAAGAGCCTCACCGCATTTATTACCTCAGCCTTCATAGTGTCCCAATTCCTTCGATAGAAGCGCGCATGAAATCCGTCGATACTAGGAGCTTTTAAAGGCCCTATTTGGAACAGTGCATCCCCAATCTCCTCCTCAGAAAACTCTGTGCATAGGCACTCATTCATCTCCACCGTAACTCGTTCCTGCATCAAGTTAAGTAACTCATCAAAGTTAAGGGTAGGGTCACGAGTAAACAACTCCGTAAAATATGAGGTAGCCATCCTCTCCATGTCTGATGGCACATCCTTCCACACTCCATCTTGATCTTTTAGCCGTTTAATTCTATTCTTGCGTGCCCTTCATACAGCTTTTTGGTGAAAGTATTTTGTATTTTGGTCCCCCTCTTTGAGCCAGTTAATGCGCGATCGTTGCATCCAAAGCTGAAGGGTTTCGCAGCATAGTAAATCAAAAAAATTCTACGGATGCGAACGGGAAAGCCAAGATATAATCTAGGAGATGCAAACAACGAGGGGGGATAGATGAGATCTTCATACCCTTGAAGATTCGCACAGCGGAACGTTCGACGGAACGTGGGTGATGTAGTCGTACTCGCTTCTCCTCCTCGCGATCCGATCCGATCTAACACCGCAAGTGGCGATGCCTCCGAGAGATGCACACGTGCGGCACCTCGACGTCTCCTCCTTCCTCGGTCCAGCAAGTAGGGTGGAGATATGGATTGGATCTACAACGCGACGGCACGGTGCAAGCGGTGGAGAGTTTCTGCGGCAGGGCTTCGCCTACGCGCAGTCGGGAGGGAGAGAGAGAGGAGGGGCAGCAGGGCGGCTAGGGTTATGGAGGAAGTGTAGGGGAGGGGTGCGCCCCCAGCCCTCTTTATATAGAAGGGTGGGCGGCCAGCCCTAGCCCCTCCCCCAAGCCCTAGGCCGGCGGCCAAGGAGGGAGGAGTGGGGGGGCAAGTTTCCCCCCTCCCTTCTAGAAGCTCCCCTAGGGTTTTGCCCTAGGTTTGGCCGGATGGGCCCTATGGGGCCTTGTGCCCCTGGCCCAATGCGGCCAGGGCACTCCCTCATAGGCCCACGCCCCCTCCCGACTAGTGGGGCCACGTTGGTCCCACTCCGGAAGGTTCTAGAAGCTTCCGGTATAATACCGAATAACCCGAAACAATTCCGAACTCCAAAAACTGCATTGCCTTATATGAATCTTATTCTCTGGACCATTCCGGAACCTCTCGTGATGTCCCGAATCCCATCCGATACTCCGAACAAAAACTCATAAACCAATTGTCCAATCTATCCTAGCGTCGAGACACGTTAAGTGTGTGACCCTTCGGGTTCGAGAATATGCAGACATGATCTTCTATCAATAATCAACAGCGGGGTCTGGAAACCCATATTGACTCCCACACATTCATCGATGATCATATCGGATGAACCACGATGCCAGGATTCAATCAATCCCATATATATATTCCCTTCATCTCGCGATATTTTACTTGCCCGAGATTTGATCGTCGGTACCGTCATACCTAGTTCAATCTCGTTCACAGCAAGTACTTTACTCGTTCCGTAATCCGATATCACTTTGTGATTAACTCCTTAACCACATGCTTGCAAGCGGTGTTGATATCGATTACCGAGTGGGCCCGAATTATATCTCTCCGACTTGTGAGGGACAAATCCCATCTCGATACATACAACCCAACATGTACTTTCCGATCACCTGAGAGACACCTTTATGATCACCCTCTCATAGGATGACGTTTGATGACCTCAAAGCTTTCTTTCGATACCAGGGAGTTGCATTATCTCATGGTCTAAGGAATACAATATTTGACATAAGAAAAGCTTCGCAAAGATGAACACGATGACACGATCTAATTGCTCCGCTTAGTTTGGGTCTGTCCATCATATCATTCTCCCAATGATATGATCTCATTATTAATCGATAACTCATGTCTATGGTTAGGAAACCTTAACCATCATTAATCAATGAGCTAGGCCATAGAGGCGTACTAGGTACACGGTGTTATTCACAAACCACACAAGTATTAAAGTTTCCGCTTAATACAATTCTAGCATGGAATATAAACTTTATCATGAACAGGAATTATAATAATAACATCTTTATTATTGCCTCTAGGGCATAATTCCAGCAAAAGCATCTCTTCACGGTACAACAGCTCGTTCATATGATCTGACACTCGGCGGATGGCCTCCCGATCATTATTATCCCGCATCAGCTTCTCAAGCTCCTGCCTGCAATTTCCCAGCTCCTTCAGCAGATTACCGAATTTTTTTTGCTCCAGTTTTGGAGTACGTGCATGATGCCATTCAGACTCTTGCGGACATCACCAAGGTCATTCTTTGGGCCCGCCTCCTCCCAGGCCTTTTTAATCAGCTCCGGCAGTTCAGCATCCCTCTCCCACCACACCTCATAATGACGTTGTGGCTATTGTATCTGCTCCGGGTTTTCCTGCATTACACGTAGAAGCACAGGACAGTGATCAAATACATATGTAACAAGGTGTTCGACACAAGAATCAGCAAACATGTCCCGCCATGCAGCTGTTGCAACCGCCCTGTCTATTCTCACACGGACATTGGCACGCCCCGACCTCTTATTGTCATAGGTGTAGGGGAGCCCTGTGAAACCCAAATCAACAAGATTACATGCGGCAAGAGTTTCTCGGAACGCTGCCATCTGCCCTTCCGCGTGTGGGGTACATGAGAGATGCTCCTGTTGCCATAGGGCCTCGTTGAAATCTCCCATCACCAACCACGGCAGATCGGAGGTAGCTTTCAAAGATTCCAGAGTGCTCCACATACGATGACGGTTTTCAACCCGAGGTTCTCCATACACACAGGTTAACCTCCATTGAGGTGCACTAGGTGACTCACGAATATAAACATCAATGTATCTTTCATTAATAGATTGCACCTCGACACACAGACTCTCATGCCAAAGCAGCGCTAGACCTCCACTAAGACCATCACTACTGTAACTAGCAAAACCCTTAAGACCTAAACGAAAGCGAAGACGACGGACCCTATCTTTATTTTGCCGAGTCTCACATAAAAAAACTAAACGAAGATTAAAAACCTTGGAAACCTGGACGATCTCATTAACTGTCGGGGCGTTTCCAGATCCTCGACAGTTAAAGCTCAAGCAATTCATTGCGACTGACGGGGCGCCTCCTGCGGCCCCGTCAGCTTGCCGGCAGCCCCTCGGCAGGTCGCTTCCTTTGTGCCTCCATTGCCACTCCCCTCCATCGCTGGCTGCACTGCAGGTTCCTGCCTGGTACGGCCTCTCTTCTGCTCGCCTCCTTTCCCTTTTGTCTCATATGGCACCAACGACAGATCCTGTCCGAAGAGAAGGTATTTCGTCTCCGCCTCCGTCGTCGTACGCTTCCTTGGGAGCTGGCTGACAGTGTCCATATGTGCATCAGAATCACCATATGATGGTACCATCGAGTTGAGGCCGCGTAGCGCAGGAATCATATCCGATGAACATGGGGATCGCAACTGCATATCCCCTACCGCTCCCTTCTTCCCTGGTTTTTTCTGCACCCTCTTGTGCTTCCTTTCCCCAGACTTCTGTATCTCTGCAGGCAGGCCCTCCTTCTGGGCGCTCCTCGGCGCGCTAGCCCCATCAACAGGTGGCCTTTGTGTTGCTTCTCCTTGGCCTCCCTGTGCGTTTGTGGTCTTGAACATAGTGGTGACAAGGTTAGATAGATCCTGCTCCACAGCACCCAACGTTTGTCCCTGCTCCTCCTCAAACTCATCAGGCAAACCCACCGAAATAGGGGCATAGGTGTGCGGCGGCGTGGCATCCATCAGGGGCGGCATTTCATTGTCCTCTAAATCTGCACGTGAGCCCACCTGCTCCAGCACTTCCCGCTGCTGTTCTGACTCTGCGCGCTGCCTGGCCTGCTTCTAAGATGAGTTCCGCGAGGTGGCGCTCCCAAAACTAGCGAAATTTAGGCCTCTTTTCGCTGGCGCCTGCCCTTTTGGAGGGACAAAGCGAGTCATGTGTACATACTTTTTATATGGGCTACATCGGAGTTCATACGCCTCATAGTCCAGTGAAGGTACGTCACCACACCTCTTCTCACACTCCTCCTGGCGGTGGCCCATGAATCCACAGTGTGTGCAATAGCGGGGAACTCGTTCATACTTTAGCTTATAAGTCTGCACCACACCCGCCTTCCCTTTTATTCCTATGGTAATCCGCGTCTGGAGCCGTCGGTTGTAGGGGAGTTCGACACGGACCCTCAGGAACTCATGGCCATGCCCCTCCTCTTTGGGTACGTCAACCTCCAAGGCTCTGCCAAGTCCCATCCCAAACCTCATGCCAAAGATATCATCCTTTTGCTTGCCCCAGGGAACGTCGTAGATACGGACCCAAATCGGCACCGAGTCGAGGATCATCTCTAAGGGGCATGCCGTTTCATCAATGGCCTTCACAAGCAGTGCGTTCCTGTCGTAAATCCATGGGCCTCCGCGCATAAAAAAATCAAAATCACCCTTTGAGTACAGGGTGATCGTGTAGTAGTTCTTGCCTCGCTCCGCGTAGCTGATGCCGATACGCATGTGCCAGACCTCCTCCGTAAAGCGATTGAACATGGTCTCCGTATTTGGTTTGTAGTTTGCCATGTACCGAGCGAGGATCTGCCATGAGAATGGATCACGTGGGCTTGCTTCGACTTCCTCCTCTTCAAATTCCAGGAACACGTCATCTTCCATATCCACTGTGCCGTCCACCTGCGTCTCCGGTCCCTGCCGGAAACCCCCTACCTCCTCCATACCAGCTTCACCGTCCCAGTTCCCATCCTCCTCCGCCTCCGTCTCCACTCCCCTCTGCCTGGAAGACCTGTGATGCGGTGTTGTCAGTGCGCCGCCTCCGACTGGCTTCGGGCGGGTAGATCTCTCAACAAGATCCCCTTGATCGCCCCCACCAGCCGGCGGCGCCGGCAGCAACAACACTGGATTCACCACAAGAGCCTGTGCGAGGTGTTCCGCGCGTCCAACCATGCTAGCTCGGTCAATACGCTCAGATCCGTTGCTCCTATCTCTTCCGGCCTCTTCCCGATCCGCCATCGTCGCCGCTGCCACACGACCATCGCTGCGCTTCAGGTCTGGAAACTTTGGGTATTGCGGGATTCCTCGGTTCTGGTGATCTAGGGATCCTCCGTCGGAGGTATAAGAGGACCCCCCGTACCTTCCTCTATCGGTCTTGGAGTCGTATCCAACCCGGACACCAGCAGCTTGGGTTGCCTTTCCTGGGCGTGTGAGGTGCGCAGACTCTTTCCTCGCCCTCTGGCGGGCATCAGACGGACTCTCGTAGGGGTTTGGCAGCGGTGGGGTCCGATCGCCATCGCGGTCGCCCATGATGCCTCTATATGAATATCTTTTGACTTATGGTATCCATTTTCCCTCAGGTGTGGGTTTCATTTGCACCCTTTTTATTACTAGAAACTATGTGATCCTATGATGTATGATGTTAGAATATGTAATCATATCGTGTTTGTATAGGTATATGGTCATATTGTGTATTTCTTTTGGGATGTCCGTGTTGTATGAGACTAGGAATCCCTTGTAATCCTCCTATATAATGAGAAATACAAGGCACCACTACGTGTGGTTTTTCCTATCTTATATGGTATCAGATGCAAAACTCTATCTGGACCGCGTCGCCCCTGCTTCTGCTGCCGCCGATCTGCAAACCACCCACCTCCACCCTTCTCACCACACCGCCTCTCTTAGAGCCATGGGCGACGACGCTACACGGTCCACACAGGTCGCCAAGGAGAAGGAAGATCGTGAGGCTCACGAGGCCGCCGCCGACAAGGCCAAGCTGGCCCTCGCCACCGCCCCCTCCTCCAGCGCGAGGGCCTTCTCGCTTACCACCCTGCATATCCAAGTCGTCGGCCTCCACTCCATCAAGGGGCACATATCACTTGAGCTGGCCCTCGACACCGGCGTTCATTGCCAATGGCGCACCTTCTTCCATGCCGCCCTCCACAAGTACGCGCTGCTCGACCATGTCGACGTGCCCGCTCCGATCGATCCAACTCCGGAGTAGTCCTTGTTGGATGCCATGGTGGTCTCATGGCTCTATGGATCTGTCTCCCTCGACGTCCTCGACGCCGTCATGACGCCAGGTGAAGATCCTCTTGTCGTCGATCTATGGACAAGCATTGACGACCTCTTCAACGACCACAAGATCAATCGCCAGCTCCAGCGAGCTCGGCGAGATCAACATGGGCGAACTTTCCATGACCGAGTACTCGGAGAAGATCAAGGCCCTCGCCGATGGTCTAGCAGATCTTGGAGCACCGGAAGAAGATGCCAAGTTGGTGATCCACTGCCTCAATGGCCTCTACGAGCAGTACGAGACGCCGCTGAATTGATCTCCCTCATGCCCGAGATCACCTTCGAGAAGTGCCATTCTCTCCTCACGCTCCAAGTTATGAAGCGCAAAAATCATTGAGCCTGCAATTCCGATACGGCTCTCGTTGTTGACGGCGCCAACCCTGGCAAAGGCAACAACATACGCTGCAAGAAAAAGAAGGTTGCGGCTAAGGCTGCCAAGGAGGGTGCTATCGCCCAGCACCAGGCCCCTGCTGCACCACCGACCGTCAATTCTCCAACCTGGCCCATGCTGCAACTCCCATGGAACGGCGCGATCCAGATGTGTCCCTACGGTCAGGCACACAACTACGTGCACGTCCTGCGCCCTCGCCACACGCCTTCTACATGCATGGTATCTATAGTGTGCCGCACTCCTCCTTTGAATATGGCTACGACTACGTGCCCCCGCCCCCTACTTACGGCTACAACGTCCCTCCCTCGTCATCGGCTTCGTCAACCGCCTCGTGGGATCAGTCCGCGCTCATGCACCGGTTCTAGACGATGGGCTTACAAGCACCCACTGAATGGGTAATGGACACTGGCGCCTCCTCCCACTTCACGGCTAATCCCGGTATGCTCACCTTCGTGTCTCCCTACCTCTTCTCCTCGTGTTGTTGTTGTCGGTAACGACTCCACTCTTTGATACGTCGTAAACGTATCTATAATTTTTGATGCTCCATGCTTGTTTTGTATCAACTTTGCTATGTTTTGTCTACACTTTGAGATATTTTTATACACTTACTGAATCTAACCTATTGACAAGATGTCGTAGTGTCAGTTGCCTATTTTCTGTTGTTTTTGGTTTTGGAAAAGCTAAAAAATGAATATTATTGGAATTGGACGGGACAAAAGCCAATCTGCCTATTTTTCTGGAGCAATACAGAAACACGAAGCAGAGACGGAGTAGGGCACCAGGGCGGCCACACCCTATGGTGGCACGGGTGGCCCCTAGTGGCGCCACCAGGGGGTGTGGGCCCCCTGGATGCCTCCTCGCCTTGCCCTTTCACCTATAAGAAGCTCCCGAGGAGAAAACCCTAGATGATCCATCATACATCCACGAAAACCTTCGTAGCATCGTCGCCACCGAAGGGGAGATTCGGGGGACAGAAGTATCTGTTCCGGCACCCTGACGGGATGGGGAAGTGCCCCCGGAGGCATCTCCTTCGATCTCCACCACCATCTCCATCGATATCCATCGCCATCTTTATCATCCTTGTTGATTCCCATGATGAGGAGGGAGTAGTTCTCCCTTGAGGCTAAGGGTTCTACCGGTAGCTATGTGTTCATCTCTCTCTCTCTCTATGCATGATCATATTGTGGTCATGAGCTTTCTAATCAAGTAGATCTGCTCTGCTACTCAAGTGCTTTAATAGATCTCTGCTCTCCCCACGTGTGTGAAAGTGATAGCGTGCACGTCGTGGTGGCACTTAGGCTAAAGTCTACATAAATAACCAAGTGCTTTAATAGATCTGTGGCTCTCCCCATGTGTGAAAGTGACAACGTGCACGCCGTGGTGCCGCTTAGGCTAGAGCTTACAAATACTTATCATGAGTTATATTTGGATTTGGATGTCTCTGTGAAATTGTGGTGTTTGTTGGAACCGTCTAGCGCTCAAGGTGATAGTGTGGGGTTATCTAGATGGGGAAGGCGGACTTTGAGGAGTGATGTTATAGCCCTACCATGGATTAGAGTGTTCAACCGGAGAGTAGTTTAGGGTAGAATCATGAAGAGAATATATTTATATGAGAGAGTGTTCACTAGTGAAAGTATGATCCCTAGGCCTTGTTTCTAAACATTGAAACACCGTTCACAACTAGATTTGTTACATGTTTGCTTGCTTCCAGTATCTTCCACCCTGTCAAGCTATTTTCCGTCACCGTTTTCTTATAATCATCCATATCACTTGTATTTTATTATCTCTTCACCGAACTAGTGCACCTATACACCTGACAAGTATATTGGGTGTGTTGGGGACACAAGAGACTTCTTGTATCTTGATTGCAGGGTTGCTTGAGAGGGATACCTTTGACCACTTCCTCCCCGAGTTCGATAAACCTTGGGTAATCCACTTAAGGGAAACTTGTTGTTGTTTTACAAATATTTGCACTTGGAGGCCCAACAACTGTCTACGAGAATAGAAGTGTGTAGATATCAAACTCATTTCTAGCGCCGTTGCCAGGGAGGTAAGGTAAAAGGTACTCACATCCTCCGGTGTGAGTGCTCGAAGTTATTTCCTTTAGATTCTGCAATTTTGTATTTTTGTTTCTTGTTTTCACTAGTTAGGCTTAATGGAAAACAAAAAAAAGAGAGCTTTATAGTGTTTATCTTGAGCTAGGACATGAAGTGTTTGAAGAGAAAATTAAAAAACCTATGGAGCTTTATTTGCATGCTAATAACAATATTATTAGTATGAATTCTTTGAACACCATTATTGGTCATGCTATGGAAACGTCTAAGCTTGGGGAAAGCTAGTTTTATGAAAATAATCTTTTTAGTTTCCCAGCTTTAGAGGAGGAAATTTGCTATGATGATACTATACCTCCAATATATAATGATTACAATGATGAATATGATATTTTCAGTCCACCTACTATAGAGGAGAAAATTTTCTATGATGATACTATACCTCCAACATATGATGATCACAATGATGAATATGATATTTTCAGTCCACCTACTATTGAGGAGAAAAATAATTATGATTATAATATGCCTCCTATATTTGATGATTATGGTGATGAGAATAATAATGATAGCTATTTTATTGAATTTGCTCCCAGTATAATTAATAAGAATGACTATGCTTATGTGGAGGGTAATAATTATTATGTGCATGTGGCTCATGATAAGAATGTTTTATGTGATAGTTATATTGTTAATTTTATTCATGATGCTACTGAAAGTTATTATGAGAGAGGGAAACATTGTTTTATGTATCTCAACAATATTAAGTTTCCCCTCTTTATGTTGAAAATCTTGAAGTTGCACTTGTTTTGCTTTCCTATGCTTATTGCTTTGTGCTTTCATGACTTGTTTCTTTACAAGATTACTATGCATAGGAAGTGGGTTAGACTTAAATGTGTTTTGAATTTGCTTCTTGATGCTCTCTTTTACTTCATTCATATTTCTTATGTGAGCATCTTCTCAAACTATCAAGCCTAACTTAAAGGCGTTAAAGAGAAGTACTTCTTGGGAGATAACCCACTAGTTTTATTGAGTCTTGGAAGTTATTACTTCTGTAATAACCTCTCCTTATCCTTTTTATTTGATTTTTTTGCCAAGAATAACCTCTAATGAGAGAGAAGTAAGATTTGTGGAAGTTGCTGTCCTGAAACAGATTTTTGTGCTTCACTGTAAAAATTCGTGAAAAATCTTTGTATGTCGGATTGAGCTGTAATTTTTTGAATAAAACCCCAGGTTGTTAGCTAACTTTCGTTAGTTCAACACCTTTTGATTTGAGCAACTTAAGTTCTTCAAAAAATGGTTTTACCTGCTGGTCTGTTTTGACAGATTTCTGCCATTATTTGCATTTGCCTCTTTATCGATTTATTTTTGAGTTCTCCTTTATCACTTGAGATTTTTAAAGGAATTGTTACAGTATCTTGTGTTTTAATGAAAGTTTTACTTGTGTTGAAACTAAACCCCAAAGGTTTATTATCTTTTGAATGCACTAATGTTGCTAATTAAGATTGTGTGAAGTTTTGTATGAAGGAAAAATTTCAGGTGTAAGAAAAGAATGATGTAATGAGATGAAGAATGGACAAAATCTCAAGTTTGGGGATGACACCCCGTGTCACCCCAATAAATATTCAAGAGGTACAAGCGTCAAAGCTTGGGGATGCCCAAGGCATCCACTTCTTCATCAACAAAAATCCCAAGTCTTTCTAGACACTTCGTTTTTATTGTTTCATGCATTGTTGTGTTGTTCTTGGAGCATCTTAGTTTTCATTTTTGGTTTTCGTTTGCTTAGTTTGCTTGTATAAAGTTGGTTGGATCCCAGCACACTTCTTTTGGAGAGAGACACACTCTGTTTTCATTGCCTAGAACACTCTAGTGTACACTCTTATTGTTCCGTGAGTGTTCACTTTTGCTAGCACTGCGTTTAGCTTTAGTTTTCTTCTGCTTTGTGCTTAGAACTTTTTAGTTCTTATTTTTAGATTTGTGAGACATGCTCACTGGTCTTTATTGATTATTATCTTTGTGATTTGTTTCAAATAAGTTGATTGGTGTTGGAGAGGAGTAGAAAGTTTCTTGCTTATAGTAGTGCACAAGGGAGCTTGCTTTGACTGTGGATTAGAGTTTATAATGTCATGCTAGATGTTGTTTTGACCTTATGCTTAGTGATTATTGTTGTAGCATGACTTGTTCTAAACAATTGAGATTGCTTAATGTGCCTTGAAAGAATCATGCGTTGTTTTAGCATACAAAAGCATAATATTGTGGTATTCTCCTTTGATGCTTTGTTTGGGTTGACTTGGTACATGTTTATACCATGTTAAGACTATGAAAAAGTCACCTTAGCCTCTATGATCATTTCGTTTATGACTTGTGATACCAATTTATGCTTTGATTGATAATGTTTTGTCGCTCTGCATGATTATGTCCATTATTGCTCTCTTATTTGGTCGCTCCCAGTCTTTTGCTAGCCTCACTTGTACTGAGTAAGATCTAATCATGTATCCAACTCCCAAGAAACCAAGTTATTCCAAAGAGTCCACTATAAATTCCTATGCATGGTGTGTTACACCATTACAAGTATATTCTTGTTTATCTACCTTCCAAATTAAACTTGTTATGTGAAAAATTAGTGGTTAAAGCTATCACAAACTTGATGGCACACTTTATTTTTCTTGCCCCTAATAAACTTGAAGCATTCTGTCATCTATGTTGTATATGCTTGTACTTATAAGTTGGGAATTAGCAGAACCATGCTGTCATGGGAAACACTTTCAACATTGCACTTGTACATTATACCCAGTTGATATCATGATCTTTTGTTTGCGGATGTCGTCGGTGTGAAATAAAAGGGGAGCTTGTAAGTCCATGGAGTTATGTATGTGTGCTAGATAAACGCCTGGGTCGCTAGCCTAAGCAATGCCTAATCATGGTGGAAACTTGCAGCATCACCATAGTGACCAATCCATGAAACATCCTCAGAAAAAATATAGAAAAAAAGAGAGAAGAGAAAAAAGAAAAAATACACCATTCTCATGGTAAATAAAAGGATTGCTGAGATGCTCACTGTCTGTTGCCTTGTCATTTTGATATGGGATAGCTCCTGTGTCATGGGGCAAGGGGTACCCCGTTGGTGGTTCTCTATGATACACATATACTTACTATGACAAGAACTTACCGGTAACTAAAGTTGAGTAGCATGAGGAACGACCCTCGTACTCAAGGGACATGAGATTGCCAAATTATACTTTGTCAAGCATATACTCCATATTTTGTTCACTTTAACCTTAATCACTTCAAGATGCTTATGATAGGGGCAATGAGAGCTGAAAGCTAACAAGTACCATAATTTTTGGAAGCTCTTTATGAAACTTGAAATCCCTGCTTTCCTTATGAAGGGACTTTCTTCCAGTTTTATGTTGAGTCTCCACCTTCTGTATTTATGAACCAATTAAGAGAGCATAGTTGTCATTCTTAGTTATATGTGCACTGTCCCAAAACTTATTGATTGATTCATAATGTTGATATTGCTTGTTCTTGAACTATTTGTATCTAGTCACCCTTGTGAACTTTGAAGGTGTCCTATGCATTTATGTGTTGCTACTCAATGGGGGATAAGCTGAATGTCACTATGCTATGTTTTCTGTATGTGAAACAAACAAACGTCTTTTAATGTATTATTATTCATGAATCTTTGTTTGTATCATTTCATGTTGCAGCATAGTTGCTATGTCTTACTGTTAGAACTTCATTTTTCATGCTCATGTTTAGAGTACTTTGATCCCAGCTTTCAATGCTTGCAAATGGTTTGATCATGATTGTGATGGTGCATGTCACCTCAATTTTTTTTATCACTTACCTACTCGAGGACGAGCAGGAGTTAAGCTTGGGGATGCTTGATACGTCATAAACGTATCTATAATTTTTTATGCTCCATGCTTGTTTTGTATCAATTTTGCTATGTGTTGTCTACACTTTGAGGTATTTTTATACACTTTCTGGAACTAACCTATTGATAAGATGTCGCAGTGCCAGTTGCCTATTTTCTGCTGTTTTTGGTTTCAGAAAAGCTAAAAAATGAATATTCTCGAAATTGGACGGGACAAAAGCCAATCTGCCTATTTTTCCCGGAGCAATACGGAAACGCGAAGCAGAGACGGAGTAGGGCACCAGGGCGGCCACACCCTATGGTGGCGCGGGTGTCCCGTGGTGGCACCACCAGGGGGTGTGGGCCCCCTGGATGCCTCCTCGCCTTGCCCTTCCGCCTATAAGAAGACCCCGAGGAGAAAACCCTAAATGATCCATCATACATCCACAAAAACCTCTGTAGCGCCGCCACAGAAGGGGAGATTCGGGGGACAAAAGTCTCTATTTCGGCACCCTGCCGGGACAGGGAAGTTCCCTCAGAGCCATCTCCTTCGATCTCCACCACCATCTCCATCAATCTCCATCGCCATCTTCATCATCGTTGTTGATTCCCATGATTAGGAGGGAGTAGTTCTCCCTCGAGGCTAAGGGCTCTACCGGTAGCTATATTTTCATCTCTCTCTTTATGCATGATAATATTGTGGTCATGAGATTTGTAATCAAGCAGATCTGCTCTGCTACTCAAGTGCTTTAATAGATCTCAGCTCTCCCCACGTGTGTGAAAGTGACAGCGTGCACGCCGTGTGGCACTTAGGCTAGAGTCTACATAAATACTCAAGTGCTTTAATAGATCTCCGGCTCTCCCCGCGTGTGTGAAAGTGACAGTGTGCACGCCGTGGTGGCACTTAGGCTAGAGTTTACAAATACTTATCATGAGTTATATTTGGAGTTGGTTGTCTCTATTAAATTGTGGTGTTTGTTGGAACCGTCTAGCGCTCAAGGTGACAGTGTGGGGTTATCTAGATGGGGAAGACGGACTTTGAGGAGTGTTGTTATAGCCCTGACATGGATTAGAGTGTTCAACCGGAGAGTAGTTCAGGGTAGAATCATGAAGAGAATATATTTATATGAGAGAGTGTTCACTAGTGAAAGTATGATCCCTAGGCGTTGTTTCTAAACAATGAAACATCGCTCACAACTAGATCTGTTACATGTTTGCTTGCTTCTAGTCTCTTCCACCCCGTCAAGCTCTTTTCTGGCACCGTTGTCTTATAATCATCCATATCACTTGTATTTTACTATCTCTTCGCCAAACTAGTGCACCTATACACCTGACAAGTGTATTGGGTGTGTTGGGGACACAAGAGACTTATTGTATCTTGATTGCAGGGTTGCTTGAGAGGGATATCTTTGACCACTTGCTCCCTGGGTTCGATAAACCTTGCGTAATCTGCTTAAGGAAAACTTGTTGTTGTTCTACAAACCTCTGCACTTGGAGGCCCAATAACTGTCTACGAGAATAGAAGTGCGTAGACATCACTCTTCCGATCACCGCTATCGGACATGCACGTTTTACTATTTCCACCTCCGAGCGTCCCCTTCATCTTCGTAATGTTTTAGTTGCTCCTAACATAGTTAAAAATATTTTATTGGTTCATCAATTCACCATTGATAATCGTGTTTCGGTCGAATTTGACCCTCTTGGTTTTTCTATGAATGGTCTTCAAACCAGGAACGAGATTCTCAGATGCAATAGCCTTAGAGCTCTCTATCCTATTCGCACCTCCTCCACAAGTCGCCCACATGCCTTCCTCATCGTCGATCCCATTCTATGGCATCAGCGGCTTGGACACCCTGGCCGACCCGTCATGGAGTCTTTAGCTCGCTCTTCGTTTATTCCTAGGGATAAAAATAAATCTAGTTTGTCTCATGCTTGTCAATTAGCTCGTCATGTATGTCTTCCTCTTTATTCTATCAATTGTGTAAAAAATTCTCCGTTTCAAATTATTCACTGTGATTTATGGACATCACAGGCTGAGAGTATTTTTGGATTTAAGTATTATGTTGTTTGCCTCGATGATTTCACACAGTATGCTTGGGTTTATCCTCTACGTGCTAAAGTCAGAAGTTTTCTCGCACTTATCGTCCCTTCACGCCTTAGCCCGTACTTAGTTTCGTGCAAAATTGCAAGCTATTCAGTGTAACAATGGTCGTGAGTTCGATAATCCCATCCTCCACTCTTTTGCCAACACCATGGAATAACACTCCACTTTTCATGTCCATATACCTTGCAACAGAAGGGTAAAGCCAAGAGAATTATTCGCACCCTCAATGACATCGCACATTTCTAATTCAATCAAGTATGCTGCCATGCTTTTAGGCCGAGGCTCTCATATAGCCGTATTATTGCATGATCGGTTGCCTTCCAAGGCAATCTTAGATCGTGTATATTCTTGAGCTCTTCATGGCGTCGACCCTGCGTATGCTGGTCTTAGGGTCTTAGGATGTCTTCGCTACGCCAACAGCACTGCCGTTGCACCGCACAAGCTTGCGCCTCGCTCCATTCCCTACGTGTTTTTAGGGTATCCATCTCAAAATCATGGCTATCGCTGTCTTGATCATTCCATCCAAAAGATCATCATCTCTCGCCATGTTGTATTCGACGAGTCTGTCTTTCCCTTTGCCACCACCACGTCCGCCACGTCTCCTACTCCTTACCTGCACACTTATGATTTTCTGCAGGTTGAGCAACCGATGTCGTCGACACTGTTCACCGTGACAGCCACGGGAAGCTCTGCCATGGGCTCTGCCGCGGGCATGCGAGCCTACCACGGGTGCGCGGCAGCCTGCCGTGACTGCCTCCCCTGCCGCGCATGTCTGCTCTGCCACGAGTTCAGCCGCCTCTCCCGCCGCGGCCCCCTCGTCGTCTGCGACTGTCCCATCGCCCGCCTCGTCACCTACCACGTCTGCTGAGGATGATTCCTCGCCATGTGTGGCTACCGCACCGACTCCACCACCGCCTCCGGTCCGTCGATCGCGCCCTCCGCCTCCGCCACTGTCACACCGCATGCTTACGCTAAAGACCATCTTCGATCTTCATGTTGAAGAGTTATATCCTCTCCCGAAGACGTACCGTGGAGCACACAAGGACCCTAATTGGCATGCTGCGATGGTTGATGAGTACAGTGCTCTTCTCTCCAACAACACTTGGGACCTAGTTGATCCACCTCGCAATGTAAATATTGTCATAGGCAAGTGGATCTTTCATCACAAGTTAAAGTCTAATGGTTCTCTTGATCGGTACAAGGCACGGTGGGTCTTACGAGGATTCACGCAATGTGAAGGTATTGATTTTGATAAAACTTCCAGTCCGGTGTTAAACCCGCCATGATACAGATAATTCTGTCACTTGCTCTTTCCAGTGATTGGCCTATTCATCAGCTGGATGTCAAGAATACTTTCCTCAACGACAAACTTGATGAGACGGTTTATGCTCGACAGCCCTCAGGTTTCATTGATCCCAATTCTCCTGAGAAGGTGTGCCGCCTGAACAAATCCTTATACGGGTTGAAGCGGGCTCCACGGGCATGGTTTCGGCGGTTTGCCTCCTATGTTGCATCTCTTGGGTTTCTAAGTGCCAAGACTGACAGCTCATTGTTCATCTATCGCCGTGGCTTCGATATGGCTTATCTCCTGCTCTATGTGGATGACATAATTTTGATTGCGTCTTCCTCAACACGGTTGCACAGTTTGATTGCTTCACTCTATTCTGAGTTCACCATGACGGACATGGGTGATTTACATTATAATTTTGGGCATCTCCGTCAAGCGCAACAAGGACTATCTATTTCTCTCGCACGAAAAGTATGCTATGGAGCTTCTTGACTGCACCAGTATGTTACAGTGCAAGTCTATCTCCACACCAGTTGATACAGCTTCTAAGCTTGAAGCTCAGTCTAGTGACCCCGTGGCCGATCCTACATAGTATCGCAGTATTGTAGAAGGTCGCCAGCACCTCTCTTTTACTCGGCCTAATATCTCATATGCAGTATAGCATATATATCTTCATATGCATGATCCACGGGCTAATCACTTTCTCCATGTGAAGCATGTTCTACACTACATCCGCGGCACCACCGACTATAGTCTCACTTTGTATCGACGCACCTCGAACAAACTGATGGCCTACTCTAACGCTGACTGGGCAGGTTGTCCAGACACTCGACGGTCTACTTCTGGCTATTGTGTGTTCCTCGTCACAAATCTAGTGTCTTGGTCGATCAAGCGAAAACACACTATTTCACGCTTGAGTGCGGAGGCTGAGTATCGGGCAGTAGCAAATGTGGTGGCCAAACTGTGTTGGCTACGACAAGCTTCATCGACCGGTGCCCGATGCTTCCATCGTCTTCTGTGACAATGTGAGTTCAGTTTACATGACACAGAATCCAGTGCACCATCAGCGCACCAAATATGTAGAGATTGATCTACACTTCGTCAGAGATCGCGTGACAACTGGCAAGGTCAAGGTTCTACACGTTCCTAGTTCATCTCAGTTCGCGGACATCTTCACCAAAGGATTACCGTCACCTCTCTTCTTAATTTTTTTGGACAGTCTTAATATTCGTCGGACGCCCATTTTCGACCGAGGGAGGGTGTTAGAATATGTGACCGTATCGTGTTTGTATAGGTATACGGTCATATTATGTATTCACTTTGTATGTGTCCGTGTTGTATGAGACTAGGACTCCCCTTATAATCCTCCTATATAATGAGCAATACAAGGCACCACTACGTGTGGTTTTCCCTATCTTACACATGAGGTGTGCATAGTATGGCTATTTTGCATATCTATATAGTGTTATAGTTCTAGATTCTTCTACTTCCTCCATTCTAAATTGGATGTTGCGGATTTATCTAAACTCACATGTGTCAATCACTAAAATGTGTCTAAATACATGTATATCTAGATAGATAGTGACATCCAATTCGTGACTGAGGAAGTCTAAATCTGGTCAGACTTTACATCGTTTAATTTTAGAAAAAGACTATACATATTATTTTAGAGGTAGTAATAATGTATATGATGTGCAAAAGAGATTAAATTGTGGTTTAAAAAAGGTTAAAACAATGTTATTTTGATTATTAGATTTGTTTTCTCTGTAGATCACATCTGATCATGTATGTGTCTCACGAAAATTTGTATGCACATGCTAGACATGTCTATATACTTTTGTAGTTTTTAGATTTTTGGGTTTAGAAATAAGGTTTTTAAATTTTGAAAAAAATAGCTGACGGGAGACCGGCTCTTCAGAGCACCCACGCTATATTTCTCCCCATTTCATTCCTCTCATACACGCAAATGACTCAATATCCTAATTGTTAAACTTGAAAATATTTTATTTCTCA
Source organism: Avena sativa (assembly GCA_916181665.1). Lineage (NCBI taxonomy): Eukaryota > Viridiplantae > Streptophyta > Magnoliopsida > Poales > Poaceae > Avena > Avena sativa. The sequence goes on from OV702297.1 coordinate 68,336,465, forward strand.
AACTATATATGCAATTTATGATCTATTCTCACCATTGACTTACAAGAGAGGAGTTATCTAAAACTCATTTCATGTTGACATGTTTCGATAACACTTTTTAGTAGCTATTAGGTTATTCCCACTTAATTGTTAGAATGTAATACTAAGTACCCGGAACATCATTCTACAACATTGAAAGACTCACACAATGTAGTACTTTTGTGGAATGATGTTACCAATTTAATTGTCATAAAATTTGGATATACACTGTATAGCATTACGAACACCACAATGTCTGAAAGCGTGGCATTTTTTACCAATGCAATATTATACGTGATAAGGGTTCTTTGTTGATCCGACAACCATAATAATGTAATCTCACAACTGGTGTGATAAAAATATCATCAAAACATAAGCGCATAAAATTGAGTTTTGAAGCCCTTATCTAGACAAACAAAACAATGAAACCAAATTGACAATCCAATTATGATCTAGGAATAAATTATTTAAAAATCAGTGTAGCAATCACGATGATATCAACACGAGGTGGTACTTTTCTGCATGTATGCATGTCCTCTCTTAACAGACTAATAAATTAAGTAAATGTATTGTTAGCATTAGCAAACAAGAAGAAGACAATAAGACATTCCCTAAAGTCATATTGATTATAGTATTATTCATCCTTTTGTGGTTAATGAAAAAATACATACAAGAACATATTTTCTAAATTATTTTAAATATCACTTTCTAATTATAGACATCCCAACATGTTTTCGAAGCTGCAATAGCCATCACTAAATAAATATAATTTCTCTACAAATTGTCATAGACTATCCCTTAATATTGGAATTTTTTATTAAAATTATCTTAAAATGTCTATGTTATTTTATCCAAATTAGTGGACAATATAATTGTTGTTTAAAATAAATGAAACTATCTATGATGGTTTTTCCCTAAAAAATCCATTATATGTGCACACTCCATTTTTGACTCTTGATCCAGAGAGCTCTCTTATAATAAAATCCATATAAATAATAATGGTTAGATTCTTTTCAGTAAACCTTAATTTTTAATTCCCTTTTTTTAGCTAACGCGGTTGTAAAATTGATCAATTTGGGCTCTAGAATTTAGGTTTTTTGAGAGCCAATAACCCTACTTTTATGTGTAGACATCCTTAATTGTACTAATTATGTAAGGAAGAAGGATGAGAGGTCAAAATAGCAAAAGAAAATCTATTTGTTCATTGTTTTTTATTAGTGTTGTTTAGTTTGGTTTCTTTGATCCATGGTAACTTTTTCACTTAACTTAAAATTAGAACGTCATAGATGAGAAACAAAAAATCTACCCACAAAGCGTGAAAAGTTGAAATAATTCAATTTATTTTTCAAAATAACCTGGAACAAAAATAAGTTTTATTTGTGATGGGAGGGACAATTTTCTTTCTTAACAATGTGAGAACCAAAGGAAAAGGAGCTTGCTAAAACCCATCTAGGGCCTAGGAGGTGTGGCGGACCATGACCTCTCACCGGTGGGAAGTTTTTCGATCTTTGTTTAGCCAGTTTTTAGTGTCTTCTTCAGGATGTTGAGGCAACATCTACGTCATGAAGTCAGAATAAGGTCCTCACAGCTCTATCCTCGCTCTGGTGGTGCTTTTAGCACCAAAGGAGGGTGCGTGGAGTCATTTGTCCGACGGATCTCCTGGGATCCAGTCTGTTTTCGTGTTTGTTGGTGTAATTTTAGGCCAGTCTCTTCCGATCTACGCTTGTCATTATTGGCGATGATTGCTGTTCTGGTGCACTGATCCATCGTGACCTTAGCACGACGATTTCCCGTATGTCTACTATAACAAACTCTACTACGACAAGCTTTGTCCGGCTCCGGTGATGGAGGGGCAAGGACGGCGGTGCGCTTTTGGCTCATGCTAATATTTGTAGTCGTCGCTAGATGGTCCATTGATCTATTTATAATTTTATTACTTTTAAGAATATTTGTACTTTGTTGATGATTTTTAATAGATGGGTGGAATTTTGAAAAAAAGGTGAGACCAAAACTAAAAAGGACCATTGCACAGATCTTAACTATGGAAAACTCCTGATTAAAAAAAAGAACCATGGAAAACTCCAGACGTTTTTAGGTGTCTACAAATTAGAAGGTTCCACCCCCTGGTACAGTGGTACTAGCGACGAAGTTACAATTAGCACCCGGCAGTTCTCGTCCGTCGACATCCTCGCCTCCATACATATACGGAAACACCCCTGAGGAAATCCACAATCCTCCCACCGCCCCCCTTATCCTCTCCCCGCTCCCCCTCCCTTTCGAGACGTCGTCGTCGAACCCTCTCCGCCGTACACGCCCCCCTCCCCCTCCTCCCTCCACCTAAGCGCGCCAAGGAATTCTCCCCCTCACAGTCGACCGCCGCCGCCGTCGTCCTCCCCTCCGCCGCTCTACCGAGGGTCGGAGATCCGTCCTGTCCCTGAACTCGGTTTCATCTCGCAGGTAAGCGGAACCCTAGCTCGCTCGCCCCGATTGTTTTCTACCTAGTCCTCGCTTCGCCGCGTATGTGATCCAATCCGGATGCTGTTCCTCCCTTGTGATGCGTATTCGCATGCTACGTGGCGGGTACTGATTCGCAGGTTGTTTGGGGAGCAATTATGTGGGTTCAACTGAACCCCTGCCGCTTGTCCGCGGTGAATTGTGCTCTTGCGAGCTGGGAAATTCAGTTATGGCGTGGGGATATCGTGTCTCGGGCTTTGGTTCTACGGAACCCTAGTTCTTCTGTGGATGACCTTTGCTTTGGTAGCGTAAAATTCTGACGTACTGAATTGAGTGCTGCTCGTTGGATAATTAGCTGTCTGTATAGATGATGGGTCTTGTTAATTACTGTAGGAGGAGTGTTTTCACCTCTATCCTCTTGATTAGTTCCTACTGGTTCCCTTTGTTAATTACGTTTAGGAGGAGTATATTACTGTTGTGGTTTGGATCATCCAAACTGCCACATTAGTTCTTTGGTAGAAACAGAAAGAGGGTGTGGCGGTGTCTTATGAGAAGCCCAGTTCGCTGACCTTTTCTTTTTGCTTGCCATTTCAGGAACAGCCTTTGCAGTGTGCTTCCTACTGTGACATGGACTTATGATCTTAATTAGCGTGTCTCTACTCCGAGCTTGAAACTGGTTGCGATTTGTGTCAAAAAAAATAAACCATGACTTCGGCTGCGGACTCTGTTTCAGGTATGACCCAATTTCCTTGTCATGTCGATTTTGGACTGTAATGCTAGTTAGGTAGGGCAGTGTGTGGTTGGAATTGTAAGTTGTAACCATAACTGTGATGGTTTTGCAACTCTTAGGTCATGGAATTGGAGCTTTAGTATATTTTGGATATACCTAACCTTGGGTCTAGTCTAGTATGAAATCTATCAGAGACTACTAGAGTGTAGTTCTATTCGTACTATGATAACGGAGTCATCCAACCAAATAATATCAGTATGTCAGCAACACCAGCATTTGTAGTTGTGTGCCACTAATGAATTGGTAGCTGCAATTATGCAGTAATAATACCCTTGACACAATTGCAGAAAAAATGTCTGATAGCTGGTAAGATACAAGAAATACTGGGTTTTCAATCCTTAGCTGTTGATATCATTCTGCATATCAATTTCCACATGCCATAAATGTTGACATGTTGATGGAACATATGCACCATGCTGCTTTGCTTGTTAATACTTGGTATGTGCTGGAAATATATTTCCAGTTGTTTCACTTTTATTAAACATAAGGAAATTCAATGCGTCTTATCTCATTTTTATGCAACAATTTCTCGTGCAGGCGATCATAGATCTGATGAGCAACCGCAGAAGCAAGCTCCTCAAAAGGACCAGCAAGAAGCCTCAGCTACTAGTGTAGGTAGTCAAACTACTGTGGGGACACCTTCGACAGATTATGTGACACCCTATGCCCACCAGGAAGCTTGCCATGCAATGGTATGGAATCTGTACCTTTCATTTTTAGTTATTGATTGGTAGTAGCACTCTTGTTCACTTCTTACATTGTAATGTCTTCCATTGAGGCGCTAGTTTAAAGAGAGACCGAGGATTAGTCATAGTGAATGTTGGAGAAATATGATGGACGCTTCTGCCTGGTTACATGTTAGGCATTATTTTGATAACCATCAGCACAACATTTTTTACCATTCTACATAATCAATTTGGTCTTTCCTGGTTTAAAAACTTATTTGTAATCAATATTAATTCTGTATAAGATGATATTGAGCGCAGAACTTGTAAAAAATGGTTAGATTAAACCTTTTGTAGAAACAATGGTTTATCATTTCCTTCTTGTTGATGAGATATAGTATGAGCATTTACCAAGTATTAACAAAAGTGAAACAACTACAAATGTGACTCAACATGATAACGGAGTGTAGTTCTATTCATACTATGATAACGGAGTCATCCAACCAAATAATATCAGTATGTCAGCAACACCAGCATTTGTAGTTGTGTGCCACTAATGAATTGGTAGCTGCAATTATGCAGTAATAATACCCTTGACACAATTGCAGAAAAAATGTCTGATAGCTGGTAAGATACAAGAAATACTGGGTTTTCAATCCTTAGCTGTTGATATCATTCTGCATATCAATTTCCACATGCCATAAATGTTGACATGTTGATGGAACATATGCACCATGCTGCTCTCTCTTTTGCGCCCTAATATGTTCCTATCTGACTCTAGCTTTAATATTTGATAATGCTTGATTCCTTTGTCATGCCAATAACAACTTAGTTCTGTGAAAATCGAAATTAGCCCTGAATGTGTTAAAAAGTACTGCCATTTGTTCTGATTGAGCAATTTCGTATGCTTTTGCTGGATAGATTGTTGCACTTTACTTACATTGCTTCCTTGTTATGGATTTTTTTCATATTTCCTGTATACTTCTGATTTTATTGTGTAAATGTTTGTTGGCAAATTCCTCATTTTGTGCTCCACAGGGTCAAATTGCGTACCCGAATATCGATCCTTACTACGGAAGCCTGTATGCTGCTTACGGTGGACAGCCTATGGTAAGCTCTTATTACAAGGTATAGCTATATACAGAGTATACCGGCAGTTTATCTGTGGTGGGAATATATAGGCCAACTTTGAATATCCCTATAGAGGCTGTTCTGGTTCAAGCACCGTAGACCTTCAAGCTAGTTCTGCCCATAAAACTGGTGTGTTTTTTCAGATGCACCCACCATTGGTCGGAATGCATCCAGCCGGATTACCATTGCCTACTGATACAATTGAAGAGCCTGTTTATGTTAACGCGAAGCAATATAATGCCATATTAAGGCGACGCCAGTCAAGGGCTAAAGCAGAGTCAGAAAGGAAGCTTACAAAGGGCCGCAAGGTAAATGCGTATAAGCATATTTATGCTGCGATATAACTTGATATTTAATTAGATGTTTCTGTTTTTGATGCTTCAGTATAGTTAAGGGTCGGTTGGAAGCACGAGTGCACAACAGATAGGGCATATAATCAAGTGAATTCTCCATTCTACATACCCTACCTCCACTCTGAAGATCGATCTGCCCCACGTTTTACAGTCGTAGGGTGAACATTTTTTCAATCTTCTGCTATATCTGCACTTTAGATTTCAATATACCAAGTTATATTTGCCAACGTAAAAACAGTAAAGATCTGGGAATATAACTAGTATCTGCACGTTGACATATCTAATACGTAAGAAGAAAGGGTTCTGACTTTCTGCTGCGGTGTAGTAAAATGTATACATAAATTACAATTTTTGTGTGTAAGCTCTCATTCTCAAGTCTTGGGCACAGAGATTGGTGTTGGCATTATCTGGTATAGCTAATTTCGGACTTGCATGGGACTATGTCATATAGAGGATTTTGCCTGTGTAAAGCTGCTTACAAGTGTCTCAATCCTGTGTAGCACGTGGAAAGATTATACCAATAAATGTTTATTCTTGTGACTGTTAAGTTCTTGCTTCTTGATCCACTTTCTGTACCTTCTAATGATAACCAGCATACATCTACATTGTGCAGCCATATCTCCACGAGTCGCGGCATCAGCATGCCCTGAAAAGGGCCAGGGGAGCTGGAGGCCGGTTTCTCAATGCAAAGTCAGATGACAATGAAGAGCATTCTGATTCCAGTTCCAAAGATAAACAGAATGGAGTTGCGCCCCGCAGCAGCTGCCAACCGTCTACCTCCTCCGAATCCCTGAACGGTGCATCCTCAGCTAATCAGACGGGCAAGCGTGACTGAGATGTTAGAAAATCCGCCAGACGCGAGACGTGCCAACAGTTTTTGTACAGTATATGCTAGTGAGCGAGAAAGAATCGCGTCGGCGGCAGAAATTGTAGGATATATATCTGCCTGCTCTATAGTGATAGACATGTCTGAGATTTTGCACCATTGGTCGTGTTTCTGCTGGGTTTGTTTCTACATTTCTGTACAATGAGTAGTTTTGTGTTTTCGTTCCGGGGATTAGCCGCGGTTCTTCAGAGAGCTTTTTGTAGCCTTAAAAGAAGTATAATTAGCACATGTTTTCTTTTAGAGTGGATTTGGTCTCTTTCTATCTTTGCATCCTCATTCGTGGTGCAAAGAATAAGAATTAGTTTTGTGTATGTTAGTGACAGTAAACATTCATGTAGAATATGGCATAATAGTTTTACCTGCAGCTTTCTTTGCTTCTATTCACTGCAAATTATTCCGTTCTGCGATATGTTCTCCATTGAGTTCACATCAATTCAGAGGGTGCTGTTTGAACATTTGGACCTGGGATGATCAGGGTTTAACGCTCCCTCATGGGCATTTGAACCATACTTGTGTTGACATATAAACATTTAATAATTACAAAGAAGTATTTTTGACATGAACATTTTGAATCAATTCAGAGACGTGTCCTGTTAGCACACATGGACCTGAGATATTTAGGCATTCAGGTTTTAGCAAGCCATAGGTGCAGTTTGAACCATACATTTTTTACATGAACATTTGAATCACGCCAAAAAAAATTCCTCGAGAAGATAGGAGGAATTAACAACGATTACCAAGAAGAAAAATTATATATTGAACTGAAGCATATACTGTGCAAGACTGAAGATGGGAGGAATTCAGAGGCGTTGTCTGAACATTTAGATTTGAGATGCTCAGGCCTTCAGGTTTAACACTCCCTCGTCGGCATCTGAACCAATACTTTTGTTGATATAAAAATTTAGTTACCAAGAAGTAGTTTTGATCTGAACATTTGAATAAATTCAGAGACGTGTCGTGTTAACACACTTGGACCTGAAACGTTCAGGCCTTCAAGTTTAGCAGCCATAGTTTTGAATCCATGGGCATTTGCAGTTTGAACCATACCTTTTCTTGACATGAACATTTGAATCACGCCTTTTGTTTTTCCTCGAGAAGATAGGAGGAATTAACAACGATTACCAAGAAGAAGAATATATACTTTCTCGAAAGAACTGAAGCATATACTATGAATGTGCATCTTTTCTTGCACGAACACATGTCACTTTTGCTTGGAAGGAAGGACCAGAAGAGTGGTAAAGGCCCACATCACCTCTCCTGATTAAGAGAGCATCTCCAACATCAGGAAGAGAAAGTATTATTTCTTGGGGAAGAAATGCAAAACAACTAAAAATCTCTATTAAGAGTAGGTAATTGACAAGATTATGTACAGTAATTCTCTTGGAACCAAAGCTTTTGGAGATGTTCTTCATCTGAACTGTAGTTAATTGTGCTGCAATTGAGTACTATTACTACCATGCAGATGCAGATGCATATGCAGGCATGCCATTAGCTTAGGCAGCACTCTGTTATTATGTCAGGTGCTCACCAAAAGGCCAGACACAGACTGCCACGTCACTGTACTTCTCCCTTAGCCCACAAGTTTACTAGGAAAGCAAAGCAAACTCTCACATAGGATTCCTATTAGTACTATCCTAGTTAAACATGTACACATAAACTAGTATAGAAGCGCTGTTATGTCCCAGAGCACTAATCATGTTATCCCCTGCAGCTGCAGCCAGTTATGCATGCAAATTCCAAGTCAAATCTTTAATCATTCCCCCATGTAACATGCAAATACATATATTTAGCTCTGGCTGGCCCATCCCTTCAGAGATTAATTAACAGGGCACCTTCATGCATGAAGACCAGCTTAATGTGGATGCCAGTTACCTTGTTCAAGAACATGCCTTTTTGCTTTGGACAATATTACTCCCTCTGTCCCAATTAGATGTCGCAGCTTGTCCAAAGAGAGTAGTTCATTTCACCTGGAAATCCAAAGGGAGTAGTTCATTTCATTTTCGTTTTTGAAGTGTCTTGCTGAATCCGGATCTGTTCTTTTTTCTTTTTGAACAAATCAGGATCTGTTCTAGGTTGCTGTTTTCTGGTAGAAAGAACAGTGGTACACTTCTCCAAGGTCTCCAAGATCAAGATGTTGATAACACCATAGAGTGAAAAGAAAAGCAGGAGTGAGCTTTGCAGTGAACAGTGAAAGGGATCCTTGACATGCTTTGCTTGCACTACAGAGCCAGGCCCCATCCCCCCTCAAAGAGTGTTGCACCACCATGCCCCATGCCATGGCATGCATCTCTCTCTCTCTCTCTAAAAAAATACTGGGAGCATGGAGGAGAGGCTAGGCATGGGAAAAGTGACATGAGCCCTGATGATGGCAATGGCAGGGGAGACAAGGCAAGCAGGTGCACACATACAGAGCACAGCACAGCACATTGGTGCAAGGCAGACAGAGAGAGCCCATTGACCTCACACTCTCTCCCCAGTATCCATCATGACCCATTAATTGTGTTGTTATGGTTGCTATTCTTGTTCTTTTCTTGCTGCATGCATCACACTAGTATAAAGTTACTCATTCTCTCCCCCACACAACAAAACACAGAGTCATTCTTTCCATGCTACTTACTCCATTGCATTTGCATCTACCACAGCTCCAACAGATCTCCCTGCAAATGATGATCCATCCTGTTGCCAACAAATGAAACCAAACAGTTCATAATTTATGCTAATGCAGAGATAGTCATTAAACTGGCTACTAGCTAGCTTTTGTTTATGTGTAGCTAATTGAGTAATAAGTACAGACACATCTCACCCAAGGTCATGTCAATCTTTGCATTCTCTGATGTTCTTGTGGGTGTAGCTTCTGCCCCTTTTGATACCCCGTTCTTTGCAATCAAAGCATATACACAAAGCGATATGACAGACGAGTGTGTCTAGTAGACTAGTAGTACTACCGATCAGAAGGGCACGTATGATTGTCCCCAACCATGAAAGGGGGAGCAGGGGGAGAGAAAGACAATCTTGCAAGAATGTGTCATGAAAAAGCACAGAAATTGCAATGGCATGCTGTGCATGTCAACCTTGGCCTAGAAACACAAGCGTGCTCTCCTCAAGAATGTACTATGAAGCATGGTGCATTTGTTCTCTCTCTCTAAAAATGTAGTAGGAAGCATGCCCTCTTCTCTCTCTAGGACACATCTTTTTTGAATGTAAAAAGGACAATGACAAGCTTGGGAGTGAAGGGAGATGGGTGGGCAGCACTCTCACTTGTCACCCATATGGAAGAGAAAGAAAGAATGGATGAAGGGATTTTTATTGGAAAGTGATGGTTGGTGCCCCCCTTCTCCTCATGCCAAGAAAGTGGCTTTCAGGACAAAGTAGGAGTCCTGCTAGGGTTTTTAGGGCTTAAGGCTGTGATAGACCACTACAGCTAGATGTTCTGTGATCAAGAGAACACTGAAATGTGAAGTGCATTTGGGTGCATGATCTTGAAAAAATTGCTTTTGCTCCAGGGGTTCAAAAGCTGTGTGCTCTTGTGATGTTTGGCAATGGGTAGAAATGCTCTTCCTTTTCTTTCTTGCTCTTATTTTTATACCACTCGCCTGGTAGTGTGGTCTCCTCTTTTTGTTACCCTCTAAGGAAAGCTGGCTATCCAAAAGTAACCCATGATTTCTCAAGAATTCAGATAGTGTAGCTCAATCTGACTGTGACACGCAAAGCAATTGACCCTGTAATTAGGTGGTTAGGTTAGCAGTTGGACTGAAATTTCAGACCATGGATGCCCTACACCACATCCATGTCTTGATTATGAATCTTTCCTAAGCTCAAAAGCCACAAGTGGTTAATCAGATGTTAATTAGTAGCATCACAAGTGTACTAGTACTAGTATGAACCTGGAGCGTGCAGCAATGACAGCCCATTGAATGCACTGCGCCAGTCATGCAGCGAGCAGCAGCAGAAGCTTGCCATTTCAAACCCAGCACAGCACAGGCACCTTGGACTGCCTCCGCCCAATCCAACACATCTAATGAGTAAGTCCATTAACTGCACCACCAGGTGCTTAAATGCAGGATCTTGCAGCTTGCTCGCTCGCTTGCTTGCATCCATCCAACCATCAGCTTTTACTGCCTGCCATTCTGAGGCAGCAAACGCACACCACTTTCCCTGGAATTATTTCAATCCTGGTCTTTTTCTGTGAGGTGCTGATGCGTGCATGCAGCACCAAATCTTGGCCTCTAGATCATGTTTGACAATTTTGGAGGTGTGTTTGAATGCATATTCATCACATTTTGGCAGATGGAAGAAGATTGCAAGTTTCTCCAGTGATGAAAAGGGAAAACTTGTGCATGATCAGGACACCTTGTGCACTTTCCTTTCAGTTGTTTCATCCTAGATCCTTATTCATGCAAGGATAGGTTATTGGTAGGTTTGTATTGTAGCAATGGTTTAGCATTGAAGTGTAGCTGGTGTAAATGCCAGAGAGGAACATGTCAAGCTTTGTCTGTGGATCGATCTAGGCTGATAGGGAGGGACAGGAGCTGATGGACAATGGTAGCTGCGTATACTCCTTCTGTGTATTGGTAGAGCAAAAAAATCGTATCTGAATTGAATGCTCAAAGATTGCAAGATATATCTGACAAGAAGACACTAGCACCAAGATGTATTTTTTTTAGAACATTTCGTGCACTTTCGCCGCCTAAATCTTCCCCCACTTTTTCTAAGAAGCGCATTTGGTGATGAGGGAATAAAGCCTAGGTTTGTGGAGGCACCTACTGGCATCCATTTGGATCCAAGGCACATACCAATGGATAGGATATGCAAAATCTCCTAAACCCACTCCATTTGTGTGTATTCAAAGAGCAAAGCATTTGTAATCTGAATTGAATGTTCAAAGACTTGCTAACTGTATCTGACGACAGAGACACTAGTACCAACCTTTGGAGCATCAGTTATTGTGCCTGTGCCTGTAACGATGTGACGAACAAGATTGCACAGGTATCAGGTATGTATGAGCGACAGACACAACAACTGTAATATACAACCATGGAGTAAACCCACTGTTCAATATCCAAAATCTTCAGTATTGGTAGGTAAATTTTGCCACGACACGCCGTCAAAGATTCTACCGACCAATTTTAGCGCATCAACCATCAAGGAGTGGTTTTCGACCTCGTTTTATTTACCTTTGAATCAACGTGTATCTGAACTTTTTTGCGCATTTTCGCCGCCGAAATCTTTCCCCTCTCTTTCCGAGAAGCACATTTGGTGATGATGGAGCAAAGCCTTGGTTTGTGGAGGCAGCTAGTGGCATCCCTTTGGATCCAAGGAACATAGCCAATTGGAAAGGAAACGCAAAATCTTTCTGAATCCATTTACCCACTCCTAATTGGCGACACATTTTTAATCTCACTCACTCACTCATGCGTGCGTGCCCCCAACACCAGGGCAGGGCAGGCAGACAGGCATGCAGTGCTCCATTGCGTCGTGCTAATACTAAAATCATATCCCAAGAAAAGAGTCCCACTAATTAGCCCCATCAGGCAGGCACTCGAGCCGCCGAAAAAGTTCAGGTTTGTTTGTTTGCTCATTTGTTCTTCTTCTTCTTCTTCATTTGATCCAGGGTCTTGCGTGCCTGTCCCAGATGTGAGCCTCACATGTTTGCACAAACTATACTAGGTAGTAGTAGTAGCAATTAAATCATTTGGATTTTGACTGCAAGACCAGACCAACTGCATCTGATGAAAGGTGTTGTTATTAACTAGCAAAAGGTGACTCTTTGGTTAGAATAGGTTCAAGATATGTGGAATAGAAAAAACATGGTACTCTCCGATCCATATTAGTTGATTCTATTATGTCTAGATTAATATATATCTAGTTAATTAAGTATCTAGTCTAAATGCATCTATATCTAGACAAAGTTGAGTCAACTAATATGACTCGGAGGGAGTAGTATTCAGATGTCACGACATATGGGAACCTATAATGGCAATTGGATACATAAGATTGATTACAGTTTTAGAATTCTTGTTACGGTAGTCTGTCATCATTTGATCGCCTTGGCTAAGGTTTTTAACAATAAAAAATTATTTTTTATGCAGGCTATTTACCGATGCACCGGTGCACCAGTCGTCATTATAACATGTGGAGAATCGTGACCTATACGAAGGTGTATATACTTGGAGGATATGGCAAATGATATTTTTATCCAATATGGATGGCAAGGTGATCTACAAATTGGACCTCCATCTCCTTAGACGTCTTTAGTTTCTTCAAGATTACTTGTGTTCCGCCTTTTACTTCCGTGGATTTGTTGTGACAGTACGCATCCTAGTTATGCCTAAACCTTTTCAATAATAAAACATCCTTTGTAAAAAATGAGATCCTCTGGAAATTGAAAGAAAAGGAATATTTATAAAGTTTTTAGTCGCATTGTAGGAAAAACACATGAAATTTTGTGACAAATTAGGTGCATAACATGATTGTCATATAAACAAATAAAAATTTCAATGGGGCTGGACCTAAGGTAATTTTCTTTTTGGTCCATATACAAAATGAACCTCAAATATTTCCTATGGTTTTTTTCCTACAAACCAAACATACCATGTTAGAAAAAAATCCAAAGAAATGGAATTCTCTGCAATTCCTATGAAATTCATTTGGACCAAAGAGGCCCTAAATTGAGGGGAATGATATACTAACTGAAGTTCTACGAAAATAAATTGCTAATATTTTTTTGTTGAAACCGGTGTCCAAGATAATCAAAATGATATTGCATATTGGAGAGGTGGAGTTCTGTATTAACTTCATAATCAAAATCAATTAGGAAGTATAAAAAATCACACATGACAACAAATGTGAGAAAAATGTAATTGGTACTATCTTTTTTTTGCGGATAGTAATCGGTACCATTCACTGATGATTATTTTTTACATGCCTCTGAAGTGAAAATGAGTTGGTACTTGAAACTATTTCTAGAACCTCACCCTCCTAATACATAATATATCCTCAATATTTGCTCAAAACTTTAAACACGAAAACAGAAAAATAGTTAATTTTTCACATGAATGCAAGCAGGGGCATAACTAGAGGGTGGTCTGGGTGGTCACGACCACCCAATTAGGGGATTTATTTACTCAAAGTCGCATCAAGTTGATACAAATAATTGTTACGCTCGACCTTCACATAACTAATAGCAGCTGAGAGCACTAATAGAATTTAGCAAAACTCCATAGGTAGCAAAGCATGACACAACCTAAGGAAAATAATCTTGGCTCTGCCACTGAGTACAGAACAGATCATAGTAGAACTCGGGAAAATTGAAATAAAGTTGTTTGGATAGACTGGAAACTGTTCTGATTCGACGTGAGCAAAGTGTTAAAAAATGATGCTAAGTATTATGCAGCCACTTAATTTGTCCCAAAGGGTGGTTATGGAAGAGAAAATCTTAAGGCTAATAATTACAAAAAATCTCTTTAGCTCCTAGGCTCCCGGAGATCCCTTTATTTTAGAAAATTCAAAATTTATGTTTACAAAGTTAAAAAATTATGAATAAAATCTGGTTGTAGTCAATGATACTATAACCATGCAAAATCGCAGGCCTGTGAAATTAGGGCTAATAAAATAGCAAGATTTGATAACTCTTGTGGTTAAAAATATGCATTGCCCCCTATACTCTCGGAGAGTGGAGATTCCATGATCTTGAGCTCTAATGATCCTTTTATTTAATAAATAAATAAAAATATATATTGAAAAATTCCAAAAAAATAATAAAAATTGGCAGTAGCTAATGGTTTATCCCACAAACGTGTAAAATATTAATAACTTTGTATTATGGACTACACAAAAATGTTAAAAATGTGTATTTGAATATGCATATTTTCAACTCACCAAATTTTATCAGATTTTGTCATTAGTATGTAGCCGCAAAACAAATAATTCCATATTGTGATTTTGCACTAGTGTGGGATGCACGTGTCCAACTTATAAGTGTACACGGAAATTTTAATTGAAAAACATGAGTTTTATGGTCTGTGCAAAATACAAATTTGATCCCCAATTTTTCTAGAAGTTCGACATATCTTTTTTTTTGGAAACTTTGTATGCCTATGAAAGACAAGAATGTGAATATTGTGGAAATAACAATTTTCTTGTAAGATTTTACTTAGGAGTATATGCAACTCGAGCCAAACGGCCGGCCCAAAAGTAAACAATATTACTAAATAGAATGTGAAACATAAAACCATGTTTTCATATCTTAGTCTTAAGAAAGAAACTACTTGAAATTTCCACACAAATATGTAAGAGAGCTAACTAAATACAAGTTATCTTAGACCGGTCTACTATTGGGTGCAACCGAGTGTTGACGGTCGGACGAAATACCTTATACCAGTCGGGCTGACAGGATTTTAGTCGACTTCAGGATAATTAGTAGTCTTATGCTGCTTATATTTTGTTGGTTGATTCGTGTTTCAACTTTGAGCGATCCATGACTTTGTAATAACTCTGAATGTTGTACTGTTAATTAAAGGATGTGTGCATCAACCGCTGCAGAGGCCACGATGTTACCCCATTTTGAAAAATAAAACTAAATACAAATGTGGTGTTGATCAAACGGTTGTGTGTGTGCTTACTTATCTTGAATTAATCATTAAAAGGACAACGGGTATTCATATCGGCTCCAAAGCCTTATGCTTCTGAGTGAAATAAATGATGCTCTTAATATCAAAAGTTCTAAGAAGTTACACATGTATTACCTTGTTCTAAGTGTATATGTAAATTTTCATGCAAGGACATAACTTTTGTGGTATGTGCCAAAAACAAATTTGATTGTCCAAATTTATTTAGAACATTGAGTTTGTTTCTAGGACATGACCTCTTTCACTTTTTTCATGAAACTTTGTTTGCATACGAAGACACAAATATGTATGATGTGAAAAAAAGTTATTTTTTACATTTTACGATGAAATTTAAATTTTGTAATCAATAATTCTAAATAAGTTTTCATTTTTATTTTAAGAGAGAAAAGGCCTGAAATTTCCTCACAAACATGTAAGAGAAGTAAGTAAATACAAATTTTGGTGTTGACCAAAAAAATGATTCACCATTGTGTGTTCCCATATTTCTCTTGGATTAATTATTTGGCCTATATGGTCACATAATCAGGAATATTATTAATGAATGTACGCCTAATAGCAACAAACCAACACCTCGTGTTGATATAATATCAAATAGATAGTATGGGCTAGCTCTCAAAGTCATGATTTGAGTTTTATTATATGTATAAAGCTATTATCACATACATACAATGTGTATGATCATCAATTTAATATTTCTGAAAATGGCATAGTAATGATTCACTCGAAAATTAAGTATGATTAAATATTTTATCGTGTATATGATATTTCATTCACTATACCATCTTTCGTGATAAAAAAATTGAACTTCTCATATTGTGAACATGTATGAAAACATAAAATTAATTTGTTAGACACGATGAAGGACCAAAGGTGTTGCCCTCGCAAATAATTTTTATTAAAAGTTAAACTTGTAAAATTGATTTTCGAATTTTAAAAGTATAGAAACATGGCATGGTCCAGGCATTATATTGCCCATGCAAACCCCATGGGGACAGAGAGAGAGGCGCAGAGTTCTGAGATGAGCGAGGGCCAAAAGGCGCTGCGACATGATTCCATCGTCCCAATATTCTCCTTGCCGAGCGGCGGTGGTCCAAATATTTGAAATTTATTTGTTTTTTGAAAAAAGTTGTGGATGTGGTCATTGATGTATCCAACGGACATGCAAAATCGCAGCCCCTTGAATTTTGGGTTACACTGAAATGCCAAAAAAAATTCAATAACTCTTTTGGTTGGAAATATTCATTGTTGACTACACTTAGATCTATACTTTTTTCTAAAAAAAAGTTGTGTATCTTAGAATACAAAATATTTCGAATTGATAATGTGCATGTTTGTATGATAAATCCTTGTGCACATACATCAAGCTTTATTATACTCTCTTCGTCTCAAAATAAGTGATATGAGTTTGTCTAATTCATATGGATATAGACATATTTTAGTATATAGATACATGTGAATCTAAACAAACTCAAATCACTTATTTTAGAACAAAGAGAGTACTTCCTCCGATCCATATTAATTGACTTTGATTTGTCAAAATTTGGATAAATCAATATACTAAATAGTATTTAGATTCATTCAAATCTAGACAAAATTGCAATTAATGTGGATCAGGGGGAGTATATATTTTTTAGAACTTGTAAAAATAATTTTTAAATTTTTTCAAATATTTTCTTCGGTCCACATTAATGACTTTAATCTTGTCTAGATATGAATGCATCTAGTCTAAATGTATAACGAGATCACTGTAACCGGGAATAATATTTATCCGAAAGCTTTGCCCTAAAAATTCTACTCCTGCAAAGCAGGAATCGCTCGGCGAAAACATGGGGCACCCTAGGGCCAGGCATCGCTGGTATGCAAACCCCACAGGGGCAGAGAGGTGCGCAGAGGGTTGCGGTGAGGTGAGCGAGGTCCAAAAGGCGCTGCGACATGATGCTCATCGTCCAAATATTCTCCTTGCCGAGCCGGCGGTGGTCCTTCCTCGCTCGCGTCGCGTGGCACGCCGCTGACAACAGTCTGACAGACACGGGAGAGGGAGGGGACGGCAAAGACGCCGGCGTGCGCTGCCTGTCGCCTGTGGCCGTAGCCGGACGGCGACGGGTGCCGCGCGTGTCTCTCGATGCGCGAGCGACCGCGGGCCGTCCGCTGTTTTTTTACTCCACTTTTGTTTGTTTGTTTATCTGTGGTCTGTGGAGGAGGAGGTGACATGACGTGCTGGTGCTGTTGCTGCTGCTGCAGTGCGCTCCTCCCAAAGCCGACGCCAGAGCCGGCCAATGGGAGTCCCAACACGACGCCCCGTCGCGGTGCGCTCCCGCGCGACAACACGACGGCTCCTCGCTCTCTTTGCTCGGCACGTACACACATGCCTCGACCTGTCTGTAATCCCTAGCAACGTCCCGATATTTAAAACGTGTATTTTGTTCTACGTACGTACTAACAAACATTTGATCAACGTAGTTTGGTACAACTCTTGATAATTTACTCAGATTTTAGATGATTTCTATCTTTTACGGTTTTTTTTTCCTTTGTATCTTGCTTTGTTCCCCCACCCCTCGACTTAGATGGATTTCTTTGTTCCCGACTTGGAATATTTAGTAAAGAAAACAAAATATTTTAGGGCTTGGATGGATTTTTCTGAGTGATTGCCCCCTCCCCTCTCGCACAAACACTGAAATATTGCCTCACCCCCTCCAAGCAACCCGAGCTAGCTCCGCCACTATTGGCCCCGCTCGACGACCTTTTATCATGGCTTTGCCCCTAACAACAGGGACTATGCTATGCTTGTGTGTAGTTCATGGTGAAGTTTGAGCGCCCCCGAGCGTATTGTTTGCGCTCGAACCACTCGTCCCACGGGTTTGACCAGTGGGTTTAGGCCTGGTCGTTGGACGGGTGTTGAATTGTTGTCCAACTATTTGCGAGGGTCCAAACGGATACCAATTCGTCTTTGTTTGTGTCATCCTGTGGGAGATGGCCCGGAAATACAACACCACAAGGGGGTTGGTCCCCCCGCACCATCGTTACCATTGATTTGTTGAAGATTCGTGCAAACTATTTTACAGTAAGACCCTTCCAACTTAGTCTAGATTCATACAAGATTTATTAGAGATCTGAAACTGCTTTGAATCTTGTAGATACATACACGATTCAGTATCAATTATAGAATAAAAAAGAAAAACAACCAAATTAACAGTAGAACAATTAGGAAAAAAACAAAAGTAACAAAATTTTAATGATACATATAAATTTCAGGAGACTCGGTCAAGAAACATACAAGTTTCACTGCCAGGTGGAGCTCGGGTTGTTTCCAACTTTTTAGAGGGGCTCAAGTGTAAATATGTGGGAGCTGTTGACTTCGTGGACTCTGCACG
This sequence comes from Avena sativa, assembly GCA_916181665.1. Classification (NCBI taxonomy): domain Eukaryota; kingdom Viridiplantae; phylum Streptophyta; class Magnoliopsida; order Poales; family Poaceae; genus Avena; species Avena sativa. The sequence goes on from OV702297.1 coordinate 68,354,760, forward strand.
AATCTCCAACAATCCTACGCCATATGGGATGCCGGGGGACCAACCCCCCTTGTGGTGAATCCGCTCTCGAGATGGCCGAAGATTATGTTAGCTTGCAACTTCACATTGGATGTAACTTTACTCAAATTTTAGACGATTCCTAACTTTCACGATTTTTTCCTTTGTATCTTGCTTTGTTCATGTTGACCCCCAGTGATGGAGCTATGCACAGGTCGGAGGGGGCCACACACACCCCCTCCCGTCGACTTAGATGGATTTTTTGAGTGATTGCCTCCCCCCTCTCCCCTTCCCGACTTGGAATATTTAGTAAAGAAACCAAAATATTTTAGAGGCTTAGATAGATTTTTCTGAGTGATTGCCCCCTCCCCTCCCCCACAAACATTGAAATATTGCCTCACCCACTCCTCCAAGCAACCTGAGCTAGCTCCACCACTATTGACCCCGATCGACGACCTTTTATCCTGGCTTCGCCCCTAACAACATGGACTATGCTATGCTCGTGCATAGTTCATGGCGAAGTTTGAGTGCCCCCGACGGTAGTGTTTGCGCTCGAACCACTCGTCCCACAGGTTTGACCAGTGGGTTTAGGCCGGGTCGTTAGGTTAGGCGAGTGTTGATTTGTTGTCCAGCTATTTGCGAGGGTCCAAATGGATACAATTCTCTGTTTGTGTCAGCCTGTGGGAGATGGCCGAAGATCATGCTAGCTTGCAGCTTCACATTGGATGTAACTTGTGTGGTTAATCATGTACTCCCCTCCGTATTAAAATATAAGATGTTTTTTATGTTACACACTAAAAAATATTTTTAGATACATTCATTTCGTATCTTATATTATTGAAGGGGAGGGAGTAGTATATATCTGCAGGATAGGGCTAGGGTTTTGAATTTGAGCGGTTTTGGTCATGGCGAGTAGATGGTGTACCTTCCTCTCCTCTCGCTGCATATCCATCTGCGTCTGCACATGCGCAGGCAGAAGCAGAACTCAGAGGGGGGCAAAACGGATGGAATTGAATGAAGTTTTTGCGTGCATGCATGCCCGCAACAAGTCGAGGCACGCGCATGCATGCAGCATGCACGCATACGCGGACGCAGACGCAGACGCAGACGCAGATGTTCCAAACGGCAAAGCCAAAGCCTCCGGTCGAGATGCATTCTGATCCTCCACCAGGGTTCGCTCGCCTGTTCACTGTAAATTCATGGCGTGACATGACTTGGCATGCACGGTCAAATTTAGGTCCTGGCCCCGTGTAGTAGTACTTATACTGCTCAGAGGCTGTAAATGTAGATGCATGGCATGACATGACGTGACATACACGGTCAAAACTCTAGCTACAGCTAGGTAGCTACCCGTGCCGCATGATGCCACCGCCAGCAGACGATAGATACCGGAAGAGTTCTTCTATCCTCTGCGGTGAATCTATTCTACTACTACTCTTTTTTTTTGAACGATGCAGGATGCGAACGCATCCAAATATATTGCTGCATAGAGAACAGGTGGCAGGTAGAAAATTATAAGGAGGACCCAAAAGGTCTCCTATTTACAAAAAACACCCTGAAAAGAAAGAAAAAAAGCAATCAAGTCCTGGGTGCCTCCACCACCAACGCCGGCTACCTCTGAGATGGAATCTGCAACGAGGTCAGAGCCGAGGGCTCGACCAAGCTCGAACCGGCGAGAAATCCTCCGCCACCGGCCATCCTCGATCCACCGGGGACGAAACCACTTGGTGTAGGGAGGAAGGCGAGCATCGGCACGGAGGAAGAGCAGCGAACGGAGCAGCAGCCCTACTGCTATTTGGTCCGGTAGGATGACAGCCCGCGCCGCCATAAGCCACCGGAGAGAATCTCCTTGAGGAAGAACACCACCGCGAACCCCACCATCTGCAAGCAAAGTGCCACCATGGCCACCAAACCCACCAAACTGCAGACGAGGAAATCCACAGCGGGAGTACAACACCAGTTCACAGCCAGAGAGAGGAAGGTCGACGTCGTGGGCTGCTTCACCCTCGCCACCACGGCCGGCCAGGAAGCATCTCCACCACCCCCGCCACCGAGAAACGCCAGTCTCCCCCGCCACCACGGCCGGCCAAGACAGGCGCCCAGGACACCAAAACCTCCCGCTGGAAACCGGCTCCTAGGCCCTTATTGCGAGTCTCCAGGCTCAGATCCCGAAACTCCACTTATCTCCGTCCATCGGAGAGACTCGAGGAGGCAGATCCACGCCGTTGAGCTTCCGATCTAGGCCGGCGAAGAGAAGCTCCGACTCCAGGCAAGACGCCAAAACCGCGGCAAGAACACCGCAAAAACACCTACAAACTACCTATCCTACGCCGGCACCTCTCCTTCGTCGCCTCCGGACGGCATGGCCGCCGGAGGAGCTCGGGATCAGGCGCGGGGGGGGGGGGGGGGGGGTCGCTGGCAGCAGATGAGCCTTGTTCTACTACTACTCGCATACTGTTGCGCATTGATCGTACCCTGTGGCACGGCAGCAGCAAGCGACAACTCTGTGGTTCTGTTTTACTGCTCACCGCCACTGGCCGGACGCCCGACACTGTTATTAATTAACTAGACATAGTACTACACTACTACTACTACTAGCTGGCCGCTACTAGGTACGTACTACTACTACTGCTAGAGCAATTAGTTAACCAGAATTTTTCGATCGATCAGACTGTCTATCTGATGGCCGTGGATACAGGTGATTCGTTTTCAAAGAAAAATGGATAATCCATGCATGTGCTTAATTAATCGTTGGAGAACTGAACAGCACGGGTGTACAGATATATATATGGGCGTGTCATCCTGCTTATCCTAGGACACGGTACACGTACGCACACACGCGCTGTACCGTACGTGCATGCGCGCGCGCGGTGGATGGCAGCGTCACATCAGCATGCATGCAGGTGGATGCAATGCAGCATGTACGTACTACGTGTCAGCCAGGGTGGCAGCAGACGCGCGCGGGCGGTACCGTTAGCGTATACTATTAAAAAAATGTACACTGCCATGTACATATCCGTAGCTGCTAGCTTGCGAGCTGGTCCAACAACGACGTGTACTGCTGCTACCGTGCTCTACAGTCTAAATACGGCAGGTGGTTTGTCCGCTTGCTTGCAGGCAGGAGGCAGCGTCGATCAGCAGCGGCAGCAGAGCGCGCATGCATATATTCTCCGGAAAAGCCGTGTGACACAGAGGCATTTCAGCATACGCATGCAGTCATGCAGAGCTCTGGCCGGCCGGCGAGCGCTCGCTACACGCCTACGCCTACGTAGCAACCAAAGCAAAGCATGCATGCATCCATTCGGTCGCTTCGCTTGTCTTGTGTGTATCCACGGGCCGGGCCGGGTCACTCACGCATGCATGCAGCACCCTTGCTGTTTGACCGTGGATGCATCATGTCCTTGTACATCGGATTCATCGGTATATAAAACATGGTTACTAATATTTTGGAACAAACCATCGTGATAACACGTTGAAATTAAAGCCACAACAAACAAAGGAAAACCACACATCCCATGAATGGATGATATCGACCTTGCACTAGGCACGGATACCAACTTCACTTCGATGAGCGTCCATATAGAGCAAATACTACAATAGAGTGTTGTCTATAAAAGATAAAATATCATATTTGTACTGATGATTTAGAAAAGAGGGAACATGGGAGAGTAACCAGCTCAGTGGCGAAGGACGGAAAAAAATTAAGGTAGGGCGAATTCTAAACATATGATAGCAATCGAGATACTACTACATATGATCCTAGCATAATCACTTAATAAAATTGAAAAATAAAAATATTTGAATATAACTAGAACCTAAAAACATACTTAATGATGAAGCTTTAATGATTTATTGAAGTTCTAGTTAATGGAAAAAGGTCTACCACTTCAAAATCTTCCATAATTTTATCGATGAAGACATCAATGCCATGCTCTATGTAGCACATCATCAAGTCATGAAGAAGCCCTCATTGACATATTATTGCATAACTCGATCTTGATGACCTTTGTCAATGAGAAATCCCTTTCAACTCTCATCGCCACTAGTAAAAGCAATATCAGCTTAACGAAGCGATAAACCGTATGAATTATGATGTGCCATTCAAATATCAAGACAATCTATGAAGTCTTTAATCCTCATCGTATGGACAACATATATCTATAGCAACATAGAAGGTGCCCACACTTTTAAAATAATAAATAGTGGCTTGGTGTCTTCTCCCTTTTGCCGATTTTTCCTAATTTTGTTACCATTTCATCCATACATAGAATTATGATATGATTTTCTTCAAGAATTAACATCTTCTAATGGAGGCTCTAAATCATCATTTCTCCAATTGGAAAAGCATGACTCACATTCTTAACAAAATATACTGACTAAACTAATATATAATTAATATTTTAGATCAATATTATATACAAAGGCAAACTAGAATCATAAAAAATAATTCATCACATAATTAGAATTAGTTTTGGCCACACCACATACGGTGGTCAAAACATCCTCTATGTTATCCTTAAATACCTAACCTAGGACATTTCTTAGAGTCGGGTTTTATTAGATTGAGAATTAGATATCGCAAACATAAAGAGTTGGTTTCAAACTAGACAACACATGGTCCCTGTTCTGGTTTGAAATCAGTTTTGCGCAGTGTTCACTAAAACACGCATAACTTTCACATATGATATCCGTTTTTAACGTATGACCACTCAAATTGTTCAGAAAAAACATATACACGTGAAGGTATTTGCCAAAAATCAAGGTAGGGCGGCTGCCCTACCTTGCCCTACTGGGAGCTCCGCCCCTGAACCAGCTTCAGCACATGCTCATAACCACTTTGAAAAAAAATAGCACATCTCGATAGCTAACTATTGTACTTTATCTCGTCCATAATAACTATCCCGATTTAGTATAATCAAGGATACTTATTATCCATCTGAGTTAGTACATGTTAGCCGGGAGTGGTGGTGCGACCCTAGCACTGGCAGAGCTACATGCATGTCAGCGGAGGCACCGCCCCCGAAATTTTTTTTGGGGGACCTAGAAAAGAAAAATTAGTGTCATTCCCCCCCTCCCAAACATCCATAATTTCGTTTTGGACCCCCCCCCCCCTGATATTCTTGGCTAGCTCCGCCACTGGACCCTAGCCAGTCTTCTCGCTCGATTGGGACACGGGATGGGGAAAAACTGTTTGGGTCAAAGAGTAGGGATGAGGATTAGGCTCGAGTGAATGTCTACTCGGAATTTGGCTCAACCAAAATGTCAAGTTAAGGCGGGTCATAGTGGGGAGTAACATAGCCTAGTAACATGTAGTACTCCCTCCATCCTAGTTTAAAGGACACAATATAGAAACCATGCAATCCTAAAATATCTTGACACAATAGCATTTAATTCCTGTATTTAGTACTCCTTGTGCTCTCCTCACCTCCGGCACGGTCCTTTCCCCTCCCCTATCTGCTACTAGTGCATGCATATGAACGAGTGTGAATGGAGCTGATTTCTTGCATGCATGTAACGGAAATTAACTCGGGCTATTGTATCACGCATAGAGTAGGCAGGTTTCCTCCTTTGCATTTAATTCTTAGTGCTGGTGGAGAGACAAATTAGCCCAATTAGAGCACACCTAGGGCCCAGAGATTTGCAAATTGGGTCCTTTAAACCGGGATGGAGGGAGTAGTATAAGTTACTAGTCTATGTTACTACCTTTATAATGGGTAGTAACTTGTGTTTAATATCATGCAAGATCTTATTTATTAGCATATAGATTCATCTTATTCTGGGGTATGTGATGTTATACTTTCTCCATACCGGTTTGTTGGACTTACACGGAGTTTAAGAAAAATGGCTACAAATTTAAACAACAAAATATGAATCATATGTCACAAAAACTATATCATTGTAAAGGTTTTTTAAATATGAATCCAATGGTACAATTTTTACAATATATAATTGATACGTCGAAAACGTATCTATAATTTTTGATGCTCCATGCTTGTTTAGTATCTACTTTGTTTTACTTTGTCTACACTTTGAGGTGTTTTTATATCTTTTCTGGAACTAACATATTAACAAGTTGCCACAGTGGCAGTTGTCTGTTTTCTTCCGTTTTTGGTTCCAGAAAGGCAGAAAATCAACATTCTCGGAATTGGACGGGACAAAAGCCAAAGTCAATATTTTATTGTGGGCGTCACGAAGTCCAGAGGGGAGATGGAGAGGCGACACGGGGCCACCACACCCCCCCTAGGCGCGGGTGGGCCCACCCCGCGCCTGGGTAGGGTGTGGGCCCTCCGGCCGCCTCCCAGCCTCGCCTCTTTGCCTATAAGAAGCCCCCGATGCAGAAACCCTAGGCACCCAATCAAAACTTCACGAAACCTTCTGTAGCCGCCGCCACCGTCGTCCCTAGATCGGGGATCTAAAGTTCTTCCCGGCACCCTGCCGGAGGGAAGATCATCCCGGAGGCCTTCTTCTTTGGTATGATGCGTGAGTAGTTCCACCTTGGACTATGGGTCCATATAGTAGCTAGATGGTTGTATCTCCTTCTTGTGCTTTCATGTATAGATCTTGTAAGCTCCATTCATGATCAAGATCTAATCTATTTGTAATCATGCATGTTGTGTTTGCGGTGACTCCAAGAGGGGGTATTTATGCTCGATAGTGGGTTCATACCTCTGGTTTCCAAGGGAAGTGACAGAAATCTCTTCGGTTGTAGATGTGTTGTTGCTACTAGGGAGAGAACAATGGTGATGGGGATATGCCGAATGGGGTATACCCAGCAGGACGTTTCCTACTGGCTCAAGCTGCCAGCGAGTGGGCCTGCAGGACGGCGACTGGATCGAGATTCGACAAGGAGCCGGGCGACTAGAAGCTGGAGGCCCAGAAGCGTAGCTAGGCCCAGTCGGATTAGGTCAAGAACCCTCTGAATCCTTAACTAATTCGGTTGTAGATCTGTAAACCGTGGCGAGGTGAGCCTATATAAACCTCCCGAGGGTACGCATGCAGGACACGTTCCATCATACACCCCTTGCGACTCGCCGCCTAGTCGTCGAGCTCGCCCTTTGTACTTTCCATCAATACAATCTAGCAGGAGTAGGTCTTTACCCTCCGAGGGGCCGAACCTGGGTAAACCCTTGTGTCTCCGCCCTTATCTCGCACCGCAGATGGCTAGCCGCCCTTGCCCATCGTTCTACTACTCGTTGCTGATTGTAGCATCTGCCGTGGCCATTCCCACAACAGTGGCGCCCACCGTGGGGCCTAGCCGGTCAGGCCAGTGTTCTGTGGCGAGATCCAATCTACCCATCAACGAGACGGTCGCCACCGGCCGCATGATCACGATCGGCGTGATCCTCCAGATCTTGCCGAGTAGCTACGTCCCGGCAACGCGCCCCATCACGCGCAGCATGATCATGCCGGTCGGCTTCACCGACACCATCATCTCGGAGGACTCGGCTCGCATCCGCGAGTCTCCACCACGCGACCGGCTCTCCGAGAGTCAGGTCCGCACCATCCATCGCCTCACCTCTAAGTACGGCTCGGCCAACAGCAACGTGGTCGAAACCACCGTGGTCGCGGTGTTGGAGATATGCCCTAGAGGCAATAATAAATATAGTTACTATTATATCTTTGTGTTTATGATAAATATTTACATTCATGCTATAACAGTATTAACAAGGAAACATTAATACTTGTGTGATTTGTAAACTAAATTAGAGTCCCTAGTAAAGCCTCTTCATAATACTAGCTTGTTGGTTAATAAATGATTGTGGTTTCCCTATCATGAACATTGAGATGTTATTAACAACAAGATCATATCGTTAGGAGAATGGTATGATGGACATACTCCTATAGATAAGCATAGCATAAAGATCAAGTCATTTTAATAGTTCAATTGCTATATGCTTTCTGATACATAGTAACCTAATTCCTTCGACCATGAGATCATGCTTATCACCATCATCGGAAGGATGCTTTGATGACATCAAACACCACACCGTAACTGGGTGGTTATAAAGGTGGCATTGAGTGTTCGGAAAGTATGGGTTGAGACACATGGATCAAGAGTGGGATTTGTCCATCCATATGACGGATAGATATACTCTAGGCCCTCTCGGTGGAATGTCATCCAATTGGCTTGCAAGCATGTGACTGGCTCACAAGGGATCACATATCACGGGAACGAGAAAAGAGTACTTATCAGTAACGAGGTTGAACTAGGTATGCAGAGATACCTATGATCAAAACCTCGGATAAGTAAAATATCATGAGACAAAGGGAAATTGGTATCGTATGTAAGTGGTTTATTCGATCGCAAAGTAATCGTAGAAATATGTGGGAGCCATATGAATTTCCAGATTCCTCTATTGGTTATTGTTCGGAGAAGTGTCTTGATCATGTCCGCATAATTCACGAACCGTAGGGAGACACACTTAAGGATTCGATGTTGTTGAGTAGTTATGGAATGATGAGTAAGAGACCGAATGTTGTTGGGAGTCTCGGATGGGATCCGGGATATCACGAGGAGATCCGGAATGGTCCGGAGAATAAGATTCATATAAGGAAAGTCCTGTTTCGGAGTTGGAGAATGATTCCGGTGTTTTCATCGGGAATGTTCTAGAAGGGTCCGGAAGGTCCGGCATTCCGGAGGGGAAGGGTACATGAATGTGTCATAACAAGTTGGAATGGTTGCATCATGTACTAGGTATCATGTCTGGGCAAAATAAAGGGATAAATTAAATCCTAGTTTGAAAAGTCAAACGCCAATTTGAAAAGTCAAACGGCAGTTTTGCTTGGTGGAGGGAGAGTAGGAAACCTACTTGGGAAGGAGTTCCTCTCCCTCCACCCGCCGGCCAAGGAGGCCGACTTGGGGGAGGACTCTCCTCCCCTGGCCTACACCCTCCCACCTATAAGGAGGGGCAGGGGTGCCCCTCTAGACCTACACCTCTCTCCTTTAAACCCTAGCCCTAGCCGCCGGCCTCCACCAAGTCGCCGCCGCCCCTAGGGTTTGCCTAGCCGCCGAGTTGTGGCCTTCTCCTTTCCCTAGCCGTCGGCCTATCCCTCTCTCCTTGGTGCCTCTAAACCCTAGATCGCCAAGGCCTCTCGTATAGTCCACCATACTCGCTCCGGCTTAAGGCGAAGCCCTGCGAGATCTCCCCTCTACTTCCGGTACCACGCCGTCGTGCTGCAAGAATCGCGAGGAGAGTGCTACAACCTCCGCTGCCTGCTAGAACAAGGGAGAGGAAGGTCTTCATCGAGTACCGAACGTGTGACCGACTGCGGAAACGCTGCCGGAACGTAGCGCCGGAAGGATCGTCTACACGATCTTGAGATAGCCAAGAGTACGACTACATCACCCACGAGAATCTACTCTCGTTAAACACTTTGGAATCTTCGAGGGTGAGTTATTCTATCGACTCGTTGCTACAAACTAGTAGATAGATCTTGGCTTGTTTGTTTGTATGCGGTAGAAATTTTTTGTTTTCCATGCTACGAACCCCTACAGTGGTATCAGAGCTGTGTCTATATGTAGATCTGTTGCACGAGTAGAACACAATGGTCATTATGGGCGGTGGTGCTTTTATTATCAATTGCTTCTTGTGTACTTTGCATCTTGCGGTATGATGGGATGAAGCGGCCCGGGCTAACCTTACATGACATCGTTCATGAGACTTGCTCCACGCTCAACATGTAACTTGTATTGCATAAGTGGCTTTGCGGGTGTCTGTCTCTCCCATTATAGTATAGATCCAATTTACAACGGGCACTTGATAATTCAAACATCAACGTTGTGGTTCTTGTTCGTAAGTTAGATCGACACTTATTGAAAGCCCCAAACCATGTAAAATATGAAAGAAATTAGAGGCGTCTAACTTTGTTTTGCAGGGGTGTGCTGTGATGTGATATGGCCATGATTGTGATTATATTTGATGTATGCAATGTTCCTTATTGTAAGTTGGCAACCGGCAGGAGCCATATGGTTGTCTTTAACTTCTGTTAAGACCCGCGTGTCTATTCAAAGTAGTTGTAATAGTTGAAGCTGGTGGACGGCAATCATTAAGCAGCGTCGTTGACCTTGATGCAATGCCGGTGATGATGGAGATCATGTTCGTGCTTGAAGATGGAGATCGGAAGCACAAAGAAGAAAGGCCATATCATAGCACATATTATGAATTGCATGTGATGTTAATCCTTTATGCATCTTGTATTGCTTAGTTAACGACGGTAGCATTATAAGATGATCCCTCATGCACATAAATTTCAAGTTCTAAAGTGTTCATCCTTAGTAAGCATCGTTGCTAAAACTTGTTGTTTCGAAGCACCACGTGATGATCGGGTGTGTTAGATTCTGCAAGTGTATACAACGTGAGCAAGCCAGATTTGCTCATGCGGAAGCAAAGGTTTGATCTTGACGAGTCTAGCATGTACAAACATGGTCTCGGAACACGGATCACCGAAAGGTAAAGCATGAATCATAGAGTAGATATGATGAACATGTCGATTGTTCGCCATTGAAGCTACATCAACTCTCGTGATGATCGGTTTTGATGTGGTGGATTTGGTTCGTGTGATCACTAAAACAATGTGAGGGATATTGTTTTGAGTGGGAGTTCACCTAGATTAATTTAACTATTAATTAGAACTCAATTTTTCATAAACTTAGTCTAAACTATTGCAAATATGTTGAGGATCAATGGCGGCCCCTACCATCAATTTTAATGCGTTCCTAGAGAAATAAAAGTTGAAAAACAATGTAAGCAACTTCGTGGATTGGTTCCGCAATTTGAGGATTATCCTCAATGCTGGTAATTTGACCTATGTGCTGGATGCACCGCTGGGTGACCCGCCTGCAGCTAATGCTACCTATGAAGTAAAGAATGTTTACCTCGCTCGGAAGAATCGGTACTCCACAATTCAGTGTTCTATCTTGTATGGTTTGGAATCGGAGCTTCAGAAAAGGTTTGAGAATTCAGACCCACATGATATTGTCCGTGAACTCAAATTGATATTTGAGACTTACGCGGCAGTTGAGAGCTATGAGGTTTCTGAAAAGTTCTTTAACTGCAAGATGGAAGAGGGCAGCTCCATCAGTGAGCATGTGCTTAAGATGTCTGGGCACGCAAACAAACTCCAAAGCTTGGGTATAGTGATTCCTAATGCTTTGGGATTTACCGTGTCCTCCAATCAGTACCACCAAGTTACAAGAACTTTGTGATGAACTACAATATGCAAAGCATGAACAAGCAGTTGCCAGAACTCTTCTCCATGTTAAAATCTGCAGAAGTGGAGATCAAGAAGAGCACCAAGTGTTGATGGTCAATAAGACCACCAAATTCAAGAAAGGCAAGTCTAAGCAAAAGGGACACTTCAAGAAGGGTGGTAAGAAAGTTGCCGCACCGACGAAGAAGACCAAGGCTGGACCTAAGCCTAATACTGAGTGCTTTTACTGCAAGGGAGAAGGTCACTGGAAGCGGAATTGCCCAAAGTACTTGGCGGATTTGAAGAACGGCAACATCAAGAAGAAAGGTATATCCGATATACATGTTATTGATGTGTATCGCACTAGTACTCGTAGTAGTGCCTGGGTATTTGATACTGGTTCGGTTGCTCACATTTGTAACTCGAAACAGGTGCTGCAGAATAAACGGAAGCTAGCGAAGAACAAGGTGACGATGCACGTAGGAAATGGATCAAAGGTTGATGTGATCGCGGTCGGCACGCTACCTCTTCATCTACCATCGGGATTAGTTTTATACTTAAATAAATGTTATTTGGTGCCTGCGTTAAGCATGAACATTATATCGGGATCTTGTTCATTGCGAGACGGTTACTTGTTTAAGTCCGAGAATAATGGTTGTTCGATTTATATGAGTAATATGTTTTATGCACATGCACCTTTGATAGATGGTCTATTCTTATTGAATCTCGATAGTGGAAATACACATATTAATAACATTGAAGCTAAACGTTTGAAATTGAGCGATAACTCGACCTATATGTGGCACTGTCGTCTTGGTCATATTGGAGTGAAGCGTATGAAGAAACTCCATTCCGATGGACTTCTTGAATCACTTGATTTCGAATCACTTGGAAGATGCGAAGCATGTCTGATGGGTAAAATGACTAAGACTCCATTTTCTGGTATGATGGAGCGAGCTACGGCTTATTGGAAATCATACATACCGATGTGTGTGGTCCGATGAGTGTAGCATCGCGTTGTGGTTATCGTTATGTTCTTACCTTCATGGATGACTTGAGTAGATATGGGTATATCTTTTTCATGAAACATCAGTCCGAAACTTTCGAGAAGTTTAAGGAATGTCAAAGTAAGGTGGAGAATCAACGTAATAAGAAGACTAAATTTCTATGTTCTGATCGTGGAGGTGAATATCTAAGTTACGAGTTTGGCGAGCATTTGAAGAAATGCGGAATAGTTTCACAATTGACACCGTCGGGAACACCACAGCGTAATGGTGTGTCCGAACGTCGTAATCGAACTCTCTTAGATATGGTTTGTTCTATGATGTCACTTACAGATTTACCGCTATCATTTTAGGGTTATGCGTTAGAAACAGCCGCATTCACTTTAAATAGGGCACCATCTAAATCCGTTGAAACGACACCATATGTATTATGGTTTGGGAAGAAACCTAAATTGTCGTTCCTTAAAGTTTGGGGTTGCGAAGCCTATGTAAAGAAGTTACAGCCGGACAAGCTTGACCCCAAAGCAGAAAAATGCGTCTTCATAGGATACCCAAAGGAAACTATTGGGTATACCTTCTATCATAGATCCGAAGGCAAAATCTTTGTTGCCAAGAATGGATCCTTTCTAAAGAAGCAATTTCTCTCGAAAGAAGTGACTGGAAGGAAAGTAGAACTCGACGAGGTTGTCGAACCTTCTCTCGAACTTGCGAGTAGCGCACCACCGAAAGAAGTTCCTATGGTGCCTGCACCAATAAGAGAGGAAGCTAATGATGATGATCATGAAACTTCGGTTGAAGTTGCTACAGAACCTCGCAGGTCAACGTGAACTCGTACCACTCCTAATTGGTATGATCCCGTTATGAGTGTCATGTTGGTCGACAACACCGATGACCCTGCGACATATGAGGAAGCGATGATGAGCCCAGATTCCAATAAATGGCAAGAAGCCATGAAATCTGAGATTGGATCCATGTACGAAAACCAAGTATGGACTTTGGTGGACTTACCGGATGGCCGGAAGGCTGTCGAGAACAAATGGATTTTCAAGAAGAAAACAGATGCTGATGGTAACGTTACTATCTATAAAGCTCGACTTGTCGCAAAAGGGTTTCGACAAATTCAAGGAGTTGACTACGATGAGACTTTCTCACCAGTAGCGAAGCTAAAGTCTGTGAGGATTTTGTTAGCAATCATTGCATATTATGATTATGAGATATGGCAGATGGATGTCAAAACAGCGTTCCTCAATGGAGACATTGATGAAGAGTTGTATATGATGCAACCCAAAGGTTTTGTCGATCCTAAAGATGCTAACAAGGTATGCAAACTTCAACGGTCCATATATGAATTGAAGCAAGCATCCCGAAGTTGGAATCAACGTTTTGATAAAGTAATCAAAAGTTTTGGTTTTATACAAACTTATGGAGAAGCTTGTATTTACAAGAAAGTGAGTGGGAGCTCTGTAGCATTCTTAATAATATATGTAGATGACATATTGTTGATTGGGAATGATGTAGACCTTCTTAATAGTGTCAATGAATATTTGAATAATAGTTTTTCAATGAAAGATCTTGGCGAAGCAGCTTACATATTAGGCATAAAGATTTATAGCGATAGATCGAGACGCCTAATATCATTGTCACAAAGTACATATTTGGAAAAAGTTCTAAAGAGGTTTGGAATGGAAGATAGCAAGAAAGGGTTCTTGCCCATGTTGCCCAATATGACCTTGAGTAAAACTCAAAGTCCAGCAACGGCAGAAGATAGAGAAAGGATGAGTAAGACTCCCTATGCCTCAGCCATAGGGTCTCTAATGTATGCTATGCTATGTACTAGACCCGACATTGCATATGTTGTTAGTTTAACTAGCAGATATCAAAGTGATCCAGGAGTGGATCATTGGACAGCAGTCAAAAACATCCTTAAGTACTTGAGAAGAACTAAGGATATGGTTATTTCTTATGGAGGTGATGAACAACTCGTTGTTAATGGTTACACCGATGCTAGTTGGAACACCGATCCGGATGATTCTAAATCTCAATCTGGATACATATTTACTTTGAATGGTGCAGCAGTTAGCTGGAGGAGTGCAAAGCAAAGCGTTGTGACGAGATCTTCAACAGAATCGGAATACATAGCTGCTTCGGAGGCTTCACAAGAAGCGATATGGATGAAGGAGTTCATTACAGAGCTCGGTGTGGTTCCAAGTGCGCTGGACCCAATGTCTATCTACTGTGATAACATGGGCGCCATAGCCAATGCGCAAGAACCAAGGTCACACAAGAAGCTGAAGCACATCAAGGTACGTTTTCACGCTATTCGAGAACATGTCCAAGATGGTGACATAAAGATTTGCAAAGTACACACAGATCTGAATGTGGCGGATCCGTTGACTAAACCTCTCCCGAGGGCAAAACATGACCAACACCAAACTGCCATGGGTGTTCGGTATATTACCATGTAATCTAGATTAGTTGACTCTAGTGCATGTGGGAGACTGTTGGAGATATGCCCTAGAGGCAATAACAAATATAGTTATTATTATATCTTTGTGTTTATGATAAATGTTTACATTCATGCTATAACAGTATTAATAAGGAAACATTAATACTTGTGTGATTTGTAAACTAAATTAGAGTCCCTAGTAAAGCCTCTTCATAATACTAGCTTGTTGGTTAATAAATGATTGTGGTTTCCCTGTCATGAACATTGAGATGTTATTAACAACAAGATCATATCGTTAGGAGAATGGTATGATAGACATACTCCTATAGATAAGCATAGCATAAAGATCAAGTCATTTTAATAGTTTAATTGCTATATGCTTTCTGATACATAGTAACCTAATTCCTTCGACCATGAGATCATGCTTATCACCATCACCGGAAGGATGCTTTGATGACATCAAACACCACACCGTAACTGGGTGGTTATAAAGGTGGCATTGAGTGTTTGGAAAGTATGGATTGAGACACATGGATCAAGAGTGGGATTTGTCCATCCATATGACGGATAGATATACTCTAGGCCCTCTCGGTGGAATGTCATCCAATTGGCTTGCAAGCATGTGACTGGCTCACAAGGGATAACATATCACGGGAAAGAGAAAAGAGTACTTATCAGTAACGAGGTTGAACTAGGTATGTAGAGATACCGACGATCAAAACCTCGGATAAGTAAACTATCGTGAGATAAAGGGAAATTGGTATCGTATGTAAGTGGTTCATTAGATCGCAAAGTAATCGTAGAAATATGTGGTAGCCATATGAATTTCCAGATTCCTCTATTGGTTATTGTTCGGAGAAGTGTCTCGATCATGTCCGCATAATTCACGAACCGTAGGGAGACACACTTAAGGATTCGATGTTGTTGAGTAGTTATGGAATGGTGAGTAAGAGACCGAATGTTGTTAGGAGTCTCGGCTGGGATCCAGGATATCACGAGGAGATCCGGAATGGTCCGGAGAATAAGATTCATATAAGGAAAGTCCTGTTTCGGAGTTGGAGAATGATTCCGGTGTTTTCATCGGGAATGTTCTAGAAGGGTCCGGAAGGTCCGGCACTCCGGAGGGGAAGGGTACATGAATGTGTCATAACAAGTTGGAATGGTTGCATCATGTACTAGGTATCATGGCTGGGCAAAATAAAGGGATAAATTAAATCCTAGTTTGAAAAGTCAAACGGCAGTTTTGCTTGGTGGAGGGAGAGTAGGAAACCTACTTGGGGAGGAGTTCCTCTCCCTCCACCCGCCGGCCAAGGAGGCCGACTTGGGGGAGGACTCTCCTCCTCTGGCCGGCGCCCTCCCACCTATAAAAGGAGGGGCAGCGGTGCCCCTCTAGACCTACACCTCTCTCCTCTAAACCCTAGCCCTAGCCGCCGGCCTCAACCAAGTCGCCGCCGCCCCTAGGGTTTGCCTAGCCGCCGAGTTGGGGCCTTCCCCTTGACCTAGACACCGGCATATCCCTCTCTCCTTGGTGCATCTAAACCCTAGATCGCCAAGGCCTCTCTCATAGTCCAGCATACTCGCTCCGGCTTAAGGCGAAGCCCTGCGAGGTCTCCCCCTCTACTTCCGGTACCACGTCGTCGTGCTGCCGGAATCGCGAGGAGAGTGCTACAACCTCCGCTGCCTGTTGGAACAAGGGAGAGGAAGGTCTTCATCGAGTACCGAACGTGTGACCGACTGCGGAAGCGCTGCCGGAACGCAGCGCCGGAAGGATCGTCTACACGATCTTGAGATCGGCAAGAGTACGACTACATCACCCACGAGAATCTGCTCTCGTTAAACACTTTGGAATCTTCGAGGGTGAGTTATTCTATCGACTCATTGCTACAATCTAGTAGATAGATCCTGGCTTGTTTGTTTGTATGCGGTAGAATTTGTTTGTTTTCCATGCTACGAACCCCTACACGCGGACGACGCGGCCCTCAACGAGGACGCTAACTCGGCGACCCCGGCGTCAGTCGCCGGATCCATCGTCACCGCGTCATCCACGGGCACCCAACTCTCCAACGTGGGAGACTTCGAGGACCCCTCCATCCTTGGGATCTTCGACTCCGACTCCGGGTCAGAGAACTCCGGCGAATTCCAACCGGATCCATTCGCAACGTTGCGACCTACATGGCGAGTGGCACTAAAGCCCCGCCAGACCCCTTCTCCATGCCGATCCCGCCGACTACAACGGCGACGGAGGTCAAAGAACTCCGCCTGCCACTGGCGGACGCGGTCCGCAAAGAGTTGGTCGAGCGCGATTTTTTTTGCATCGAGCAGGTGACGACGCAGGAGATCTCGCGCTACCACCAGCGCCGCATCAGGTCACGCTTGAACCCCACCGTTTAGGGCCGCGCCCTGAACTTCGACGACGAGAACGACCCGGCCCGCGCGGTCGACTGCGTAATCTACGAAAATGCGTCGCTGGGAGGAAGCACACGACCACCACCAGGCGCATCAGCAAACGGCGCTCCCGCACCACCACCCGGTCGCATGCCGCCTCCAAACCAACCGCGGATCATGATCTCCGTGCAAGAGCGGGATGTGAACGGGCTCCTGCTGTTCTCTACTCCGATGGACAACGTCGTCGCGAGTTGAGCCGCGGTCGATAGCAATAACGTGACCGGGGAAGGCGCCCTATAGATCCCGTACGTCAGGGCCCTACTCGCGAAGGCCGTCGAGCAGCAAGCCGCGGGAGCAGAATCGCGGGGACGCGTGTACTACCGCTCGTCCGGAAGCAGGGCGGCCTCGAGTGGCCGCCCATCGATGGAAAACACCTTAAACTGCCCGCCCCCGAGCCCCTGTAGCTCCAACCGCGTCCCGCGAATGCGACACTCTCCACCAATGACCCGCACCCGACGAACAACATGGTCGCTTCCAACTGGCAGCCAATCGACATGTGGACCCACATCATCAACAACCAGAGTTGGCGCGCACACCAACCTGACGACCTGAGGCACACCCTTAGCAATCGCCGCGAAGGCGAGCCGAGAGGGTCGCTCAGCCGAATCGGCCCCCAGTGCTTCGGACCAATGATCCGAGGCGAAAGGTAACCGACAAACTTCAAATCACCGAAGGATATCGAGAAGTACGGCCCCTTGTACGACCCGCCTGTGTGGCTGGACACGTACCTCATGGCGATGGGAATCGCCGACCACACCGACCTTCTCGCCGCCCGCTACCTCCCCCTGATGATGGAGGGAGCATGCCGACAATGGATCAACACCCTCCCCGTGATCCACTGCTTCAATACCTCGTGTCGCTACGAGCCCTTGGTCGTCAAGCTCAAGCGGGTGTACAAAATACTCGACAACATACCGGACCTCCTCGAGATCGCCAAGCGGTACATGGAGGAGGACCCAAACCAAGAAACCGACGACGAGTCAGGAGGGAATCGCCGCACGAGCGGCCACGACAACGGGAGACGACCTGAGCTATGCTACAGCAACACTCGCCTCACCGGCAAGCACCGCGGTGATGGGCGAGTCGACTTCGTCGCCAACGCCGGTTACGCTCCGCACGAGCCCAAGAGCTTTCGCCGCGACGGCGGCAACTACAAGGCGAAGCCGAGGTTCGACCCCGCAGCTCTCCTTAACCAGCCATGTGTGTTCCACAGCAGGGAGGGGAAGCCCGCCACACAGACGACCGCCGACTGCCACTCCCTGAGGGAGATCGAGAAGGAACGACGCGCAAGGGAAGACCCCAACAACCACCCGCCAAACAGTGGGTGTTCGGCAATGAGGCTTGCTCGCTTCACACCTTCACCGGGTTCAGCACCAAGCGCGAGAAGAAGGTCATCGCTCACGTCGTCGCCGTCGTGTCCCAGGTCGACGTCCCGTGCTTCCTCAACTGGTCCGAGCAGCGGACCACACGGAGTCGCGAAGATCACTCGCAACGGATCGAATATCCAGGTCGAGTCGCCTTGGTGGTCAAGCCCAAGGTGGGAGACTATTGGCTCCCCATGACTCTGATGGACAGCGAAAGCTCCATCAACATTCTCTACATGGACACGTTTAGGCGATTGTGGCTCCCGCAGTCGATGATTGAGACGATCTACACAACCTTCCACGGCATCGTCCCCGGTCGGAAGGCGTACCTGATCGGCAAGGTGATGCTGCTAGTCACCTTCGGCACTCCAGCAAACTTCCGCACCGAGCGGATCATCTTCGAGCTGGTGCCCTTCAACAGCCCCTACCACTGCCTCTTGTGGCGGCAGGCATTCGCCAAATTCATGGCGGCTCCCCACTACGCGTACAACGCGATGAAGATCCCAGGGCCATGCAACATCATTACCGTCCATGGCGACCCCGACATGGCCGCCGAGCTCGCCGACACCGTCATAGCGGTAGAATCCAACCACGCAGAGGAGCTTGCCAAGTACGCGAGCGGGGTTAACAATGACGACCCCACGATTCTCAAGAAGCCCAACTCAGAGGGCGGCAGCTCCACTGCCTTCGAGGCAACGACGCACACTCGCACCGTCGAGCTGGTCCCACGCGACTTCAGCTAGACGGTGACGATCGGGATATGCATGATTCCAGCATAAGAAGGCGCGTTCATCGAGTTCCTACGTGAGAATCGCGACATCTTCGCATGGAAGCCATCCGACATGCCTGGTGTCCCGAGGGAACTCGCTGAGCACAAACTCAACGCCGACCCCAAAGCGCGACCCGTCAAACAGTCGTTGCGGCCCTTCAATAAAGAGCGCCATCGAGCAATCGCCGAGGAGGTGCAGCGTCTACTCGCTACAGGCTTCATTCGGCCAATCAAATACTCCCAAGTGGTTGGCAAACCCAGTCCTGGTCGAGAAGAAAAACGGGACCTGGAGAATGTATATCAACTACACAAACCTAAACAGCGCCTGCCCGAAAGAGCAATTCGTCCTCCTGCGGATCGATCAAATCATCGACTCGACCGCGGGCTCGGAGTCGCTGTGCTTCCTCGACGCCTACTCTGGTTACAACCAGATCAAAATGGCAGTCGAGGACGAGGAGAAGACGGCGTTCATTACGCCATTCGGAGCCTTCTGCTACACCACCATGACCTTCTCCCTCAAGAACGGCAGGGAAACCTACCAGAGGTGCATGCAGGAGTGCCTCGCGAGCTAAATTGGCCGCAACATCCACGTCTACATCGACGACATGGTGGTGAAGTCCAGTCGCCAGGGCGATCTACTCACCGACCTAGCGAAAACCTTCGCAAACCTGCGGAGGTACAAGATAAAGCTAAACCCAGAAGTGCACCTTCGGTGTACCTACTAGACAGTTGCTAGGGTACGTCGTCTCCAAGCGCGGGATCAAGGCGAACCCCACCAAGATCAACATGATCGCCCGGCTTGGCAGACCCGAGTGCCTGCGCGACGTCCAGAAGTTGGTCGGGAGAGTCGCGGCTCACAGTCGCTTCATCCCCCGGCTAGGCGAGAAGGCGATGCCCCTCTATCGCCTAATGCGTAAGAACCCCACATTCCAGTGGGACAAGGAGGCAGATGACGCGCTCCACGCTCTCAAGGAGGTGCTACTCGCGACACCGCTACTCGTCGCCCCCGTCAACAAGGAGCCCATGCTCGTCTATGTCGCGGCCTCCGAGCGAGTCGTCAGCGCCATCATGGTCGTCGAACGACCAGAGGAGGGCAAGGAGCGCCCGGTGCAGCGACCTGTATACTACATCAGCGAAGTCCTCACCGAGTCGCGCCAGCGCTACCCGCAGTACCCGAAATTGGTATATGCGGTCTTCAGAGCCCAGCAGCGACTGCCACTACTTCCAGGAGCACCCAATCACGGTCGTCTCCTCAGCACCATTGCAGGACATCATCCGCAACTGTGAGGCGACCGGGCGAGTCGCCAAGTGGGCCGTCGAGATCGGAGTCCACAACATCAGGTACGAGCCGCGCAAGGCGATCAAGTCGTAGGCTCTAGCAGACTTTCTCGCCGACTGGGAGGAGGCACAACAGCCAGAGAAACTACCGTACCTCCACTACTGGTTCCTACACTTCGATGGCTCCATGAATGCAGATGGTGCAGGGGCAGGGATCGTCCTCACATATCCAAAGGGCGACAAGCTACGCTATGTCATGTACCTTGACTCCACCCCCTGCACCAACAACATGGCCGAGTATGAGGTGCTTCTCCACGACATGCGAGCATCCAAGGAAATGAACATCAATCGTCTGCGCTACTATGGCGATTCCGACCTCGTCGCCGGGCAAGTCGCCGGCACTTGCGACGTAGTCTCTCCCACCATGGCGGCATACCTCCAAGTAGTGGACCAGCTGGGAGGCCACTTTGCTGGCTACTCCGTTGAGTGGATCGACCGGTGGAAGAATGAGGAGGCCGACGCACTCTCCCGCATCGGCTCGGCTCGCCTCGCGCCGCCCGTCGGGGTCTTCCTCGACACCATCACCAAGCCTTCCGTCTCTCCCCCGAGGGAGATCGACATCGGAATTCCGCTGCAACCAGACGCGGCCCTGATCGCAATGATCGCCGAGCCAAGCGACTGGACCGTGCCATACGTTGCCTACCTAGAGGGAGGCACCCTACCCGCTGACGAGACAGAGGCCCGGATGATAGCACGCCGCTGCAAATCCTTCGTCATCATCAACGGCGAGCTCCACAAAGGCAACATGACCGGCATATTCCAACGCTGCATCCAACCCGCAGAAGGACGCAAAATCCTCCAGGACATCCACGCTCGCGACTGCGGCCACCATGCTGGCGCTCGCTCCCTAGTCGCCAAGGCCATGCGACATGGATTTTACTGGCTCACCGCACACGCCGACGCGGTCGACATCGTCCAATGCTGCGTCGGGTGCCAGAAGTACGTCAACCAGACTCACGTGCCGACCTCGGCGCTCAAGACCATCCCCATCACCTGGCCATTCGCCGTGTGGGGCATGGACATGGTGGGCCCGTTCAAGAAGGCCCCCTCTGGCTTCACCCACCTCCTAGTCGCAGTCGACAAGTTCACAAAATGGGTGGAGGCCAAGCCAGTCCGCAAGTGCGACAGGAAGACTGCCACCAAATTCCTATGCGAGCTCATCTATCGCTACGGGTTCCCGCACAGCATCATCACGGACAACGACACAAACTTCGCCAAAGGATCCATGGCAGAATTATGCGAGGAGCACAACATACAACTCGACCTCGCCTCAGTCGCCCACCCAGAGTCCAATGGCGAGGCGGAACACGCCAACCAGAGCATCCTCCATGGCCTGAAGCCACGACTACAAGTTCCACTCGAGCAAAATCCTGTGTGCTCGGTCGAAGAGCTCCCCTCTGTCATCTGGGGAATCCGCACCTCCGTCAACAGGTCGACAGGATTCACTCCCTTCTTCATGGTGTATGGTGCCGAGGCCGTCATGCCAACCGACCTCGAGCATGATTCGCCGCGGGTGGTCAACTACACAGAGGCCAACAACAAGCTCGCACGCCAGGACGGAGTCGACCAGCTCGACGAAGCACGCGACCTAGCTCACTCCCGCACCACCATCTACCAGCAAGGTCTTCGCCGCTACCACAGCTGGCAAGTACGGACTCGCACCTTCCAGGAAGGCGACCTGGTACTGCGTCTGATCTAGGACAAGAAGGGCATGCACAAGCTCTCCCCCTTGGGAGGGACCATTCGCCATTGGGCGAGCCCTAGGCAACGACGCCTACTACCTCACCGACGTCCGAGGCGACGGAAAACTCGACGTCAAGCGGTCATGGAATGTAAACCTTCTATAGAAGTTCTACTCCTAGAACTCCAGATATGTATCTCCTACCCGCTATGAAATAAAGAAGATCGATTCACACAAATTGTGTCCACTCTCCGTACCTTGTGCCACGCGCACTCGTAATAACAGCGCTATGCTTCTCGCGGAAGTCAACCCTTGGTTACGCGACCGGCACGGCCAAGTAGTGCGGTACGAGGGCACCGAAAATTTCGTGCCTCACGTCGTCCACGAAAAAGCCAACCCGGAGCCCCATCGGAGTCGCCTCGCCCGATTGGCTTTCCGAGCCACGACAACCGCATTCGCTTCCCACAGCGACCCAGTCCTCCACATCCTTGGCACAGCGACTCGAACGCCTAAGTACCACGCTTGGGGACTGACGCCAGTCCAACAATGAGCGACTAGAGAAAACGCCAAGTATGAGAGCGCGTCCTGGACTCGCCACGTGACTGGTCCTACGGATCAGGTGGAGTGACACGCCAAAAACAACGCGCCCCGTCCTCACCTACCTCGGGCATGCGACTAGAACCGCCAAGTACTACGCTCGGGGACTCGGCCACCCGACCCTGTTCGCTCCCGGGAAAACGGATAAGTACAGAGCACCCCTGGGAGTCGCCATGCGACTGGCTTTCCAAGCCATGGCGAGTCAACCTTAACTTACTAACAATTTAAACAACATACATATACATAAAAACGAGGTAAACTCCATAATAGGGCGGACGCGTTCGGGGACTCGCATAACCAACAATCAAATCGAAAAACACTGACCAAAGCATCCTTGGATTCCTTCAAGCAGCAAAATTTGTTTGCTTACAAGGGCAGTTACATGTCTATTTTAACTAACGTCAGTCGCCAAAATATTCTACTCCGCAGGCTTCGACGACGAGGCGCCACCACTACTGCGACGACAGATAAAGGGAACCCACGGGTTCGAAGGGTACATTGTGAGTTCACCCGCCATGGCCGATCGGAACGGCTGCTCCACCTTGAAGTCGCGGTGCGCCGGCTCGGGGTCGTTCGGGACGACGATCGTCTCCTGGTACGGAATAAGGTCGCCCATCGCCCACACCTGGTCGGCGTACACCGCAGCCCACTCGGTCAGCTTCAGCAATTCGGCGATCTTGATTGCGCCTGTCGATGAAGGGTACCCGTTCGTGACGTCGTCGAGGTCGAAATCGTCGGGGAAGTGCGCGGGCCTAAGGCTCAGCGCAGTTGCTGCACCATGACGAAAGGCCGACCATGTCATGAAGTCAACCATAGCCGAGGCCTTCTCCAAGTAGCCAGACCTCAACGAGGTCGCTGGGGATCACCTCCGTGGGCGAGATTTCCTGAAGGTACACCCGGATGCAGGTCGTTGATAGCGCAGCAGAGTCAACCAGAGTGGTGACGCATTGCCGCGCATCATACGATTGCGCCTCATCAGCATCATCAGTAATCCTGCCTGCAACACACAAGCAGACAGTAAGGAAGGCTCCAGCAAAATAACGCGACCCGCATGCTCGGGGACTCGCCAAAGAAAAACTCACCAATCAAAGGGCGACAATGCTCCGTGATGAAGTTCTGAAGACCGGAGAGGTCATCCTGCAGCCCGGCGACGAGTGCATCTGACATCTTCCGCTCCTCAGCAGCAGAAGCAACGGCTGCCCTTGGCGGTCCCATCCACCGAGGTCGCCTCCGCCTTTGCCTCCTTGAGCTCCCGCTCCAGGTCGGTGATTCGCTTCTCCGCGGCGCTCAAGGACGACTGCGCAGCCGTCAGTTCACTCGTCGGGACCAGGCCCCGACGAGCCTTCTCCACCGCGGCCGTGTTATCCTCTGCATCAACAAAACCATGAATACGAGAAGAACAAGGTCTACGACCAGTAACAAGCACGACAACCACTCACCCACAGTCGCTCGAAGCTGCTTGTTCGTTTCTTTGACAACGAGGATCTCCCTCTCCAGATGGTCCCTCGCGGAAAGTCGCTCCGCCGACTCGCGCTGCAGGCCCTGCGCAACCATGGAAGAATCATCAACAAAATTCGTAAGTACCTAGCCGCTGAAATTCAGCGACTAGCCACTCGGGGACTGGATGGCAAAAAATCCTAAGTGCCTAGCCGCTGAAATTCAGCGACTAGCCACTCGGGGACTGGACAGCGAAAAAATCCTAAGTTCCTAGCCGCTGAAATTCAGCGCCTAGCCACTCGGGGACTAGACAACGAAAAATTCCTAAGTGCCCAGCCGTTGAAATTCAACGACTCGACACTCGGGGACTGGACTTCAAATAATAAGAACCCGACCACTAAAATTCAGTGTCCCGATCCTCGGGGACTGAATATACCTGGATGGCGGCACCTAGCATGCCGTGAAGCTCCATTGCATCCACCGATGGGAGCACGAACGGAGTACGCCCACGATGCTGCTCGACCTCCGTGCCGACGACCTCAGGCAACTGGCTCGATGGCACTGATGCACTCGCCGTGGAGGCCCTAGCTACAAAGCGAGGGAACGTCGCCACCGCGGCTCCCGCACCACTCGAGGATGGGCCTGTTGCCCCGACCGATGCCACGGGCTCCACCCGCTGCGACTCCGTTCCACCGTGGCCTTCGAGGCAGCATCCACTCCAATCGTAGCTACACTCGGGGCGACCGCCGGCTCATCCAAAATCGTGACGACCTCGTCGCCCTTTGCCTTCTTTGCGCCTTCAACAAGTGCCTCGACCTCGTCGCCCTTCCTCTTCTTTGAAGGGTCGACTAGTGCCTCCGGGGCACCCAACGGGACCTTGGCCACCGAAGGGTGACCTATTTTCTTCACCCCATTCTTGTAGAACAATGCTGTCAGTAAAATCGCCAGTCAGACATTAATCGAGTGGACAAAGGAAAGACTGAGAAATACTCACTTGGCGACTCGGATAAAACGCAGGCCAGTACGAATGCTGGCCGGCTTCTCCAACTCCGGACCCAGTTTTTGACTGAGGCCCGTCTCGAACACACTCTGTGCCCAAGACACCGATGGCTTCTTCGAGGACGAGGCCGCGGCAGGAGGATCAGCGGCGATCGCCGCGGGTGCTCCCCTCGGTGGGGAGGTCCCCGCGGCTGGAGCGGCCATGACCCCGGTGAGTGGGACGAAGGGCGGCGGCAGCGACACCAACGACATTTCGCCTTCCACAACGGCCACGCCGGCCACCGCGGTCGCATGCGCCGATGCGTCGGCCCTAGCTTCCTCGGCCGCACTGGTAGCATCGGAGCAACTCGCGGACCGATGTGGTGATACCGTCTTCTTCTTCTTCTTCTTCCTCGGTGGCGATCGTTTCTTCTTCGATGGCGTAGCGTCGCGTTGTGAGGTGTGCTCGGGGAGCTCGTCATCGTCTTCATCATGAGCCTCGAGGCTCTTGCTGGCCTCAAGCTCGTGTTGATGCTGCCCGCGGGTCTTGCGGACCGTGGGTGCAGCGACTTCCACGGCCTCTTCGCCATCGTCGTCATCGTCATCGCCGCCCCTGTCACTTCTAACACTGCCCTTATCGGGCGAAGACACGCTATCATCCTCGACGGATGAGTTTGAGTTCTCGTCGTCTGTGGGTGGAAGCCAACCTTCCAGGCTTCCACCACTTGGAACAACTGCAACAACAAGACGAAATTAGCACGACCGTGAATGCAAATCTGCGACTGCGAGTGCACAGGAAGTAAAGGACTCACCGTTGGAGCTTTGCGCTTCGCGGTGTAAGGGGCGACACCGGCCTTCGCGTCAAGATACCCCGCCTCGGTGATCTTC
This sequence comes from Avena sativa, assembly GCA_916181665.1. Taxonomy (NCBI): domain Eukaryota; kingdom Viridiplantae; phylum Streptophyta; class Magnoliopsida; order Poales; family Poaceae; genus Avena; species Avena sativa. The sequence goes on from OV702297.1 coordinate 68,380,894, forward strand.
TTCAAGGCCGAGGTGTAGTCGTTGAGCCTCCATTCGGCATGGCAGGACTTCGTCGGGTCGTCCTTGCCTGTATACTTGTACATGTAGTGGGCACGCCTGGCCAGAGGCACTAGCCGCCGCCCGAACCAGCAATTGTACAAATTGATGGTTTGAAGGCCCTTCTTCTTCAAGTTGCGGATCGTCTGCAATATCTCATCGACAACCATCCGCTGGTCCAACGGGAGCTTGGTGACTTGGAGCCGACGCGGCTCAGGCCGGTCGGCGGAGTACATCGGAAGCGCCACCTCATCGACCGCCAGCGACTCGGTCACGTAGAACCAAATCTTCTTCCATTCGTTTGCCGCCTTCTTCGGTAGCATCAGATCAAAGAAGGACGCCTTCAACTTCAGCTGAAAGGTCAGGCCGCCCGCATCCAGCATCGGGCCGCCTACTTCTTCGCGACCGATCCTCCCGTGGAATAGATCTTGCCACCGGGGGAAATATTGCCGGCAACCTAGGTAGCACTCGCAAAACGCCACAAAGATGGCGAGTTGCTCGATGCTGTGCGGTCCTAAGTCTGACGGCTGGATGCCGTACTAAGCGCAGAAACGGCGAAAGAAGAGGGAGGTGGGGAATCCAAGCCCCCCCTAGGTGGCTGGTTAAGTAGATGAACTCTCCCTCGCGTGGATCTGGAGTCACTTCTCCGGCCGCGGGGATGCGCCATCTCCCGGCACGGAGGATCCACGCTTCCTCGAATGATTTCAACAACGCTTTTGTGCACTTGGATGTGCCCCATGGCTCCGTCGGAGGCGCCATCGATTGGAGGATCTAGGGCTGTGAGTCTCTCTGGGTCGCTCTGGTCGCTGCACGGAATGAAAGACTGGGAGTGCGCGAGATTGGAGGAGGTGTGGGAAATGTTCGTCCTTCACACGCCGCTTTCCTTATATAGGGCTATTACCCGCCATCTTCGGGGAGCCATTACCGCGCGGTGATTACGCCGATATTACCATTGGATTACCCAACGACTAGTTTGACTCGCGCTGATGGTCCAACTTCATCTACTCAACTCGCTGTCTTCAGCGACTTGACGATTCGCCGACCTGATCACCATAGCAGTGATTCGACTACTTGCCGACCCATTCGCCATGCCGCGATTCGACTGGTTGCCGTTATTGCGACTAAAATGACAAGTTCCTTCTTTTATTCAGGGAGTCCACTGCCGATTCGACTGGGCGTCCAAATTGGACCCGCATACTCCGACTGCCAACAAACACCTACGATGAATCAACGACGGCCTCGGGGACTACTGATGGGGATATGTCGAATGGGGTATACCCAGCACGACGTTTCCTATGGGCCCAAGCTGCCAGCGAGTGGGCCTGTAGGACGGAGACTGGATCGAGATTCGACGAGGAGCCAGGCGACTGGAAGCTGGAGGCCCGGAAGCGTAGCTAGGCCCAGTCGGATTAGGTCAAGAACCCTCTGAATCCTTAACTAATTCGGTTGTAGATCTGTAAACCCTAGCGAGGTGAGCCTATATAAACCTCCCGAGGGTACGCATAGTGGACACGTTCCATCATACACTCCTTGCGACTCGCCGCCTAGTCGTCGAGCTCGCCCTTTGTACTCTCCATCAATACAATCTAGCAGGAGTAGGTCTTTACCCTCCGGGGGGCCAAACCTGGGTAAACCCTTTTGTCTACGCCCTCATATCGCACCGCAGATGGCTAGCCGCCCTTGCCCCTCGTTCTACTACTCGCTGCCGATTGCAACATCTGCCGTGGCCATTACCACGACAAACGGTCTCTTGTTCATAGAACAAGTAGATTGTTTACCTTACACACTTTTCTTAAAGTAGTTGTTTGTTGCTTGCAACTTAATACTAGGGGGGGGGGGTCAGATGATAACCTGAAGGTGGACTTCTAGTCATAGATGTAGTTGGATGGCGGTCTATGTATAATGTTTTATTGCCTAATCGAATCTCGTAGGATCTTTTTGTCTGGTATTGCATTTTTATGCCTTTGCTCAATTCCTGTCAATTGCCCTGATGTAATTTGTTTACCCTTCATGCCATGTTGTTTATCTAAGGAGAGCATCTCTAGTGAACTATGGACCCCAGTCCAATCTTTACCATTGATACACCTTCCACTGTTACCTGTTTACTTGCTTCAAACCATTACCTTCCACACCACACGTTTAATCCTTTGTTACAGCAAACCGGTGAGCTTGACAACCTCACTGATTCGTTGAGGCAAAGTCTTGAGTTTGTGTTGTGTAGGTCTCCACGTTGCTTGCATCACCCGTGTGACGTTTCCTTCCTCCTACTGGTTCGATAACCTCGGTTCTTACTGAGGGGAAACTTTCTACTGTGCTGCTTCACACCTTGTTCTTGGGTTTCCCAACGAAGCGCTCCTACATCAACTCAGCGCTGCATCAATAATTCATATTTTATTGACCAATTTTATGGGCAAACTTTTTTTAAACTCCGTGTTAGACCAACAAACCGGTATGGAGGTAGTAGTAATATAGCTAGTTACCACAAGACTCTCTTTCATCATTTAATGACATGTCACATCACCAAATTGTCTAGTTGACACTATATGTAGATGCATATTATTACTTATGTTACTCCCACTATGACTAGCCTTAGAAAAACGGTTCACTCTCTCTACGGGAAGACCCGGGTTGCTTCCTCCCATCTGCCTATTTTCGCTAGCCAACTTGAGCGAAGCCCATAGCCAACGCAGAGCGTTTGGTTTGATTCGACTATTTTTTCCACTAGAAAGCCATGATAAGCCCAAACAAACGTCCACTTAGAAAGTATGATATTATGATAACATAACATGTTGACACTATAATTGTATGTTACTACATATGTTATTTCCACTATGGCTAGTCTTATAACCGTGTATGTTTGCGTACGTGGTTACCCTTGCAGAAATTGTAGTACAAACTACGACAACATCCGTAAGGATCGATATTATACACACATAACACATAGAAATCACGTGGCCGAAATGTGAACCAAAAGCGACATTTTTTCTGAAATAAACAACTATTAGGACAGGCGGCGCATTTGAAAGTATAGAAGCAAAAAAGCACAGGTTTTTGAAGTTCTCCTTGGTTTAAAGGAATTTCTTCACGCCATAAAGAAGCTCCTTTCTTCACCAAAATTGAAGCAGAAACCCAAGCCGCCACCTCCTTTGTTCCGCCTCCAATTCTAGCTGGTGCGGGAGCATGGGAAGGCTTCGATCTACCGAGGACCCATAGTTTTTCTTGTTAGTTTTTTTTTCTAGGTTAAGTTATGGTGTCCAATTGTCGGTGGCGAGGCGATAGCGTCACATCAGCATGGAATAGGTCCTCCCTTCCTCGCCCTTATCCCGGTGATGCTTCTTTGCATTGCTGAAATATCTCCCATGCATACCATACGACGAGATTTGGTGTTAGATTCTTCATATCGAATCAAAGTTTTAATGGCGAAGACTTTGGCTTTGGGACGCTGGTCCTTAGGGGCACATGCATGAAGATTCTCCCGGTTGCCATCAACAAAGTCAGGCCATCTCAAGTTAGGAGCGGCGACAACGACACGTCGTCGACTCGTTCTAGCGGGAGGGAGTAGTAGTCGTTTGGTGGTATAGGGACCTCAATGTAATTATAGTATGTAGATCGGATCAGATGTGTGTTGGATCATATTTGATCCGATGGTACCACCTCAATGCGTGCTGGATCGGATCAGATCCTGAAAAAAGTACAACTATATTATCCACGTTCGTTTTTGCTCGTGTTTTACAAGGGTATGTATATCTAATTCATATCGTTGCTAGCATCTTGTAGATTGAATCTTAGTTTTATTTGCTTAAGATTATTTTTTTTTGCTTGGTACCATCATCAGGGTTTATTCTTACCAAGAATAACCATATTTGGCGTAATGGGCATGGATGTAAATTTTTTTTTTGTCATCATAGCGAGGCAATCAAGCATTTGTTCTTCAAATGTAATTTCGCCAATCATCCAACTAGCTTCAAATTTATAGGCATATCGTAGTGTTACCAATATATTAAGAATTGGATACATGGCATAAATTATAGGTCTAGAATTCTTCCACCGCATGCCATTATAGTTCTAGAATTCTTCTTACGGTGGGAGCTTTTGCCATTATTTAGTCGTTTTGGCTATATAAAAATAATAAAGAATTTAATAATAATTTTTTCTTCTTGCAGCTTATCAATCGGTTTACTAGTACGCTCCATTCATGGTCGTCTCTTCAATGAGTGGAGGATGACGACCTGTTTATAAAGGTGCTAATGTTTCGAAGACACATTGAGTATTTTTTTACCCAACATGGGTGACAACACAATTTACGGATGACTCTTCACCACCACCTCAAGCGTTTTGCTCTTTCTCATGATTGATATGTAATTCATTTTTATTTTATTTTTTGAACTTGTGTTGGCTGTATGCATCTAAGCTATACATAGACCCGGTTTAACGCTTAAAATATTTTTTAACTAAAAACCCTTTATCAAAATAAAGGACAAAATACGATTCAAAAGTTTAGAGGGACCCAACCGTTAATTAGAAATTTTGAGCACAACACGTATCAACACCTTGCTAGCCATCCGGGCTATGCCTCCCTCCACATAGAAAGTATCTGCTCCTTCCGTCTCAAAACAAATGACTTGAGTTTGTATAGATTCGAATGCAACTAAAAGTATTTAGTGTATATATATACAAATCTAGACAAGTTGAAGTCACTTATTTTAGAACAGAGAAAGCATAAGAATCAAATCCTTCGGGATTTCTATGTATTTAGTTTGTTCCAAATTAAAGTATAGCATGCAAGAGGATTTAACAAATCTCATAAAAACCAAGATGTTCGATTGGATGAAATAAAGCTACTTCCTCCAATTCATATTAATTGACTTTGATTTGTCAAAATTTGGATGAACCTATATACTAAATAGTGTCTAAATTCATTCAATTCTACACAAATTTGAGTCAATTAATATGGGCCGGAGGGAGTACTGTATAAGAGGTTTGAGCGGCTAAATTTACCATCAGAACCGCAGCCGTCCAGATGAAACGGGCTTGGCCGCATCGTGCGGCCGCCGACCAGTCAACCTCGGGCGGGGCTCGCCACACTCCCCTACCTCCAGAGCACGGGCCTATAGCGCCAGCCAGGGGCCAGGGCAAACCCTACACCCCCTGATCTTCTGCGGCGGCTCTCACGCTCAACACCTTATTCTAATACTCGGAGTACTCGGTAGTGTCCGCAGTCGATCCGGGGCTGTCTGCAGAGACGGTGCAGTAGCTTTGACTGTTTGGATTTGCAGGCGGAACAGTCTTAATAACTGAGCGTAAAAGGCTTTTTTCTTGGCCATAAAGGCCAGAGCGCATCATTTCCTTTTTTCTTGGGCCGACTCACTGACCCATTTCCTTCATTCTCTCACTACAAAAATATACTTGTCACGCTAAAAAAAATACAAAAATATACTTGAATAATTTTGTATTTTTCAAATCAAAACCATATTTCTCTCAAAACATCAATATCGAAGCAGTATATAAAAGGTCACACTCTTGAAAATAATAGAAACTTGGAGGTGAAACACAAATACCCCACACGGGTTTCTAAAAAGTATGGCAAACAAAAAAAATTGCCAAAAGAATCTTTTTTTTTCTTCGGTGTGTGATTCCTAAAGAATCTCTGTGACACTAGAGCCTTGGGATGTTTAAAGCTGTCGCTGCTTATCCACTGACTCAACAGTTTTGGGCCCAAAAGCTTTTCTGATTTGCACAGTTTGGAACTCTGATTTTGAACTTCAATCTACTCCCTCCGTTTCAAAATATAAGATGTTTAGGTTTGTGAAGAAAATGAATCTAAATTTGTTTTAGTATGTAGGTTCATTCAACTTTGGGACGAATCTACACACTAAAAGAAGTCTAGATTCATTTTTTTCACAAACCTAAAACATCTTATATTTTAAAACGGAGGGAGTACTATTTACAGTAGTGTAGTATTACAACATGGATTTTTTTTTTCTAACATAAGCTTGGAAATTATGACAACAGAGGTTAGTAATTTGTAAACATGCAACAAAGTGGCAAACTTTTCTTGCTAAAAATTCAAAAACATTAAAAAGGAAAAAAATCAGGAATAAAAATGTCACATTCAAATCAAATCATCTTGTACTTTGTATTCTCCTTTAAACAAAAATATACAGTAGAATTCTACTGTTTTCGTAAAAAAAAACATTCAAATCAAATGTAGAAAAACAAAACTCTAGAGAAAAGTGAGGACAGAGACGTGTCAAAACAAGAGAGAGAGAGAGGAGTAAGCTAAAAAAGAGAGAGAGAGAGAGAGACAGAGGTGTCACTCCTCGCTGGGCTACTGAACGCTGCAGTATTAAACCCAGCCCAGGCGGCGTGCTCACCTCTTCCAACACCAACCTCTCCCCAAGAACCGGAAAGCAGACGCACGCCATGGCGGCCACCACTACCAGCGGCGCCCCTGCTCCCTTCCTCAGGCCATGACGCGCCAGCGTCCCTGGCCTCCTTCCCCTCCCCGTCTCCGTTTAGTAGCAGCAGTAGCGACCCACAGCGGCGCCGGGATGGCGAGGCTCTCGCCGGGGTGTGCGGTGGCGGCGCCGCAGGTGGACACGGGCAAGTACGTGCGCTACACTCCCGAGCAGGTGGAGGCGCTGGAGCGCGTCTACAACGAGTGCCCCAAGCCCACCTCACTCCGCCGCCAGCAGATCATCAGGGACTGCCCCATCCTCTCCAACATCGAGCCCAAGCAGATCAAGGTCTGGTTCCAGAACCGAAGGTCAGCACCTCTCCCACCCCCCTCTCCATCTCCCCGATCTGGTCCGCTCTCGTTTTTGCCGGGAATGCAGGGCGGAAGCAGCCGTCTTTCCTGCTGCTTCTTGGAGATTGCTACATTCTTGTTGGGGATTCTTCGTGCTGTAGGGTGGGAGATTCTTGTGGTAGTGTTTGCTCAGTTTATTTTGTGGAATGTCCTGTGCTTGTCAAACTCTGCAAATGTGTGTCCGTCCATTTTGTTTGGGGTTAATTTTCTCTCGGAAACGCCTAAATGAGGAACGGCATTTTCCTGTGCTGCTTGAATCTGTTCTGGGTTCAACCACACTTCATTAGAGTATGTTTCTTTAGATTTTCGAAAACTATCCACTCTGATTTGGGGCTCTGTACCTCTACTGTTCGTTGCCACTTGTGGATTTTGTGGTCAAAGCACCCTGGATGTACTTCCACAACAACTTCACAAGTCTTTCATTTGATTTATATGGGAATATTTGGGCCAAGTGCCACTCCCAAATCTGGACTGCTATTTAAATGAATTTCTCCAACAACAAAAATATTCCCTTGGGCATTTCTTGTTTCCTGTGCACGGCCCATCTTTTCACCACTGCCTTGTTCTGCTGTTCTTGTTTACTGTGCTAGTATCTTTGTTTCACTCTTTCTCAATCTTTAGTGGACTTTAGTGGATTCATTCCAGTAGTGCAGCATTTTTGTTCTGCTGTTGGTAGCTCCTCTGTTGAAGAACATCCCTTCTTGGTAGCCTGCTAGTATACTGTACCCATGAGGACGAGAGATATGATCCAAGATTCTTTAACCCTGTGAAATGTGTTGAAATCTAGTCTGCACTTTCACAGATTCAGTCACACGCACATCACTTTCAGTTAGGCAATGATTCACATGTCTCTGTTGCGTTTGCATAGTAGTATTAACCATTTGTCTCTTTTGCAAAGGCCTTTTTTGCCCTGTTCCATTTCTTGATTTGATGAGGCCACCCTTTATGCCATTACATGAGGGAATAAATATTACTGGATTTGCCTAATAACAAGAAAGAATACCATCGTTCGTGTCAGCAAGAGGCCACCACTATCCTTTCTGTAGTTTAGTATCTTGGTGCGCATGCCACTGACCCAAGCGTGTATGCCTTTTTCTTGTGATTGGTTGGTAGGTGCCGGGAGAAGCAGCGCAAGGAGTCCTCCCGCATGCAGACGGTGAACCGGAAGCTGACTGCGATGAACAAGCTGCTGATGGAGGAGAATGACCGGCTGCAGAAGCAGGTGACACGTCTCGTCTTCGAGGCCAAGAGTCTCAAGACCCATATCCACACTGTGAGTTCCCTTCCCTTCTGCCAGATGCAATCTTGTGTGCCAGCCAGAGATGGTTTCATACTGCATTGTCGATTCTTACGATCTGATGGCTACTGCCATCCTGTTTTGCTTGCGGTAACATTTGTTTGCTATTCTGCAGGCTCCTGCGGCCACCACGGACACGAGCTGCGACTCCGTGGTGACGAGTGGTCAGCACCATCAGCAGCAAAACCCAGCAGCTGTGCCGCGTCCGCAAAGGGATGCGAACAACCCAGCTGGGTAATTGCAATGCCCAGTCTCCATTCTTCTTTGGTAAATTATGTTTGATCTATGTAAGCTTGCTGAGGTAATCATTTTCGTGCAGTCTTCTCGCTATCGCTGAGGAGACCATGGCAGAGTTCCTGTCCAAGGCGACAGGGACTGCTGTCGAATGGGTGCAAATGGTTGGGATGAAGGTAATGCATTGGTTGTACAAGATAGTACTGCGTGCCATGTTCATATTCCTTGCTTATTTCTTCTAATCGCTTGAACTGAATCTTCGTCGCAGCCTGGTCCGGATTCCATTGGAATCATCGCTGTTTCGCACAATTGTATTGGCGTAGCAGCCCGAGCTTGCGGTCTTGTGAGCCTTGAGCCCACGAAGGTATGCTGCTGCTTATTGTCATTGCTATATGTAGGTTTACCTTCTGGAGTCATGAGACAGCTCCTAACAATCATTGTTTTAGGTTGCGGAGATCCTCAAGGATCGTCCATCTTGGTATCGCGACTGTCGTTGCGTTGAAATCCTCCACGTTTTCCCCACAGGGAATGGTGGAACTATCGAGCTAATCTACATGCAGGTGTGTACTTGGTCACCAATAATCTGCAGTTTTCATGTGCTTGTTGCTGTACTAGTTGATCTTTCTGTGTTGATGTTGATCAATTGTCATTTCAATTCCTTAGACTTATGCACCAACGACTTTGGCGGCACCACGTGACTTCTGGACACTCCGCTACACCAGCGGCCTTGAAGATGGCAGTCTTGTGGTATTAATTTGATCCTTAATTGCCCTCTGTAATCTTACCAAGAAGTACATAGGCCTCCTGTCATTGTTGTTTGCTGTTGCTCTTTGTCATGTTCTGATTGGGCTCAAGCTGTTTGGACGAACAGTATTATTGTGACTTCCCATTGTAGTGTAATGATTCTGTAATAAATTGTGCCTAGCTGTCATTTGTTCATGATTGCAGAAAGTACCATGCAGTGTTGCTTATATTGCTATGCTGTTCTTGTTCTGCAGATCTGTGAGAGGTCATTGACTCAGTCCACGGGTGGTCCATCAGGGCCTACCACTCCAAATTTTATCAGAGCTGAGGTGCTCCCTAGTGGTTATCTGATTCGTCCATGCGAGGGAGGTGGCTCCATGATCCACATTGTGGATCATGTTGATTTGGATGTAAGTAGCAGCAATGGTTTTCATATCATTGAGTGTCACACTTGAATACTCTTCGGAGACATGAATTTCTAAATTATTTGTTTTCTGTAGGCCTGGAGTGTGCCTGAGGTGCTTAGGCCACTGTACGAGTCTCCAAAGATCCTTGCGCAGAAAACAACTATTGCAGTATGTGTCCCGTTCTGTTAGATTGCTGCTAATAATTCGTTGGCCTTCTGTAGTTACACTGAATCCTTAATCTGACTGATGTATCCACGACATGTGATTATTCTTTCTGTACAGGCACTGCGGCATATCCGGCAAATCGCTCATGAATCAAGTGGTGAAATCCCCTATGGAGCTGGCCGGCAGCCTGCAGTTCTCCGAACCTTCAGTCAAAGACTCAGCAGGTCTGTATCATTAGAATGGCCATGTGGTCTTACAGCCATCTGCTAAACCATCTGGCAATAATACATGCATGTGTGTGTACCGCCCCTCTAAACTTGACTCACTACTTTGCAGAGGCTTCAATGATGCTGTGAATGGATTTCCGGATGATGGTTGGTCTATGTTGAGCAGTGATGGTGCTGAGGATATCACCATCACAGTAAACTCATCCCCAAACAAGCTTGTCGGATCCCATGTCAGCCCATCCCCGCTCTTCTCTGCTATTGGAGGTGGCATCTTGTGTGCAAAGGCATCAATGCTTCTGCAGGTACTTGTTTAGTTTTTTGTTCTTCTCCATAATGCAATCTTTATGTTTGTTCCATATTACCGTAGTTAGTTCATCCTGTCATAATGCTAACCAAGTGTTCTTTTGGATAATGTAGGATGTTCCGCCCGCTTTACTTGTGCGATTTCTGAGGGAGCATCGCTCGGAATGGGCTGATCCTGGTGTTGATGCTTATTCTGCTGCTTCTTTGAGGGCCAGCCCTTACGCAGTTCCTGGTTTAAGGGCTGGTGGGTTCATGGGCAGTCCCGTTATACTGCCCCTTGCCCACACCTTAGAGCATGAAGAGGTAATGAGTTAATTCTTTCCTTTTAAGTTCTCTCAACATAATTAATTGCCAATGTTAGTGCATCAAGCTAACTTTTCTCCATTTGTAGTTCCTTGAGGTCCTTAGGCTGGAAGGACATGGTTTTAGCCATGATGAGGTGCTTCTTGCTCGTGATATGTACCTTCTGCAGGTATGTTGTTTTTTCTGGCTGAAGGCATTATATGAAGGTAATGCTTGCTGTATCCTGATCATGTGACATTACTTGCTACTGCAGCTTTGCAGCGGGGTTGATGAGAATGCTTCTGGCGCTTGTGCACAGCTTGTCTTTGCACCTATCGATGAATCTTTTGCTGATGATGCACCGCTGCTGCCCTCGGGCTTCCGTGTGATACCACTGGACACGAAAACGGTTAGTGTGTATGATCAATGCACAGCTATTCCTAAAGTTGTCTTGTTTTATTATCACACTAACTGGCTCATGCATCCAACTGCAGGACTTGCCATCTGCCACACGCACGCTTGACCTTGCGTCTTCCCTTGAGGTTGGATCAGGTGGAGCTCTGCGTGGTTCAGGTGATGCCACCAACACGAGATCAGTCCTGACCATTGCCTTCCAGTTCTCATTCGAGAACCACCTCCGTGAAAATGTTGCGGCAATGGCCAGGCAGTATGTGAGGGCTGTGATGGCATCTGTGCAGAGGGTGGCCATGGCGATAGCTCCATCTCGCCTTGGCTCACAGATCGAAATGAAACACCCACCAGGGTCTCCTGAGGCGCTTACACTTGCAAGCTGGATTGGCCGGAGCTATAGGTAAGAAAAACCCTCGGCTCAGCACGGCACATTGCATATCCTGTAATCATGCATGCTATTTGAAATTGTTAACACCGTCGAAACTTGCAGGGCTCACACTGGAGAAGAGATCCGCTGGTCAGACACCGAACAAGCAGATTCTCCCCTGAAGCTCCTGTGGAACCACAGCGATGCCATACTCTGCTGTTCTCTGAAGGTCAGTCAGCTTACTGCTCGTTTTTGCTCTGTTGTTCCATCAAATTGCCCGTGCTGCTGTAAGAGAAAACGATCTAACAAGTGTATCTCTTGCCATTGACCCAACGACCGCAGCCTGCTCCCATGTTCACCTTTGGCAACAACGCTGCCCTGGACATGCTGGAGACGACGCTGGTGAACCTGCAGGACATCTCGCTGGAGGCGATCCTGGATGAGGAAGGGCGGAAGGCACTGTGTACCGAGTTCGCCAAGGTCATGCAGCAGGTAACTATAACTAACTAACCAACCAGCAGCAGTTCCATGTATAAAATAATTTCATTCCGGTACACAAGGGGCAATCGACCGACTGATGAGCATGTCTTTGTTTGCAGGGTTTCGCGTACCTGCCCGGTGGCATGTGCAAGTCGAGCATGGGGCGGCAGGCGTCGTACGAGCAGGCGGTGGCTTGGAAGGTGCTGAGCGACGACGTGTCCGGCGCCCCTCACTGCCTCGCCTTCATGTTCGTCAACTGGACCTTCCTGTGATCGCCTGTCGCCACCAGCATCGAGATCGTCTTCAGTTTGTGTTGTGTTGTACTATCATGCGGTGCAATCATGTATCCTAGCTATCGATCGCTTGCACCTTTCGCATGTGCGTGGCCGAGAGACCTGATCTGTATGTGTTTCCTGTGATGCAAAACCTAGTTGGCTTTCACGTGTAGTGATCAAGATTCAAGACCTATGTTTATTATCTATCTACTATTGCACCTTGTGGATCTTGTGATTTTCTTATGAATTGAACTATCGCGTGTGCTTTCCTGAGTTCATGTTTTTTGGGGTGATTTTGCTTGCATTGTCTTGGTTAGGGTGTCATTCACATTGTGTTGCCGGTGTTTCTCGAGAAGAATGCAGAGGCTGGGTGTTCCCCTTCTTGAAAAGATGATTTTGTGGGGAGGGACATCTTTTGAATTGTAGACACGTTGGTCTCTCACACAAGCGATTTTTCAAAACCTGGATGAACGATAAATACAAGTTCTGTTTCTTCAAAGAATACAAAAAAAATGTGCATATATGTTCTTGGGAAGATTCGAACTTAAAGTCCGTAAGTTGTGTCGGGTATCCCCACTTCGCTTTAGTGTGACCTGATACGCAGTGTTGTTCTTGCTGCATTCATGGGTCCTATGGTTAAGGAGAGACGAACAAGTCGCATACACATCACATGTAATATTCCATATGTGGATCCTATGGTTTGCAATTCATGCAATTCGAGGTTATGCTTCTGGTCATAGTCCGTGGAGACAATTCACAATCTATCGAAGACCTGTCAAGATGAGTAATTAAACTGTTTTATGTTCTTGCCAATGGAAATTCGTGTGGATGAGTACAAGATTAAAACTATTATGATGGTTCAAATCAGATTATAACTATTATGGTGATGGTGGCTACCGTGAAGTGTGAAAATTAAAATGGAAACGATGAATGTCTCTTCTCCAAGTTGGAGTGGATCTCGATATGAGAGTGTGGTGTGTGCGAATGGATTATTCATGTGCATTCTGACAATAAAGATCGCATTGCAGATTGAGCATCCAGTTGCGGCATACCCATAATCATCTCTATCCAAAATCTTGTTTGTTTGCTCGATAGATTCGTGCAAATTTAAGGCCGCGGTGCACATTACTCTTTTTTTCCATTTTGACTAACATATAGCGTAAAATTAATCCTAAAATTGCGTATTACACATATATTTTTGTCACTTTGTTTCCACACCATCATTTATCTATTTGCAAGGGAAATACCAAATAATGTTTCTATATGGGCAATATACACAATTGATTTAAGCGAAATCACCGAATATATCAGAGTTCTGTTCTAATATTATAAGATTCTAACATATGGTTAATTTTCATAGAGAAAAGCTAATGTAGAAGTATGAGAGCCAGGCAAAATTTCTAGAGCTAGGTCAACTAATTTGTTTTATCGTTCCCGTTATTAAAATACATCTTACTAAATTATTTTCTAAACTAATCTCATGTCTAAACATAGTAGTACTTTGGCATTTTTGTCAAGTTATTTCAATTTTGACTAATATAAATTGTTAAAGGCAGTTTCAACGAGAGTCTGTCCATCGGTTCTCATTATTAAAAATGATAATGAATTCTCCAAAACTGATCATGGTGATTGGAGAAAAAGTAGAAACGCCTAGCATTATGTAAATGATCTCGCAAAGTCCCCAAATGATCACATAAATCATATCATTTTTCTACAATGTAACTATTGATTTCATTAAAAAAATGTGTTTCTTCTGGATCCAACCAAGACGGAACTGGGTGAGAAAATATGTGTCACTTCAATGTATTACAACCTCATTATATGTGCTTGTGTCTCGCATGGCATATTATGTATCTTTATAGTGTAGTCTAGAGCGTAGAAGTAAAACAAGTATTTAGTAGGAGTACAAGTTTTTACCTTAAGATCTCTATATCGAGTACTCTAGAGTATATGTGATATCAATAATTAGTCGTCCTATCTGGCACCTAGGGTGAAGAATAGCAATTCACCTGGCCCCCTTTATCTTCACAACAGTAAATGATCGTGACATTTTTTTACTCCCTCCGACCCATATTAATTGACTTGGATTTTTTAAAATTTGGATGAATCTAGACACCATTTAGTATATAGATTCATCTAAAATTTAACAAATCTAAGTCAATTAATATGGGTCGGAGGGAGTACGTTAAAGTTCAGTACGACTTAGGAAAATATAGACAAGATTATGTTTTTCTATGGGTTTGACCAAATTAGACGCACTAAGGAGAAATGAGAAATGGGATGAGGTCTAGGGGATTAACTTGGAGTTGCCCTGAGCTCCGTCTTGATTTGTATTGAATTTTGTTTGTGGTGTTGAGCAACAGCCTGAAATTCAAACACCGCAACTAACTAATGCCAGTTTTGGAAGAAGATGAACTACTTAGGAAAGATACAGACAACACGTGCCAGAAGATGTACTTGGTATATCCTTGTTTGGGGTCGGCGGTGGATGGTGTTTGAGCATCCGAGCGGCGGCATATGCACGGTTTACTTTCCTTTTCTGTTCGTGAACAGCGCAGGCCAAAAAGATCTTCCGAACGGTCCGCGGGCCGGCGTGAACGCGACCCAATTTTGGGGTTTGTGCCCGCTCGTGTCTGCTCGAGCACGACACGTGTTCTCCATCCGTCCATCCTAGCCCATATGGCAGCGACCCAAAATGGTCTCTGAGCTGCCAATTAATGGCGGCACGCTGACCTATCTTTTTTCTCGCTGACCGCAAAGCTGGTCGCGCCGTCTAACGCCCGCGTGCCACGTGCGGCTTGACGTCTACTTGGCTCTTTATCTGCGGGCATCCAATGCCATGGCTTCGACCTTTTTAAACAGGCCACCCGTGGCCATTCCCGACACTCCTACCTTCCACCACCACCACAACCATGGTCGGCATCATAGGATTGAGAGGGGGGCATCTGGATGGCCTCTGGCCCGGGACACCGAGGCCCGCGAGGGAAGGGTGGGCGAGACCAAAACCTTTCTCCACCACCGTCCCTATCGCCACCATCGTCGCCAGTGTCCATCGCCATCGACCTCTCCGGGTTCGAGTTGGGCGTCACCATCCAGTTAGGCATGACCTGGGACAAACTGCGGCTCCCCCAGAAGTTTGTGTCCGTGCTCGATGGAAAGAGACCCACAAGCTCGTACTGCGGGTGCCCGGCGTCTCTACCGGCCTATGGTCCACGGACGTGCAGTTAGAACGCATCGAGCAAATGTACCTCCACATTGGTCGGAGTAAGTTCTCCCACGCGCACGACATTGAAGCCGGACACGCCGTCGTCTTCAAGTACGATGGCAACGGTGTGCTCGTCGTTAAACTATTCGACGAGACCATGTGCCGGTGCCACTACCAGAGCGACGACAATGAGTAGGGTAGGACTGGGGCTGAGTGCAGCTCAAATGCTAGGGATTGTTTATTTAAGTTTTTCTACCTTCTTTTCATGCGTTTGGATCAAGTAACTTCTTGAAAAAACTATATATGCAAAGAAATTATAGCAAAATCTTGAAATAATTTTTTCCCCTGTTGGACGTATCCGCAGAGAGGGAGGACATCGCGCCCGCGGACCGCCCAAAATGGACAAGGACACAATTTGTGTCCTAAATGCTCACCACTGGATGCTCTTGGAGCACATCCCAGCAGCGGGCCGCATATGCACTGTTCATGTCTGTTTTGTTGTCCACGGACAGTGTGGCCAAAAACGAGCTCCCAACCGGAGGGGGGGATGGGGGTCACAAATGGTTCGCAGTCCCCAGATCGACGGATTCGTGGCCAAATTCGAGTGTGCGTTTGCGCTGACTCGTGTCCACGACATACCTATTTGTGTCCAGATTTTGTCCTCCCTGACCTGCTCGTCAGCGTCAACTCCTCACTTCTCCCCGCATCCAACACCTAGGCCAACCCCACCACCGCGCTGCAGCCGGGAACACCATTCGGACAACATTCTAGTAGATCCTCCATATCCACCATGAAATTCATGATGGAGCAATGCATAATGCACTTTAAACAAATCTCGTCAAGCACATGTAGACGCATGTAGGCCACCGGTAGGTTTATTGTTGGTGTGTTGGACTATTTAATATGTACAACTATTTGTATTATGAAAATTCTTGTGTGGACGACTTTGTATTATGTACGAACTTTGTGTTAATTGTTTTTTTTTTAAAATGGCTCTCTTTGAGGCAAAACAAAAATTATGAAACATATCCTCAAAACTGTGCAGATCAGCTTCTATGACCACGTGCGCGCGCAAATCCCAAGCCGACCAGGTGGGAATGACCGAATTCGGCGAAAGAAATGCTCCCCTATACTTCGGATGCACGTACAGACAACACCAGACACCACACCCACGGATCCACACCCATGGATCGACCCAAACAGACCGATTCGGTGGCTGGTTTGAGTCCCGCCTCTTGGATGCTCTTAGGGCATCTCCACCTGTCCGACTCATCTGGTCTGCGCGTGTATGAAACTGTCTGCACAGACACACGGGGCGTGCGCGATGCCCTAGCGGAGAACCATCCGGCGAAATGCGTCCGGCTCAACCCATCCATACATCTAATCTAGGGTTCGGTTGCGTCGGCCCATACGCGTGGACTTCGTGCCAGTTGGCCACCTGGGCCCATATGTAAGAGAGACATTACTACTTAACGATAACTTTTCATTAGATTAAGCCCCGCCAGTTACAAAAAGGCCATTCAAACTAATTAGGGGGGGTGCTATTGCTACTGCTGCTCCTGCTCTTGCGGTTACGACTAGGGATACTGCTGGAGGAGGACGGCGCGGCGGCTACTCGCTGTTGGAGATATGCCCTAAAGGCAATAATAAAAGTAGTTATTATTATAACTTTGTGTTTATGATGAATGTTTGCATTTATGCTATAATTGTATTAACCGAAAACATTAATACTTATGTGATTTGTAAACTTATTAGAGTCCCTAGTATAGCCTCTTTATAATACTAGCTTCTTGGTTGATAGATGATCATGTTTTCCTAATCATGAATATTGAGATGTTAACAACAAGATCATATCATTAGGAGAATGGTGTGATGGACATACTCCTATAGATAAGTGTAGCATAAAGATCAAGTCATTTTAATAGTTTGTTTTCTATAAGTTTTCAGATACATAGTAACCTAAATCCTTCGACCATGAGATCATGCTAATCACCATCACCGGATAGATGCTTTGATGACATCAAACACCACTTCATAACTGGTGGTTATAAAGGTGGCATTGAGTGTTCGGAAAGTATGTGTTGAGGCACATGGATCAAGAGTGGGATTTGTCCATCCATATGACAGATAGATATACCCTGGGCCCTCTCGGTAGAATATCATCCAATTAGCTTGCAAGCATGTGACTGACTCACAAGGTATCACATATCACAGGAACGAGTAAAGAGTACTTGTCGGTAACGAGGTTGAACTAGGTATATAGAGATATCGACGATCAGACCTCGGATAAGTAAAATATCGCGAGACAAAGGGAAATTGATATCATATGTAAATGGTTTATTCGATCATGAAGTAATCGTAGAAATATGTGGGAGCCATATGAATTTCCAGATTCATCTACTGGTTATTGATCGGAGAAGAGTCTCGATCATGTCTGCATAGTTCACGAACTGTAGGGAGACACACTTAAGGATTCGATGTTGTTTAGTAGATATGGAATGTGACTAATAAGACGGAATGTTGTTCAGAGTCTCGGTTGGAATCCGGAATATCACGAGGAGATCCGGAATGGTCCGGAGAATAGGATTCATATAAGGAAAGTCCAATTTCGGAGTTCGGAAATGATTCCGGTGTTTTCACCGGAATGATCTAGAAGGGTCTAGAAGGTTCAACAATCCGAAAGGAGAAGGGTACATGAATGTGGCATGACTAAGTGGAATGATTGCATCATGTCCTAGGTCACTTGGCTGGGCGTTTAAAAGAAAGAAATAAAACTCCAAAATTGAAAGTCAAAAGGCAAGTTTGAATAGTCAAACTGAGACAATGGTTCGTGGTGGAGGGAGGAGCGGAAATCTCCTCTCCCTCTACCGCTCGTGCCAAGGAGAGAGAGTTGGGGGAGGATACGGCCTCCCCTCCTCTAGCTGCCCCTTCCTC
Source organism: Avena sativa (assembly GCA_916181665.1). Lineage (NCBI taxonomy): Eukaryota > Viridiplantae > Streptophyta > Magnoliopsida > Poales > Poaceae > Avena > Avena sativa. The sequence goes on from OV702297.1 coordinate 68,399,069, forward strand.
TCATAAATAGAGGGGAGGGGCTGCCCCCCAAGACCACCATAAACCCTAGCCCCCCAGCAGTCACCGCCGCCGGACCCACCTCCTCCTCTTCGGCCTCTAAACCCTAGATTTCGAGGAACCCCTCTAATCCATCCTACCCGCTCCGGCTTAGGAGAAGCCCTGCGGTATCTCCCCTCTAAACTCCGACACCACGCCGTCGTGCTGCCAGAATCGCGAGGAGAGAGCTACAACCTCTGCTGCCTGCTGAAACAAGGGAGATGAAGGTCTTCATCGAGTACTGAACGTGTGACCGACTGCGGGAGTGCTGCCAGAACGCGGCGTCGGAAGGATCGTCTACGCGATCTTGAGATCGGCAAGTGAATGACTACATCACCCACGAGAATCTGCTCTCGTTAACTGCTTTGGAATCTTTGAGGGTGAGTACGCTATCGACTCGTTGCTACAATCTAATAGATAGACCTTGGCTTGTGTGTGTTCATGCGGTATAATTTTTTTGTTTTCCATGCTACGAACCCCTACACTCGCTGCCATTGCGACGACCACCGTTGACGTGGCTGCCGGCCCCATCGAGCGTCGTCCTAGCGGCCCAGATGGCCCGCTGCTAGACGCGTTAGCGGATACGGCCGCAAGAATGGCCGCGAGCCGCCGCCCTTCCCTCCAGCTTCTGCCGGTCCTCCACCGCCCAGTTCGCCACGGCCTTGTCCATCTCGGCGACCCAGTGATCCCTCGCCTCCTGCTGGGCGAGCAACTCTGGCGGAGAAGGAGCCGGAGCACCATTGGGGCCACAGCCCAGCGCCTACGCTATCTGCACGGGGACGGCGAGCGGCGCCTCCAGCTGGTCCACCTCCTCCCTCTCCTCATCGTCGTCCTCCGCCTCCTCCGTGTCGTCGGTGTCGACGAGACCCCACGCGACCGCCGACTCAACGGCCAGAGCCATGTGCTCCTCCTCCGCCGAGTCGGCGACGTGCTTGCGCCGCACCTCTTTCGCATCTCCGCTCGCTTTGGCGGCGTGGCAGAGCTCGTGGATGGCGGACTTGGCGGACTTGGCGGCCTCCTTGGCCACGTCCTCCAGCGTGATCATGGCCGCCTCGTGGCGGATCTCGCGAAGAGCCGCTGATGCGGCCTCCATAGCCACCGCCTTCACCGCCTCCTTGGCGGTGACGTGGTATACGTCGGTCACCGCCTATTGGGCGGCCACCGTTGCCGCCGCCTCCACCACCTGCTGCAACGCACACTCGGCGATCTCGCCTTCCTTCTCGAAGGCCAACACCTGCTCCTCGCCCATGCGCCGGGCCAGCACTGTGGCCTCGAGGTGGACCTTGTCAACCTCCACGTCCGGGTAGCGGGCGTGGCACATCTCCCGGATCTTGGACCATGCGGCGATCTTGCGGCGAGGCATGGCTGCTGAAGCTTTTTCGGCTGCTGGTTTTCTCTTGCTTTGGGCTTGTTGTCTCCGCGCGCCGGCGGCCGTCTTTTATAGACCACGGCAGAGGCGGGAAACAGACTGATATGCGCGAGAAGTTTTCTCACCGTGGGAAGCGAGGCGCGCACGGGAAACAATGGGGGGAAACGCCGACCGCGCGGAAAGTCGCCAGCGCTGACAGCCGACGTCGCGTCGCCATTAACGTTCCATCAGCAGGGTGTCAGCCGGTAACAGCAGGAGAAAAACGGACAAATGGGTCGGTCCGTTGTGCGCGGTCGGACCACGACCATAAATGACCGAGCCCTGGCTCAAACGGACAGAAACGGACCGTTTGAGGGTGAAACGTTACGAGTCGGCCGGTGAAGATGCCCTTGCGACGGCGTCATGTATGTGCGTGCGTTGCGTCGTGTCTAGCGGGTGTCTCTGTCTGTCACCCTGAAGAAACCCACGCTGCTCTGCGGTGTCGCAGAGAGAATAAACAGAGTATGTCTATCGGCGTCCGTCCTTCCCTCCGATCCGTGCGGCGCGGCACGCCGCTCGGCCTCTGCATCCGCATGCGCCAGAGCTGACCTATCTACTAGTAGCAGCTAGTAGAGTGTAGGAGGTACCAGACATGTGTGTTTGGCCAGTTCTTCATCCAAGGGCCTTGGCTCGCGCTAGCACCGCACAATCAGGCAGCACCAGCTACCCGCGAAATGTGTTTTATTTCTGCCTCAAAGCGACAGCCTCGCGATCCTTCGCTCTTGCAAGGAAGTTGAACAACCATGCCTTGGTATTGATGAACTGCTTCTGCTGTAGATGGACATGGAACGCTGCCTTCACTCCTCGCCACAGCTCGTAGGCGTAAGGGCAAAACAACAGAGTGTGCTCAATGCGCTCTTCGCGGCTGCAGAAGCAGCAAGCATCAGAGGCATGAACATATCTGCATCGAAGCTGGTGACCGCTCGGAAGACAGTCATGAGCTGCACGCCACATGGTAATTCATCTTACCCGGGGCCTTGATCTGCGAGAGCTTCTTCCATAGTTTTTCTAGCTCTTTATTTGCTACAGATGTAACATGCTATTCTTGATCCCACGCTAGGTGATAATCCGAACGCACTGAATTTTCGATGCAATCCCATCGACAAAGAAGCTACGAACCACATCTTCCTCCTAGGTACCAAACTCCCGATCCAACAGCAGCCCCACGGTAGCGCCCAATGGCACAGACGCAATGAAACTCGTCAGTCAGTATCTTCGTACTCTTACCATAGCCAATTCCCCATCACACCCCTTGTTGGACGAGCCCCTTGCCGAACAAGAGACTACGCCAAGTGAAGGAGGCCAAGCGGGGGCCAGGAGCATCCCAGAACTTGCAGTCCAGGAAGTAGCGGCCTTTCAACACACGAGCGCACAGTGAGGCAGGGAGGATGCGTCGTCAGTAATCTCCATGCCTGACGTCCTAGCTGGCATTGCCTTGTTGAAAAGAACCAAATCGCGAGAGCCCATTCCTCCTTGGGATTTTCTTATGTCTATCCTGAGTTCACCACCAAAAATCAGCAAAGGGTTTCCTTAAAGAGGTGTAGTTCGAGAGCGGGAGCTAAAAACAACTCATGACAACGGCCGATCAGACCATTGGTTCATTCTTTGCCATGCTCCATCAATCAAGAAAATTAAGGCTCCAACTGGTGAAAGGACAACGTCAGGGAAACATATCCAGACAGAGACCCGTCCCCTCCTCGTCGCTCCCGTGGGCGACGGGAGGGCCCCTGCCTCCGCCGCTAGCTCCCCTCCTCCTCCCCCTCCCTCCCCTCGCCGCCGCCGGAGAGCGTCGTCGGCCGGAGGCCGGGCGCTGGCGGCGGCGGGGCCTGTTCTCCCCCTCGCGCGAGGCTGGCGGCGCGGGCCTGTGGCCTCCGCTTGGGCGGCGCGTTGGGCCTAGGGCGCGTCGGCGCGGCTCTCCGGTGGCGGCGTGGTGGACTGCGGTGGCGGGGCGCGTCTCGGCCGGCGGTCGGGTCCTGGTGGCGGCCGGCGGCGGTGATGGTGGCCAGGGTGGCGTGGCCCAGATCTGGGCCCATTTGGGCCCAATCTGGACCTGTACTGCCTCGGCCCGCCTCCTGGGAGGGCCTGCGTTGGGGTGGGCCAGTGCGGCGGCATGGTCTTGGGCGGCGGGGCAGCGCGGCGCTTCCATGGCAGGCAGAGCTCGGGTCGGGCGCGGCCATGGCGGCCCGGATCGGACTCATTGACCCCGATCTGGGTTGGTCGGGTCGGCCTTGCTTTGGCTGGGCTGCAAATCTTGGCGGGTTAGGATGGATGGGATCCTCGGTGTCCTTGGTCGGCCTGTTGCAGCGCGGTGGCGGACTCTACGGGCTCGGGCCCCGACCGGACCGCCATGGGACTGGTTTGCCTCCGCGGAGGCTTAACGGGCCTGCTGGGCCCGACCGGACCTATGGAGGACTGGTTTGTCTGCTGCCGCGTCCGGTCGACTACCGTCTCCGGCGGTGGAGGAAGTTCCCTCCCGCGCGACCATGGTACTGAGAGTCCCGGTTCATTTCTACCTGTGTCGCGATGTTGTAGACCTCACACCGGCTTGCTTGGTGAGACAATGATGACGAAGTCGGAACCGGAGTGGCGCATGCTCGTGGGCGGCAAGTTTTGGTGGTGGCGAGGCCTCGCCCTCGCAGGTCTCCTGTGCTTCGGCGCGTTCGGGGGTTATGGATAGGGTCCTCGGGAGAAATCCTTGTCGGCTCGACCGACACCGACGCGGTGCCGCCCGCGGGTGGCACCTTCCTTCCTGGAGGGCGTCGTGGCTTCCCTTCATCCATTCCCCTCTGTGTGCCGGGGGAAACCCTAGGGCCAGTCTTTGGTCCGGGCAGCAGCGGTCGCTTTCCCTCTTGAGGGTGCTGCTTGGTGCCGGCGAGTCGGGGCTAGGAGCGTGGTGGATATTCTTTGGAGGGCGCAGCGGTTGCGGTCTTTCTCGTCTAGTTGATCCCTCTCCGTTTCCTTCCTTTTTGCTTTGTTCCTTGCTTTCTTTCGGGCGTGTGTGTGCTACTGCCCCAGCATTGTGTATCGTGTTGTGTCTGTCTTTGGGCGTTGTGCTGTCTGGCCCAGCAGCGGTCTCACCTGTGTGCTTTATTTATAAAGCTGGGCGAAAGCCTGTTTCGAGAGAAAGGACAACGTCAGTGGGCATTCCGAGATACACCTGTCTTGCAGCACGTTATTATGTACTCCCAGCCTGTTTTTGCGTCCTCTGCAGTTAGTTCCGAAAAAGATTGTGGACTTATCATGGTTTATCTTTTGCCTGGAAACTTGGCAATATAAATTTAGAGTAGCTTGCAATGCCTCCACCGATCGCTGATCACTTCTAGCAAAATAATACACTGTCATCAGCGAATAGGAGATGGGATATTGTTGGTCCTTGACATCCATTGCAGATACATTGGAACTCCCCTATAACTTCTCCGTGATGCAGTAGACAAGATAGTCCCTCAATACACAACAGAAAAAAGATATGGGTTGTCGGGGTCCCCTTCCCTAATTCCACCAGTGGGTATTACGGGATCCGTTGGATCACCATTGACCTTTACAGCATATCAAACCATAATAACACACCTGGTAACCGAATCGATCCAGGATTGATCAAAAACGAGCTTCTCTATGCAGCCATGCAGGTAGCTCAACTCTATCCTGTTGTACGCCTTTATCATATCTACCATTAATGCAAAGAAAGTTTTCTTTACTCATTGCTTGTGGATAGTGTGTACACATTCATAAGCTATCAATGCATTATAAGTAATTAGCCTGCCAGGCACAAAAGTACTGTGATGCTCAAAAATAATGACCGAAAGGATTAGCTTGAGCCGGTTAGCCCCAACACTTTAGATGCAATCTTATACAAGACATTGCAAAGGCTTATAGGATGGAAGTTCTTGAGATTATCAGAATGTGTTACCTTTGGGATCAGCACAATGATTGAGTCACAAAGTCCCTCCAGAATAGAATCACCCGTCAAAAAGTTCCTCACTATCGTACATATGTCCCCCCCAAAAAACTCCCAATGAGTTTGGTAGAACCGCGCCAAGAAACCATCGTGCTTGGTGGCTTGTTTGATCTCCTCATCAGTGTACAATATGCACATGTCATCTGTAACCTTGCGCGGGATGGCATCCAACATACCAACACATCCTCCATACGATCACAAGGCTTCGAGCTAACATGTTGGAATAAAAGCCTGCAACCCTTTCCTTGATCTCAGTAATATTAGTGCAACCCGAACCATCTTCTCAATTACCTTATATTCCATAATATAAGATGTTTTAGCTTTTGTACAAACGAATGTATTTAGATGTCACTACATTATTTTTGAGAGATTCACCTTGCGTTTGGATTATTCACACATGCAGCCAAACGGCAATGTTTAGTAAGTAGAACTCTAGCAATGCAATCCTAGTAGCACTCGTATGTTTCATCTTATTCTTTGTGAAGATTTGGATTACCCTAATTAATTATCATATAATAATTGGCAAATTGCAGAAGCTGTGTTTGGAAAGGTTTGTAAAGAAAAGAAGGACCTCAATTTAAGATGAAAATGTTGGTCCGTCGGATGAACAGAATGATGCCCCATCCCGTGAATTGGACAATTCCCCGACCCCGCACCCGCAACATGGACAAAATGATGCCTTGACGCATGAACAAGATTATTCCCATGATGTAGGAAATTCATCACAGGCTCGTGAAGAAATAAACTGGGAAGAGGACACTAGATTTGATCCAGGCAAAAGAAGATGCATAGATGAGTACCAACTAGAGTTAGTTGTTGTTGTTGTTGTTGTTGTTGTTGTTGTTGTTGTTGTTGTTGTTGTTGTTGTTGTTGTTGTACGGAAGCACACATAGATTAGCCAATTTTTTCATATATGATCACTTTCTTGTTAAATGTAGTATGTGGCTCCGCAAAGAGAAACGCCATGATTCATGAAAAATATAGTCATATAGAGAACAAGTGTGTGAAGATTTAGGTTGTGGGCTACTTAAAAGTGGGACGTGATTAAATCGAGAACTAGATCTTCAAAGATCCGGAGACACTCGATGGAGTTCTCACTATAAGACTCTTAAGAGTTAGATCGATTTGTTCTCTACGGTTGTCAAAGAGCTCAAATATGTGGAAGAAGAAGACAAAGATGATCAAAACAGAAGGCAAGCATGTGGTCTTCTTATATATTTCCAATCATTTGATTTTGTCTTCTAGTTGCAGCTTGTGCCACTATATTGATAATCACAAACACACGGTCTTTGGCTCTACAAAGAAAGGATCGAGGCATTGCAAATGCCATCGACTGTGTGTGTGCTCAACCAGAAATACCTTGAATGATCTAAGGATGAATGGATGGGAATTTATCCTAGATGAAGCATATTCCTTTTGTGATAAGCAATCACTTTCCAAGTTAGAAATGGAAGACCAATATTGGAATCCAAAGAAGCCATGCGGTGACCCATCATACCACTTCATGATGTAGTATACTATAGTCGTTGACATAACACCAATGAAACACCGTTCACTAGTATTACATCCCTCAGAATGGCACAACAAAAACACAGCGGGTCCAATACATGGCTAAAGGTTACAACTCACTCTTTACACAAGATCCAGAGAACACTCTAGGATAAGAGAAAGAAAAAACTTCTTAGAAAGAAGAATCAAAGATAAACAACGCAAGGAATATTATACTTTTGAGACTAGTATTTTAACTAAGGGGTTGACATTGCTGCTATTGCAACACACTACAGAAATAGGTTCTTTTGGCTAGAGGGTATATTCCTACCTAATCAGTAACTTCGTCTTCACTTGAGTTGATGTATATGTTGATTTCATTGTCTACATAGGAGATCTTTAGCTTTGGATGATGATTCCTAGAGCATAACTTGATGTAGATGTTGTCTATACCGGCTTCGGAATTTAGCAAGGGTTAAGAAGATACATTGAGTACGAGCGTACTCAGCAAGTTCACTAGAAAAGGAGTGTTTAATGCACTATAACTACAGCCACAGACCGTAGGTCGTAGGCAATGCAAGTTTTCATAAACATTTCTTCAAAGGTTGCTTTTATTCTGAAAAACTATGTCTGTCAGCCTTCACGAGTTTACCAGAACTTTCATGGAGTTCCTTTCCCGCCGTGTTCGCAGCTCCTTCCCGGAACAGGGAGTAACATGTTATAGTTCTTACACTCTGCAGAGGTGCGTTACCTTACCCATGAGAGATCAACTCTTTGTTGCACAACCAGGCAGCTTATTACCGTCCACAATTCCATGATGTGGGGCCCAGAAGATGATCCAAGCCAATCACTGCCCCCTTCGTGACCTCGCATGCCTCCTTGGTGTACACCATGCCCACATATTGAATTACGGCAATGGTTTGTACACTACTACAGGCACCCCCCCTTCAGCAACGCATTGATGTGTTGCCAAATGTATTTATAAGCGTTGCTAGTGCCTACACCAACAGATCTAGAATGCGTTGCTGTAGGTGGCGTTGCAAGGGTCTACGACAACACATATACATACGTTGGTAACCAATGCGAATAAGCGTTGTAAGATAGCAATGTATATAGTTAGTGCCAAACAACGCATCACATGCGTTGATGGTTACCATAGTCGAATGGGATATGAATGGACATACAAATTATTGGATCACCTAGAAGGATTGATACATATCATGATCAATTAATGACATTTACATATTGCCAACAAAGATTTTTTGGTCATTGTTGATAGTGTAGAATACCTGCTATGTAGTGAATAGTAAGACATTGTATATTAAATCAACTTTGTTTTATTACAAATAACATGATCCACAAAATAGATTTTCTACTCTAAACATTGATGATGAAAATAAAATTCTAAGCCAAAATATAAAACTATCTAGCCAGAAGCAACATCATCATCCTTGCTGTCAACATCTCATCCAGGCATCATTCATATCTTGGCATTCTACAACCACAAAACGATATATCTCAATTAGTACGATCATTGCAAAGATAAATCAAGTTAATAAATTAGTACATTTAAAGTGGAGAAACATGCAAAGGTTGGAATAATCTTCCTCATGCATGACAAATAATTTCGATCTTTTGGAGTGGCTCGTATCAGCTATTCAGTTTTTTCAAATGTGGCATCAACACACAATACCAAGAATTATATTCCATGTACGTTCTACTTTGCGTACTCAATTATATATTATATTCTGGATTGCTGAGTGTACCAGGTGAAACAATCTTGCTTAGATTTTCAAACTCTACAATATTAGTATAGATCCAACCTATTACATCCTTTATGTATGGCAGGACGCCCGTGCCATGGTTGAAACTCAAAAAGGGGGAGAAATTTTCCTAATTCTGTTGTGAAGCGCAAGAGATGAGTAATTTTTATATATACTTTAAATAAGAAATACTTAATTCACACATGCACTACCATTGGATTATTCTGTTTCCTGATTGAAAACCTAATACGAGTAAGATCATGTACCAAATACGAGTAAGATCATGTTGGCATAAATGAATATTTATGTTTATTAAGCCATCCTACAGATACGTACATCAGTTGATGTAGATATTTGACCCAAAGAATCCTATAATACCAAATAAATACTACTCCATGTATCGAATGATGGAAAAGTTCTTTCAGTTTACCTGTCATTCAGAGTTCTCTATCTTCCCATTTGGTTTTAGCATTCTTGCATCTCGGTTTTACATGTGTTGTTCAGTTTTTTCTATCTGAAGGGCAACAGATGAAATAGGCATCCTTTTTAATGAAGAAAGATGTATAATCTGAAAGTGGCGTGAGATGATAGTACATCAAAGATCTGATCAATATTCATAAGTAGTCCTAGCCCATGTAGTCTAGGCTTGTCTACTACTTTACTAATATTGCATTCAAGAAATTTCACTTACAGGTACCTTTCCATTACCTTTGTCGGCAAAATTTGACTTCTGTTATACAAGTCTCTTCAAATCATCCTAAATACATGAATAGTGTAGCTGATAAAAGAGGTTAAAAATTCAGAAGTCAATATAACTTACATAATCACACACATGTTGGCACGTGTAGGCATCAAACAATCCATGTTCTGCAGTTCTGCACTATAGCTATATGTGCCTTGATCTTTGCTGAATCTGAATACGACTGACATGCAAAGCCACATGAATAAATTATGTTCATACAAAAATAGCCAAGCAAAGTAGATCAATAAATTTCTGCTAGCTACGATGATAGTCAACTGCTTGGATTTGATACATATGACACTTTTCTACTTCCTCTGACTCATATTAGTTGACTTAGATCTGTCTAGATACGAATGTATCTAGACAAGTTATAGTGCTAGATACATTCATATTTAGATAAATGTAAGTCAACTAATATGGATCGATTGGAGGGAGTACTATAAAAAATGATAAAAAGATTTCTCAAGAACAAGCACAACTAAGGTTCACCAAATCATGGAATCATAAGTCATACCATACGCTAGTGCCACAGGTGACCACGGTTAGAGAGAGATCGATCCAACAAAAAGAGATACCAATTAATGAACATCGGTTACACACAGCTGCCTATGGGTAGTTGAGTACGCATAGAATTTAACACATCGGACGCCGAACATCACAAGAGGACAAGCTACCAACTAAATTATAGAAGTGACAATCTGCACCGCTGAACCACACATACACAGAAATTTCAACAGAGATGAAAATATGAACACGGCAATATTTGGGGGCAGGCGGCACTTTGCGATGGAGAGGCTGGTGAGTATTTGAGGGGCTGCCGGAGAGAGTGGAGGCAGTTGAGGACCGACCAGGCGACCACCATCACAATAATCCGAAAAGCCTAAGAAGCACAGATCTGTAGAAAAACAAAGAACAGTTGAAGAGAGACTACAGATATTGAGAAAAATTCTAGAGATATCAGTAGCCGAAGAGATTACCAGAGCCTACAGTGAGATCACGAAAAGATTACCAAAGCCAACCACGGTAGACGAATCAGCAGTGCCAGACATTTCCAGGCGGCGGCGGCATGATTGCGTTGACGGGAGGTGAGGCATCCTGGAGGTGGAGCGATATATGAGGAAGAGTTTCTATAGATGCGATTAGGATGGGGGAGTTATAGCCCACGTCATCTCCTGAATTTAGGCGTGGGATTTTCTTCTTCCGGAAAAGGGTGTGGAGAGGTGGGGAGTTGCCGAGTTGGATACACTGCAACGCATATATCCTACCGTTGGGAGGTATGCGTTGGTATATGCGGGTTCATGTTGTAGTGGTACAAACCGTTAGATGCCAGAACTATCGTGGGATGATGAGGGTTCCCACCCATATGCTGCATATCCTCTATGAATTACCAATTAATATGCATGCTACAAGGATAACAGCCACGACCTGCACATCCGGATTCATGGAGAGGAAGAAGATACAGTTGACTTCTCCGTCCCATTCCAAATCTCATGGTTAACGCATAATATACGGCGCAAGAATCACTGGCGATATTGGTTCTTAAGTCCTAGATAATATGTTCCTTTATCACCGGAACTTTTATAGTAAGTTATTACCTCATGGTAATAACCTATAATCATTTATTATGAAAATAGTATTTTCCGACCTTTTTCAAATGCAGGTGATAACAACACTGGATTTGTAAAATACTTTATAGAAAATAATCAAAGGACATGAGCAAGTGTGAACTTGCCTTTTATGATTGCAAGATTATGCACTCACGGTCTTCGAGATAATATAAGATTCAATATCTGAAATAAGCATCATTGGTCCGGTAAGGACTAATGTTTAAAGAAGCAATATGCTCTTATGCATAAGTAATGTGATGCACTTTATAAACGCGAATCCCTAGGATAACGTTGTTCTAGGGTTTGGATACTAAAAATGATGTCTTTAAAATGTGTTGTACTTTTAGATGAGATTTACATTTGTGCTTCTTATTAGGGCTTGTGAGTGTGTGTGAAACAATATGTAGTTACAATATCATAAAATAATGGGACACACATAATTGTGAAATGCTACTTAGGATTGCTTATATAAGAATTGTTGTTTTGAAGTGGCAAAAAGAATAACATTTGAAGAAAAGATTCCTTTTCTAAGGTCTAAACAATCTTTGTGGTTAAGCAATGTGATCAAGGTTGTTTATGCTTACTTGAATAGTTTGGACTTGAGATGATTAATGTATTAATTGGAATAGACCAAAGTTAATTATAAAAACATATGTAGTTTATTAGACATAATGTTTATAAGCCTTGAGACTAAAGTTAACTTTAAAAACATGGATGGTTTGGAAGTGTAATGCTTATGATATTTGTACCTTGTATACCTGGTAATGTTTCCTTAAGGTTACTTAAGAATGGTTATCCTTTTACTTGGTGTAGTGGTTTCTTGATTTTATAATGGAATAGTATCATTTACCTTTTTATAAATGAGTGGTGATAGTTGATAAACAAAGAAGTAATATTACTTAACTACTTATGGACTTACTATAGTGTTGTGATAATTTGATAAACTGGTGGTTGAAGTATATGGAAAAGGTTGGATTTAGTTACAATTATTTTTGGGGTTGTATAATTGTTTAGGACCTTTTATTAGAAAATAATTACTCATTTGGCTGAAGGATAATTCAATAAAATTGTAGTTAAAATGTGTTAAACTATTTTGACTTCATATTTTTAATGTTGAAGACTAATACTATTTATTAGACTCAATTGGGTAATTTTAGAAATATTAGCAATTTTTATTTACCCTTATATGAATTATCAATTAAGTAAATAAGTTTAAATTTGAGTTATTAAAGTATTTTAATTTTTATTTAACTCAAAAGTGGAATATTATATTTTTAACATGTAGGTATTATTTTTGTGATCATTTTGGTATATTGCATTTATTTTTGTGATTTAAAAATAATAAAATATGATTTTGACAATTTTTATTACTTTATAATTACTTAATAAATAATAAATATTTAATTAAGTGAAATAATAATACATGTTTATAGTTTTAAATTATTGTTTTTATTTTTCCAAGATTTTTGGTATTTATTTATATTCTTAACATTTACCATTATTAAAATAGGAATTATCAAAGTTTTATTACCTTTAAAATCTTTATTAAATAATAATTATTTAAAATTTTAACATAATAAGGTTTAATAATAGTTTTAAGTTATAGATTTTATTTTTCTAAACATCTTCATATATTATAAATATTTTTCTGAATTATAAAACAAAAGTTATTAATTAAACAAGATTTAATCATTTATTTGATTTCTGGAATATTAATAATTGAGTTTATAACATTTTATTTATTTCTTAAATAGAAAATAACTTTTTGTACCGAGGATAACTCTACCCAAAGTCACTGACTAGTGGGCCAGTGGCCACATCATCTCTCAAATTAAAATAAATGCATTTGTTACCGGCCTGATTGCTACCCCAAACAATGACAGATGGGCCCTAGGCCATGTCAACTGCCACGCAAGACAAATACTGGGTCAAACTAGCTGACTAGTCCGAGGGTGACGTTGGCATGACGTCATTCGAGCTTGATCCTCTCGGATCGATGATGGATCAGGTGATTTGGTGCGCGCGCGGGGCTGCGGTTAGATTCGTTGGAATGGGTGTCCCGAGGGACCTATTGGTGGTGGCGCCGCCCTATTTTGGTCACCGGAGGACGACCGACGACAAGCTCATGCGGAGGTGCTTGCGGGTGATCATGGCAGCATGGATTTAGGAAGCAAACAAATCATTTACGCGTACGAGGGGACTCAGTGACTCACCAGGAACACGATGGTGTGGTCGATAGGGCGAGGCGAGGTCGGAGACGACGGTGAGGTCGACGAACAACGCCGGGAACCAAGGGTGCAATTGGGTTGAGTCGCGCCTGAATGAGAGGAACACGATGGTCTCCACCATGGTCTTATCTGGCCGAGGCGAGCACGGAATCGCCAGCACCGGCTCACCTCCGATCTAGGGTTCTCGGTTCAAAAGAAGAACCCGAGAGAGAGAGAATTTCAGAGGGGGGAATGGGGATGAGGACGAACGGGGACGTCGTCGTGGCCTCCTTATCCTCTCTTGGCAACGGCGGCGTGCATCTTGACGCACTGACGACGGTAGACGGCCTCGGCATCGCCACCGAGCTTCTTCCAGCTGGAGGAAGACGACGATGATGGTTTTTGCAGAAAACCCCCTGGTACTTATTTTCTCTCAACCTGCAATCCTTCTCTGGTCCCACCCGTCAGTCAAAGAAGAGAACGAGTTGGGCTGGCTGTTGGGTTTTTGTGGGCTGCACATGGGCGACAGGTAAGAAGAGGGAAGTTGGGCCACAGCCAGGAATTGTTTTTTAATTGTTTTCCTTTTTTCTATTTTCTGTTTTACTTTTCAGATTTGTATTTAATCTATAATTTAAACTTTTCTAACAAAGTTTATTTGCTGAACACTTGCAGCAACAATTAGTATTGATTGAGATTTATTTTGTAAATCTTAGTGATAAATATTTTATATTTCTTTATTTTATTTATATAAATCCCCTTTTAATATTTTGTAGAAACCATTATTATTAATTTTCTTTCTATACTAAACCATGGCTTTGTTATATGATATTTCCTTATTTGTTTATTAAACTTGACTCTAGTTAGCTCATAGTTTGAATGGAAATTTTTATATATAATGATCCTATATCATTATTTGATGCATGAAATACAAAGGAAATTAATATGGTTAATATTACTCCCAATAATTTAGAAAATGGCAATGTATATATTCTATTATAATAAACACAGAAGTTAGGGTTTGAATTGTAAGTGCTTACCCTAGAGTTTAGGATTCTTAATTTATTTATATTTCTTTGTTGATGTGAGTAAAGATTTAATAGCTAAGCATATTGTCTTCTGTATGTGATCTTTAATGACATCACCTTTTAAAATATAAAGTTACATCTAAACTGTTTTATGGAAAATAATTTGAATAAAATAGCTTCTAACACATATGGTTAAGACAATTTGGAATGATAAAGATGTGCTTATGTGATGGGCTATAGGAAAATATTCCTTTAAAGTGATATGGAGATAAGATGATGGATTAATAACATGAAATGGATATTATGTTTGGTTTGAGATTTAGAGTTGGATGTTTACCAATAATTTCTATTTTCCATAATTCACAATCCTGGACTTCTAATTAAGGAATTCCTTTCCTAGATATACTACTTATTCCTATCCATCATCATGGTTAACATGATGAGCTTTACTTCATAAAAATATTCTTATCCACCTATTATTCTACTAAACTCATTGATAAATCCAATGAGTTTGACACTAAGCATTTCATGATCTTCATCTATCCAGACTTGGTTATATCAACTACTGTTCTGCTGATAACCTTCAATCCAATAAGTAGTTCCTTCAAACTCCACTCATAATCTTCCTTAATCATCCATCATCAATACCTTTCCAATAGATGTATACATCAACTATCTTTCTCTAAAGCTTACTACCCTTTAAGATGAATAACACTACTTCCATAACTCTATGCTATACTAGCTTTGATTTAATCATACTATCTACATTTACTTTACTCTAATAACTCATACTCCAATCCTCACATTATATTAATGTGACTAGTAATAACTACTCTTGGATAACTTACCTATACTAGGGTTTCAATCATGTTCTACCCACCAATGACACTTATACTTGATATAAGTATACCATCCTGGTGAGCAAGGCATGATCATTATAATCCTTTAATCATTTATTGCTTAGGTTTTCAGTTGGTTAATCAAGGTTTTCAGTTATTGAAATTATCTTCTTAGTATCTTTAATTGGATTAAAGCTGTTATTCATGGACTATGCCCCACTTGATCCAATAGAATTACTATTGGTAACTATCTTCAGGATTCATCCTTGTAATCTTCTTTCCTACCATATAATTATATATCTCAATAACTCTTCTATCATTTCAAGAGTGAGTTGAACTCCATCAATTATCACATTGATTTATTCTTCTTCAATCACTCCCATCCTATAGATGATATCTAAAACTAGCATTACTATTTACCTCTTCTTAGTTGTTTCTTTATAGTCACTCAAGTGTAAGCTATGTTATGGTAAAGAGTTGATAGATTGAGAACTGGTGAATCAATAGTTGATTTCTCAACATTGATGAACAACAGATATTGGAATATAACTCAATAGGGATGATAAGGATTGATGAGAGTAAATTCCAATATCAAGAATAGATAAGAAATAAATAAGTCAAGAGTAAATTATTACATTCTTAACTTGGTATTCCTGGGTTGTTGTGATGAGTAGTATGATATGATCCCTTAAGGATCAGATATTAGTCATTTAAGCAATGCATTATGATTTAATTGTTATTATATTTGATCTACCCTTAGATCAAATCATGATTACCCAAAAATAAGATTTTAGCAAAGTCATATTGAAACTTACCACATTCAACTTGATGGTCTACCTCAATTCCATCAAGTTGAGAGAATCTTCAATCATGTTAACAGGTTTTGTTCAAAACCGCGAAAATTATTCGAATTTTCTATGCATGAATGCAATACACACATCTGGGTTCAGCTTAATTCTAAGCTCTAATGCTGGGATGTTACAAGCCACAAAAAAAGGAACTACCAACAAGCATCATTATCAAGTGGATTGTTTCGATGACGTTATTGATTGGTTGCTTCAAGGACATGGTAATTGCTTCAACAAGAAAATTCCAAGCTCATTATCTGTTCGGTTGCTTTGAACCCAAAAGAACCCTTTTGATTTTAATTTAGAGAATTAGATGAGTCTTGCTAGACTATATCCAAAAGACTTTGATGATGCAAAACTAAGAGATCTTAGACATCACTGACATGGTTATACCCTACGGGTACGAGACTTTAGCATACCTGGTCCAGCCCAAGGAAGGCCCACAGTAGATATACACTGGTCCATAAAGATTTTCGGGTGGCCAAGGCCCATGACGCCTTCGGATCCTTGGAGAGCAAGACTAGCGGAGATAGGAAATTCAAAGGGGTAAAACCCTAGAACTTGTAACCGACTAGGACTATGCCCGGGACCTGCCTAAGTCTATATAAAGGCCAGGAGGGCACGTCCTAGATCTCTCGACTCATACTTTCGCACACGCATCCATGCCAGATTGAATTTGCGCACCCTGTAACCTTCGGTTCCGCCGTAATCAAGAGCAGACAAGCAGGAGTAGGGTTTTCCCTCCGGGGGCCTGAACCTGGGTAAATCTCGTGTCCCCTGGTTGCTTGTCTGTTAACCGTGCCATGATCTCCAGCATCCCCATCTTATCCAAAACCCAAGTCCATAACAATGGGCATTGACAAGATTAAACCTCGTCAATTGGTGCCGTCTGTGGGAATTGGGGCTGCTGATTGTGCGGTCGTGACGGTTCCGACCCGATCGATCTACAACTCCGCGGCGAGGGAGAATCACCTCCTCTTCGGCGCTTTCGACTTCACCGCCCACTCGCTGGCCACCATGAAGGATTTCGAGCCCGTAGGCGACGGACTCGAAATTTTGTTCGGGAGTTTCTGCTTCCAGGTGGGACAAACTGGCACCCTCCGCCTCCCTGAGCGGGTGCCCGTGCCGTCAATCAGGCCCGCCTCATGGGCTCCACACCCCGTGCTATGCACGTCACCATCGACAGATGAGTTCTACAGCAGCAGCAGCTGCAACTCCGATCTGTGCGATCCACCTTCGGATGAAGGGACCTACGGTTCTGGATCCGAAAGCTGCGGCAGCAGCCAACCAATCTGCAAGCGCTATCTATGCGCCGCAGTCATCCAAACCGACGAGGAAACGCCTAACCCGCCGCCCAACCGAAACGGCGAAAACAGAAGAAGCCAGTCCCCCCCACCCAACAGGGAAAACAACGGCCACGTCATCCAACTTAGCAAAGAAGGATGGGTGCAGGCGCGCCGTGCTGTCGTAGGCGACGCCGTCCTACCTGCAGACGCCTCACGTGACCTACTGATGGCATACCACTACCTCCTCATCGAGGAACACAAGAAACAAGTCAAGATGCAGGAGACGCTCGACAAACGCAAGCAAGCAGCCTCCGAGTCCAGCGCGCGACGAGCTGCGCTCTCCGCCATGGCACCCGGCTCTAGCACAAACGGAAACCAGGGAAACAAGCACCGCTCTCGGGTGGAGAACATGGATCCCAAGGAGCGGCGTGATGTGACCCGAACTCTCCACACATCGTTCATGGATATGGATGCCGACAGCAACATCATCCCGAAGACGCCACAAGCTGCGATCATGGCAGCCACTGCGTATCTCGCGGCTCACCCACCTCCGGAGGGAGACCCGAAAAGGGCCATGCATAGGTCCGCACTTACCGAACTAGGACTAATCGGAGCTACGCTCCACGAAGACGCTCCTGCGGAGCCGAAGAAAAAAGCTCCGGCCAGGCGCGACCGGAGCCCCACCCCCTCATCCGAAGAGGAAGAGGAGCACGACCTTCCTCGAAGGAAGAAGAGATCGCACTGCCATAAACGCGACTACGACGCCAGAGACAAGCTTACACAGCGCAAGATCGACAAAGCACGCGCCAAACGCGCATGCTTGTCTGAATCCGAGATGGATGAAGACGAAGGAGAACTCTGCGGAGCTCGATGCTTCAGCAGATCCGTTCGGCGAACACAGATGCCACGCAACTTCAAGCTACCTTCGGATACTCCGAAGTTCAACGGCATGCAAGATCCAAAGTCCTGGCTCAGCGACCATCTGTCATCCGTCAAGCTTCACGGAGGCAACAAAGAAACCGCCATGCAATGCCTTCAGCTGCAGCTGACAGGCGCGGCGCGGGTCTGGCTCAGCAGCCTATCATCAGGATCCATCCGAAGCTGGGAGGAGCTCGCTTATAGCTTCATCCGAAATTTCAAAGGCACCAGCAAGAGGCCCGCCTCAATCGAAGAATTGCGAGCCTGTACTCAGAGAACGGGTGAATATATTCGCTCATACATACTACGCTGGTCTACAACCAAGAACTCCGAAGCACACATCTCCGAAGAGCGGGCCATCGACACCTTCAGGGACGGCGTCAAGCGCCCAGACTTCAAGGAGGAACTTGGGCGTGTAAAGCCCAAGACACTCGACCACCTCATGGAAATCGCCAACAGTTGGGCAGACGGCGAAGATTGCATCCAACGAGCGCAATCTGATGAAGAGGACGACTACGGCCGAAGACGTGAACGCCGTAGCAAGAGGAGATCGCGCGTCTACGAGGACCGCGACGGACCCGACATGGTCGCGGCTGGCTACGCCGACCGCCGTAACGACAACAGCCGCAACAGCGGAGGATACCGCAGCGGAAACTTCCGTGACAGCGGACGACCAACGCAGTCGTGGCATCGCCGCGACCGCGACAACGGACCCTCAGCATTCGACAAACTTTCGGGTCCATGCACCATCCACTTCTACATCGACAAACAGGATGGAAAAAAGAAAGCCAGCCACATGCTCAAGGACTGCCGCGAGTTCCAGAAACTCAGCGAAGGCATGGTGCAGATGAGGCAACAAGCCCCAATCCCTGCGTTTGGAAATGCACCTGCGCCAGGTGAAATAGCACACGGAGCTCCTCCACCGCCGCCTATTGGAGGCCCAAATTAACCAGTTGCACCAGCGCAAAAAAATGTCGGGGTCCCATACCCCCCACCAAAGGGAGCACTAAATATGATCCAGAAGGGACGCCCCACCAACAGGGTGCAGAAGAAAATCACCCGACAAATTAACTTGGTCGTGGCAACTCCGCCTGCAATCCCTGAGTACCTCAGCGGATCGGAGTCCTGCATCACATTCACTCGTGCGGATCACCCTTGCCAGATCCCTCGCCCAGTTCATGCTGCCCTGGTGCTGGAGGCGCAGATCGGAGGCTTCGAGATGAGTCGCGTCTTCATGGATGGCGGTAGCGGCATCAACCTAATGTTCGCAAGCACTCTAGCAGCTATGCGGATCCCGCAATGCAGCCTGGAACAATCAGACACAACGTTCCACGGCATTGTCCCAGGAAAGGGAATATTCCCCCTGGGCAAAATAGGGCTCGACGTCATCTTCGGGAAGCCGGACAACTTTCTGCAGGAGCGCCTAGAATTCGAAGTGGTGGTTTGGCCATCGCAGTACCACGCCATCTTGGGGCGTGTAGCATTCGCAAGGTTCCTGGCCGTCCCACACCACGCATACCTACTACTCAAGATGCCAGGACCAAGGGGCGTCATCACAGTCCACGGGAGCTTCACCCGATCGGACCAATGCGACAGGGATTTCAACAAAATCTCCCAGTCTTTCGGCATGCAAGACGAGCTTGTAAGGCTCCACGAGGTGACGGACAATGGGCTACCCCCAGTCACAAGGCAGAATGCACCTGACATGTCCTTCGACTCCACCGTCAACACCAAGAAAGTGCAGGTCCATCCGACGGACGCCTCCAAGACGACGCTGATCGCCAATGACCTCAGCACCGCATAGGAAGGCGCGCTCGTCGAATTCCTCCGTGAGCGCTGGGAAATCTTCGCCTGGTGTCCTACGGACATGCTAGGAGTTCCCAGGGAATTCGCCGAGCACGCACTCAAAGTCTTCCCAGACACCAAGCCAGTCAAGCAGTCCATCCGAAGACTGTCGGAGCCACGAGCCGAAGCCATCGGCAAAGAAATCAACAGATTACTCGCAGCAGACTTCATCAGGGAAATCAAGGAAAGCGAGTGGCTGGCAAACACGGTGATGGTTCCAAAGAAGGACACGGACATCCTGCGGATGTGCGTAGACTTCACGTCACTAAACAAACATTGCCCAAAGGACCACTTCCCTCTTCCTCGGATCGATCAGATCATCGATTCGACTGCAGGTTGTGAGAAACTCTCCTTCCTCGACGCCTACTCAGGCTATAACCAGATTCGACTCAAGGTCGAAGATCAAGAGAAAACGGCGTTCATCACACCGTTCGGAGTATACTGCTACAACACAATGCCCTTCGGGCTAAAGAACGCGGGTGCCACGTACCAGCGATGCATGCAGGCCTGCCTCAAGGACCAGATCGGTCGCAACGTCCAAGTCTATGTCGACGACATAGTAATAAAAACCAAGGAGGCAAGGACACTTATCGACGATCTCCGCGAGACGTTCGACAACCTTGATCGCTACAGGATCAAGCTCAATCCGGAAAAGTGCGCTTTCAGCGTCCACTCGGGCCAGCTGCTAGGATACTTCATCTCTCAACGAGGGATTGAGGCGAACCCGAAGAAAATCAGAGCCATCATGGCAATGGAGAAGCCGAAAAAACTCAAGGGCGTCCAGCAGCTCCCAGGTCGAGTAGCGGCACTAAGCAGGTTCATCAGCCGTATGGGCGAGAAGGCCCTACCATTCTACCAGCTGCTGCGTAAGGCAGACAAGTTCGAGTGGACACCAGAAGCCAACGACGCATTCGAAAGCCTCAAGCGGCTCCTCTCCACCTCGCCCGTTTTGGTCACGCCAAAGGAGCGCGAGCCCCTGCTGCTGTACATAGCAGCCACACACCAGGTGGTCAGCACCGTACTCGTGGTCGAACGACCCAAAGAAGGCAAGACCCACGGGGTCCAGCGCCCAATTTACTACCTCAGCGAGGTACTGACACCAACAAAACAGCGGTACCCGCACTACCAGAAGCTATCCTACGGCGTGTTCATGACGGCTCGACGGCTGAGCCACTACTTCCAGGAGCATCAGGTGATGGTCGTCAACGAGGCACCCCTGAACAGCATCCTGAATAACCCAGAGTCCACAGGACGCGTGGCCCTGTGGGGCACCGAACTATCGCCCTTAGACATCGTCTACGAGAAGCGACACGCAATCAAATCTCAAGTCCTTCCGGACTTCCTGGTGCACTGGATGGAGCTGCAGCTGCCAGACACCCCAGACATGTCGCAGTCCTGGACAATGCATTTCGACGGCTCCAAACGTGAAGCCGGAGTAGGGGCAGGAGTCATACTGACCTCCCGCAAGGTGACAAGATGAAGTACGTTCTTCGGATGAAGTTCAGAGCCTCCAACAACGAAGCCGAATACGAAGCCCTCATCCATGGCATGAGGATGGCAAAGATATGCGGCGCAACGCGCCTGGTCATCTATGGTGACTCCAACCTCGTCGTCCAGCAGACGATGAACGAGTGTGACGCACACGCCAAAAACATGATCGCGTATCGCGCGCTATACAACGCACTCGAAGGAGAATTCGACGGCTGCGAACTTCGGCACGTTGGAAGAGAGAGCAACGAGGAAGCCGATAGACTCGCCAACATCGGCTCCACTTGCGCAAAGGTACCACCAGGTGTGTTCCTCGAACAAATCTGTGTGCCATCCATCAAGCGGAAATTCCCCAAGGGTTCACCCGAAGAAGCAGAACACTCGGGGGCTACGCTACCCGAAGGTCATGAAGGACCCGAAAAGTTGGATACCGAAGTTGCCATGGTCAACCTAATGCAGGTCATGGAAGTCGAAGAAACTTGGATGCAACCATACCTCCAGTTCCTGATAAACGGAGAACTACCTGACAACCCGACAGATGCCCGGCGCATATCTCGTCGGTCAAAAGCCTTCACCATCATCAACGGCGAACTGTATAAACGCAGCATTACGGGCGTACTATAACGGTGCGTCACCATCGACGACGGCAAGGCCATACTCCAAGACATCCATGAGGGCATCTGCGGCCACCATGCAGGCAGCCGCTCCCTTGTCGCCAAAGCTCTACGAGCAGGATTCTACTGGCCAACGGCCATGAGCGACGTAAAGGACATCGTCCGAAGATGCAACGGGTGTCAACGGTTCGCCGACAAACCGCACACACCTGGGTCCGAACTTAGACCCATACCCATAGCTTGGCCTTTTGCTCAATGGGGCCTCGACATGATCGGCAAACTGCCAAAGTCCTCGAAAGGGGGACACGTCTTCCTCCTGGTCGCAGTCGACAAATTCACCAAATGGATCGAGGCCATGCCAGTCACCAACCAGAAGGGCAAAACCGCCGTCAAATTCTTCGAATCCATTGTCTACAGGTTCGGCGTGCCGCACAGCATCATCACCGACAACGGATCGAACTTCATCTCCGAAGAATTCCAGGACTTCTGCGAAGGCCTCGGGATCAACATCACGTATGCCTCAGTGACACACCCGCAAACAAACGGGCAAGTGGAAAAGGCCAACGGTCTAATCGGCGCCGGCATCAAGAAGCGCCTCATGAGCTCACTCGAGCACAAAGCTAGAAACTGGACGAAAGAGCTACCGTCTGTCCTATGGAGCTTACGGACTACGCCAAACAGCTCCACCGGCTACACACCGTTCTTCATGGTGCACGGGGCTGAGGCCGTGCTACCAGCCGAAGTACGCCACCAGGCTCCACGAGTCGTCGCTTATAGCGAAGCCGAATCCACGGCCGCACTCGAAGATGCCGTCGACACACTCGACGAAGCACGGGATATAGCAGCAGCTAGATCAGCGGTGTACCAGCAAAGTCTTCACAACTACCACAGCCGCCGGCTGCGCCCAAGGTCCTTCGTCGAAGGAGACCTCGTCTTACGACTCAAGCAAAAGCGACCGAATAAACTCGAGTCACCATGGGAAGGACCCTATGTCATCACCGAAGTCATCCCAGGTGGCGCCTATCGCCTCAAGCACGTGGAGTCTGGAGTCGCATGCTCCAACCCATGGAACATCTCGCACCTGCGATGATTCTACCCGTAGCAACCTACCCCCTTTTACTTTCAATAAGGCTTTCAGCCAAGGCTACTCAGTCGAACCATGTACCTCCTTCATTACGATATAAATAAAGCTAAGTGTCTCGCCCCCAACCTTCGGTTGACTATTTTACTGCAAATCTACTATATGCTATATACGCACTCGGGGGCTCCCCCCACCTCACGATTTCATCGACTGAGGACCAAACGTGTACACCTGAGTAGCTGACCACGTCAGGCAAACGAAAAGGACACGTACTCAGTCAAAGCACTGCGTGCTCACAAACAAGCAAACCTTTACAACAAAGGGCACAAAACGCCCAGCCGAAATATACAAATTTTACATCTCTCTGTCTATTTTCAGGTCCTACCTATTCTGAAGAATAACCTGAGCACGCTGCTCAAACAAATCTACAATCTGTTCGGCATACTGCCTTACAGCCGCGTAATGCGGACGCATGTTCCACTCGCCACCATCTGGTCGAAGAGGTGGCGCAGCTGCCACAGCAGCCAAATCTACGTCAGGGCGGTGCACCCTCACAAGTGACAAGGCAGCCTTCACTCCTGCGACGAGCTGCTGCCGCACCAGCTCCTTGACATTGCTGACACTCCGAAACCTCGACAGAAGACCTGCAAGGGTCGTCGGCACGGCATCCAAAGGAAACATGACGTGCAGCACCCAAGAAAGTGATGTCTGCACCTGGCGGAGCACCCGCGAAACTTGATGAACACGATCCTGCATCGTCGCCAGAACCAGGGCGCGATCGCGATCCATCCAGAAGAAGCCGCCGGCCTCCATGTCCTGTTGAGTCAAGCAGTTGACCCGAACAGCAACACGCTCTTTTTCTTCCCTCGGAGCAAGATTCGCACCTGCGACAACCACACAAAACAAGAATAAGGCCAGCAGGCTCACTCGAAGAACTGAGCTACAACCCGAAACAAGGACCAACTTACATTGCAGCTGCTCGGATAGCCGACCGAGCTCCGCCATCAAGTACTCCTCTCTGGCTGCGCCACGATCTGCCTTGGATTTCCAAACGTCGGCACGACCGCGTTACCCGAGCAATTCCCTCCCCAAGCTGCGCACGCGATCTCGAAGGAAAGCGAGCTGCGAGGAATCATCCAACGATGGTCGCAAGGGCTTTGCGGATGAAGTGTCAGCTGGGTCAGCACCCGAAGGAACCTATAGCAGCAGAAAAAAGAAGGCACAAAGACATTTCAGCCAAGAATAGAGCACAACTCGGAGGAATTCATTAAATATATAAAAGCCACTGCGTGGCACAAGGATGGTACTACAAAAGATATTTACAACAAAAGTAAACTACATACTACCCTACATCTGCTATGCCTAAGGCGCAGGACACTGAGTCGCCTCAGAGCCAGACTGCCTAGCTTTGGCCTCGCCCTGCTGCCGTAATGCGTACTCAGACAGCAAGTCAATGAGCTTGGGCCCATATCGTCTGCAGCGAGCGGAGTAGGCAGCGAAGGCTACCTCGGATCCATCCGCAGCCGTCGGCATCCGAGAGGTGATCTGGGGCAAGTCCAGCTCCGCCCCAGCCGCCATGGCCATTGCCAGCCCGACAGACGCGCCGATGCCCTTCTGCTTGCGCTTGTACGCCGCAGGCGCTTCGGCTGACAGAGCCTCTGCCAGGGCATCCACATCTTCAAGGGTTGCGCCCTTCGGGAAGAGCTCCTAGTAGAAGCGACCAAGGACCTCTTTCGCCTTGGCAAGGGAGTTGACGACAGTGCCGCAGCGGTCTTCGACCGCCACAGTGGCATCATCCAGAGCACTCCCGTGCTCCAGAGCACCGCGGTCGAACTCGATGCCTGCGGCATCTGAGACAAAAATGAAGAAAAGTATGAAGACAGGCAGCATGGAAGAAGACCCGTAGAAAAAGAAACAAGTACAAAAATCCAGCACTCACCCGAAATAGCCTTGGCAGCAGCCATGAGCTTTGCCGCCACCCCTCTTTCACGAGCAGCCGCAACGGTGGCCAGCTGCTCCTCACGATCTGCGGACTCCTGCTGCAGACGCTCCTTTGCTTCAGCTGCCTTCGATAGCTCTAGCTCAAGGCGCTCTTTTGCGCCAACGGCGGCTTCGGCCTTCTGCTCCGATTGGCCAAGGCTCTTTTTAAGAGCATCAACCTCACGGAGAGAGTCGTTATGCTCCTCTGCATTTAAGACAAGCAAGTGTCAAAGAACATGACCAGGATAAACAAGAGAAGTACTAAAACGCAGACGAATACCTTGAAGCTGCCGCAGTTTCGCCTCCAGGGTCAGGCGTTCCTCCACCAGCCGCTTGGCCTCTTGGACAAAAGGCTGCAGAAAAAGGCAATAGCAGTAAGAACAGGACTTGGGGCTACGCCCAACACAAAGAAGCAAAAACAACATCAGCACACGAAGACACTCGGGGGCTCCCCCCGTGACATGAAGCAGAAAAACTTACGTGCTCCGATGGCGACCCCGAAGGCCCGCCTGCGAAATTCTGAGGCGCAACCACCAGCCCCTCCCGCACAGGAGGATCTGGAGCAGCGCCACCCGAAGTCGCCACCGTCTGAGGAGGAGGCGACACAATGTTCGACTCCCCCATCATCTCCCGCGCACCATCACTAGAGCCGTCGGAGGATTGCCTGCATACAAACCAATCAACACAAGAGCAAACAATAATGAAGGGAAAAGGACAACAGTACAACAAGAAAACTTACGAGCCCAATGCACTCAGATCGAAGATAGGAGAAGCCCTTCGGGCCCTCTTCTCCTCTTTCTTCTCTTCCTTCTTCTCCTTCTTTTCTTCCTTCTTCCGCTTTGCTGGCGGGTGCGGAGCAACAGCTCGCACAGGAATAGCAGGAAGGGGAGAGGAAGAACCTCCATGACCATCACTATGGCGCTCAAGGCCCGGAGGATTTCTGGGAGTCGAAGGATTTGAGGCATCCGAAGACTCGCTCGAGCTCCGTGATGGCTTGCGCGTATGGTCCTCACTCGACTCGTCGGCATCCTCCGCCGGAGATCGCGCCGAAGGAAGCTCGGACACGAAATCAACCACTTCATTATCCGGGGCATTCGGATACCTTTCGGGCAATGGTGGTACCATGCCCGGCACTTTGAAGCTCTACAAGATGAGAAGGAACTTTGTTAGCAAACAAAGGAAGCAAACACACACTCAACAAAAAAAGGGGAGGAGCACTACGTGCACAAATCTACACCTTCGGCACGACCAACGTTGAAGAGAAGGGATGAGTCAGCGACTTCCCCGGGATTTCTTCTCCGGCCTTGAACTTCAGCAGCACGCGAAGATCCTTGTCAAGATTCCCCTCGGAGATTTTCTCACTCGAAACCCTCGTCGGATCACGGCGCCCAGAATAAAGAAACATCGGGTGCGCCCTTGCTTGGAGAGGCTGCACCCGACGCTCAAGAAACGTCTGGATGATGTCCACGCCGTTAACCTCCTTCTCAGGAATCAGTTGGAGATCCTCCACCCGACGGTAAAGGGCCTCTATCTCCGCCACCTCACCGTCTAAGATTTGGTTCTTCCAAGACCTCTTCTTCTCAATCATTTGAGAAGGGTCAAAGGGAACAAGACCAAAATCTTGCCTAGGCAAAACAGAGTCGCGGATATAAAACCATCGCCTCCGCCAGTACTGGACAGATTCGGACATGGAAAAAGAAAAGAACTGCACATTGGGACTAAGGGAGATGATGAAACCCCCAGTGGGATACACACCATCCGAACCAGATTGCCTCTTCACGGAATAAAGCTTCCGGAAGAGGCCAAAGTGCGGCTCAATGCCAAGCCAACACTCGCAAAGTGTGATAAAACACGCAATGTGGAGAAGAGAGTTGAGAGACAGATGATGGAGTTGAACCCCATAGAAGAAGAGCAGTCCACGGAGGAAGTCGTGGACCGGAAAAGAAAACCCACGAATCACGAAGGCAACAAACATAACCCGGTACCCAGATGGGGGACGGGGGATTACCTCATTGCCAGGGAGCCTCACGGCCGTCGTATCTTGCGGGATCAGGCCCCGCTCACGCAGTTTGCGGAGATCGCTCTCCCGCGTCTCCGATCGCCGCCAGCCACCATCGGTGACACGAGCAGCGGTGGTGCCCTTCTTGCCTCCGGCGGCGCTGGTCCCAACCGCAGATGAAGACTTCTTCGCTTTCCCCATGGCGCTACGGCGGTGGTGGCGTTGCCAACGAAGAAAGAACGAAGGAAATGTGGAAGAAACTCTCAGCGCGCAGCAAGAATCGCTCAAGAACAAGGAGGCAGTGAACAGATGAACTAGTGCGGTGAAAAACAAACCACGATTTCACCAAGGATTATAACAGCGAAGACGACGCACGCTGGCCGTCCATCGAGAAGACCTAACGCCAACGGTAGATCTGGCCGTACACGTGTCAGCATCACAACGAACCGTCGTTACCACGCCGTCCACTACGCGCGGAAATCGAGGAGACACCGTAATCATATCCACGCCGCGCGTGACCAGTCAATTCAAAGTCAGGAAGTGGGACCCACTCTTCGTCCAGTCAAGTCATCTCTGGCGTAGCAGTCGCTTGAGGTCATCAATCATCAGCACTGGCGTCATCAAAAGTTATACTAGCACCAACTCCGGTTGCACAGCTAAGAGTACTCACTCGAATCTACGATTCGATTAAATACTCGGGGGCTACTCCTATCAGGAGCGCTGGCTGCGCACCCGACAAACAAATGAGGACAAAATTACTTCTCTAAGTCCTACGTCGAGTCTACGACTCTACTACGGACTCGGGGGCTACTCCCATAGGGAGGATGGATTTAAACATCCGAAATTTTTTGAGTCCTGCGGACTTAACAACTGAAACAATGCTTGAACTAAAGTCTCCGTTCGAGTCTACGACTCGAACAGACACTTGGGGGCTACTCCCATAGGGAGCGCTGGTCGCGCACCCTATGAAATCTTCGACTGCGATCTTCCGGATCAGCACGCAAAAACTTTTTGGGAACTCTGCCCCAACAAGACGCTAAGTGAGCAACGTTCTCCTTGGCCACCCGAAGCACCTGTGCGGTGACAAACATTCGGATGCTGTGTCTGCGACACAAAGATAAGACCTACAGATATCATCTGATGGCCTGGCAACGCACCTGACTGCGCTCTGCTAGTATGAAGCCGTACCAGCAGGTACGATGAAAAATCCCGACGGACGCGTTGGGTACACCAATTAAAATCACTGGAATTCCACTCCTGTAAGTCCTCCGCGGCCTGAGTCGAATTATGCCAGCATATGTTCCAGGTCCAGGTTGAGGGACCCGAACCTGAAGAAGATCGTGTTGTTTCGTCCTAAGACAGTTAACTGACCCTGATCCGTCGGGTGAGTCAGACACACGCATCAACAATCCCTATGCTCATATACTATTAAAACATAGTTGCACCCAAAGAATGGAAGAGTCCTCAGTCGAATCTACGATTCGACTGATCACTCGGGGGCTACTGACATGGTTATACCCTACGGGTACGAGACTTTAGCATACCTGGTCCAGCCCAAGGAAGGCCCACAGTAGATATACACTGGCCCATGAAGATTTTCGGGTGGCCAAGGCCCATGACGCCTTCGGATCCTTGGAGAGCAAGACTAGCGGAGATAGGAAATTCAAAGGGGTAAAACCCTAGAA
Organism: Avena sativa; assembly: GCA_916181665.1. Classification (NCBI taxonomy): domain Eukaryota; kingdom Viridiplantae; phylum Streptophyta; class Magnoliopsida; order Poales; family Poaceae; genus Avena; species Avena sativa. The sequence continues at coordinate 68,427,883 of OV702297.1, forward strand.
CTTGTAACCGACTAGGACTATGCCCGGGACCTGCCTAAGTCAATATAAAGTCCAGGAGGGCACGTCCTAGATCTCTCGACTCATACTTTCGCACACGTATCCACGCCAGATCGAATCTGCGCACCCTGTAACCTTCGGTTCCGCCGTAATCAAGAGCAGACAAGCAGGAGTAGGGTTTTCCCTCCGGGGGCCTGAACCTGGGTAAATCTCGTGTCCCCTGGTTGCTTGTCTGTTAACCGTGCCACGATCTCCAGCATCCCCATCTTCTCCAAAACCCAAGTCCATAACAATGGACATTGACGAGATTAAACCTCGTCAATCACTTCATCTTTATATAACCGGTGTGTGAGCAGATGACCGATTCTCTGGTATAAAAAATATATATGAGCTCTCTCAAAAAATGGTGGAGACCGGGAAACACATTTGCTATCCTTTGGTATATTGACTATTAAAGCTAGCATTGGTCTTGCCAGTTTCCACTGCTACAGTTGAGAGATGCTTTTCAGCAATGGGAATTGTGATAACATATTTGCACAATTTTTTTAGTGATGACACCTTGAAATACAACCTCATTTGTTACGTGGAGAAGGGAGAAACGAGGAAGGTTACCAATGATATGGTAATTGGTCGCTTTGAGGCCATGCAGGATCATAGGAACCATTTTAAAGGTAATGGTATTTACTTATTAATTCAGTAGACAAATTTAATATGTTTCTAAGTGTTTTTTTCTTTCTTGTGTAGGCAATAGAGATCCATTGTCGGTGCCATTTTTATGTTTTCATAGTTTGGAAATTGGAATGTTTGGGTACCTTATGATTCATTTTTGCATGATGAATTATTATTTTAATTCGATATCTTATGTTTTCTATTCAGTAAGAATTCTCACCGTTACACCGCATTATATTTACATTGAGTTGCAGGGTGTGTTACGAATCCATAGTTTTGGTTGAGAATGCTATTGTACATGGGACAGCCGGACATTTTTTTCCTTGGTCAACCGTGGCAGTTTCTGGGCCTACCGACATGAAACGAGGGTGTATCTGAGACAGGTTCAGCTGTCGCGTTAGAGAAGACCTATTATAATTTTCACAGGTAGTTTAGTCAGCTAGCAAGCATTGTTTGAAACATTATCCACTTCAGACGTCACTTGCAGAGATCTATCAGAAATCAAGAAAACTCATGATAATCTTGCTTGTGCACCTAAACACACAATTACATTTGTAATATGTTCATGTTTATCAAGATCGACCACTGCCTTTTCCATCACTGAACTAGTCGTCAGGAGCGGTTAAATACTTGAACGCAAATCCACGACTGCATGCAGTCGTCAGTGCACTTTTAAACAAAGTGTCTACTGGTAAGCGGAGGCTATCACAAAGAGCCTAAATATATTTAGTTCAGGCTATCTTTGTTATCAAGAAGCAAAGCTGTCTCTATTGATTCATCCGATTAGTCAGCTTTATCTTGCCCAGGAAGCCGTGGATCCAAGCACTGCTACGTTAATTCTACCTGGCTGCCGCCCATAGTGTCTTGGGGGCATTTGTGACCAACACCCAATTTGTCACCATACTTATCACCACACTCTACACTGCACACGCCTTTAAAATACATTTAGGAGTTCTGAGAAAGTCTTAGTGCCGTTAATTGGGTCTAGGTTCAACAGGGAAAAAATTCTCAAGAACAAGGAAAAGTTGATTCATACATTAGTGAACCAATAATATGGATACAATATCAATTTTACAAACATGCAATAACTTTGCATGTTGCTTCATAGATAGATATATAGAGATTACAACGATGATGAGTACTTTTCTTTACCATGCATGTCACAATCCACCAACGGTTAGGTGGCACATGAAAATGATCATAAATTGCTACCCGGTAGTCATAAATATGTAACATCGGTCAAGCAAATGGTGCACACACAATGGCCACGGACAACTCTATCTCTAGAAGTTCAAGTACTTACGGTTGAGATGGCTTTGGCTCGAGTGGAGGCTTGGGGAACCCATGCAATGAGACGGATATGAAGCTCTTTTATGCCACCACAAAAATAGTCGTTCGAAATGGTGAGAAGACTCCCTTTTAGGATGCGCCTTGGATAAATGGAGCAAGGCCGGAGGATATTGCCCCGCACATTGTCTCCATCTCCACAAGAAAAAAGTGGAACGTATCGCAAGCTCTCCGCAAACGCTTGGGTAAAAATATCAAAATGGATGCCTCGATCTCTCACTATGGACCATCTTCGGCAATTTGTGTCCCTTTGGTCTCTTGTTAGTCATATTAACCTTGATGGTGACGAGTTGGACACGATCTCTTGGTCCCTCACCGAGGATGGACAATGCTCCTCCAAGTCGGCCTATGAGGCACAATTCTTCGGAGCTACATCATCACCACTTAGCTCCTCGGTTTGGAAAATGTGGGCTCTGCATAAAGTAAAGTTCTTAGCCTGGCTTGCTATTCAAAATAGGATTTGGACGGCCGACCGGCTTCAAAGGAGAGGATGGCCAAATTGTGTAGTTTGCCCCCTATGCAAGCAAGTACCAGAGTCGGTGGAACATCTTTCGTTCATTGTCGTTACACCACTAGAGTTTGGGGGATCATCAAGAGTAGGCTTGGACTACACTTCGTCGACCCATCTTCTTGGACAACCCTTTCCATCTGCATTTGGTGGCACACCATGACGCGACACAAATACTTGGCCTCAATTACCCTCCTTTCGTCGTGGGAGCTTTGGAACAAGCGCAACGCAAGAGCCTTCAACAAGAAGCACAAGCCACCTACGGTGATTTTTAGTAACATTAAGTTTGAGGCGAAACTTTGGGTGCTTGCGCGTGTTAAGCGTATGAGTAATCTTATTCCGGGAGATTACACCCTTATGTATTCGGACTTTTATTTTCTTGTACGAACCTCTCCCCGCTTAATTAATAGACTGGGACAAAGCTTTTGTTCCTGTTTAAAAAAAAGGTCGAGTACTGGTGCAACCAACGCAAAAGAGCATGTTGTGTTCTGGTCCGGAAGATCAGAAAACTTTCATGTAAATGATGTTCTTTGGACCTGATGTATCTTATTTAGTCAAAAGTAATAGTATGAGGGCCATGAGAAACATTTTAGAATATCATAACTTTGTAATTCCGCACTGGCATATTCATGCGAAAATCGGTCAAAATTATGTGTTCAGAACCCTGTGTGTATAGAAAACGTCGTAAGTTTATGAATGGAACCGAGAGAATACTACATTGAGAAGACGAGAATTCAGAGCTGGATTTGCCAATTTGCCATGCATATCTCCTGTGACTTATAGATGAGCATGGGCGAGATGCCACCGTCCCAGGATCCACCTTGAAACCTGAAAAAGAGGAGAAAAATCAGAATGATGGTCGGCCACCATTTTTGCATACTACTACTACTCCATATATGTAAGCGCATGCACACGTAGGATTACTTGGTGGAGCAGATATACCAACATATTTTCCAAACAAAACTTGTGATGTTGAACAGCCAATCAAGTTCTAGCACATAGCAGTGACTGTTTCAATCGGGTTGAACATTTCCTCTCGTGTTTGACAATATGTCATGTTTGCTTCACTGTGCCACCTTGAGGCAGCCATCTGCGGCTATATATAAGAACATGTATCCATGCCTTAATGGACACAAAAACACATCTCCACAATGGCCTCATCTTCCTCCCTCTTTATCTTCGCCATCCTTCTTGGGCTGGTTTCATGGCAGGCCGCTGCCTATGATCCTAGCCCTCTCCAGGACTTCTGTGTCGCCGACATGAAGTCGCCTGGTATGTATTAGGTTGTATGTAGATGTATGTGTGTATTTAATCAATGTCGCAATGTTCTCGCAGTATATTTGTGATGGCATATGTAGCATTTTGCATGCTATATTGATATTAAAACAAAATATCATTTATAGTTACTCAAACCACGTATTTACTACTTTCTCACCTTTGTGTTACTTTATCTTTGCGTGCAGTGCAAGTAAACGGATTCCCTTGCAAGGACCCAATGGCTGTCAACCCGGACGACTTCTTCAATCCAGCCATGCTTGACCAACCCAGGGATACCATGAAGAGCAAGGTCGGCTCCAACGTCACCAACATCAACGTCATCAATTTTACTGGCCTCAACACCCTCGGCATCTCGCTGGCACGCATCGACTATGGTCCATTGGGTGTGAACACGCCACATATACACCCACGTGCCACCGAGCTCCTCACTGTGCTCGAGGGAACACTCTACCTTGGATTCGTCACATCCAACCCAAACAGACTCTTCTCCAAGGTGGTTAAGAAGGGTGATGTTTTCGTATTTCCAAAGGCAATGATTCACTTCCAGATGAACCTAGCGCATGACAAGCCGGCTGCTGCTTTGTCATCACTCAGCAGCCAAAACCCTGGTGTTATTACAATTGCAAATGCAGTCTTTGGATCAAAGCCACCTATTTCGGATGATGTTTTGGCCACGGCGTTTCAGGTGGAAAAGGACCTGATCCACTGGCTCCAATCTCAGTTCTGGGAGAACAACAACTATTAACTTTTCTATAGGTGTTTGCGCCTGTGAGAAAGTTAATATATAATACTAGTATATAGAATAAATGGCATATACATGTGCCCCGTGAGAGCGTGAGGTTCTTCTTTTCCTTTTGAATTATGTTATTTGTGGGATTGATATTTTAGTATGGTGTTGATGTATGATTTTCACTATTTAATAAATGGAATACAATGGCATGTTTATAGTTCCTTGTTATTGAGATAGAAACATCCATGCACTTCATGAAGATAATTCTATGATCAAGCATGTGTGTTGTTTCTAGACTCTTGGTATTTATGAAAAATGCGTTGGAGGAGTAAGAATCGCAGAGGAAGGAGTGGAGCGATAGATAATCTGGCCATACATGACTCCTCCCCATGCATATATTGATTTAGAGGATTAAAGTATCTCGAGGGTTTTACTGTTCTAACATGGAAGGTTTATGCGGCATATCAGTCCTATCAACCTAGGAAATATGAGTTTTACTCAAGACCATCAATCTAGCCGGAAGTCAACTTGACCACCAACTCGCAGACTCTCTACAACCCTTTGTAGAGGCGGCAAGGGTACCCCCTTGCGTTGTCCTGGTTTATGAAGTTAAGCAAGATCAGATTAGTCACCAGCTTATATAGCAAGTGGGTCACCAAGGCGTGCGTGCGTGTGTGTTTTGCGAAAACCAAGTTGTCTGTTTGTGTATGCTAAAAAAAACAAAGTTGTGTGTTTATGACACGCTGGCACTCTGTATAGACAGGTGTTAAGTTCGTTGATGTGTCATTTTGTTTGTTTTGCAAAATACACTCACTTTTTGTCCATATGGATAAAATCTAAATCAAACATTTTATCAAACAGGTGGCGCGTGTCTTGTCCTGCACGCCATGACCCGCATGGACACTCCCTCGTCAACCTTGAGCGTGTCGTGGCCATGATGTCGCCCCCCCATGAAGACATCGCAGACAAAGGCCGTATGTGGGCGCGTCCACCGCCAATCACGGAGCTTCGTCTAATCTGAATGACTCTTTACTATATGCCTATGATATCTATTACTTCTTGGCCATTGCCTTTTTTATACCGAGTACACCACAGTACTGCTTCCTGTTTAGTTTGACGTCAAGTGGAATTCACCTCTTTTTTGGATCATGGATCGGCAAGGTATTTCCTCTTTTTTGTTTCTTTTTCTGTTTCTTTGCCTCTTTTCTGATTCTTTTTGTGTTTTACTTTTAAATATCTATTACTTCCTGACCATTGCCTTTTTTATACCGAGTACACCACAGTACTGCTTTCTGTTTAGTTTGACGTCTAAGTGGAATTCACCTCTTTTTTGGATCATGGATCGGCAAGGTATTTTCTTGATACGTCAGAAACGTATCTATAATTTTTTATGCTTCATATTTGTTTAGTATCTATTTTGTTTTACTTGTCCACACTTTGAGGTGCTTTTTACATGTTTTCTGTTACTAACCTACTAACAAGTTGCAACAGTGCCAGATGCCTGTTTTCTATTGTTTTTGGTTTCAGAAAAGTTAGTAAAGAAATATTCTCGAAATTGGACGAGACAAACGTCAAAGTCAATTACTTTCCGTGGGGAACAAGAAGTCCAGAGGGGAGCCGGAGGGGCCAGCCAGGGGGGGCAGACCCACCCCAGGCACGGGTGGGCCCTGTCCCGCGCCTGGCTAGGGTTTGGCTACCCTGGCCGCCGCCTCGGCCTCCCCCTTCGCCTATAAGAAGCCCCCGATGCAAAAACCCTGAGTACTCGATCAAATATCCACGAAACCGTCTGTAGCCACCGCCACCATCGTCCCTAGATCGGGGGATCTGAAGTTCTTCCCGGCACCCTGCCGGAGGGTAGATCATCCCGGAGACCTTCTCTCCGGTATGATGCGTGATTAGTTCCACCTTGGACTATGGGTCCATGTAGTAGCTAGATGGTTTTATCTCCTCCTTTGTGCTTTCATGTATAGATTTTGTGAGCTCCGTTCATGATCAAGATCTAATCTATTTGTAATCATGCATGTTGTGTTTGCAGGGATCCGATAGATATTGAGATTATTGTGTTGGTTTGATTAATGGTTTTGTCTTTATGATTTATCATGTCTGTGTTGTTTGTGATCTTTCATGCTCTCCGTTGTTAGTAGCTATCTTGGCCAAGTAGTTGCTAGTGACTCCAAGAGGGGGTATTTATGCTCGATAGTGGGTTCATGCCTCTAGTTTCCAAGGGAAGTGACAATAATCTCTTCGGTTGTAGATGTGCTGTTGCTACTAGGGAGAAAACAACGGTCTCTTATTCATGGAACATGTGGACTGTTTACCTTACATACGTTGCTTAAAGCAGTTGTCTGTTGCTTACAACTTAATATTGGAGGGGGTTTAGATGGTAACCTGAAGGTGGACTTCTAGTCATAGATGCGGTTGGATGACGATCTATGTATATTGTTGTATTGCCCAATCGAATCTCATAGGATCTTTCTGACTAGTAATTGCATTGTTATGCCTTGCTCAGTTCCTGTCAATTGCTCTGCTGTAATTTGTTTACCCTTCATGCCATGTTGTTTATCTAAGTAGAGCACCTCTAGTGAACTATGGACCCCGGTCCAATATTTACCATTGATACATCTTCCACTATTACTTGTTTACTTGCTGCAAACCATTACCTTCCACACCATACGTTTAATCTTTTGTTATAGCAAACCGGTGAGCTTGACAACCTCACTGATTCGTTGGGGCAAAGTCTTGAGTTTGTGTTGTGTAGGTCTCCGCGTTGCTAGCAACACCTGTGTGATGTTTCCTTCCTCCTACTTGTTCGATAACATCGGTTTCTTACTGAGGGAAACTTCCTGATGTGCTGCTTCATACCTTGCTCTTTGGGTTTCCAACGAAGCGTCCCACGACAAGTGCTGGGCGCCATCAAGCTTTTTCTGGCGCCGTTGTCGGGGATCTATAGAACAACTTCAACCTCTTCCTCCCCGTCAGGCACCAGCGCATCAACAAGCTTTTTCTGGCGCCGTTGCTGGGGAGGCTAAGGACGTCTTCACAAGGGGAGTCCTTCACTTCCTTTCTCTTTACTTTGTTTTAGTTTGCTTTGTTTCTTTTTCCTTGTTTTGTTTGCCTCTTTTAAAAAACACAAAAAAATTAGTTCCTACTCTGGTTGCTGGTCTGTTATTGCCTTGCCTTGCCATGCTTTCTATCAATGGATGGTTTCTTTCAAACTAGTTCTTATTGGCAAGGTGGGTTCACGGAAGAAGAAAAATATTATTATAAGGAGCACCGTTTGTCACAAAAAGGGAAACACTTATGGGCACAAATTGATAAATTGAATACTATTGCTAGAGAGGTGTGCTCTACTTATAAAGGTACTTATTGTTTTGATAAAGCTTGTTGCTGTAGGAGGTATAAACACCTACCTTTTCAATGTGAGTATAATGATAATGTTACCATATCTTCTTATGTTAAAGGAAATTGTGACTTTTATGATGTGGAAAAGATTGAAGAATTCATTGCCTTCAAGGGTGCATTTGAACTTGCTAGTTTGTTTGAAAATACTGATGATGCACCTTATGAAAATGAGGTTTATGAGATACTTAAATTTTGCTTTGACAATTACAAGGAAGCAAATGACTATATTCTTGAATATTTTAATAGATGATTTCCACAAATGGAAGAGACTAATGCCTTGTAGGAGCCTATGGAAGAAGAAATTGTTGAAACTGGAAGCTCATTAGATGAAAAAGAGGAGGATGAATGTTATGCTCCTGTGGATTCTTTTAAAATATCTACTATAGGTAAAACTTGTGATGATGTTCCTATGCCTGTTACCTATATTAGTGATCATAATTGGGAAAAGCATACTACTTTTGATATTGAAAATCTTTTTGGTACCAATTCTGAAAATTCTATTGCCTATGATGATACTTTACCTCCAATTCATGATGATTACAATGATGATATTGATATTTTCAGTCCACCTACTATTGAGGAGGAAATTGATTGTGATTACAATATGCCTCCTATATTTGATGATTATGGTGATGAGAATAATAATGATAGCTATTTTGTTGAATTTGATCCCACTACTTATCTGGAGAGTAATAATCATTTTATGCATGTGGCTCATGATAAGAATATTTTATGTGATATTTATATTGTTAATTTTATTCATGATGCTACTGAAAGTTATTATGAGAGAGGGAAACATGGTCTTATGTATCTCAACAATATTAAGTTTCCCCTCTTTATGTTGAAAAACTTGAAGTTGCACTTGTTTTGCTTTCCTATGCTTGTTGCTTTGTGATTCTTTGATTTATTTTCTTACAAGATTCCTATGCATAGGAAGTGGGTTAGACTTAAATGTGTTTTGAATTTACTTCTTGATGCTCTCTTTTACTGCAATTCATATTTCTTTTGTGGGCATCTTCTTAAAATATCATGCCTAACTTAAAGGCGTTAAAGAAAAGTACTTGTTGGGAGATAACCCAAGAGTTTCCTTGAGTCTTGGAAATTATTACTTCAGTAATGACCTCTCCTTATCCTTTTTGTTTGCTTTTTGTGCCAAGAATGACCTCTAATAAGAGGGAAGTAAGATTTGGAGAGTTGCTGTCCCAAAACAGATTTCTGTCCTCCACCATAAAAAATTCGTGAGGAGTATCTATAACTCAGATTGAGCTAAAAATTTACGAATAAATCCCCCAGTATGTTATCTAACTTTCCTTAGTTCAACACTTATTAATTTGAGCAACATAAGATGTACGAAAAAATCGGTTTCTACCTGCTGGTCTGTTTTGACAGATTTTTGCCATTATTTGCATTTGCTTCTTATTGATTCCTTTTTGAGTTCTCTCTGGGTGAATTGAGCTTTTTGAAGGAGTTACTACAGTAGCTTGTGTTTTTAGTGAAAAGCTTTGTTGTTTCAAAGCTTTGATAGTGGTATAATATCTTTTGAATACACTAATGTTGCTAATGAAGATTGTGTGAAGTTTTGTATGAAGGAAAAATTTCAGGTGTAGAGAAAGGATGATGCAATGAGATGAAGAATGGACAAAATATCAAGCTTGGGGATGCCACCATGGTGTCACCCCAAGAAATATCCAAGAGGTACAGGCGTCAAATCTTGGGGATGCCCAAGGCATCCCCTTCTTCATCAATAAAAAGCTCAGGTCTGTCTATACACTTCGTTTTTATTGTTTCATGCACAGTTGTGATGTTCTTGGAGCGTCTTAGTTTTCGTTTTATTTGCTTAGGTTGTTTAGTTTGCTTGAATAAAGTAGTTTGGACCCCCGTTCTCGCTGTGTTGTTTTGCAAATAAGTTTGCTTGGTGTTGGAAATGAGTAGTAAGTTCTTGCTTAAAGTGCAAGAGGAGCTTGCATTGACTGTGACTTAAACTTTAGCATGACATGCTAGGTATTGTTTTAGCATTATGCTTAGTGATTATTGTTGTAGCATGTCTTGTTCTAAACAATTGGGATTGCTTAGTGTGCCTTGAAGAAATTATGTGTTGTTTTAGCATGCAAAAGCATAGTATTGTGGTATTCTCCTTTGATGCTTTGCTTGGGTTGACTTGGCACATGCTTACACCATGTTATGGCTCTCACAAAGTCACCATTAGCCTCTATGATCATTTAGTCCTTGACTTGTAGTACCACTCTTTGCTTTGATTAGTATGCTTTGTTGCACTGTATGATTTTGTCCATTATTGCTCTCTTAGTTGGTTGCTCCCAGTCTTTTGCTAGCCTACACTTGTATGAGTAAGTTCTACTCATGCTTCCAACTCCCAAGAAAACAAGTTATTCCAAAGTGTCCATTATAAACTCCTATGCATGGTGTGTTACACCATTTCAAGTATATTCTTGTTTTCAGCTATCTTCCAATTAAAAACTATTTTGTTATGTGAAAACTTAGTGATTAAAGCATACGCCATGGTCATACAAGAAAACAAAGACCTTATCCCTACGGAGAACCAATACGCCATGGTCATCAACCCTTTGATTGCCGGCAATGAGTTCACCAAATGTATGGTGGATAGTGGAAGCAGCATCAACATCATGTACCTGTATACACTGCAGAAGATGAACTTGACGGAGGCAAACCTAAGGCGGACCAACACCATATTTCACGGCGTAGTTTCTGGTCGGGAGGCTCGGTCCCTTGGGTGCATCACACTTCAGGTTGCCTTTGGTGATGTTAATAATTTCCGCCAAGAGCGCATGACCTTTGAGGTGGTCCCCTTCAAGAGCGTGTACCACGTCATATTTGGCCGCGACATATTCCACACCTTCATGGCCAAGCCATGCTTCGTCTATAACAAACTCAAGATACCCAGACCAAACGGTGTCATCACCGTATCCGGCAGATTTGCCAAAGCTAGGGACTGCGAGATTGGAGAAGCAGCCTACGCGGAAGCTGTCCTCTACAGCGACGAATTCAAGGAGATCTAGAGCAAGGTCGATGCCTCAGAGATGCCCGCGTCGAAGAAACAGATTTCCGACTCCGCTCCAGCATTCAAGGCCTCCATCGAGACCAAGCCGGTGGAACTTGTGGTAGGCGATGCCTCCAAGACCACCGCCATTGGGACGAACCTGGATCCCAAATAGAAAAGCGCGTTCGTCGAGTTCCTCCGTGAGAATAGGGACATCTTTGCCTGGCAACCTGTCGACATGAAAGGTGTACCTAGGGAACTTGCCGAGCACAGATTAAACATTGATCCAAAATGCAAACCAGTGAAGCAACCTCTACGACGCTTTGGAGATGAGAAGAGATGCGCCATAGGCAAAGAGATAGCTAGGTTACTTAAGGCTAGTTTTATCCGAGAAGTCCTTCACACCCAATGGGTGGCCAATCCTATACTTGTCCCCAAAAAGGGAACCAAAGAATTAAGAATGTGCGTTGATTACACCGGCTTGAAGTGCCTAGATCCGTTTGCTTTGCCTCACATTGACCAAGTCATTGACTCGACGGCTGGCTCGGAGCTTTTGTGTTTTCTCAATGCATACTCAGGATACCACCAGATCAAGATGAGGAAGTCGGATCAATTGGCCACTTCGTTCACTATACCCTACGGCACGTTTTGCTATGTTACGATGCCCTTTGGGCTGAAAAACGCAGGTGCTATATACCATCGGACAATGCAACGTTGCCTACACGATCAAATTGGTCAGAACGTTCACGCCTATGTGGACGACATAGCGGTGATGTCTAAAAAGTCAAATGACTTAATCTCCGACTTAAAAGAAACCTTTGATAATCTCCGGAAATACAACATGATGCTTAACCCCAAGAAGTGCGTCTTCAGGGTTCCAGCTGGCAAATTGTTGGGCTTCATTGTTCCCCGGCGTGGAATCGAGGTCAACCTAGAGAAAATCAAGGCCATATTAAACATAAACCATATGACATGCCTAAAGGACATTCAACGAATAACGGGTTGTGTTGCAACAGTTAGTCGGTTCGTCAGCCGACTCGGAGAGAAGACTCTGCCGCTATACAAGTTTCTGAAGAAGGCGGAAAAATTCACGTGGACGGACGAAGCGGATGCAGCATTGAAGCAGCTCAAGGAGATTCTTTTCTCAGCACTCATCCTGGCAACACCCGAGCCTGGAGATCCCATGTTAATTTACATGGCGGCCACCAACCGGGTAATCAGCATCATCGTCGTGGTAGAGCGGAAGCAACTAGGCTATGAGCACGGAGTTCAACGACCAGTTTACTATGTAAGCGAGGTCTTGACAAAGTCTAAGCAGCGTTACCCGCACTACCAGAAGATAGCTTATGGAGTAGTCCTTGCTTCTCGGAAGCTGAGGCACTATTTCCAGGAGCACCCCATCACAGTGGTGAGCAAGACTCCACTGTCCGACATCATCAAAAACAGCGACGCTACAGGAAGGGTCGCGAAGTGGGGCATTGAACTTGCCGCCTTTGAGATCACCTACAAGATACGCGACGCTATCAAATCACAAGCCTTGGTGGATTTTATTGCAGATTGGACGGAGATGCCAGATGCTACCCCATTGCTGGAACCAGAATATTGGGTGATGCACTTTGACGGATCAAAGCTGCTCAACGGCTCAGGGGCTGGTGTACTGCTACAGTCACCAACTGGGGACAAGCTACACTATGTTCTGCAGATCCACTTCGAGGCTACGAACAACATGGCGGAGTATGAAGCACTCATTCACTGATTACGTGTAGGCAAGGATATTGGCATCAAGCGCATAGTTTGCTGTGGAGATTCCGACTTGGTTGCCTAGCAGGTGGCTGGCACCTAGAATGCGCGGAACCCTATGATGGCGGCATATCGAGACGAAGTGGACGAGATAGCCAAGAGCTTCTTGAGCTACGAGGTCAAGTATGTACCTAGGGAGCAAAACGAGGCGGCTGATCTACTGTCTAAGCTGGGATCACGGCGCAAACGAATTCCGCCTGGAGTTTTCCTGGAGCATCTACGGACACCATCCGTGAAGGGAGCAGACATCGACAACCCGGATATAGTTGACTCTTTTGTCCACATGGAGGCAAATATCCCTCCGGCTTGGGCAAAACCGTTCATGGAATATCTCGAACACGGAACTTTGCCCGATGACGAAGTCGAAAGACGGCAAATAGTACGTCGAGCAAAGGGCTATACCATAATCAATGGACAACTCTACAAAGAAGCACTACTGGTGTATATCTTAAGTGCATTTCCTAGCAAGAAGGTATTGAAATCCTACGCGAAATCCATCTCGAAGATTGCGGGCATCACGTCGCTCCTCGATCGTTGGTCGTGAAAGCCTTCCGGCAAGGATTCTACTGGCTGACCGCGAAGGCGGATGCCGACAGGCTGGTTGAGACATGCATGGGATGCCAGTCACTACTAGAAATCCCCTTATTTCCGACGGTGAATATTAATAGCCGACAGCCCGTCGGCTATTAGGCTAATGGCTGACGGTGCTACTAATTACCGATGGTTCTAGGGGCCCGCTCGGTTATGACCTTGCATAGCCGATGGTGTTCTAAAATAACCAACAGGTAGTAACGAACAGTCGTGTATCGACGCATAATAGCTTACGGTTCATAGTAATACTCGACGGTCCATTTGACACCGTATTTAGTTGCATAGCCGACGGTTCATAAGTAACTCTCGGGTATATGTGACAATAGCCGATGGTCAATTAATAACCCTCGGTCATAAGTGATAATAGGCTAGGAAGACAAACACTAGCCAACAGTTAAGGTTGATACTTGGTTATGTTATTTATGAACATAGGTAATAACTTATTTTCTCGGTTTCTATTTATAAAATATTTTGGTAAGATAACACCGATACTATATATCAAAACCTACATAGACGCGTGGTACTAGTTGGGCGGGCGATAATTTTGGGTCTTTGGCGCGCTAACAAAATATTTGCGTGCTCTTGCCGCTAAGCCGACTTTTATGCGCGCACAAGGATCAAACCCACCACGTCCTTATCTTATCCCCAATGCATCCCTCAACCGCGGCCAGGTTTTCTTCTCCATTTTTTTGAGATGTCTCCTCCAAAAAGTGATTCTCCTTTAGATCGCCCTCTCGAGGCCCATGTCGTCGTTCCGATCTCTCACAATGGGTGGCCTCGCCCAGTTTGGCCTCCTCTCCATGTCCTCTCTCCGTTCATACCACTACCTCCTGCAGCCGCCGCATAAAACTCACCGCTACCTAACCCTAGATCGGTGAAAACCGTCATCTGCTTAGACCTCTGCGGAAACACCGGACGCCTGAAGCAGCTAGCGGTGGCTGCCAGATGCTGGCTACGCGATCCTCCGCCAAGACCGGCTTCTCCCTTCCATGTGAGCTCTCCCACCGCCCGCACCCGGCGACCAGTGTCAGCGACTGCGCGGCCGTCTACAATGGGCACACCCCTGCGCGCGAGCTCTCCCAGCTTCCGCATCTGCTGGCCGGGCGGAGCGACAACGAGATCGTCGGGGCAGTGGAGTGCTCCAGAGTCTCGATGAGACCAGCTAGTTCTTCTACCATCGACCTGGTACTATGCACCTCTAGAGACACATGATGTACAATTTAATAAATGTTTTTTTCTTAATTCTCCAAATTGTTAAAGATAGTCACACAGATCTACCACTCCATGTTTACTGTATATGTGTTCTTATGTGTATTGAGAAGCTTGAATATTGTTTTGATCCAATATCCTCTTAATTGACTGCTATTGCAGCTTAATAATATCTTGTTCCTTTTTCATTTCTATATGGATTTGGACTGCTTGAATTGCAAGTTGAAATATAAAACATCAATATGAACGTTAGAGAGCGTTTGATTGTTCAATGGTGTGTGTAAGGCTACTCTTTGACATATAATTATATAAAGCTACATCAATTTCCTGATCTGGTTTGGCAGGATAATATTTGACAAGTTATTTGATGCGTAATTCAACCTTCTTCACATTGTTAGTGCAGGCCATCACTGCTCTGAAAAATGGAGCATAATTGTTGTAGTACGAGGGATGTAGATGGAAGCTAAATTTTTGTCCCTTCGGGCTTTCTCTTATGTGAGCTTTGTTTACATTTGCTCTATCACAGAATTCTGAAGTCGTGTGATTCTTTCCCATCCCATCTACGAATATCTTTGTAAGTCATACCATTCATTCATATGTGATGTAACCTATTGGCTTGTTTGCCAGCTTTTGTGCACATTGAATCCCTCCATTCACTTTTTCTTAGTTTAGTCTATCACTAGCTATTCAGGTTGGTAATTTGGTATGTCCATATATAAACCTTGAATATTGTATTTGCATGAACAATATCGTGAAGCTATTGTCCAGACGAATGTGAAGATGCTCACCTGTTCATGGTTACTTTGTCTCAGGTCATGTATGAACATACCAACAAAAAGCCACATAGTCGTTTTGAGAATACAGGGTGCCGTTGGCACCAAAAGGGGGCAATCAACCATGTACAAATGGACTGAGCTAGCACATAAAGAATACTTTTTAAAGGTGCTAGTACATAAGCTTTTGTGATATCTTTCTTAGCCACGGTCAAGTTATTTTACTCTTGTTTATTTAGTCTTATGTATCTTGTTTTTTGTGCAAACTCTTGCAGCTGCTGCATGAGAAATTAAAGCAGATTGCTAGTATTTTTTTGATGGTAACATAATTCTTAGTAAGTTCTAGCAAAATTAGAGTTATTATAATTAAAATGCAGCAAGTAGCTAGACTGCCATGACCTCCGTTATGTGCGATATCTGCATGTAAGGCTAGAAGAGGAGTGAGATACTTGTGTAACACTAGTACTTGTTGTACACTTGCGTGAGTTCCTAGTTCCAATACTAAGACATGATTAGTTTGATATGTTTCTGTATAGATGATTCCTGAACAATTAAGTTGGTCTTCTAGCTCAACAAAATTTCAACTACATTACACTAGTTTTCATATCTCTTACATCCATTCTTCTAATTTCTTAGGGAATGTGAAGCAATACTGCATGATATCCGAGTCGTGAGATCGATCATGATTAATATGATGAGGATGACACTTGAGGCAACGAGGGAGATTTTCTTTATGGCAAGTATGATGATGATGGCTATTGCGACGAGTGCAGAGTGCTATTATCCACATGGCGATGGGTGTAATGATATCTATGGCGACGATGGTGAGGATTTGTGATGTGAGTGTAATGCCTTCAAGTCATGCAGTGAAGTGAAGTTCTGGAATTTGGATAATTTTAGCTTATATGTAGAATGTTTGAACCATTATATTTTGCATGACACTTCATGGATGGATCATGTACTTTATGAGGCTATGATCTTTGCCTATGTGTGATTGTGTATAATTTTGAGATGTATTTTTGATGTTAATATTTGAAGTTGTTGTCATGACTAACATGATTCCTCGTTCTATGACACCCTTCTATGAAAGCAGTAACCGTGGGGTGACTAAATGCTCCGTGGAAAAGCAGACTTCTTATAGTTTAAATAAGCAGTAACTCACGGTTTGCTTTTCCTCTTGGTTATAACTTACCTGACAGGTCCAAATATACCATCGACTTTTAGAAACCCGACGGGAGATAGTAACTGTCGGACAGTAAATACCCTACGGGGAACCATCGGCTATAAGTGTCGTCTAGCTATTGTGAGACATCTGGTCACCAAATCTTGCTAACGGTTGACCGTCGGTGACCTACCGTAGACAAATACATTAACCGACAGTACCGTCGGCCATAGTAGTAATGGCCGACCGAGCATAGCCGACGGTATATCACCGACGGTGTACCGTCGATTATAACTTCATCCGACGGTAAACTCAAATATCCGACGGTAACTGGACCCTCGGCCAAAAGGGGATATCTAGTAGTGAGTATTATGCCCGACAACCACATGTTCCTGCTGAAGAATTGCAAACAATACCAATAACTTGGTCGTTTGCAGTCTGGGGGCTAGACATGGTGGGACCGTTACAAACGGCACCATGTGGGTTTACACATCTGCTAGTAGCAGTTGATAAATTCACTAAATGGATAGAAGCTAAACCCATTAGAAAGCTTGATGGGGCAACTGTCCTCAGGTTTGTCCGGGATCTAGTGGTGAGATTTGGTCTCCCACATAGCATTACCACCGACAACGACAACAACTTGTCACTCGGAGAAGTGGAGGCTTATTGTTGGGAGAAGGGCATCCGACTTGACCTTGCATCTGTGGCACACCCACAATCCAATGGTCAGGTTGAGCGAGCCAATGGATTAATTCTGCAGGGAATAAAGCCACGTCTTGAGGCACCGCTGCATAGAGCAGCTGGAGCCTGGGCGGAAGAATTGCCATCTGTGTTGTGGAGTTTACGAACTACACCCAACAGATCCACCGGCTACACCCCTTACTTCATGGTATATGGAGCAGAAGCCATCCTGCCTTCCAACATACTTCACGATGCACCAAGGGTTGTCGCCTATGACGAAGATGACTCTGAAGAATCCAGACGCCTAGATGTGAACCTTCTCGAGGAGGAGTGCGTTTTGGCATGCCAAAGATCCGCCATCTACCAGCAGAAACTACGCAGCTACCATAGTCGTCGCGTTAGGCATCACTCGTTTAAAGAGGGGGATTTGGTGCTCCGACTTAAGCAGAAAAAGTCACACAAATTATCCCCGCCATGGGAAGGACCGTTCATCATAAGCAAGGCGCTACTCAATGGGTCTTACTACCTCGTTGACAATCATGAACTGAAGGATAGACCCAACGAGAATCATAAGCGTAAGTGACGTGACTCGGATGATGACTACCCGGAGCTTGATCGGCCATGGAACATAACACAGCTACGTCCTTTCTACACTTAGCATTTTTTATCTAATTGTGTAACTCTTATATGATCAATGAAATAAAGCTTTTTGGTTCACTCATATCTCTGAGTATTTTACCTCCTTTAGTGTTCATTTTTGGATCATATAAAACCTTTATGCACAAGCTTTGCGATTGCACTTGTAAAAATTCTGCCTACGAGCATTAGCTTAAATTTCTGGTCTACATGTTCTTTGTCGTCTTTATGTGAATTCTGGAGTAGTGACTTTCGGCACTTATTGTCAGCGATTTTGTGCTTAGGTTATTGACGATGCCATTGGGCATCATTGCCTGAGCGCATGGTTCTGACAATGAGTCTTCCGACTCACAAAAGGTCAAGCATAAAAACCAAAATAATGGATAAGCCAGCACTTGCTTAAAAATATATACATGCTGGAACTAGTTCTTAAGTAGTATGACATACGTCATTGTTTTACGTCTTAAGTTAACACGTAGTTTTTCCCGCATAACACATTACAGAGGAAACAAATATTACAAGTTGTTTTTATTCCTCTGGCGCAGGCGACTTGGAAGCAACAACATCGGCAGCAGGAGAGTCACCCTCAAAGTCGGCAGTGTTGAGGGACTCAGAGGAGCTTTGGACTTTGTCTTCAACGGTTTTCAGGGGGACAAAGACGTTAACATCGACCAACTCGGCAACTCTAGTGTCATAACCTGCGAGCGACGCCAAGATAGATTCGTGGTTTATCTTTTGGCCTTCGTCGTCTACGTCGGGGATACCGGAGGTTACCGTGTCGATGTCGGCATTCTCGTAGTGTGCCTTCACCATTGACAATGCCATCCTGGCGCCGACCCGTGCACATGAAGCTTTCCAGCTTGAGACACGCTCGGGGGCTCGACGCAGGATCTCCGAGAACTTCGCCACATAGTCTGATGCCTTGATGTTAATCTGGAGGTACTTGTCTATCTCTTTGGTCTGCGCGATGGCGGTGTTGATAAAGTTGTCGGCAAGGATCATGCATTTCTTTGGCGGAGGAGGCGAACGGGTTAAACCCATCGGAGCTGCAAAATTCCGACAAAGGAGCGCATGAGTTCAAAAGTTCAGAGTATATAGACTACAGAAAACCAAGACGGAGAATCACTTACTGAAGATGTTGGCCTCAGCCTACCAGAGAGTCTCCACCATGGAGTCCCGTTCTAGTTGGAGGATCTTATATGCTTCATGATGGCGTTGATTTTCCTCATCGACAACTTTCTTCTAATCTTTTAAGATCGCTATTTCCTCCTTCAAGCGGTTCATATCCTCGTTGGCGGAGTCTTTCAGGGCTTTCATCGAGTCTTCATGCATCTTCAGCATCTCCTCCCTCTCCTTCTTAAGGATCTTGTTTTCGCTATCCAGATGCTGAATGTGCTTGGATTGCTCGACAATATCCTTAGCCTTGGAAATGGTTTCTGCAAGTCGGAGAAAGAAAAGTACACAGTGAGTACTCGGAGAATACACAAGATCAAGTCGGAATACGAAAAAGAAAGTAAAAACAGACGCTTGCTCTTGATGATCTGTTCCTTCAAGAAGGCAGTTTTACCCTTTTCAGCTTCAGGTCCGCGTGCATCTTATGGTACTTGTCGTTGGCCATGCCCCTCCGAGCATTCTCATTCTGTGGAAAGGAAAAAAGTTAAACGTTGTTTGGTCTACTTGGAGCATCTATCCAGAAAAATTTCCACCTAGACGCTCGGGGGCTACAGCGAGAGTTTTTAACTTAGCAATATGCTTAGTCTTTCTTAAAGCATCTAGTCAGAACTAATTCAGTTACAACTAGAAGCTTGGGGGCTACAGTATAAAGTTTTTAACCCAGATGCATTCTTAGCTTCTCTTTAAAGCATCTAGTCGGAACTAATTTAGTTACAACTAGAAGCTTGGGGGATACAGTATCGAAATTTATAAACACTGTGTATGCTACTTTTAAAGCATCTAGTCGGAATAATTCATTCAAACTATATGCTTGGGGGCTACAGTGAGAAGTTTTCTAGCTTAGTCACTCTTAGAGCATTTAGACACAAAGACCTATGGTTTTCCGTCTAAATCCTCGGGGGCTACAGTGGGATACTCATATAAAATGCAAAAGGCAAATAAAACTTACAAGTGCAATGATCTTGAGGTTGGTAGCACTCTCAGCCAGCAACTTGCCGAAGGATACACTGTTTCCTTGCAAGATTTCTGCTTGCCGGATAAGCTCCTCGAGACCGCACGTTGGAGATGTCGGCGCCGCACCAGGAACCAGAGAGGTGCTACTCGGCGTAAGTGTCAGGTAGACTATCTTCGGGAACTCTATGGTCTTCTTGGGGGCGAGGGCGCCGCCTTCGGCAGATGTACCACCTTCCACCACCGCCTTACCGCTACCCATGGCATCCTTAGCCGAAGCTTCAGCCATTTGGTGTGCGGCACTTTCCTGCGTCGCCTGTTTGTCGACAACAGCAAGCTCTGTGGAGGCGCCCGAGTCCACTTCCATGGAGGAAGGGCCAGATGCTTCTTTAGCTTGAGAGCTTGTCGGAGTAGACGAGGGCTGGACGACCGGAGTGACAGGGGCGATGACGGGATATACATCGCGATGCAGCATATCCTTTATGGTTCTAGAAGCCCCCAAAGTTTTGGAGGTCTTCTTCAAGCTGGTTGTGGCTTTCTTTCTGAAACGTGCAAAATGCATAAGTACAGGAATAAGACAGACAATGGACAATGTCGGAGCGAAAGAAGCTTACACAAGAGGGGGAGCTTTGGCAAAAGGGATCCCTGTAATCTTTCTTTTCTCCGCCTCCAGGGCGGCGGTAGTCTTCTTGGAGGCTTCACCCTCCATCTTCTTCTTCTTCTTGCCTCTGTCGGCAGCGTCAGAGGTGGAGCTCTTCCGCTTTCGCACCAACGGAGCATCATCGTCGGACACGACGGTGACTTCATTCATCTTTGGATCATAGATTTGAGGAGCCATGTTGTCCTCATCTATGTCGCTGAGCTGTTAAGTGAAGAACCACCGTGTTAGATGAGATGGTAATGGATAGACGGAAGAACTGGAGTATATGTCATACACGTAAAATAAACAGTTACCTTTGGGCACTTGCCCTCTACGAACATGTCGTAGGTGATGGTGAAGCCACGCTTCCTATCCTTCACCTTGACGATGTCCTTGAGGCGAATCTTGACGGAGTCGCTCGAGAAATTGTCCTCGGAGATGCGGAGGCTATCCCTTCTATCGTTGGAATACTCGTGCATCAGCATCAAGCAGTGCTGTAGAGGCTGGATCCGCATGATGAACCAGCACATGGCCAGGTCCAATCTGGTTAGACCCATCTCTACGAACCACTCTATCCGCCTTATAGCGTGGGAAGCATCGATGTCGGAGGGAAGGGAGGCCTGGGATCTCCATGTCGAGGCTTCGGCGGCTGCTCCATCGACAAAGTCCGGGTATGTGACTTCTCGGCCAGTCAGAGGGATATCTGGGCCATAGAAGTAAGTTCGCTGCCAGTTCTTGCAGGATTCGTGGCCAAAGATGTCGGGGAAGCGCCGGCCAGGCCGGATCTTAAAACTAATGGTTCCACAATTTCTAAGCTCGTCCTTGCCGGCTCTAGCTTCGCGCTTGACGGTAAAGAAGTATATGAAGAGGTCTAGCCTAGGCCTAATCCCTAAATAACCCTCGTAGAGCGTCGCGTAGTTGCTGAGCGCTAAGATGCTATTGGGAGAGAGGTTCTGTGGATGTACTCGGTAATGATTCAGGACAGCAAGGAAAAAGTTGGAGATGGGCAGGGAGACGCCGCGTACCATCTGTGCTTTGAGGTACACCTTTTTTCCGGCTTGGGGAGAAGGTGTGACCTCTCCGACCGGCGCCGCCCGCCAGGCGAGCCCCTCCATCGCGGGGAGGTAGCCCTCGTTGATCAGTTCTTTGATGTCGCGGTCCGTGATATCCGAACCGCGCCAATCGCCCTTGTGTGAGTCGTACTCCTCCTCCAGCAGCTCCAGCTGGATTATGGTCGCCGCCGGTGGCCTCGACCACCGCAGACCTGGGGATGACTAGGCCCTCTGGGGGCACGACGACGGAGCTCGCCGGCTTTGCCGTGGCTTCGCCCGACGCCGCCATCGAAGGGGAGGAGCTGCTGCTGGCCATTGGGTGTGTTCGACAGTGACTGGGAAAGATTGGAGAGCTAGGGTTTTTTGCATGTTGCGCGGAGAGCTCGAGGAGGCGGTCGCTGGAGGAAGAAGACGATGCATGGGAGAATGAGGTGAAAAAGTAAATTTTCCACCGCAGTTACTATTTATGGTCTCCGGCATCAAGATTCGTGCAGCTTGATCGAATGGTTGCCGCATAGATGACGTGTGCGGAAATTTCGCCACGTACCAACCGTCGCCGCCAACGGTTCATATCGCTCGCGCGGGAAAAGTGGACATGATTGTGTTCTCTGCATGTGTGAGTTACGAGGCGTTGCTGACCTATGTTTACGTTGCCCTAGCTGTCATAGGCAGATGAACCATCACATCGGAAGATTCTGGCATGGACAGATCCGGTCCGGCTACGTAAGAGTACGATAGAAGATTCAGCAATTCTCCGACTTACAAATTGAAGATGGAGAAAACCTTGCAGGGTTCTTTGGGAGGACTACAAGATGTTGCTTGACGATTTTCCGACATCCATCTAGACGGAGCATTCAACCTGAAGAGGCAAGACGGCGCAATATCTCGGAGTTGTCCGGGGGCTACTGTTGGGGATATGCTATATGGATATCCTCATAGCATGTCTCTTATCCGGATAACCCGGGTGACCCACAGTTGGTAGCATGGCCCATGGCCTGCTGGGCGGCCCAGTTAGATGGATCCAGAAGAGAGGCTCATGACGAATAAAGGAAGGCTACGAAGGAGTCACCGACGTACTCGGAGCCTTGGAGTGCAAGACACGCTAGACTAGTAATAGACCGTATAGGACTCTATAACCTATCCGGCTAGGACTTTTCCCTATAACCCTAGGACCTGGTGACTATATGAGTCGGGCCTATGAGAGCCTTTAGGGCACAATCTCAGACAACTACACATAACCTCGCACAGCGAACCTATCTCTGTAACTCGGTGTATTGCCATTATAGTGATTTATAGCAGGAGTAGGATTCCGCCACCGTTGTGGGATCTAAACCTGGGTAAGCTGTGTTACCTCGTACCTGTCAACCGTCCGCCTTCCCCCACGTCTCTAAACACGCATTGTGAGGACACCTCCATGGCGTACTCGTCGGCAATACCACGACACCCTCAGAACTTGATGGCACACTTTATTCTTTGCCCCTAATAAACTTGAACCATTGTGACAACTTTGTTGTATATGCTTGCACTTATAAGTTGGAATTAGCAGAATCGTGCTGTCACGGAGAACGTTTTCAACATTGCACTTGTACTCTGTACTCAGTTGATATCATGTTCTTTTGTCTATGGATGTCACCGGTGTGAAATAAAGAGGGAACTTGTAAGTCCATGGAGTTTGTATCCTGTGCTAGAAAAATGCCTGGGCCGCTAGCCTAAGCCATGCCTAATCATGATGGAAACTTGCAGCATCACCATAATGAGCTATCTATGAAGCATCCTCAATAAAAAGCTATGCATATGGTAAATAAAAATATTGCTGAGATGCTTATTGTCTGCTTGCCTTGTCATTTTGGTTATAGATGAGCTATGCATATGAGCTATATATGTTGGCGGTTCTCAATGATATGCAAATACTTACAGTGGCAAGAACTTACCTGGACCCAAAGTTGAGTATGCATGAGGTGTGGCCCTCGTATTCAAGGTACTTGAGATTGCCAAATTATACCTTGTCAAGCATATACTCCAGCTTTGCCACTTTAACCTTAACCACTTCAAGATGCTTATGATAGGGGCAATGAGGGCTGAAAGCTAACAAGTACCATAATTTTTGGAAGCTCATTTTGAAACTTGTAATCCCTGCTTCCTTTACAAAAAAGCCTTTCTTCCACCACTATTGAGTCTCCACCTTCTACCTTTAGGCACCATTAAGAGAGCATAGTTGTCATTCTGTGTGCAGTGTTCCAAAGCTTATTGATTGATGCATATTGTGATATTACTTGTTCTTGTGCTATTTGTTTCTAGTCATCCTTGTGAACTTTGCAGGTGTCCTATGCATCTATATTGCTACTCTATGAGGGACAAGTTGATTGCCACTATGCTATGTTTTCTGTATGTGAAACAAAAAAATGTTTTTCAATGCATGTTATTCATGATCTTTGTTTGTAGCTTGTCATGTTGCATGCATAGTTACTATGTCCTATTGTTAGAACTCCATCTTTCATGCACATGTTTAGAGTTCTTTGATGCCAGCTTTCAGTGCTTGCAAATGGTTGGATCTTTATTGTGAGGGTGCATGTCACCTCAAAAATTATTCTGTTTATCACTTACCTACTCGAGGACGATAAGGAGTTAAGCTTGGAGATGTTGATACATCGGAAACGTATCTATAATTTTTGATGCTCCATGCTTGTTTACTATCTACTTTGCTTTACCTGTCCACACTTTGAGGTGCTTTTTACATGTTTTCTGGTACTAACCTACTAACAAGTTGCAACAGTGCCAGATGCCTGTTTTCTGCTGTTTTTGGTTTCAGTCAATTACTTTCCGTGGGGAACAAGAAGTCTAGAGGGGAGCCGAAGGGGCCAGCCAGGGGGGCCAGACCCACCCCAGGCGCAGGTGGGCACTGCCCCGTGCCTGGCTAGGGTTTGGCTACCCTGGCCGCCGCCTCGGCCTCCCCCTTCGCCTATAAGAAGCCCCCGATGCAGAAACCCTGGGTACCCAATCAAATATCCACGAAACCGTCTATAGATGCCGCCACCATCGTCCCTAGATCAGGGGGATCTGAAGTTCTTCCCGGCACCCTGCCGAAGGGGAGATCATCCCGGAGGCCTTCTCTCCGGTATGATGCGTGAGTAGTTCCACCTTGGACTATGGGTCCATGTAGTAGCTAGATGGTTGTATCTCCTCCTTTATGCTTTCATGTATAGATCTTGTGAGCTTCGTTCATGATCAAGATCTAATCTATTTGTAATCATGCATGTTGTGTTTGCGGGGATCCGATGGATATTGAGATTATTATGTTGGTTTGATTAATGGTTTTGTCTTTATGATTCTATCATGTCTGTGTTGTTTGTGATCTTGCATGCTCTTCGTTGTTAGTAGCTATCTTGGCCAAGTAGTTGCTAGTGACTCCAAGAGGGGGTATTTATGCTCGATAGTGGGTTCATGCCTCTAGTTTCCAAGGGAAGTGATAATAATCTCTTTGGTTGTAGATGTGTTGTTGCTACTAGGGAGAAAACAACGGTCTCTAGTTCATGGAACATATGGACTGTTTACCTTACACACTTTGCTTAAAACAGTTGTCTGTTGCTTGTAACTTAATACTGGAGGGGGCTCGGATGATAACCTGAAGGTGGACTTCTAGTCATAGATGCGGTTGGATGACGGTCTATGTATATTGTTGTATTGCCCAATCGAATCGCATAAGATCTTTCTAACTAGTAATTGTATTGTCATGTCTTGCTCAGTTCCTGTTAATTTTCCTGCTGTAATTTGTTACCCTTCATGCCATGTTGTTTATCTAAGGAGAGCACCTCTAGTAAACTATGGACCCCGGTCTAATCTTTACCATTGATACATCTTCCACTGTTACTTATTTACTTGCTGCAAACCATTACTTTCCACACCATACGTTTAATCCTTTGTTACGGCAAACCGGTGAGCTTGACAATCTTACTGATTCGTTGGGGCAAAATCTTAAGTTTGTGTTGTGCAGGTCTCCGCGTTGCTAGCAACACCTGTATGACGTTTTCTTTCTCCTACTGGTTCGATAACCTCGGTTTCTTACTGAGAAAAACTTGTTGTTGTGCTGCTTCATATCTTGCTCTTGGAGTTTCCAACGAAGCGTCCCACGATAAGTGCTGGGCGCGATCATCCCTCCTTTTTATTTCTTTTTCTGTTTCTTTGCCTCTTTTATAATTCTTTTTGTGTTTTACGTTTTCTTTTTATTATAAAAACACACATTTTAAAATCATTAAATTTTTAGAAAATATGAACATTTTCTGAACCATGAACAGCTTTTAAAAATCTAATCCCTTTTTAAAAAATTGAAAAATCTTCAAAACATGAACATTTTTCAAACCACGAACAATTGTTCAAAATCGTCAGTAAATTTTTAAGCTTGACGAACAACTTTTTAAACCTCGTGAATATTTTTAAAATCCACTAGCAGAATTTTTAGAATCCATGAACAACTTTTATGAGAGCTTGTAAACATTTTAAAACTACATATAACAAATTTTAAATGTAGAAGCACACAAAAAGAAAAATAAATAAATAATTGAAAAGGAAAAAAATAGATAATGAATTACAATTAGGGTCCCTACGAAATATGCTATTGTTGCAAGAACAACTATGAATTTGGAAAATTATAAGTTAATTTTTTTGCGGGGAAATTGTAAGTTAAATTTGGAGCATAGCAATAGTGTTTTGACATGATGAGACGATTTAATTTGTTGATTACTAGCAAGAGCATGTGTTAATTATAGACCGGGTGAAAATCTCGGTATAAAGGAAAAGATGAGGGATGCCTACATGGATGATCTATTAGATCAATTGTTGGGTCATTTCGGCAAGAAATTATCATAGCTTCTATAGGGGCGTGTTTGGTTGCCCCGACCCCCATTTCTTGCAGGGGCGGAAAGAAATAAGGGCGTTTGGTTCCACGCGGCGGATGAAATCTTTGCATGGCATGATTCTTAAAGCGCCCCTCAGCCAGGTCCTGGAGGAACGCCGAAATCGGGTGTTTCCCCGGAGCCAACTTCTTCTCGCACTCGCGGGGAAAAAGTTGCACGCGCTTGTGCAAGGTCGGGATGGCGGGAGCTCGCGGGATCCGACGTGAGAATTTGGTGTTACCGCTCGCCGATTCGCCGCGCCTATTTACACCGCCCTCTGCCGGCTCCAAAATCCCCGCCTCCATTTTCCCCAATTTCGAGCTCTCCCTCTAAATCCTCTTTCTCATCGACGAGCAGTTAAGCGGTGCCTCCTACTCCAGCGGGTCTAGGTCATCTCCAGCAAGTCTTCCTCCTTGGATATGTCGGGCATGTCATCCTCGTCAGGCGAGGTCGATATCATGGTAAGAAACATTAACCCTAGCTCTCGAAGCTTAGATCCGTTGCCATGTTCTAGCTCACAGTTTTAAGCTGTGAGATGGTGTTCTAGATATTGACCTGAGCATGTTGTTCTGTGAGGATTGCCATGTGTTGTAGGTAGGATTAGTGCTATGAGTAGAGCTTTTGCTGTAGAACTGGACACATTATTATCCGTGCTGCCGTAGGAGAAGATTGCGTTCCCTGATCTGTCAGTAACCTGTGTGCTGCCTCTGTGTTATGTGTCGATGCCTGATGCGGTGGTCATAAGGAAGCATGCCATGTCATGGCCAGCATCTCTGTCCACCTTCGTCCTGAATCAGGTGGTCAAGCTGATCGAGAAAGGCGGTTCACTAGTGTGGGGATTCAGACAGACGGACATGCACTTGGTTGCAGAGGATGTATTCAAGTTTTGTGGCTGGACAGTCACCGCGAACCAGGTGTACAACCACATAAGACACTGGAGAGTGCGCTGGATTAGGGTGATGAAGCTCAGGAGGCTTGAAAACGTGTGCTGGGTTGAGGAGACCCTGTCATCATGATGGACGATGAAGCTTACTATGATCACATCAAGGTATGATATATTTGCACTTGCATCAGTTTCTGTAATGCTCACATATAAACTACATGTCATGAACTAAATGTGATTCTCATGTAGGCTCAGTCATCGGACGCCGAGATGATCAACAAGCCCATTAAGAACTATGCTCAGATGAAGATCATCTACGGTACTCGCATTCTAGCTGCGCCCGTCTCTATGACCGCGATACACCATGCTCTTGTCCACCTTATGGAGCACAACGGACATGCGAGCAGGTATCTTGCCATGACCCCTGAGCGTAGGTTGAACTGGTTCACGGCCTTCCTGAACAAACACTACCTCTGAGCAGCTGTTCGAGGATGTGCTGGTAGTAGCGGTGTTAGTGATGCGTATTCTGGGAGTAGCTAGGCTGATGAACTATGGTTGCGGTGACCCCTAAACTTTGGTCTATATATTTTGGAAGGTGGTATTCAGTTATAACCCTCCGTATGTGATGAACTAGTGCTGCATCACGGGCAGTTGCTTGCTAACTCGTGCTGCAGCATACACGCCACGACTCATTATGTCAAATCTGTGTTAATATAACCTAGTAGTTCTTTGAATTACACTTCTCTGAACTTTGTTCTCTTGCTTGATGATGTTGGGTACGCTCACCTCACCAGCCAGAAGGTAAGGCTAGCAGGGACATTGCAGCTCTCCAAACAAGACCATTTTTGCTAAAATATATGAATACATGTAACCAAACGACTGCGGCTTGGCTTCTCAACCCCTAAGAAAATAAGAATAAAAGAAACCAAATAAGTGACCCTTTCAACACGAGAGGTTGTATTACTGCGTGCAGCTTTCGCTTCAGGTGTAAGTAAAATACACGAACAACCAGATACATCCATCTTTCTTCGGGTTGCATCGCTGCGTGCAGTTTCGTGGCACCTTCCACGGTTTAAAATCTGGGTATAACGGAAAAGATTTCAAAGCGGGCTGGACCTGAACGAACAGTGGCGTCAGGCCGGCCCCTCAGTGCACCGTAGGTGAGCCCGGCCCATGACTCGCGGACGAATCTTCTCTCGCTTCTTCCTCGCCGCAACCGCAGCTACGCCATTGTTCCTCTCTCTGTAGAAGCGGGGGCGAAGCCATGCTCTCGCTCTCCGTCCGCCCCACCCTCTTCCCCTTCCTCCGCAGGCCCAATCCTCGCTCCTTCCTCCTTAAACCCCTCTCCTCCTACGCCACCGCCTCCGCCTCCGCCTCCGCGCTCACGCCGCCGACCCCGCGCACCCCCTGCCTCCCGGAACACACAGACGACCCCACACCGCTTTTCCTCCGCCCGCCGACCCACTCCGTCCCGGCCTCCTCTATAGCAGCCTTCCGCCGCCGGGCTACGGCGCTCGTCCCGCCCTCCGCCGCCGGGCTACGGCGCTCGTCCCGCCCTCCGCGCCGCACCTCCACCGCCACCTCCGCTGGTTCCTCGCCGACGCCTCCGCCCCAGCCCCTTCCACCCCTACCGACCCAACGCCACCCAACCACCTCCTCCTCCGCGCGCCGCTCGACGAGATCGAGGCCCTGTGGCTGTCCCACGTGCGAGACAGGCGCCCGTTCCAGTACGTGGTCGGGAACGAGCACTGGGGCGGCCTGGTGGTCGCGGTGCGGGACGGGGTGCTC
Organism: Avena sativa; assembly: GCA_916181665.1. Lineage (NCBI taxonomy): Eukaryota > Viridiplantae > Streptophyta > Magnoliopsida > Poales > Poaceae > Avena > Avena sativa. Next base: position 68,457,058 of record OV702297.1, read on the forward strand.
ATCCCGCGGCCCGAGACGGAGGCCGTGTTGGAGATGGTGGGGGCCGTGGACGGGTTCCAGGGCGGGTGGTGGGCGGACCTCGGCACCGGCAGCGGCGCCATCGCTGTGGCCGTGGCCAGGATGCTGGGGCCGAGCGGGAGGGTCTTTGCCACCGATGTTAGCGAGGTCGCCGTCGAGGTGGCCCGGCTCAACGTCCAGAGGTACGATATGCAGGTGAGAGGATTTCAGCTTTGTTTCGAATTGGGAAAGGGAAATCTAATCTAAGCTATTTCGTAGCTACTTTTATCACTATAAAATGATGTACTCGTACCCAGCTTAACTCATGGATGTTCTCCTTGTTATCAACTTATATCATCCATCAGTGTAGTGAGCTAACTGAACCTGTGTTGCAATCGCTGTGGAGTACAAGAGAGCGCCGTCGAACTGGCACTGTAGGTCTGAAATGTGGATAGCAAGCAAAATGGGATGGGTTGACACTGCTGGCATGAAATGGTGATGTTTCATGTTCTGATTTCTGACTTATTGGTGTGGAGAGCAAGCAATTTGAATTACAACTGAGATTTATGTTCTGGAAAAAATTCAAGTTGGAACACAACTTAGTAGTAGTAACTAACATTACACAGTCTAGAAGTACGCCATCCGTTGTTTACATCCACCTACAGATGGTGAGAACTACTTGCTGCGCTAGTCCCCACAACTATTCTCAGAAGCAAAATTATTGGTTGCCGCTGAGGTTTTATCTGTAAAAAACATTTTACCTTTGCAGAAGAACATGGAATATCATTGTTAATGTTGAGTTTTGCTGCATTGAAAATAGGATAAAGTTGAGATAAGGCATGGGTCGTGGTTTGAACCTCTAGAAGATGTCAAAGGAAAACTCATGGGTGTGATTAGTAACCCTCCATATATACCAACTGGTGATCTACCTGGCCTGCAACCTGAAGTTGGTTGGCATGAACCGAAACTGGCACTTGATGGAGGCAAAGATGGCCTTGATCATTTGCTTCTTCTCTGTGAAGGGTTATCTTCGGCACTGAAGCCTGGAGGTTTCTTTGTTTTTGAGGTAAGACATCCTCAAATTCTATGTGCCTTTGAGTTGTACATTTGTTTGTCTGTCACAACCATTGTACATTGCCACTGCAAATACTGTTCAGCATTGGCGAAGTTTCATCAATATGACTTTTAGTTGATCATTTAGTGGTTGATACATTTGCTTACAAGGCCTGATGTTCACATGGAGACATCATGTGACATGAAACAAGACCAGTGTTGCTTTCTATCCAAATATTGTTAGCCTAGGGAACCTTGACTCATGTTCCCTACATGAGACAGATGCGCGTGATGTTTCCTCTTTTTTTCTTTTGTTACTTTGCAAGTCCTGAAGATGTGACATACAAAATCTCTTTGTGTCTATCTGGCAGACAAATGGCAACAAGCAGTCCGACTTTCTTGTCGAATTCATAAGTACAAAGTGGAGTTCTTCTTTTTGCAACGTGGAGGCTGTTTTAGACTTTGCAGACATCAAACGTTTTGTAAGAGGATATCGCAGATGAAAAGTAAGACATGGATGCTGATGCAATATTCCAGGAAACCAGTTTTGTTCCCTCATGATTTTGGGTAAGAACAGTCCAATTTCTGACTTGTTTGCAATGCGGTAGTAGCATGCAACACTTGGTTATTTCAATTACCACCATCTGTGTCTGGCATCCCTGATTTTTTTGTTGATCTTTAATTAGTTATAAATAGGGTGCTTCTCCTATGGTATTCTGTAGTTACAGTATGCTAGGATGCTGAGAACTGACTAGCGACAGTCAGTTCTTTAGAGTCATCAAAGTCATGCTGTTTGCTATTTAAGTACTAGAGGAAGCTTGGACATGTTGTAAGCCGGGACATATCATATAGCTTCAAGTCTTTTTCTTTTTCTTCAGATGACGGCTTCTTGATATCCTAATCATTCAAGGTCTGGATCAAGTGATAGAAAACTACAACATGACAAGCTTCTATTCTGGCATGTCATGCTGATGCTGTAACTTGTTGCTTTAAATGGTAGTATCTCCCATTTGTGAAAGATATAACTAAGGTCTTCTGGTTTTCTGTCTTCTCGAGTGTAACACAGGGAAGACTGTAAACCCGCATATCTGTGATATCTTCCTTTTACTCACATGTAGGAATCTCATAAAAGTAACTCCTGATGGATGGTGTAGTTCAGTTAAGTTACGGTTGCAGAACTTAATGATTAGTTATCTAACTGTTCATTATCTCTTGATGCTTAGTTGTTAGAAATGAGCTGAGTGAACGTTTGGCATTCTGTGCACCCTTGTAATTTTACTGTTTACATCTTCGTGCTCTCAGTGACTCAATGTCGCTTTAGGGCTAGGGCATTCTGGCTCATAAGGTTTTTTTGATTTCTGGTCTCTGAACTTCCCAGAACTGCTGATTCCAGTTCCTGGTGAGCTCTTCATTTCTGATAACACCTCCAGTAGAGTTTCATGCACTGCAAGTTGTTTTTGCACAATAATGCTAGCACTACAATAAAGTTCATGCGGAGGAAGTGCAGCAGTGTTGTTAGTGATATTGTTAACAAAGTTTACACGAGGCTGCATCTATGCTATCTAGTGTGAACTGACCGTGGTTTCAAGCAAATGTTTCTCTCTCTCTCTATCTGTTGTACTCTTGCTTATTGTTTGTGGTATATAACTCTGCTCTTTCTCTCCCTCTACTTTTCAGGCCCCTTCCCATTTGAAAAGAAAAGGCCCGTCCAATGTTCTGGGCTGGCTTCAGCGGGAAGCGAGCAACTCGATTACATAATCCCCCTCGGCCTCGGGGAACTTATTGCTTGTGGTTTAAGCGTCTTAGTGGCGGTAATATATTGCAAGTTAATCATGGTCGTCCTTGTGCATGTGAGATGCTGTTTTCTTGCCGAGCTGCCCTGCCATGGATGGTCCAAGGAAGCTCTAGCTGGACACAAAGTCTTGTAGTAGTAGTTCGCATACAAAAAGGTGTATCTGTCAGAATTGTTCTCTTTTGCGTGTTGGGTTGTGATGATGGTGATTTGTGGGGAGAAGCTTCTGTAGCCTCCAAATTGTTCCAACGTTCACAAGCGGATGGTGGGCTACATTATTTGTCTCTGGTGATCATTTTTGTTCATCCTTGCCCACCCTTTGGATCCATCTACAGATTAATTCGTATACGGAAAACTCAATATGTGTGTGCATGTGGCAATGGAAATACACTGCTAGGTCCTTTGTTTTTGTTATAAAAAGCTGAAATGAACATGAAAACTTTATGAAAATAAGCAGGAGCACATGGCATGATTCATCATGAATGCCTTTATTGGCAACTTCTATTTGCATCACAAGCTGTTGTTCTTAGTTATATTTGGTCGCCAACCATCTCTATGTCTGATGGCCAGAGTTTGGTTGCTGCAACGGATGAATGGTCGGACTTTTTCAGGGGCTATGAGTTTTTAGTTGTAGGCTGTGTTTGCCACTGCAGGATTATGATAATAATGTTTGCTTGTTTTATCATTTGGGTAACCAAGAAAGGAAAATCAGCTTTTGTGGCATGTATACCCAGTGTAGTTCAGCAACCTCCAATATGGCTGCATGTATACCCAGTGTAGTTCAGCAACCTCCAATATGGCTGCGTGCATCAATCAACTCAGGAACTGGGGGTTTATCGTCGTTTTCAAAACAAAACAAAACAACGTCAAATTGATCTAGTATGATTCTCACCATCTTGGCGAAGGTAAAAATAATTCCATTTTGTTCATGTCTATGATGTAAATTTGGTACGCTCATGATGATTTATTCGTAGCATTGATTCACTTAGGAGCTGTCAGATTCTTGGGTCGAAGAAGACGATCGAGACAAGCAAGGAGTGAAGCACAAGGGTCGCGGCCCTAAAGAAACGGCGGAGCCTTGATTGCCGTCTCCTCCTCTTCTTCCACTTTTAGGCCAACTCCTTGACTAAATCTAGAGAGAGAACAATCTTGAGAATGGGTAGGGAAAGAGAGAGCAAAGTTGACAGCAGCCATGTGAAGCAGTTCTGCCTCTTTTCAACTATCTCCCCGTCCCTGTCGATCCAGCTGAGCTGTTTCAACCAATCTCCTACAAGGACATGGATGTCCCTATTGTGTGAGTTGATTTCCCAACTGTTGCCGCAATCATCATCGATCATTTTTATTTATTTATTTGATATTTTCTCGTGGTTGTAAACGCGTGATTAAGGACGATAATTCTTTGCTTCTGGGTTACCATACCTGCAGAAGATTGGTCCATTGGAGATCAGTTAGTACAAGGTGTATACAAACTAGGGAGCATGCAAAATATTTTATCAGCGATGGTGACACGGCATGATTAAGTAGCAGTAAGCACAAGTCAAGTCAAGAGAAGTATAGTGGCAAGTTCGGGCCAAGTTTAGCTTTGACTTTCTCAGGATGACAATAAAAATTGCACAACACCGAGTCAGATCAGGACATAAACATTACATTATGGTGGCTTGCGGTTCGAGTTAAGGATATAAAATTGCCTTCAAAATCAGAATGCAGATTATGAATGCCAGGTCAAGAACCAAATATGATGCCTCTGTTGAGCCCATGCCATTATTGCCAAGGAAACTCCGCGTCCTTGGTCATCTAAGATCTGGTTTCATGATGCAATGTCTAGTGCGTCATCCTTTACTGATGTATAGAAAACCACAGTAAAATAATGTGTAGCAGCTGGGGATCCAATATGAAAAAGAAAAAGAAAGAGGAATAAAGGAGGAAAAGAGAAAGGGGAAATGGCAAGGTTTGCTTTGATTCAGCCAAAACAAATCTGAGCTTAACTAGTGTCACATCTCATCACAGGTCAACTAGGAGGGTTGCTTGTCTTCCATCTATACCATGAAGCCCTATGATTGGGTAGCACCTCCCCCAATGATCAGGCATGTGCATAGCATGTGATAGATCTCTTGGGAATTCTTTGATGTTTGATCACTAGCAAGACATTGGCATATGCCCCCCATTTGATAAACGGGGACAAGATTAGTACTCTCTCCGGCACAAAGTAATTGTCGCAGGTTTATAGCCAAGGTTTAGGCAAAACTTGACGGAAACCTGCGACAATTAAATCGAATTGGAGGGAGTACTTTTTTTATTTTCTTTTTCTTTATTGTGATGTATTATTAGTTATGGTGGTTCATCTCCCTCAGCGAGTGGAAGTGGTTCACAGTGTCAGAGGCGCTTTCCAACAGTGTGGCACCAAACTGTAACAACCAAGAGCAAGGACCGAACCTTCAGATAAAGAATAGGAAAGGAAGTGCATGGGGATCTCTTTTGGGTTATGTCATGTTTTCTCCTTTTGATCAACACTTGCAGGATGAGATCGCCGACACAGATAGATTCAGAAAAAAAGAAGCTTGCAAGGAGAAACAAGCTGCATATGTGCATTGGGCCCAACACAAAGAGAGAAAGAGAGAACATAAAGAAAAAAAGGAGGCTAATACTCTGGACTTTGCATTCTGGGATGCAAGCAACCGTAACTTCATTGAAAATATGCCAAGCATCAAGACCAGCTAATCGACTTACAACAAAAATAGCAGAGACCATTATCTAGCCTCACAATAAGCCAACTTCTCCATCATGGCATCATCCACCACAGATTTATCTCCGGGACCGACCAACCCACTGACAAAATAACACAAGACCTAACAACGAGCATTGTGTTCCAAGACAATAACGCGTTCAATAGGAGATCGCCGCTCGTGTGCACCGATGTTGCTCGGTCTATCAACCCCTAGAAGTCTAGAACCGGAGATATTTTGCATAGACTGCACAAGAATAATCCACATAGAAAGAAAACTCATCATGGAAAGCTTGGGATCCGTTAAGGAAACATCATAATCACTAGCCCTCAGTGTGGTGATTTGGCTACCGAGCTCCGAAGCTCCCTTGGTGAGGAATAAAGTTTTAGGACGTATTTTTGAACACAAAACAATTTAGAAGAAAACACACAAATAATAATGCTCTAGTACCTTGTTGTTAAAAAAATTATGAGAAAACAACACGTCGCCACCCTAGGAAAAAATAAAAAACCTGATTCTCCTTTTTTTCGTCAGGCAAAAAATTACTTTCCATCAAAATCTGCAAGCGCATAAGATCATATTATTTACATATGAAGCCTTTTATGTTCTAAAATTATTTTTCTACCTAGGAGCAAGTATTCTTGGGTGCATCTTTGAGTTTTTTTATATGTTGTTCCCTTATTTATTAATAAAAGAAACAAATTAGAACAGAAAATTCTAGACATGGGGTAATTGTCCTCAAATAATAGAGTAGCACTTGCAAAACATATAAACTAAGCAAACCCTTGGGAGCAGATAATTGTAACATAATTTGTCATCGTAGTCACACCTAAAGAAGATGAATGAGACTAGAGAAACCGGAAGTCATGGATGTAGACCGAAAGAGCAAACCTCGTTGGAGTCATCGCGATATAATACTCAACCCATACTTCTTTATGAATCGATCCACATATGCAATTTTTCTTCGTTATTTATATAACATAGTTTTTTGAAGTATATATATATATATAAAATATTATTTACCTATGTAAGAGAATCCCCATCTTATGGTGAATATCACGCAATAGTAGGAAAAACCTTATAGGCAATATCATGTTAGTGGTGCGCCACGTATTCCACAGACCACTAGTATTTGCCTAAATAATAGTGATGCGTCAACATAGCGCCACACCACCAATAGCTTACTACTGGGACCCAAGAATTACTCAAAGCCTGGACGAACAGTGTATTTTAAGGCTATCTTTTGATCAAATTGCTATGGAATTAGGCTTGTCGTCCGGCCGAAAGCAGACTCACTTGGCTGGCCAGACGTTTTTTCCTAGTGGCGCTCAAATTACCGCACGCCAGTATGTTCTACACTGCTAGCGTGGGAAACACAACGTCACTAGTATTTGATACATCGATGGCATGGGAAAGAGGTACATGCCACTCGTCCAGTCTATCCCATATAAAAAAGAGGACATTTTTTCTTATGGATCCCCCGCTCCACTCAGAGCAGCACCAGATTTTCTCGACTCTACCCACACACTTGATCCTCCCTCTTCTTACCCAATCCTTCCACCGATCTCGTCGTTGCCACTCGATCCACATTGCCGTCAGCCACTCGATCTACAAGGCCACACCGTCCCCGTCCGCGTGTCGATCCACATCGCCGTCAGCCGCTCTATCCATAAGGCCACACAATCCCCGTCCACGTGTCGATCCACATCGCCTTCGGCTGGTCACTTGATCTGCGTCGCACTCGGTGATCCCCTAATCGCCTATTTTATTTGATGTTAGATGATCTAGCTAGTATAATTTGTTAGGATTGCATTGTTAGATGATTTAGTCAATTGAGATTGTTATATCAAATAGTTAGAATCATGTGTAGTGTATTTAGATTTAGTGATAGCTAGTGTAGTTGATGTAGTGGAATGTAGTTGGTTTTAGTTGTTAGATAAAAACAGTTAGATGTGTAGTGTTACAAATAATGCATGTGTAGTGCTAAAAATGGTTAACTAGTATCATGTCATAGCCGCAGTGTGTAGTGTGTTTATATTTGTTGGTTGAAATTGTTAAATCTAATAGTTAGATAGTATACTTATACTTAGTTGATTTAGTTTCTTGTACTTTTGATTTCTTATGTAGGAGATATAGCATCATGCCAAGTATGCATGAGTGATTGCCAGAGAGTTTGTTGACAGGCTCGAGGTTTAGTGTCCATCTTTTACAAGGTTATTTTGAGAATTTATAGGTATGACAAACTATTTTTTTTCATACACTTGTACCCATCTTGTTTTTCTTTTAGTGCTTTTACCATTTATTTAATATGCGCTTTTAGTGCATAGACTATCCCATGCAACGTAAGTTGTTGTAGTTTAATAAACTAGTAGATGCAAGTGTGCAATTCCAGACGCATGGACGGGCATATGACATTGATGTGCAGAAAGGACGATCGAAGACTCGTGTGGGAGGTGAAGGGTGGAACCAGGCCAGTTCATTACATGGAACCGTATTACCAGAAGAGAGATGCTTTGTTTTTTCTTGAGAGGATATGTGCCAAAGATAAATGTTGTATATTTCAATGGTGGTGGTGGCACGGAGGATGACCCATACTAAGCTAACACTATGGGACAAAGATGCAAGCATACTGAGAGTGAGCAATATCACCTCTTAGAACTCCTAACGCCAACCAATGCCATCGCCGGGGTGCCATTTGTGACCCACTCAACCAAGCTTAATGTTGATAGGCAAAATATGATATGGTCTTTCAAGTTACCTATCTTTCTTCCTTTTATGTCCATATAGATTTGCCTTTTGACCATCTAGCATCAATTTACCTATTTATATTTCTTCCTTTTTGGTATTAATAAATTACCTATGAAGGTTGTTGGGGATATACTTTCTGGGTATACCCACAGGACTCGCTAACCAGGGTGGCCCACCAACGGGTTAGAGCTTTGCTTCACGGACGACCCAGTCAGAGAAAGAGGAGGAGTCAGTTCCGGCTACGATAAGGCCCAGAAGAGTTACTGACTTAGGCTTGTAGTATTACTTGTAGTCCAATCTGTATGTAGTTACCGACTCTATAACGTAGACGGATATGTCTCTCCCTGTAACCCTAGGCCCCGGTGACTATATAAACAGGCCCTATGGGAGCCTTTAGGGCAACAACTCGATAGACAACCACAACCAACTCGCACAGGCGAACGTCTCTTGTAATCCATTATAACATCCGGCTTACGCCGATATATTACTGGGTTGCTAGCAGGAGTAGGATCCGATCACCGCAGTCGGATCTGAACCTGGGTAAACTTGTGCTCACCGCTCCTGGAACATCCGACATCTCACACCCCATCTTTACAACGCCACTAGGACCCCCTATGGCGTACTTGTCGACAATCCGACGACAGCTGGCGCCCACCGTGGGGCAGGTGACCTTTGGAGCATCGTTCCAAGCGGAATCTGCGCGTGTAGGAATCGGCGAAACAATCGCCATGGGTCGCGTGGTCTACGTCAGTGACGTCCCTCTCATCCTCCTAGATGAGACTTGGATTTCGGCTTCCAGGCCCGTGACGACCTACACAATCATGTCAATCGGCGAGATCGATATTTATCTCGGTTTCGTTGAACCTGCCCAACCCACCCTAGAGGTGACGACCATGGCGGAAGAAAAATCCGGATCTACTTTATCCGCAGAGGCGGAAGAGTTCAAGGTCTCGGAGAAAAATCAAACCCGCCCAACCCGCCCCTGAAGTGGAAGAAGAGGTGGAAGAAGAAGTCAAATCTGATCTCTCCAGCGAGATCAGATACACAGACGAGGAGTACATCCACTACGGATCCAGCTTTGCTGATGTCGAAGCGGAAACCAAGTTATACAAGTACCTCAAGAACATGAATAAGAAGAAGCACTGTTTCGTGTACCACATAAGCATTGGATCCGACTCTGTCGATGCTGGAGTTGGTAGCGACTCGGTCCTAGACGCAATCGAAGAAAACGCCGACTTACCCGGCTCCCCAACGGAGTCAATCACGTCGCAGGAACTTCGAAACTTCGACAAAGAGATAGAGGAGTACAAGCAACAGCACGTCTCTAGACAAACGCCAGGTGAGCCGAAAACTCCTCCTAGTCCATATGATAGCATGGATGAAAGCTACACCTCGCAGGATGACATGGACACCAGAGATTCCTCCGAGGTCTACGAGCCAACCATGACGGAAAGTACCGACGGAAGTTTATCCCCCGGTACCGGACCAAAAGCCGTTTTTGCCACTGGTACGCATGTTAAGGCTACTGGGTGGTCAAAAAGAAGAACAGGAACAAGAATACGACTCCGACAGAGCCGGACGTCGAGGAAACCAACGAAGAAAAAGTTGATGAAGAGATCGAGATGGAGATCCGATTAATCCCACCCCGATCGATCCTCCTGTGGATGGACACGTTGTCACCAAGGGTGCACGCGAAATCTACAGAGACGCTCTCACAATTCCAATCCCAACGGCTTCGGATCTTATGCCGGAGGCGCTGGAGAAAAGGGCCGAGGACCTGGAAAAGCATCACTTATTTCTACTTGAAGAGGCCGCGCGCCTCGTCGAGATGAGACAGAAGTTAGACAGTGATCCTGCTAGATATTAGTGAGATTTCAAGCGACATCCAAACAAAACGAGGGGAGGTCTATTTCTTGCGAACAAGAATCCGGATATCCACAAAGATCTATTCGACGGAAAAGATGGAGAGAAGATCCGAATCTACAACACGCCGGTGGAAAATGCTGCTGCAGCTCGAGCCATCCTCGCCAACAATCCGTCTCCACAGCAGGTTCAGTAGTGCGTTGCGTTTATGGACAAAGGATTAAAGCAGCAGAAGACGGCCGTGTCATTCAGTGGCAAGACGGCCTCAAAATCCAAGTTTTGCCACACTGATGCTAATCAAAGAGTTGACGTAAGGCTCCGCAGGGATACGGCTCAGCGCTATCTTCCCTGTGGAGAATAAGAAAATTCCAGAACCGGCTCTAACAGCCACTCTCGCCGGTCGGTGCATGACTGGTCAAGAGTTATTCCGGCCGCGGCCAAAGACGCCATCAGGACAATGGTTCCTCATCAGGACCATCATCGGCAAAATAATCGTTATAGAGAAGACCCGAAAATACGCCGCCAGCGAGAGGAGGAAGATCGTCTAAGGATGCCACCACCAAGCCGTCCGGCTGGCAACGCCGGACGAAGAGATGATCCGGATCATCCTGAATATAGTAGGGACGGTGCCCGAAGAAACAGGCACCAGAGTTAGCATAATGAGGCTCCACCGCCACCACCAAGGAACCCAGCCGGAAATAATCCACCAGGCCCACCATCGCCTCCCAGCAGCGACCATGAAGGATCACGTCATAGCCACGGAAGCCGTACGGGCGGAGGCGGCAATGGTGAGAGAAGAAGCAGAAATCCGACTCCACCGCGCAGAAGCCGCGAGCCTCCAAGGCGCAGATCACTCTCGCCAAACGATGCTCGCCATCGCATCGAATCAAACATAGAAGCGCGGTGGTACGAGGAAGAAGATGTGTATGTGGGACCCAAGTGCTTTGGTCCACATATACGTCAGACAAAATTTCCGGTTGACTTTGGCATCGCCAAGCACATTCAGCCCTACGACGGAGCAGCTCGGCCAGATACTTGGCTCCAAGATTTTTTCCAGGCTTGCTGCATCGCCAAAGGAGGAAACTGCCTGGTTGCAGTCCGATATCTCCCACTGATGTTGAGGAAGACGGCTCGATCATGGCTCAATGAACTGCCAGAGAATTCAATTCACAACTGGTATAATATGCAAAGTGCGTTCTTTTCAAACTTCGAGAGAACATACAGGAGGTCCTGCATAGTTGGAGACTTGCAGCATTACACCCAAAGACCCAGAGAAACTTGTCAGGATTACCTCGGACGATGGATCGATATGAAGAACTCCTGTGAAGGAGTAAATGAGCAAACTACGATAGAAGCTTTTATTGCAGGACTTCCAGTCGGACTTTTATGTCACAGGCTGAAGCGTGAACACGTCACAGATTTGGGAGAAATGATAGAGACGGCAAGCAAATATGCTGACGCCAACGATGATTCAGAAGGGCTGCTAAATATTCTGGCCAATCCCAATGCGGCCAAACAGCCAAAGCAAACTCAGAAGCGCAAGAACACCTCGGACGAAAAGCCGGCTCTGGAAAACACAGCTGTCAATGCAACGTTCGGATCTAGAGGACGAGGAGGGCACGGAGGCGGTCATGGTAGAGGCCGAGGAACTTCCCGAATCTAGGACAGAGGATACCAACAACCCGGAAGAACCTATACCTGGGCTAACATTGCCAATAATCCCCGTGTCCACCATTTGGATAGTAACGAAGGATCTATCCACAAATGTCGAGTATCGTTTCAATGACGACATCAAGAAAGACGAATCCGCTGGCTACAGAGCCAAAAGACAAAAAGGAAAGAAAAATTCTGAGAAAGGAAAGGAGACCAAGGAAGATTCCGACATGGAAGAGGCAGAAGCGGCCGTAGAGCCCAAGCCGGATGGAAAGAAGACTTTTCCGACTAAGAAAGACACATACGTCTGCTTCCTTGGATCCCAACCAGCTAAGGACAAAAAGGCGGTTATTCGTGAGCTCAATGCCATGGTTCCGGCTGTCCCCCAATTCCTGGACTGGTCAGAGGTGACTATCACCTTCAATCGTTCAGATCACCCGAAGAAAACACATCGTCGGGGAAAGTACCCTCTGGTCGTCAATCCTCTTATTGATGGCTATGAGTTCTCAAAAACACTCATGGACGGTGGGAGCAGTATTAATATCCTCTACATCGAGACACTCCACCGCAAGAAGCTACAGGAGAGCTAGTTGAGTTACAACAGTGTAAATTTCCATGGCATTGTACCAGGGAGACAGGCAAATTCTCTGGGTGAGATCACTCTGGACGTGACATTCAGAACCCGAGAAAATTACCGGACCGAGCCACTCTCCTTCGTGGTGGTGTAGGGTTCGCAGCATAGAAAACAAAAAAAATCCTACGATGGGAACAACTATGTACCAAGATCTATCTACTAGATACAAACAACGGGCAGATGTATATCCGTAGAGAACATACCCTTGAAGACCGGCAAAGCTTAACGAGTTAAACTCGTGGTTGATGTAGACGATATCCTGCTGATCTTAAGATCGAGAGGAAGTCCTAGCGTCGCAAATCAGCAGTGCATATGTGCTCGCACACACGTCCGAGGCACCGAGCAACCTCCGCCTCCTCTCTCCAGCGATGCAGCAGAAGCACAACTCTTTCTTGCCGAATAGCCACCGGGAACATGTATATCGCTAGTCCGAGACCACGGGGGATAAATTCTAGAGGGGGAGAGAGATCCTTCACGAGGAGGTGTGAGTGAGAAGTGAGGAGGGGGTGCCTTTTATAGGAGAGGGGGTAACCCCAAGGGGGTGGACGGCCATGGTGGCTACCCCTTTCCCTCCCCTCATTCATGTGGGTGGACACTCCACTCACAAAAATCCTTTCAATTCCCTCCACTCAAAATCCCACTCAAAATTGCTATTAAATTTCTACCAAATTTAATGCAAACTCTCATTAAATAAAATTGCTTTTATTTATTCAGAATTTTGTCAATTACTTTAATGACAAACATTCACATATAACCCTTGCTAGTATTTCATTTCACATGCAAAAATACTTTCTGCAATTTCACCCGAAAACCTGTTTCGGTATCTATTGAAATAAATCCCTGCACTTGTTATTCTTTCCGGCATGAAACTTTTGCTCCAATTGGATGTCGGTGTCTCTTAAGTGTGTCACCCTATGGTTCGTGAATAATGCGGACATGATCGATACCCCTCTTGGATCAATAATCAGAAGCGGGAACTAGAGACCCATACTGACTCCCACACATTTAACGATGACTTTCTTGTGACCGTCGGAACCTTTTACGCTAGTATCTTAATCCCTTTGTTTCATGATATATTACATGTACGATATTCAATCATCGGTATCTCCATACCTAGTTTGATCCTGTTCCTGACATGCACTCTTTTCTTGTTCCCGAGATATAACATTCTAGTGATCAAATCACTTGCTTGCAAGCTAACCAATGTGATATCACCGAGAGGGCCCAGAGTATAGCATCAAGATGAACAAATTCCACTCTCGATCCATGGGCCTCAACATAACACTTTATTAGTTCTGAACCCATCTTTATAATCACTCTGTTACGGTGTGACGTTTGATGTTATCAAGAAACTCTTCCGGTATTAGTGATTGACATGATCTCATGGTCTAAGGATTAGGATCACTTTGTAAGTTGTTATAGCAATATAAACTCAATGACTTTGATCGTAATGCTATACTTTGGATGAATGTCCATCACACCATTACACTAATGTTGTGATCTCGTTATTAACAACATCCAATGTCCATGATCAGGAAACCTTGATCATCTTGTTAATCAACGAACTAGTTTATGAGAGAGGCATAACTAGGAACTTTATGTTTGTTTATTAAACACACATGTATTAATATTTCCGTATTAATACAAATATAGCATGCAAAATAAACATCTATCATATACTTGGAATACACATAATAAACACTTTATTATTGCCTCTCAGGACATATTCTCTTCAGTATCCCACTTGCACTAGAGACAATAATCTAGTTACATAGTGATGAATCTAACACCCATGGAGTTCTGGTGTTGATCATGTTTTGCTCTAGGGAGAGTTTTAGTCAACGGACCTGCTACATTGAGATCCGTGTGTACTTTGCAAATCTTTATATCTCCATCCTTGACATGCTCGCGGATGGAGTGAAACTGGCGCTTAATATGCTTGGAATTATTGTGAGACCTTGGTTCTTTGGCATTGGCAATGGCACCATTGTTGTCACAATAGATCACCATTGGGTCCAACGCGCTCGCAACCACACCTAGTTCAGATATGAACTCATTCATCCAAACCGCTTCCTGAGTCGCTTTCGAAGCAGCAACATATTCGGCCTCCGTTGTTGATTCCGCCACCACAAGTTGTTTGGAACTCCTCCAACTAACCGCTCCGCCATTCATGAGAAATACGTATCCGGATTGAGACTTAGAGTCATCCGGATCGGTGTCAAAGCTTGCATCAACATAACACTTAGCGATGAGCTCTTCTTCACCTCCGTACACAAGAAACATATCCTTAGTTCTTCGCAAGTACTTAAGGATATTTTTGACCGCATCCAGTGTTCCGAACCTGGATCCGATTGGTACCTACTAGTCAAACTAATAGCATGTGCCACATCCGGTCTTGTACATAGCATGGCGTACATTATAGAGCCTATGGCTGAAGCATAGGGGACTTTGTCCGTTATCTCTCTTTCTTCCGCTGTAGCTGGACTTTGAGTCTTACTCAATGTCTTGCCTTGCAACATAGGTAAAACCCCATTCTTACTTCCGTCCATTTTAAACTTCTTTAAAATCTTATCAAGGTATGTACTTTGCGATAGCCCTATTAGGCGCCTAGATCTATCTCTATAGATCTTTATGCCTAATATGTATGACACTTCACCTAGGTCCTTCATTGAAAATTTGCTGTTTAGATAACTTTTAACACTGTTTAAAATATCTATATCATTTCCGATCAATAATATGTCATCCACATATAATATCAGAAATGCCTCATCGCTTCCACTCACTTTCTTGTAAATACAAGCTTCTCCATAAGTTTGGACAAATCCAAACTCTTTGATCACCTCATCAAAGCGGAGATTCCAACTTCGTGATGCTTGCTTTAGTCCATAGATGGATCGATGAAGCTTGCACACCTTGTTAGCATCCTTAGGATCGACAAAACCCTTTGGTTGTATCATATACAACTCTTCTTCAATATTGCCATTGAGGAACGCGGTTTTGACATCCATCTGCCATATCTCATAATCGAAATATGCAGCAATTGCTAACATAATCCTAACAGACTTTAGCATCGCTACGGGAGAGAATGTCTCATCGTAGTCAACTCCTTGAATTTGTCGAAACCCCTTTGCGAAAAGTCGAGCTTTATAGACGGTCACGTTACCATCAGCATTAGTTTTCCTTTTGAAAATCCATTTATTCTCCATGGCCTTTCGGTCGTGAGGTAAGTCCACCAAGTTCCAAACTTGATTTTCATACATGGATTCCATCTCGGATTTCATGGCTTCTAACCATTTGTTGGAATTCGGGCTCATCATCGCTTCTTCATACGTCGCAGGGTCATCAATTTCATCAACCATGAAATTCATAACAGGGTTTCCGTATAGCTCGGGAGCTGCACGTGTCCTGCTAGACCTGCGAGGTTTGGTAGTACTCTCTTTCGGAGTTTCATAATCATTATTATTAGTTCCTTCTTCAACTAGTGAAGCCAACTCCGGAACGACTTCCGGAACTGCGCTACTCGCCGTACTTTGAAGAGAAGGTTCAATAACCTCTTCGAGTTCTACCTTCCGACTACTAACACCTTTCGCGAGAAACTCTTTCTCTAGAAAGGATCCATTCTTGGCAACAAAAACCTTGCCCTCGGATCTGTGATAGAAGGAATACCCAATAGTTTCTTTAGGGTATCCTATGAAGATGCATTTTTCCGCTTTGGGTTCGAGTTTATCCGGTTGAAGTTTCTTCACATAAACATCGCATCCCCAAACTTTAAGAAATGACAGCTTAGGTTTGTTTCCAAACCACAATTCATACGGTGTCTTTTCAACCGATTTATATGGTGCCCGATTTAAAGTGAATGCAGCAGTTTCTAGTGCATAACCCCAAAATGACAACGGCAAGTCCGTTAGAGACATCATAGATCGAACCATATCCAATAAAGTACGATTATGACGTTCCGACACACCATTTCGTTGTGGTGTTCCGGCAGGTGTGAGTCGTGAAACAATTCCACACTCTTTCATGTGAGTGCTAAACTCATAACTTAGATACTCACCTCCATGGTGGGACCGTAGAAATTTGATCTTTCTATTACGATGATTTTCCACTTCATTATGAAATTCCTTGAACTTTTCAAAGGTTTCAGACTTGTGTTTCATCAAGTAGATATAACCGTATCTACTCAAATCATCCGTGAAAGTAACAAAATAACGATATCCACCTCGCGCCGACATACTCATTGGACCATATATATCAGAATGTATGATTTCCAATAAATCTATTGCCCGTTCCATTGTACCGGAAAACAGTGTTCTAGTCATCTTGCCCATAAGGCATGGCTCACATGTATCAAATAATTCAAAATCAAGTGATTCCAAAAATTCATCCGAATGGAGATTCTTCATGCGTTTAACGCCAATATGACCTAGACGGCAGTGCCACATATATGCGGATATATCATCATTAAGTTTAATCCTTTTAGCATCAACATTGTGAATATGTGTAACACTATTATCGAGATCCAATAGAAATGAACCATTCATCATCGGTGCATGACCATAAAAGATTTCATTCATATAAATAGAAAAACATTGTTCTCGGATTTAAATGAATAACCACTTCGTAGCAAACATGATCTAGATACAATGTTCATGCTCAGTGCTGACACTAGATAACAATTATTCAAGTTTATTACTAATCCCGATGGCAAGTGGAGAGGTAGCGTTCCAACGGCGATCACATCAACGCTTGATCCATTGCCGACACGCATCTTGACCTCACCCCTTGCTAGCGGTCGCTTGTTCCGTAGCCCCTGATTCGAGTTACAAGTATTAGCAACTAAACCGGTATCAAATACCCAGGTGCTACTGCGAGCACTAGTCAAGTACACATCAATAACATGTATATCATATATACCTTTGTTCGCCTTGCTGGCCTTCTTGTCTGCCAAATACTTGGGGCAGTTGCGCTTTCTAGTGGCTAGTCTCCTTACAATAGTAGCACTCTGTATCAGACTTAGGGCCAACTCAGGGTTTATTTTCAGACACGGCAACCGGCTCGCTGCCTTACTTCTCTTCCGTTTAACCTTCTTGTCTTTCTTGAAAACAGTGTTCTTATTGATCATCAACACTTGATGTTCCTTCTTGATCTCCACTTCTGCAGTTTTAAGCATTGACACAAGCTCGGGGAGAGACTTCTTCATGCCTTGCATATTATAGTTCATCACAAAGCTCTTATAGCTAGGTGGCAGAGACTGCAGAACATGATGGGTGCCTAAGTCAATGGGAATCGTTAATCCCAAGGACACAAGCTTATTGGCGTAACCCGACATCTTGAGTACATGCTCACTTACGGAGCTGTGCTCTTCCATCATGCAGCTAAAGAACTTTTCTGAAGCATTATAGCTCTCTACAACAGCATGTGTGTCGAAAATCATTTTCAACTCACCCATTGTATCAAATGCATTGTCGTTTTCGAAACACTTTCGAAGTTCTGGCTCTAGCCCATACAATATGCCGCAATGAACTAAGTCGCGGTCCTCCTGACATGTCTGATAGACATTCTTATCCTCGTCAGGGGCATCATCAAAGGGTGGGGGGCCTTGCGGCGCTTCTAGCACATATTGCTTTTGTGCAGCAGAGAGGAGAATCCTCAAATTCATGGCCCATTCGGTAAAGTTGCTATCGTTCGTTGCAAGTTTCTCTTTCTCCATGAACACATTGAAATTAAAAGCAGGTGGTGCCATCTACAACAGAATTTGTAAAGTTTAGACTAAGTTTATGATAGATTGAGTTCAACTAATCCACATTACGAATGAAATCCCACTCAAAAACGACATCCCTTGTGCCTTTTTGGTGATTACATGAACCAAATCCACTACACCAAGTCCGATCATCACGTGAGTCGGTGTAGCTTCAAAGGCGAGCATCAAATGGGCATCATATCTACTATATGACTCATGCTTAACCTTTCGGTCCGTGTTCTGAGGCCACGTTTGTACATGCTAGGCTCGCAAAGTAAGAACCTTAGTATTCACGTGTGTAACTGTCTTGCACCCTAAATATGGTCGTGGATCCAAGAACACCCGATCATCACGTGATGTCTTGGGGCGACGAAAACATAATCGGTGCATACTAAAGGAAGAACACATTCTTATCTTGATATTTAAATGAGGGATCATCTTATTATGCTAATAAAACGCCAAACAAGCAATATAAGATGCTATCAAACATCATATGTTTATAAGTGAAATGATATGGTTACCGCATATGATCTCTATCATGTGCATCATGGTATGATCACTATCATGCCTTTATGTGTAAGGCCAAGGTCTATGGAACTTACATGTTATTTGTTGTAAGAGTATCATCTCATACTTCTACTTACAACATCACCATATCATAACACTAGCCCAGCAACAACCTAAACTAGACGCCTCTAATTTATCCATTTCAAGTTTTTACGTGGCTTAGGGCTTTCGAAGATAGAACCGTTCTTACCTAGAGGATAACCAAATTTTTTACAACTCGTTGCAAAATATATATTGACTATAGTAGGAGAGACAGACACCCGCTAGCCACTTATGCAAACTAGTTGCATGTCAAGCGTGGAACAGGTCTCATGTGCGAGGACATGTAAAGTTTTCCCGGGCCGCTTCATCCCACTATGCCACCAATATCCAAAATTACAACTAAGAAGCAACAACATGATCATCATCGCCCACATACTCATATGTGTACTACCCGTATAAAGCATCTACGCATAGATCTGGCTCTGATATCACTGTAGGGTTCGCAGCATAGAAAACAAAAAAAATCCTACGATGGGAACAACTATGTACCAAGATCTAACTACTAGATACAAACAACGGGCGGATGTATGTCCGTAGAGAACATATCCTTGAAGACCGACAAAGCTTAACGAGTTAAACTCGTGGTTGATGTAGACGATCTCTTGCCGATCTCAAGATCGAGAGGAAGTCCTAGCGCCGCAAATCAGTTGCGCATCCATGTTCGCACACACGTCCGAGGCACCGAGCAACCTCCGCCTCCTCTCTCCAGCGATGCAGTGGAAGCACAACTCTTTCTTGCCGAATAGCCACCGGGAACATGTATCTCGCTAGTCCGAGACCATGGGGGATAAATTCTAGAGGGGGAGAGAGATCCTTCACGAGGAGGTGTGAGTGAGAAGTGAGGAGGGGGTGCCTTTTATAGGAGAGGGGGAACCCCAAGGGGGTGGACGGCGCATGGGGGTGCCCCCTTGCCCTTCCCTCATTCATGTGGGTGGACACTCCACTCACAAAAATCCTTTCAATTCCATCCACTCAAAATCTCACTCAAAATTGCTATTAAATTTCCACCAAATTTAATGCAAACTCTCATTAAATAAAACTTCTTTTATTTATTCAGAATTTTTCAATTACTTTAATGACAAACATTCACATATAACCTTGCTAGTATTTCATTTCACATGCAAAAACACTTTCTGCAATTTCACCCAAACAACCTGTTTCGGTATCTAGTGAAATAAATTCCTACGCTTGTTATTCTTTCCGGCATGAAACTTTTGCTCTAATTGGATGTCGGTGTCTCTTAAGTGTGTCACCCTACCGTTCAGGAATAATGCGGACATGATCGAGACCCCTCTCAGATCAATAATCAGAAGCGGGATCTGGAGACCCATACTAACTCCCACACATTCAACGATGACTTTCTTGTGATCGTCAGAACCTTTTACACTAGTATCTTAATCCCTTTGTTTCACGATATATTACATGTCCGATATTCGATCATCGGTATCTCCATACCTAGTTTGATCTCGTTACTGACATGCACTCTTTTCTCGTTCCCGTGATATAACATTCTAGTGATCAAATCACTTGCTTGCAAGCTAACCAATGTGATATCACCGAGAGGGTCTAGAGTATATCTATCCGTCATCGGGATGAACAAATTCCACTCTCGATCCATGGGCCTCAACATAACACTTTATTAGTTCTGAACCCATCTTTATAATCACTCTGTTACGGTGTGACGTTTGATGTTATCAAGAAACTCTTCCGGTGTTAGTGATTGACATGATCTCATGGTCTAAGGATTAGGATCACTTCGTAAGTTGTTATAGCAATATAAACTCAATGACTTTGATCGTAATGCTATACTTCGGATGAATGTTCATCACACCATTACACTAATGTTGTGATCTCGTTATTAACAACATCCAATGTCCATGATCAAGAAACCTTGATCATCTTGTTAATCAACGAGCTAGTTTATGAGAGAGGCATAACTAGGAACTTTCTGTTTGTTTATTAAACACACATGTATTAATGTTTCCGTATTAATACAATTATAGCATGCAAAATAAACATCTATCATATACTTGGAATACACATAATAAACACATTATTGCCTCTCTAGGCATATTCCCTTCAGTCTCCCACTTGCACTAGAGACAATAATCTAGTTACATAGTGATGAATCTAACACCCATGGAGTTCTGGTGTTGATCATGTTTTGCTCTAGGGAGAGTTTTAGTAAATGGATCTACTACATTGAGATCTGTGTGTACTTTACAAATCTTTATATCTCCATCCTTGACATGCTCGCAGATGGAGTGAAACTGGCGCTTAATATGCTTGGAATTCTTGTGAGACCTTGGTTCTTTGGCATCGGCAATGGCACCATTGTTGTCACAATATATCACCATTGGGTCCAACGCGCTCGCAACCACACCTAGTTCGGATATAAACTCCTTCATCCAAACCTCTTCCTGAGCTGCTTCCGAAGCAGCAACATATTCGGCCTTCGTTGTTGATTCTGCCACCACAGGTTATTTGGAAGTCCTCCAACTAACCGCTCCGCCATTCATGAGAAATACGTATCCGGATTGAGACTTAGAGTCATTCAGATTGGTGTGAAAGCTTGCGTCAACATAACACTTAGCGACGAGCTCTTCTTCACCTCCGTACACAAGAAACATATCCTTAGTTCTTCGCAAGTACTTAAGGATATTCTTGACCGCTATCCAGGGTTCCGAACCTAGATCTGATTGGTACCTACTAGTCAAACTAATAGCATGTGCCACATCCGGTCTTGTACATAACATGACGTACATTATAGAGCCTATGGCTGAAGCATAGGGGACTTTGTCCATTATCTCTCTTTCTTCCGCCGTAGCTGGACTTTGAGTCTTACTCAATGTCTTGCCTTGCAACATAGGTAAAACCCCCTTCTTACTTCCGTCCATTTTAAAATTCTTTAAAATCTTATCAAGGTATGTACTTTGTGATAGCCCTATTAGGCGCCTAGATCTATCTCTATAGATCTTTATGCCTAATATGTATGACACTTCACCTAGGTCCTTCATTGAAAATTTGCTGTTTAGATAACTTTTAACACTGTTTAAAAGATCTATATCATTTCCGATCAATAATGTGTCATCCACATATAATATCAGAAATGCCACATTGCTCCCACTCACTTTCTTATAAATACAAGCTTCTCCATAAGTTTGGACAAATACAAACTCTAAGCAGAGATTCCAACTTCGTGATGCTTGCTTCAGTCCATAGATGGATCGCTGAAGCTTGCACACATTGTTAGCATCCTTAGGATCGACAAAACCCTTTGGTTGTATCATATACAACTCTTCTTCAATATTGCCATTGAGGAACGCGGTTTTGACATCCATCTGCCATATCTCATAATTGAAATATGCAGCAATTGCTAACATAATCCTAACTGACTTTAGCATTGCTACGAGAGAGAATGTCTCATCGTAGTTAACTCCTTGAATTTGTCGAAACCCCTTTGCGACAAGTCGAGCTTTATAGACGGTCACATTACCATCAGCATCAGTTTTCCTTTTGAAAATTCATTTATTCTCCACGGCCTTTCGGTTGTGAGGTAAGTCCACCAAGTTCCAAACTTGATTTTCATACATGGATTCCATTTCGAATTTCATAGCTTCTAACCATTTGTTGGAATTCGGGATCATCATCGCTTCTTCATACATCGCAGGGTCATCAATTTCATCTACCATGAAATTCATAACATGGTTTCCGTACAGCTCGGGAGCTGCACGTGTCCTGCTAGACCTGCGAGGTTCGATAGTACTCTCTTTCGGATTTTCATGATCATTATCATTAGTTCCTTCTTCAACTGGTGAAGCCAACTCCGGAACGACTTCCGGCGCTGCGCTACTCGCCATACTTTGAAGAGAAGGTTCAATAACCTCTTCGAGTTCTACCTTCCGACTACTCACACCTTGAAGAAAACCGACAAATTTGTCTGGACCCCAGAAGTCAAAACTGCCCTACAAAGTTTGAAAGATCTGCTTTCAAACCCACCAGTTCTCGCAGCACCAGAACCTCAGGAACCTATGTTATTCTACATCACAACGACCAACAAGGTCATAAGCGTGGTAACAGTAGTTGAGCGCGAGGAAGAAGGCCACGAGAACAAGGTGCAGCGGCCAACTTATTATCTAAGTGAGGTCCTGACAGAATCAAAGCAACAGTATCCACATCATCAAAAGCTAGCTTATGGAGTATTCTTTGCATCCAGAAAGCTACGCCACTATTTTCAAGAGCACAAGATCACAGTAGTGAGCACAGCTCCTCTGCGATATATAATCAACAACCGCGATGCCACAGGACGTGTTGCAAAGTGGGGAATAGAGCTTGTAGCTTTCGACATTGAGTACAAACCACGTACAACAATCAAGTCCCAAATTCTTGCTGACTTTGTCGTTGATTGGGCAGAAATGGCAGACAGCACAGGCCCTCCAGACTCGGAATTTTGGACCCTTCACTTTGACGGATCAAAAGCACGAGGAGGCTCGGGGGCTAGCGTGGTGCTCAAATCACCCCAAGGAGACCAGTTGTTCTATGAGTTGCAAATACACTTCACGGCAACCAATAATATTGTCGAGTATGAAGCACTGCTGCATGGAATACGCATGGCCAAAAATATTGGCATATCAAGACTCATGTGTTACGGAGACTCGGATTTAGTTGCTCAGCAAGTATCCAACATTTGTAACGCAAATAAACACATGACAGCATACAAAGTTGTTGTGGATGAATTATCCAAATCGTTCGAGGGTTTTGAGGTTCAACACATCCCTCGAGAAGAAAATGAGGAAGCAGATGCTCTATCAAGGATAGGCTCTGCGTGGAAACAAGTACCGGATGGAGATTTTCTAGAGCATTTAAGGGTCCCCTCCATAGTCGGAGTTGATGAGGACTATCCAACGAAATCCGACTCACCTTTAATAGCAGTTCTGGCTGTAATTCCTAGCTGGACAAAACCCTATCTGGATTTTCTGATAGACAGAAAATTACCCGAAGACAAAGTCTTGAGCCGACAGATTGTCCGACGAGCAAAAGCATACACTATAATAAGTGGCGAGCTCTATGAGCGGAGTGTTTCTGGCTTGTTTCAAAGATGTATTTTTTCAGAAGAAGGAGTGGAAATCCTAAGATAAATCCACGAAGGCGAGTGTGGTCACCATGCTGCAGCCAGATCCTTAGTGGCAAAAGCTTTTCGACACAGATTCTTTTGGCTTATAGCTAAGGCAAATGCCGATAAACTGGTCAAAACATGCAAGGACTGCCAAAAATACGCTCATCAGGCACACGTTTCGGCTGAACAGCTGCGAACAATCCCTATTACATGGCCATTCGCAGTCTGGGAGTTTGATATGGTAGGGCTGTTTCGCACGGCAAAATGTGGATTTACTCACCTACTAGTGATGGTGGATAAATTCATAAAATGGATTGAGGCTAAACCCGTAACAAGTTGCGATGGAGCCACAACCAGAAGATTCGTCGAGGACGTAATCATCAGATTCGGATATCCGCATAGTATAATTACTGACAACGGGAGCAACTTTTCCATGGGGTAACTTGTTGAATTCTGCGAAGAGCAAGGGATCCGACTTGATATTGCATCAGTCACACATCCACAAGCCAATGGACAAGTAGAAAGAACTAATGGCCTTATTATACAAGGAATCCGACCTCGCCTCGAGGCACCGCTTCGTCGGGCTGTGGGGGCTTGGGTGGAAGAATTACCGTCTATCATTTGGAGCTTAAGTACAACTCCTAACAAATCAACCGACTATACTCATTTCTTCTTGGTCTATGGTGCAGAAGCAGTTCTTCCGAGTGATCTAATCCATCAAGCTCCATGAGTCAAAGCGTATATCGAAGAAGATGCAGAAGTTTCTCGGCAAGGATCTCGATATAATCGAAGAAGTACGTGTCGTTGCTGAACAGAGATCTACAGCCTATCAGTAGAAGTTACGCAAGTATCATAGTTAGAGAGTACAAACCCATTCTTTCAGAAAAGGCGATTTAGTTCTCCGACTTGTGCAAAAGAGAAAGCACAAACTTTCCCCAATTTGGGAAGGACCTTTTATGATTAGCAGAGTTCTGCATAATGGGTCATATTATTTAATCGACATGAGACTAGTTGAGGAAAGACCTGATACTCAGAAAAGGAAGAGAGCTGGTGGCAGCATAGACCCGGATGAAATAGACCGTCCATGGAATATTGCACAGCTATGTCCCTTCTATTCTTAGTTATATTTCCTTGCAATCATATGTGTACATTTTCAAAGTGAAATAAAGTATTGGTTCCCTCAT
Source organism: Avena sativa (assembly GCA_916181665.1). Classification (NCBI taxonomy): domain Eukaryota; kingdom Viridiplantae; phylum Streptophyta; class Magnoliopsida; order Poales; family Poaceae; genus Avena; species Avena sativa. The sequence continues at coordinate 68,482,170 of OV702297.1, forward strand.
ATTGTTATTTTTGAGATGTTTTTGCCATCTTATTTCCAAAGAGCATGTAATTTTTTCAAAAATCCCAGAATACTTGAAAGTACTTTATACTCATGTTTGTTCTGATTACGATTTTTGAACAAACTAAAAAATGTTACCTTAGGGTACAAAATTTAAATTATTATCTATACTTTGATTCTTTATCTGATTGCTTAGACGCGGGAATTTTTCGAGTAATGAGTTGTTGGTACTGGAGGCTGGCTTTGTTTCCGAGTTTAAACTGGTTTAGCAATTGCGCTCCGTTGCTCGGCAAAGTTTCCGTGATAAAGGTTGGCCGACCCATGAAAGGGACGAGGCAGAGAGCCAGATAAATCGATAAGTATAGGCATAAACAAAAAAGCAGTGCTTCAGAAATTTTCAAGCACAAAGCATAAAAATATATAAACAAAAGTGCTAAGATAGTAAAAGCATCAGTTTTTATAGACCAGCACAAAATAAATATTGTAGCCATCATTACATTGCCATAAGTTTCAGATAATGCATAGAAAAATGTTTATGCTGTAGGCGGTGGTGATGAAGCAGGTGGAACATTGGATTCATCAGCAGTGTCACCCTCGATCTCAGACTCGGAAGCGTTGCTGATTTCTGGCTCTTGAGGCGAAGGAGGCGCGGCGACGGATTTGAAGAATGACGTCGTATAGTTGGTCATCTCCGCCACCCGACAAGCATAACCTGCACAAGATTCTTGGATGGCCTTGATATCTTGCGGGTTACCCTCATCATCATCCTCGGCAATGCCCTTGGTGACGTGCCAGATTTCCATCTCGCTATGGTGGCTCATCACCATGGTCAGGGTTGTTTGCGCAGCAGTCCGAGCGTAGGAGATCTTCCAGTCCTCAATCAACTTCGGAATCTCCTTCACTTTGTCCCTCACCTCGTGCATTGACATTTTGTGCAAATCGGAAAGCTTGACGGCTTCGTCAGCCTCTTCTAGAGTTTGGCGGAAGTCAAACAAGACATCTCCGACAAGCTTAATGCGCTCGAGGCGAGGTTCGGAAGTGGAAGAGTCAGAAAGATTCAAGGGGGCTGGGAAAGAACCAAAAGTCAAAATTCCGACTAAAACGAAAGTCGAAAAATGAACAACACAAAGAAAAGATTCGGAAATCTTACCAAGCACATAGTGATTCCATTCAGCATGCTCCTTGTGGAGGCTATCTAGTTCACTTGCTGAGGCCTGGGCAAGATCCTTCTGAATATCAAATTCCTTCTTGAGATCAGCAAGTTGTTTATCTCGGAGGGCTAGGAGCTTCTCGAGCCTAATAGTCTCGTGGTTGCTTGATTCCAAAACTGCAGCTACGGATTTCTCCGACTCCATAGTTAGGGTCTCAAGCTTTGCCCGGAGTTCAGTATTCTCTGCCTCCAAGACTTTGAAGTTTTCAGCCTGCTCCACCATCTTGCTGGATTGGCACAACAATTATGCAAAGACAAAAATATCAGTCGGATAAAGCACATCCGACTATGACAAAAACATTTAACTAACAAAGAGGAAGCCGGAAAAGTTTACCTTCTGCTTCATCTTTTTCAACTTTAAGCTTTGAATTTTCAAAGTGCAAAGCTTTGATTTCTTTGCGCTTGTTGGAAATATTTTTGAGCAATTCCTGGTTGGAAGATGCAATTTTCTGTAAGTTTAGAGACGGAATACCGTCAGACGGCTACTAAGACTCGGGCTGCAAATTTAACTAAGTAAAATTACAGCACGAGCCTTGGGGGCTACACTACATCGTTCTTTTGCAACCTAAAAGCATCAACCCGGATCCAAATATGTTTATCCGACTTTATGCTTGGGGGCTAGAGGATATGATAATAAATGCAAATAAGAATCGGAAACTTACAATATGTTCCAGATGCAACTTTTCAAATCCGAGCTTGGTGCTGTGAAACACCTTCTTGGTAAGGGTGCGGGACGGAACATCCGTCGCTGGAAGTTCGCCAGATGCGATTTTAGCATCCCGGACCAAATTTTGGTCTAGGAGGCTAACCAGCTTGACGTCTTCCTCCTTTTGGCTCGCTGCCTCTGGAGTCAAGGTTTGCTTCTCAAGACTGGTTTGAACCAGTCTGAGGATCTCTTCCTTCTCTTTCCTCTTGAGGCTAGGGATAGCTGAATCAATCACCTTATCCATAGTACATATGGTCATAACCATGGGATCATTACCCTTTACGGGTTCACCCTTGTCAGTTGCCTGGTCATCAATGATGACCAAGGCTTTCGAGATTTTACCAGCATCAGGGGATGCAGAAGCTCCCTGCGTTGATGGAGCAGTGGAAGGGGTCGATGGCGGCACAGCTAGAGAAACAACAAGCTGCTGTTGACGCAACTGCTTGCCTGGTTTGCTTTCTGGCTTAATCTTGCTCTTCAACGATGATTTAACTCTAGAACAAAGAAATCCTAAATATTTGGTGTGCTCTGGAAAGATAACAAAGGTACAAGAATACTAAAAACGAAAGGTGAGATGCTTACTTTTTAACTACTGGCAGCACTTGGCTACCAGCAGCGACAACTTCCTTCGCCTTACGCTTCTTGGAGGCGGAGGCAGCAACTTCTTGCACCTCATCATCCTCCGTCGCCTCCGGGTCGTCTGAAGCATAGCCCTCTAGTGGAGCTAGCTCGGACTCGGAGAGTTTCTCGAGATGAGAGAATCAGAAAAGCATCAATGAAAATAGAGTCGGAAGAACCAAAGAAAACGACGAAACACGAAAGCAGAGTCGAAATATTTACCGGAGTGAGAGGACGGCTGGATGTATACATCTTCATGGAAACTTCCGGAACTTTTCGTTCCACCATTTCCTTGACCAAATATTGCATGAGGGTCCTGTAGTCCTTCGGCGAGAGCCGGTTTGGGCTGACCTTCATGCTGTCTTTTTTGTCGCCGGTGATTTGGTGCATGAGGCGGTCTCCGTGGTCCTGGAGAGGCTGAATTCGGCGCTCCAGCCAACAGTGGATCAAGTCGGATCCACGAAGCCCCTCATGCTTCATCAGAAATTCGATCCGCCTCTTGGCAAGGATCAAAATATCCGACAGCTCCGGCGCCTCCGCGTCCCATGAGTCTTGGTGGGGAGCAACGCCATTGGCAAACGCCGGAATACCTTCTGCCTTACCCGGAGCCGGAATATCCTTATGATAAAAGAAAGTTCAGGCCCAACGTTTGACGGATTCACTAGCATTAATCCTAGGATAGGTCCGATTCCTCCTAAGGACTAAGCTAAGAGTGTCGGTGACATAAGGCACACCGACACTAATGGAATTCTTCCGAGTACCATAATAGTACCGGAAAAGGGTGAGACTTGGCCTAATGCCAAGAAACCCCTCGCATAGAGCTGCGTGAGCACTAAGCTCAAGCAGAGAGTTGGGAGGAAGATTGTGGAGTTGCACACGTGTAATGGTTGAGGACCTCGACGAAGAAGTCCGGCGGTGGAAAAATGAGGCCGCGGTCGACGTGAGTGCTGAACATCACCCTCTCGTCGTCTTTCGGTGCGGGGATGGCGTGTCCAGCGGCACTCCGCCATGCGCCGACAGTGATGAACCCCTCATCCTCCATGACTTGGAGCTCCACAGTGTCCATGGCGCTGGGGATCCACGGACCCCGCATCTTCTTCTCGTCCGCCGCCGACGAACCCGCCGCCGCTCCCGAAGACGAGGCAGACGCCATAGTTTTTTGGAGGAAGATGGGCTGGTGGGGGAAGGATAGATTTTTTCTCAACGGAGGGCGGATGGGAACTGGTGCGGAGAGCTCGAGGAGTACGAGGAAGCAATGAATGAATCGACGGAGAGGTGAATCTGAGAAGAAGGGTTTTCTCTCCTCTTATTTACCTCTGTGTTAAGATTCATGCGGTGAGACGAGCGATTATCGCCACGCATATAGGAAATGGGGAGTTAGCTTCCTCACAACTCTTCTTCCCCCTCGATTTTCGCACAGGCATTGAAACGACGTTCCATTCTGTAAGGAACGGACCCACCAACGGTCGTGCTGATGGAAATCCTGTCAGTGATGGGACCTGGCCTGTAAGGTTGTTAGTCATCACGCCACTGTAAAATCCGGCTTATGTTTCAAATCAAGCAACATAAAAATCAAGGTCAGAGCAGAATATATCCGACTCAACTGACTCGAAATCCTACATCAATGAAAGAAGTTTTCGGGAACCCTTCAAGATTCTCAAGACAAAGAAACCATCAAGCTAGACGATTTATCCGACTTTAGATCTTGGAGACTTCCGGGGGCTACTGTTGGGGATATACTTTCCGGGAATACCCACAGGACTCGCTGACCAGGGTGGCCCACCAACGGGTTAGAGCTTTGCTTCACGGGCGGCCCAGTCAGAGAAACAGGAGGAGTCAGTTCCGGCTACGACAAGGCCCAGAAGAGTTACCAACTTAGGCATATTATTACTTGTAGTCCAAGATGTACGTAGTTACCGACTCTGTAACGTAGTCGGATATGTCTCTTCCTATAACCCTAGGCCCCGGTGACTATATAAACCGGCCCTATGGGAGGCTTTAGGGAAACAACTCGATAGACAACCACAACCAACTCGCACAGGCGAACCTCTCTTGTAATCCATTGTAACATTCGGCTTACGCGGATATATTATTGTGTTGCTAGCAGGAGTAGTATACGATCACCGCAGTCGGATCTGAACCTGGGTAAACTTGTGCTCATCGCTCCTAGAACATCCGACGTCTCACACCCCATCTTTCCAACGCCACTAGGACCCCCTTTGGCATACTTGTCGACAATCCGACGACAAAGGTGGCTTCTTGTCTTAACATCACTAATGAAGGCTTGGTTGGAGTATGCGTTGTAGCAAGTGGCGGCATTAGCAGCATTGCGTACAGGATGGAGACAGATGGCTGCCTCTCCTTCAGCACTAATGGTTGGAAGAACTTCCTTGAGGGCGAACATCCACAGTTTGAACAAGTTGTGCTCATCACCGCCACAACCACGACGCAAAGAAACCTGCATATGGTGTTCTTCATTTACATCGTCAATAATTTGTTAGCGCCGACATAGGGATCAGATTCAGAGTGATACTTTGTTTCATGCACACACTTTGTTTATTTGATGTGGTGAACTAAATTAGCTAGTTTTGATCTATGTGGAATCACAATTGTACATGTTCGTTGATGTTGAACGTTTAGCAAGTTTACATATGATGATGTAGGTTCGTGGGTTTAATAATGATTTTCGGGTGGTTTTTTAGCTGTAAAATATATATTAATGGCACAAGTTTCTAATCTACTTGTGGTCTGTAACCAGCACATCACCAGTATTTCAGTTACTAGTGGCACATCGGGCACACACCACCACCAACATGTATTAGTGGCATGATATTGGCGGGGTGCCACTTAAACGCCACCAACCCTCACTTTGACACGTCAAAAATGGTCATTTCTCTACTAGTGTCGAGGAAAACCATATTATCCAAACATTAAGGATGAAATGATGGTACGTTAGAAACTAATATCAAGTGGTTCAAAATCAATGCTAACGTTAGCGCTCATATATAAATAGTAAAAGTGGAATAATTCAGCGCAAGTCCTGCCTTGTGAGTGTTTCCTCCTCCACGAGGATCTTTTCCTGACCTCCAAGTTTCACTCCCCTAGTCTCTCTCCTTTCTTTAAGGGAATTGGAGTCAAAGATATGAGGTGAGGAAATTAGGACCCCCTTCATACATGACATAGTTAGATCCAATCTGCCCACTCACTTATCTCACCTATCCCACTCCTCCCTGCAAAATACTCATCCCATCTACCCATGGAAAGGAAGGGAAATTTCGTATCAGATTGTAGAAGAAAAGGAAATTGTGATTTGGTTTTTGTTATGAAAGGAAAGAAGCAATTAGGTGATTGTTTTCTAGAGAATGTATGGTGGCATAATTTCTGGAAATGACTACCTTATTAAGTTGCATGCTAATATATTTTATTTATTTTTCCGTTGCAACACATTATCTAGTTATTATATACTATTTAGGTCTTCTTGAGTTACCATATCATTTGTGCTCAATAACATGGTGCCCTCTTTATGAACCTTTCGTGTGTGATGTCTCTGGTCTTCTCCTCCCATAATGGTTATGTGGTGGAGTCCGGGCCCTTCCTCATGAACCACCTAACTATAAGGAAGCTTTTCTCCATGTATAAAATGCACTATACCTATTGTTGAAACCAAATTGAAGTTCCTAGTATTAAGCATGTTAGAAAAAAGTGCCCTGAGATATCTTGACTTCTCAGTTCAAATGTAATTTTTAAAACCCAAACAGTTCAAATGTATCAAAACCATCAGATGCAAATTTTCATGGTTCGACCATCGGTCCAATTAGTTTTAAAAACTAAATATATTTCCTCTTAAATAGTTTTAAGGCAATTTTATCACGGGGTTTTGAAACTAGATGCGCTAAGAGTGGCTTTTCAATCTATCTAAGATGTGCAATCCATTCCATAATTAGTTATCGTGGTTTTAGTTCAAAATCTTAAACTAAAAGTACAACAAAAAGTTGTGAAACAGAGAAAGTATATACATTATAATTGTTTATTAGTTCTACTTTTACAGTGAGATAGGGCCTCCTTTTAGAATTTTGCACAGGCCTCCGGATTTTGTCGGCCGACCCTGTTTCTAAGCTTATGTGAGGTTGTCTTGCCTAGCGACTAGACCAATAATGTCCATCTCCTTCTCAACCCATGGTGGCCACAACCCAATCTAGGGGCTCTCTCATCTTCATCACATAAGGCTCACCACTTATTTTTTTTGTTGGTGTCGATCTAGCGTTCTCCCTCATGCAATGAAGACTGAGTGTGTTGGTGCCTTCGTATTCTCTAGATTGGTGTTACCTTGCATCTCCATCGTCGGTAAGGATGTAAGCAGCGCGCCATTTAATCCCGTGTAATACCGTTTATCAGTACTCTAGTTTAATAAAGTTTGCTTTTCCCGAAAAATGAACTAGGCGCCATTTACATCCCTAATCGTCGGTGTGATGAGACAATCTGCTCAATACGACTACCGTTGTAGAACATGATGCCTCGTGATGGAAGCGCGGTCGCCATTAGCTCATCAGGTCACATGACACGTGGCCTGGCACGTGCTCTCTCTAAGTGTGCCACGTGTTATGAGGGGCATTTATTTTGTGTTTTTTATATGAGAGGCCATTTTAGAATTGCATACGCTCTTAAAGGTTCTAACCAATATCTAGATACTTGTCCTTCTATTATAACTTTACTTATGAATATCCAGCTGCATAGAATATTATCAACTAAATGTCAATATATTCAGCCATGATATGTTCTTCTACTTTAATCCAATAAACAATTTAACTAGATGGATAAAAAGCATCTCAGTGTCACACATATATATATGTGGGTGTGGATACCAGTTACAAATTCCTTGCACTGCGTTGTAGTCTTTGGAAATGACTGTTCTTGTTTGTTCTGGTCTCTCTCAACTCCGTAGCATGAGTCTCAACTTTTTGTTGGTGTTGGTAGAATGGTCACCCTTATGTAATAGAGGCTTCTGAGTGTAGTTGTGTCTTCGCTATTCTGTAGGTTAATATCACCTTGAGTCTATATCACCGGTGTGAGACAACATGCTCAGGTAACAACCACGATGTAGATGATGATGCCTCGTTATGGAAGCGCGGTCGTCACTTGCTCATCATGTCGTGTGACACGTGGCCTCATATGTATTCCTTTCAAGTGTGGTTAGGTGCCATGTGTTGCGAGGGGCGTTTATGTTGCATGTGTGTGTGTCAGAGGGAGATTATTTTCTTCAGTGAATACAAATTCTTATAGAGGTTTTAACCAACACCCATATACTGATCGGTCTGTTATAACTTTATTACTCATAAATATCGAGCTATACAGAATGTCATTTTGTAAATGTCAAGATATTTAGCTTCAAGAGTTTTTTTCTACTTCCTCAGTCTCAAAATAGATGTCTCAGTTTTTTCAAAATTTGAATAAATCTATATTAAATAGTGTCTAGAACTCTAGATTCATTTAAATTTTGATAAAAATACTTTAATTCTATAAACAAGTTAACTAGATGGATAAAAAACAGCATCACATGCATACCTGAGTGTGGATATATCGGTTAGCAAAACCCAGTTAGCACCAGTAGTCGACACCGTTAGCCTAAAAAAGGATACACACAATCCATCCCAATAATAAAACCCAAAAGAAAGCGTGATTACGCCAGGGAGGAACATGCTAGTATTAATTGGCAGCTGCTTCCAACCACTGCATCCTCAATGACTTTCTCATTATCTTCATCACACAGTCCGTACAGTACCATGTACAATAACTATACTTAATTAATGCTAAACAGTTGGATTAACTCTGCCACATTCCCTAATTTTGATACTACTAGTATACAAAAACAGGTGTCCAACAAAAAAAAGATTATGCCACTCCAGCTAAGTATCTTGCTCCCTCATTATTCACTAACAAATCATCCATGTTCTCCAACTCTAACGTAGCAAAATATTTTTTCATAAAAAAACTACAAAGAAACTAAAGTTCCTCTGTATTCAGTGCAATTATTAAATATCATCAAATCATTTAACTAGTACTAGTACTTCAAAATAAACAAGCACTCACTTTCCCTCTCTAAGCTTAGCTAAGCTACTCTCTCTCTAACCACCCACTCTCATCACCGCCACCACTACCACCAAGCCCCATGCTCCCTCTCACTCTCCCATTTCCATCGATAGTTACTGCTCTCTCACTCCTCATAAGCAACCCTAACCCTCTTTCTCTCTCTAGAACCAGAGAGCGAGTGTGTGTGTGCTCTCTTTTGAAAGATCCCTTCTTTTCCCTTTCAGCTCCACCTCGCCCCCAATCCTTCTTTTGTCACGAGATGTGCCCTGCCCCAAACTAGCAGCCGAGGAAGAGAGAGAGAAAGAGAGAGCGGCGAAAGCTCGGGCAAAGCGGCGGCAGCGGCAGGGCCAGACAAAGCTCAGATTCCCGTGGGCGTCGCCGCTATTTTACCACCGCCCCGCCGATTCACCGACGGAAGATCCAACACCCACTCCAGCTGTCGGTCGTCGGCGCCATTCTTTCTTTTCCGCGGTTTCCGGGGGGGATTTCTCGTCGTTTCTCGGGCCACAGACGGCAGCGCTCTGGAGCTGTTCCTGCTGCCGCTGCGGCATCTTGTAGTTCCGGGGCTCGATCCGCTGCGCGGCCGGGCTGGGAGCGACGGCGGTTCTTGACGAGGTCTTGAGCTGGCTGCCCGTCCTTCTTCTTCGAGCTGTTTGATTGGCTTTGGGGGCGAAGCTGGTTCTCGGGCTCGCGCCAGAGGTTCCCCGGCGAGCGATTTTGTTCCCAATCGGGGGTGAAATGGCGGTCGCGCTGTCCCGGAGTTGACCAATTCGGCCCAACTCCCTCCCGCGGCTGGCGGTCGGCCCCAATGGCGGATTTCGGGCTGTGGAGCCAGGCGTGGACGTGGATGCTCTCCCAGAAGCACCTCGTCGCCTGGGCGGGCTGCGGCAGGGACCGGCTCGCCTTCCTGGTCGACCGGCACTGGCCTGCCGTGTCCCGGGCCTGCTCGAGCTCGTCGCGCCTCTTGCTCGAGGCGCTCAGGCAGTGGCGGGGATGCACGGCGCGGGGCGTCCTGGCGCTGGCCAGCCTCGGCCCCGCCGCCGTGTTCGTGGTGCTCTGGAGCTGCTTCGTGTGCATCACCTCGCCGGCGTGCGCCCTCTACGCTCTCCTTGCCCTGGTTCGTCCTGCACTTCCTGCTCGCCTTGCTGCAATTCTTTCGCACGTTAGCTCGGATGCGTACTGGATAAGGGTTTCTGTGTTCCAGATTCTAAATCTTGCTGCTTTTGTTATCTAGTAATTGTGGACTGCATGTTAGGCTCCATCCATCCATCTTTTACTAAAGTGTAGTTAAAGTAGTAATTGCTGGTGCAAAAATAGAACCCCATTAATGAACTATCACTGAATTAATTTATTGGATGTATTGCTACTGTCTAGTGTAATCTTGCTTTAGTACTACTCATCTTCATCTATGCTATTTCTAGATTCTATCTATCCACAAGTTTTGTCTACTTTGTCTCAATAGAGGAAGGATTGGATGTCAGTGAAACACTGCATTACTTAAAGATAGTCGCCACAGGCTGTTCTAATCCATTCTGAGTAAATGAGTTCCATGTTGATCATTAGATTCTCCTGTTTGTTGGTCCTCGTAGAATGCTTAAGGTTATTTGTAGGTGATTGACTTCTTCATTTTGTGAAAGCAACTTGCTATTTAAGAAAGCTGATTATGTGGTGCTGTGTGTATAAATCTATCCCAGCAAACCACTAGGTACCTGCAATTCAGTCGCTCTTGTTAAAATGGTAGTTTGAGTAATTGACTATTTACTATCCAGACTGGTGCACCTATTACTACTCATGAAGTTAATTACTACACATGTTTATCTACCATAGTTGGAGTTTATGCCTGTTTTGATTGCCATTTTGTTCTGTTGTGAGATGAGTTAGTATGTATTTGTGTGTGGCCCGGGGATATCTGACCTTTTCAGCTAGTTGGCACTACTGACTACAATCACTAGTGAAATAATAGAGAAATATGGCTATGTCTCCTTTTTTTTTCTCTCCTCCTTCTTTTCTTATTGCAACGCAGACTATGTCGCTTGTTTCATCACCATCTAATGTATCTGTCTAATTAGTAGCTTCTGCCTACAAGGAAGAATACAAAAAAAAGGATATCAGAAGAGGTATCTAATTGGTTAATGGTGTGCTGTTTCAGGGAGCTGTTGGGGCAGTCATTCACTATATGGGCTATACACCTGGCCTTCTCATCGTAGGACTCTTTGGAATTTTGATTATGTGGATGTATGGCTACTTTTGGATTACAGGAATGCTTCTGGTTGCTGGAGGTTTGTTTATATGATTATTTAAGTCGCTCCTGATGTCTTCTTACCATTTTATTCCATCAAGTCCCTGACCTGTTCTTGCCTACTTATTTGACCCTTTTCATCTAATGGAGGCTCCTCTGTGGTAATGCAGGTTGTATGTGCTCTTTGAAGCATGCACGGCTTGTGATACCTGTGTTGGCTATGTATGCTATTTATTCTGTGGCTGTTCGTGTCGGATGGCTTGGAGTTTTCCTCACACTGAACCTTTCCTTCCTGACAAATGATCTTCTGAACAAGTTGGTGCAAGGATATGAGGGAAGCACAGAAGAAAGACCATTCGAGGAAATGAAGAATTCTGATCCCGCCACGGATGCCTTCTTTGGTAGCCCTGAGTACCCTCCTCCTGCTCCGGAGAGTGAACCAGAGACCGTGTCTTCTGCAAAGCCCTTTCGATCAGAACCTACCCAAGATACGTTACATGTACAAAAGGAGCCATCTCCTAGTAAAGTAGTAAAATCAGATACTACTTCGTTGGATGAGATCAAGAGGATAATGGATGGCTCGACTTATTATGAAGTTATGGGCGTCCCTCGGAACAAAAGTATCGATCTGAATGAACTAAGAACGGGGTACAAAAGAATGGTAATAAACAGTAACCCTTTATGCTGAGAGCTCATCCATCTTTCTGTTCCTTATTCTTGTGGTCTGTGTTATGCCTGTCTAGATCCTGCTTGTCCATCCTGATAAAAATATGGGGAATCCGTTGGCATGCGAGTCATTTAAAAAGCTTCAGTCAGCTTATGAGGCAAGTGCTGTGGGAGTATATGCTTCCCCTTTTTCTTTGATTAGATTATGACCAAGTCTGATAGTGTGTAATATTTTGATCTGTGTTTTTTGACCATTCATAAAGTTAACCGTTGTAGTCACACCTTCATGCAGGTACTCTCGGATTTAACAAAGAAAAACAGCTATGATGAACAACTGAGAAAAGAAGAATCACGTCAAATGAATCAGAGATCACGTGTTGTCTCTCAACCGGTGGGTTCTTCTTGTAATTAACTAAAAAATGGATCTACAAGTATTTCATGTGTACATGATGTGGTTAACTTTTCTAGTGCACAATGTGGTCTCTAGTTTTCTGCACAATCCCCTGTCTGAATGTACCTTTTTGATATCACCTTCCTATGAAGTTCATGTATATTGACTCAGATATCATATGCCACCTCTCAATAGGTATTCTTGTTTTGTTAGTATGGGATCTAGTCAGTTATCTTTTATACATAACCTGGTCAATCTTTCTAACAATGTTATGTCTACATGACTCCCCTGTTTTGGACAATCTTGTCTGGTACTGTTTTCGTTGTGTGGCTCATTTATGATTGAAAAATGAACTCATTTGGTAATACTACCTTTTGCAGAGTGGGGTAGAGTTTCTCTCTGAAGAGTCCAGGCGTATACAGTGCACAAAGTGTGGTAATTTTCATTTATGGATATGTACAAAGAGAAGCAAAGCAAAAGCAAGATGGTGCCAGGTTTGGACCCTGGCATGTACTTTTAGGGCATTTGTTAACTGAGGGTATCACTCCAGCTAATCGAATGAATGATGTGTATGTAGGATTGTTCTCAGTACCATGTTGCTAAGGATGGAGATGGATGGGTGGAAAATGGATATTCAACATCCTTGAAGGTATAATTTTTGTATAATCACATTGATCTCAGTGTCTGTTTACATGAAGCATTTCTAGACAGTCATTTCTGGGTTATTAAATCCAACTAGTTAAAACTAAGTATTGCTGGTCTGAAACAAATGTAGAACGAGGTTTGAAAGCATAATCTTATGAATCCTAGCACTTTGTACAGATATTTGGTAGAAGGTTCATCAAATCTTCTTCTTACATAGTGAGGCCTTGGTCCTTACTACTTGTTTTATTGCTTAAACTGAGCTAGTCATGTACTTCCTGAAGGCAATTTTGAGCTTAAGCAAACTTGGTGAATTGAGCTGTAATAGTCCCACCGTGTTTTGCTTCTGATTATTCCATCCAAGGAAAATATTAAATTTGCTAACGGTGGATGCTCAAAGTACCTGAATAAACTTATATCTCAGTGATATTAGCTACAGTAATTTTTTTCATTGCATAAACAAACTGTTTTATATATGGGACAGCACATTCAGGAAATACTCAGCTGATAACATGCATGTAAGTTTTACAGTTGTGAAAACTAATGCTCAGTAGAACATATATTCATTTCTTTCTTGCTTTGTTCATTTCAGATACAAATACCCCAAGCTTTTGTTTGTGCGGAGAGTAAAATATTTGATGTGTCTGAGTGGGCTACCTGCCAGGTGAGTGTTCATCTCCCTCTTTGTCATCTTCTTTAATTTGCTTATTTGTTTCAGTTATTCGGTCGTTTTGCCTGCATTCCTTGCTTTACTCTTCATATCCTACTACTATGCAGTTTATAATACATGGGCGTGCTGTGATGTTTTACATCAATTTTTTAGTTTGCTTGTGGTTTATGCATGGATATACTAAAATACGCTCTTGGTCCAACTACTTTGCTCATGGCTGAATCTGGTTTATGTAGTTTATGATTTTTCAGATCGGTCGCTCTGCTTCAAAAATAGGTTCTACTGGTTGTTCGATCTCATGAGGTGGATAGATTCAGAGTTGCCGTCTCTTATTGCTTAATTTATTTGAGATAATAAATATCCATGTCATGGCCTTGTAAAGTCCATTTAAGTTCTCTAGAAAAGTAGGGCGGAAATTTATATCTTGTGCTTAATAAAACGTTCACATTGGCAGCTGTTATGTCATTTTCTGCCAATTGACAAAATATGCTGCTGGGTGTTATCTGAAAAGGGGCAAAATTTCTCTAACTCGTTCCCTTTTGTTGATTATCCAGGGGATGGAGTGCAAACCAAACACTCACGGTCCAACTTTTATGGTAAACATGGTTGGCGCGGACAGGATGCCTCAGCGATCCTACAGCTCTCGGTATCCCTTCAGCTTGGACGCCGAGATGATCCCTGAAGACGAATTCGAGATGTGGCTCCAGCAGGCGTTGGCAACTGGCGTGTTTGCCGACAGCCCGAAACGCAGGAAAAGCTGGAGCCCCTTTAAACTGCCTCAGAAAGGGATGAGAAGTTGGCGGAGATCGTCATCAGGGAACGACATCAAGTAGCATGGCTGCATGGGTCTCAGGTGACAGTGACATTGGAAAAAAGGCAAATAATACAAGCACTTGTATTTGTAAATAGACTGACCCAAAAAATTGCCTGGATAAGCAACTAATTTTTTGTCCTAAAAGAGGAGTAAAAGAAACTCTTAAACGAAAAGGCGCAGCGATTCTGAATGCTGAAATTAGCGTTGTCTGCACTGGATTCCCCACGAGTTCCATTGGAAAGATCAGGCGCTGGTTCGAAACACGCGAACTTCAGTGGTGCATGGATCAACATCCGGGAGAGTGTCGAGGCACATGCCTGGATTACCGGAGCAAGTTCTACCAGGATTTAAAGGATGTTCTTTTTGAAACATCATTGAGGAAGCAGCAAGTTCTGTGCAACTCGTATCTGTACAACAGAAGGAAGAAATGAAGAAGCTGATGGTGGAAACTGGGTGCTGTACATGCATGGAAGATCTTCCATCAGAATTGCACTGGTTTGTTGTAACATTGTACACTGATAACATCCTATGAAAAAACTCCCATGATCCAGGTCTGCTGTCACACGCCTCGTGCTATCTGTAAAATTTTGGGGAACAATAGAGGTCCAGTCCTAGACTGTCTCCTGTTATCATTTGTTGCTGATTGCTTACTACTGTGTTAATCTGTATTACTCTGGTATATCACCTGAGCGTACACTGGGTGTCTAATTGCTGCAAGTGAATGGTGACTGATATAGACCACATGCGCACTCTATTTTTAGCATTGGATTATGGTTATTATTGCCTGTCTGAGAGAAACCTGCATGAAGTAATATGGTTTCAGTTTTGGCATGTTTCTTTTTCCTAAAAGTAGCTGAACTTTCCTTCACATTTTGGGGGATGGCCACACCTGTTTTGGGATGCTACTGACTGCTGACTGCTGATACTATCTTGAGGCCAGACTGAGAAGAATGTACCATCTAATCTAAGAATGTAGTTGCTAAATAAATGGGAACAAAAGGTGCAGTGTAACATGCCATGTGCAATATTTTGTCTCCTGGTCCGAAATAGCGATGACCTTTTTTTGGAACACATGAACTTCACAGATTTTGTCTTATTCTAATGAAAAGAAAAACATGTTGGATACAAATGTCCACAAGGAGACTAAATGAAAGTAACAGCTGTATTTTTTTTTAAGATCTTTTTTCCATGAGCACTTTGTCTTTCTTTATGAAAGTAGTGATAGATCTGTGAGTAGGATTAAATGCTGGGTATAGATCTAAATTAAAAGGATGTGTACTAACAAATCGGTAGCTGATGGTACAGCCTAAGCCTACACAAGTAAAAAAAATTTGGGATAAACTCGTGTTGTACCAGAGGATTAGTCGATTTGATTAAGTGCTTCTTGTCAGTTAACACTTTTGCTTCGGTTTCTTCCTTCTCTTTAATCTTTGACAAACGGACTCACTCGAAGCCCGTATGGTCCGCTTAAACATATACTCATCCTATACGTATATTCATGTGCCTGCGGGAGGCGGAAATCTGAAGGTATATAGCAGTATCAATAAAATTTAAAACATGGCATGCAAGGACATAGATCGCGATAAGGGGAGGTGGAATCGACCGGTGGTGACGTGGAGTATACCCATCTTGTCCGAGTATACCTATACGAAGGTCTAAATGGCCTGGATATGGATTGCGACGGGTCAAAAGAAAATTATCCAATGCAAACTTAAGTTCGAGGAGAAGAGGGGAACACTGAAGCACACCGCGTGAGTTAATCAAGTGCATATACGGCCATTGCATCAAAGGAATTAATTAGATGAAAAGCAAG
Source organism: Avena sativa (assembly GCA_916181665.1). NCBI lineage: Eukaryota > Viridiplantae > Streptophyta > Magnoliopsida > Poales > Poaceae > Avena > Avena sativa. The sequence goes on from OV702297.1 coordinate 68,498,025, forward strand.
GGATTTGTTGGTGGTACAAACGCCGTAAAGGAAAAGGTCACGACACGGATGAGCACTTACTGCCAACAAAATGGACCACAAAGTATATATGGAAGAAAAATAACAAGCCACCCACACATTCATTACGTGTGCAACTTGAGTGACGTAAATTGAATGAGAGGCTTCCATCTAACATGAGCAGAATGTATATTTTCATAATTGTTCTTTTAGAAACATCAGTATAACATGGACACTCACACACATCGGCACAATGACACCCTTGACTGAAATATAAGCCGCGTGAAGCACTAAGATTCGCGAGGTTACCATTGGTGTCTCGCTATCAACTACTCGAAGGATATCCGCTATACGTCAAACTGGAATTTCATTCTGTTGAGTCGGGAATACAAGCACCCTGCTAACCATCCAACATATGGTTAGTTCTCATGTCCGTCTGCAATTTGATTAAGAAGATAACAGACACATGCAACACAATATTTATGTATAAACACTTGGACATAAAATGATTATCAGAATCCGCCTGTTGCAACAAGTGAGTTAGTCATCCAATGGACCCCATGATGTTTAAGGAGAAAGTCAGGGAGAGATGTGTCGTACTCCCTCCATTTCAAAATATAAGATGTTCAAGGTTTGTGAAGAAAATAAATCTAAACTTATTTTAGTATATAGGTTCACTCAACTTTGGGATGAATTTACACACTAAAAAAAGTCTAGATTCATTTTCTTCACAAACCTAAAACATCTTATATTATGAAACAGAGGGAGTAGTTAGTTTGCTCATTTGTTATTGTAAAGGAGATGCTATCTAGTGATCTCTTATCTAATAGGACTAGTGGAACACCAGAAAGGGACAAATATGAACGTTTGTATCGAGCTTAGGACTAGTGAGTATAAACTAAGGTAAAGCACAAAAGTGATTGAGCCAACTCCACTATAAACCAATCAATCAATGGAAAATGACACCTCACTTTAAACAATATTAGGGCAAAGTTGTGGCGGCTATAACATCTTTACCTTCATTTAAACTCAATGCTATAAAGAAAACTAACTTCCGAGTTGAGCATGAAAAAAGGGGTTATAACTGCATGCGCCGAGCATCGACTATTATAGCCTATTTGGCTCTCAAGATTCTAAAGACTCGGAATAGAAAAAATACGTAACAATACAAACGCAAACGCCTACATTAGTCATACAAGATTGATTTTACACAATTTTTTCTCTCATCATAAATATTGATTTTTTTCAAGGGGATGAAGCCAATGTTTTTTTCATGAAATGGATTGCGGAGAAATATTTAAGATTGGGGGAGTCAATCTTGTAAATGAAGAAAAAATCCTAATATACAATCCTAAAAATCGACACCCATGCATAATAAATTTCATAATATTGTTTTCATACGGTCAACTCATGTGCTTTCAACACGATAGTTGCCAAAGTTATTAAAATTTGAGCCCATACATTTTAGGGCAACCTATATTTCTGGACCAATGGATAAGTTGCAAATGTCTCGCATTAAATACATTAAGGAAAGCTATGGTGTTTGAAATTGATTATTTTTTCATCGATCATAAAACATGAAGCGATGGGATTTTGCTAAACCACAAAAATAGAATGCGCACTTTACATAAACTTTAGAAAGAACACTTTTGCTTCGGTGTACCCCCTTCTCCCAAACCCACGAAACTAGAAACACAAAGATAGCCATGGTTGGCTGATACCTCTTCGATTCGGAGGGCATGAATGAGTCTGTTTTAAGTTTCATGAGTTTGGAAGGAGAGGGTACACCGAAGCACACCTCAATGCGAGTCAAAGTCGTGCAACTTACACTTGTAGTTTGTTAGACATTATACATATTTCCAAATGTACATGGGAAATGAACTCCCCTCCATGCATTATGTAGGGTTTCGTAGCATGGAAAACAAAAAATTTCTACCGCATACAAACAAACAAGTCAAGATCTATCTACTAGATTGTAGCAACGAGTCGATGGAATAACTCACCCTCGAAGATTCCAAAATGTTTAACAAGAGCGGATTCTCGTGGGTGATGTAGTCGTATTCTTGCCGATCTCAAGATCGCGTAGACGGTCCTTCCGGCGCTGCGTTCCGGCAGCGCTTCCGCAGTCGGTCACACGTTCGGTACTCGACGAAGACCTTCCTCTCCCTTGTTCCAGAAGGCAGCGGAGGTTGTAGCACTCTCCTCGCGATTCCGGCAGCACAACGGCGTGGTACCGGAAGTAGAGGGGAGATCTCGCAGGGCTTCGCCTTAAGCCGGAGCGAGTATGGTGGACTATGAGAGAGAGCCTCGGCGATCTAGGGTTTAGACGCACCAAGGAGGGGGCAAGGCCGGCGGCTAGGGTTTGCCCTAGGCGGCGGCGAGTTGCCCTAGGCGGCGGCGGCTATGGTGGGCGGCGGCGGCTAGGGTTAGGGTTTAGAGGGCGTGGTGTTGTGTGTTTGGAGGGGCAGCCCTGCCCCTCCTTATATAGGTGGAGGGGGCGCGCCAAGGGGAGGGGAGTCCCTCCCCAACTCGGTCTCCAAGTGGGCCGGCGGTGGAGGGAAGGAACTCCTCCCCAAGTAGGTTTCCTACTCTCCCTCCATCTCACAAAATAGCCTTTGACTTTTCAAATTGGCGTTTGACTTTTCAAACTAGGATTTGATTTAACCCTTTATTTTGTTCAGCGATGACACCTAGTACATGATGCAATCATTCCAACTTGTTATGACACATTCATGTGTAGGGTTTCGTAGCATGGAAAACAAAAAATTTCTACCGCATACAAACAAACAAGCCAAGATCTATCTACTAGATTGTAGCAACGAGTCGATGGAAAACTCACCCTCGAAGATTCCAAAGTGTTTAACGAGAGCGGATTCTCGTGGGTGATGTAGTCGTACTCTTCCCGATCTCAAGATCGTGTAGACGATCCTTCCGACGCTGCGTTCCGGCAGCGCTCCCGCAGTCGATCACACGTTCGGTACTCGACGAAGACCTTCCTCTCCCTTGTTCCAGCAGGCAGCGGAGGTTGTAGCACTCTCCTCGCGATTCCGGCAGCACAACGGCGTGGTACCGGAGGTAGAGGGGAGATCTCGCAGGGCTTCGCCTTAAGCCGAAGCGAGTATGGTGGACTATGAGAGAGCTCCTCGGCGATCTAGGGTTTAGACACACCAAGGAGGAGGCTTGGCCGACGGCTAGGGTTAGCTAGGCGGCGGCGGCGGCTTGCCCTAGGGCGGCGGCGGCTGCAGGAGGGCCGGCGGCTTAGGGCTAGGGTTTGCGGGTGGAGGTGTTGGGTGCTAGGAGGGGCAGCCCTGCCCCTCCTTATATAGGTGGAGGGGGCGCGCCAGGGGAGGGGAGTCCCTCCCCAACTCGGTTTCCCAAGGGGGCCGGCGGTGGAGGGGAGGAACTCCTCCCCAACTCGGTTTCCACCTTCCCCTCCACTTCCCAAAATAGCCGTTTGACTTTTCAAATTGGAGTTTGACTTTTCAAACTAGGATTTGATTAAACCCTTTATTTTGTTCAGCGATGATACCTAGTACATGACGCAATCATTCCAACTTGGTATGACACATTCATGTACCCTTCCCCTTCGGAGTGCCGGACATTCCGGAACCTTCTAGAACATTCCCGATGAAAACACCGGAACCATTCTCCAACCCTGAAACAGGACTTTCCTTATATGAATCTTATTCTCCAGACCATTCCGGATCTCCTCGTGATATCCCGGATCCCATCCGAGACTCCGAACAACATTCGGTCTCTTTCTCATCATTCCATAACTACTCAAACAACGTCGAATCCTTAAGTGTGTCTCCCTACGGTTCGTGAATTATGCGGACATGATCGAGACACTTCTCCGAACAATAACCAATAGAGGAATCTGGAAATTCATATGGCTCCCATATTTCTATGATTACTTTGCGATCGAATGAACCACTTACATACGATACTAATTTCCCTTTGTCTCACGATAGTTTACTTATCTGAGGTTATGATCGTCGGTATCTCTACATACCAAGTTCAACCTCGTTACTGATAAGTACTCTTTTCTCATTCCCGTGATATGTGATACCTTGTGAGCCAGTCACATGCTTGCAAGCTAATTGGATGACATTTCACCGAGAGGTCCTAGAGTATATCTATCCGTCATATGGATGGACAAATCCCACTCTTGATCCATGTGTCTCAACCAAAACTTTCCGAACAGTCAATGCCACCTTTATAGCCACCCAGTTACGGTGTGGTGTTTGATGTCATCAAAGCATCCTTCCGGTGAAGGTGATATTCATGATCTCATGGTCGAAGGAATTAGGTTACTATGTATCAGAAAGCATATAGCAATTGAACTATTAAAATGACTTGATCTTTATGCTACGCTTATCTATAGGAGTATGTCCATCATATCATTCTCCTAACGATATGATCTTGTTGTTAATAACATCTCAATGTTCATGATAGGGAAACCACAATCATTTATTAACCAACAAGCTAGTATTATAAAGAGGCTTTTACTAGGGACTCTTATTTTAGTTTACAAATCACACAAGTATTAATGTTTCCTTGTTAATACTATTATAGCATGAATGTAAACATTTATCATAAACACAAAGATATAATAATAACTACATTTATTATTGCCTCTAGGGCATATCTCCAACAGTCTCCCACTTGCACTAGAGTCATCTAATCTAGATTACATGGTAATATACCGAACACCCATGGCAGTTTGGTGCTGGTCATGTTTTGCCCTCGGGAGAGGTTTAGTCAACGGATCCGCCACATTCAGATATGTGTGTACTTTGCAAATCTTTATGTCCCCATCTTGGACATGTTCTCGAATAGCGTGAAAACGTAGCTTGATATGCTTCAGCTTCTTGTGTGACCTTGGTTCTTGCGCATTGGCTATGGCGCCCATGTTATCACAGTAGATAGACATTGGGTCCAGCGCACTAGGAACCACACCCAGCTCTGTAATGAACTCTTTCATCCATATCGCTTCTTGTGAAGCCTCCGAAGCAGCCATGTATTCCGATTCAGTTGAAGATTTCACCACAACGCTTTGCTTTGCACTCCTCCAGCTAACTGCTGCACCATTCAAAGTAAATACGTATCCAGATTGTGATTTAGAATCATCCGGATCGGTGTTCCAACTAGCATCGGTGTAACCATTAACAACGAGCTGTTCATCACCTCCATAAGAAAGAACCATATCCTTAGTTCTTCTCAAGTACTTAAGGATGTTTTTGACCGCTGTCCAATGATCCACTCCTAGATCACTTTGATATCTAATAGTTAAACTAACAACATATGCAATGTCGGGTCTAGTACATAGCATGGCATACATTAGAGATCCTATGGCTGAGGCATAGGGAGTCTTACTCATCCTTTCTCTATCTTCTGCCGTTGTCGGACTTTGAGTTTTACTCAAGGTCGTATTGGGCAACATGGGCAAGAACCCTTTCTTGCTATCTTCCATTCCAAACTTCTTTAGAACTTTGTCCAAATATGTACTTTGTGACAATGATATTAGGCGTCTCGATCTATCTTTATAAATCTTTATGCCTAATATGTAAGCTGCTTCGTCAAGATCCTTCATTGAAAAACTATTATTCAAATATTACTTGACACTATTTAGAAGGTCTACATCATTCCCAATCAACAATATGTCATCTACATATAGTATTAAGAATGCTACAGAGCTCCCACTCACTTTCTTGTAAATACAAGCTTCTCCATAAGTTTGTATAAAACCAAAACTTTTGATCACCTTATCAAAACATTGATTCCAACTTCGGGATGCTTGCTTCAATCCATAGATGGACCGTTGAAGTTTGCATACCTTGTTAGCATCTTTAGGATCGACAAAACCTTTGGGTTGCATCATATATAACTCTTCATCAATGTCTCCATTGAGGAATGCTGTTTTGACATCCATCTGCCATATCTCATAATCATAATATGTAGCGATTGCTAACATAATCCTCATAGACTTTAGCTTTGCTATTGGTGAGAAAGTCTCATTGTAGTCAACTCCTTGAATTTGTCGAAACCCTTTTGCGACAAGTCGAGATTTATAGACAGTAACATTACCATCAGCATCTGTTTTCTTCTTGAAAATCCATTTGTTCTCGATAGCCTTCCGGCCATCTGGCAAGTCCACCAAAGTCCATACTTGGTTTTCGTACATGGATCCAATCTCGGATTTCATGGCTTCTTGCCATTTATTGGAATCTGGGCTCATCATCGCTTCCTCATATGTCGCAGGGTCATCGGTGTTGTCCACCAACATGACACTCATAACGGGATCATACCATCAGGAGTGGTACGAGTTCTCGTTGACCTGCGAGGCTCTGTAGCAACTACAACCGAAGTTTCATGATCATCATCATTAGCTTCCTCTCTTATTGGTGCAGGAACCACAGGAACTTCTTCCGGTGCTGCGCTACTCTGATGTTCGAGAGAAGGTTCGACAACCTCGTCGAGTTCTACTTTCCTTCCAGTCACTTCTTTCGAGAGAAATTCCTTCTCTAAAAAGGATCCATTCTTGGCAACGAACACTTTGCCTTCGGATCTATGATAGAAGGTATACCCAATAGTTTCCTTCGGGTATCCTATGAAGACGCATTTTTCCGCTTTGTGTTCAAGCTTGTCCGGCTATAACTTCTTTACATAGGCTTCGCAACCCCAAACTTTAAGAAACGACAATTTAGGTTTCTTCCCAAACCATAATTCATACGGTGTCGTTACAACGGATTTAGATGATGCCCTATTTAAAGTGAATGTGGCTGTTTCTAATGCATAACCCCAAAATGATAGCGGTAAATCTGTAAGTGACATCATAGAACGAACCATATCTAAGAGAGTTCGATTACGATGTTCGGACACACCATTACGCTGTGGTGTTCCCGGCGGTGTCAATTGTGAAAGTATTCCGCATTTTTTCAAATGCTCGCCAAACTCGTAACTTAGATATTCACCTCCACGATCAGAACGTAGAAATTTAATCTTCTTGTTACGTTGATTCTCTACCTCACTTTGAAATTCCTTAAACTTCTCGAAAGTTTCGGACTTATGTTTCATGAAATAGATATACCCATATCTACTCAAGTCATCCGTGAAGGTAAGAACATAACGATAACCATCGCGCGATGCTACACTCATTGGACCACACACATCGGTATGTATGATTTCCAATAAGTCCGTAGCTCGCTCCATCATACCAGAAAATGGAGTCTTAGTCATTTTACCCATCAGACATGCTTCGCATCTTTCAAGTGATTCAAGAAGTCCATCGGAATGGAGTTTCTTCATACGCTTCACTCCAATGTGACCAAGACGACAGTGCCACATATAGGTCGAGTTATCGCTTGATTTCAAACGTTTAGTCTCAATGTTATTAATATGTGTATTTCCATATCGAGATTCAATAAAAATAGACCATCTATCAAAGGTGCATGTGCATAAAACATATTACTCATATAAATCGAACAACCATTATTCTCGGACTTAAACAAGTAACCGTCTCGCAATAAACAAGATCCCGATATAATGTTCATGCTTAACGCAGGCACCAAATAACAATTATTTAAGTATAAAACTAATCCCGATGGTAGATGAAGGGGTAGCGTGCCGACCGCGATCACATCAACCTTTGATCCATTTCTCACGCGCATCGTCACCTCGTTCTTTGCTAGCTTCTGTTTATTCTGCAGCACCTATTTCGAGTTACAAATATGAGCAACCGAACCAGTATCAAATACCCAGGCACTACTACGAGTACTAGTGAGATACACATCAATAACATGTATATCGGATATACCTTTCTTCTTGATGTTGCCGTTCTTCAAATCCGCCAAGTACTTTGGGCAATTCCGCTTCCAGTGACCTTCTCCCTTGCAGTAAAAGCACTCAGTATCAGGATTAGGTCCAGCCTTGGTCTTCTTCGTCGGTGCGGTAACTTTCTTACCACCTTTCTTGAAGTGTCCCTTTTGCTTAGACTTGCCTTTCTTGAATTTGGTGGTCTTATTGACCATCAACACTTGGTGCTCTTTCTTGATCTCCACTTCTGCAGATTTTAACATAGCAAACAGTTCTGGCAACTGCTTGTTCATGTTTTGCATATTGTAGTTCATCACAAAGTTCTTGTAACTTGGTGGTAGTGATTGGAGGACATGGTAAATCCCCAAAGCATTAGGAATCACTATACCCAAGCTTTGAAGTTTGTTTGCGTGCCCAGACATCTTAAGCACATGCTCACTGACGGAGCTGCCCTCTTCCATCTTGCAGTTGAAGAACTTTTCAGAAGCCTCATAGCTCTCAATTGCCGCGTGAGTCTCAAAGATCAATTTGAGATCACGGACAATATCATGTGGGTCTGAATTCTCAAACCTTTTCTGAAGCTCCGATTCTAAACCATACAAGATAGCACACTGAGTTGTGGAGTACTGAGTCTTCCGAGCGAGGTAAACATTCTCTACTTCATCGGTAGCAGTAGCTGCAGGTGGGTCACCCAGCGGTGCATCCATCACATAGGTCAAATTACCAGATGTGAGGACAATCCTCAAATTGCGGAACCAATCCGCGAAGTTGCTTCCATTGTTTTTTAACTTTTCTTTCTCTAGGAACGCATTAAAATTGATGGTAGGGGCCGCCATTGATCTACAACATATTTGCAATAGTTTAGACTAAGTTTATGACAAATTGAGTTCTAATTAATAGTTAAATTAATCTAGGTGAACTCCCACTCAAAACAATATCCCTCACATTGTTTTAGTGATCACACGAACCAAATCCACCACATCAACACCGATCATCACGAGAGTTGATATAGTTTCAATGGCGAACAATCGACATGTTCATCATATCTACTATATGATTCATACTTTACCTTTCGGTGATCCGTGTTCCAAGACCATGTCTATACATGCTAGTCTCGTCAAGATCAAACCTTAGTTTCCGCATGAGCAAATCTGGTTTGCTCACGTTGTATACACTTGCGGAATCTAACACACCCGATCATCACGTGGTGCTTCGAAAAAACAAGCTTTAGCAACGGTGCTAACTAAGGGTGAACACTTTATGACTTGAAATTCATGTGCATGAGGGATCATCTTATAATGCTACCATTGTTAACTAAGCAATACAAGATGCATAAAGGATTAACATCACATGCAATTCATAATATGTGATATGATATGGCCTTTCTTCTTTGTGCTTCCGATCTCCATCTTTAAGCACGAACATGATCTCCATTATCACCGGCATTGCATCAAGGTCAATGACGCTTCTCCATGGTTGTCGTCCACCGGCTTCAACTATTACAACTACTTTGAATAGACATGCCGATCTTAACAAAATTAAAGACAACCATATGGCTCCTGCCGGTTGCCAACTTACAATAAGGAACATTGCATACATCAAATATAATCACAATCATGGCCATATCACATCACTGCACACCCCTGCAAAACAAAGTTAGACGCCTCTACTTTCTTTGCATGTTTTACGTGGTTTGGGGCTTTCATTAAGTGTCGTTCTAACTTACGAACAAGAACCACAACATTGATACTAGTATTGTCAATCACCCGTTGTAAATTGGATCTTAACTATGCTAGGAGAAACAGGCACCCGCAAAGCCACTTATGCAATACAAGTTGCATGTCAAGCGTGGAGCAAGTCTCATGAACGATGTCATGTAAGGTTAGCCCGGGCCGCTTCATCCCAACATCCCGCAAGATGCAAAGTACACAAGAAGCAATCGACAATAAAAGCATCAACGCCCACAATGACCATTGTGTTCTACTCGTGCAACAGATCTACATATAGACACGGCTCTGATACCACTGTAGGGTTTCGTAGCATGGAAAACAAAAAATTTCTACCGCATACAAACAAACAAGCCAAGATCTATCTACTAGATTGTAGCAACGAGTCGATGGAATAACTCACCCTCGAAGATTCCAAAGTGTTTAACGAGAGCGGATTCTCGTGGGTGATGTAGTCGTACTCTTCCCGATCTCAAGATCGCGTAGACGATCCTTCCGGCGCTGCGTTCCGGCAGCGCTCCCGCAGTCGGTCACACGTTCGGTACTCGACGAAGACCTTCCTCTCCCTTGTTCCAGCAGGCAGCGGAGGTTGTAGCACTCTCCTCGCGATTCCAGCAGCACAACGGTGTGGTACCGGAGGTAGAGGGGAGATCTCGCAGGGCTTCGCCTTAAGCCGGAGCGAGTATGGTGGACTATGAGAGAGCTCCTCGGTGATCTAGGGTTTAGATACACCAAGGAGGAGGCTTGGCCGGCGAATAGGGTTAGCTAGGCGGCGGCAGCGGCTTGCCCTAGGGCGGCGGCGGCTGCAGGAGGGCCGGCGGCTTAGGGCTAGGGTTTGCGGGTGGAGGTGTTGGGTGCTAGGAGGGGCAGCCCTGCCCCTCCTTATATAGGTGGAGGGGGCGCGCCAGGGGAGGGGAGTCCCTCCCCAACTCGGTTTCCCAAGGGGGCCGGCGGTGGAGGGGAGGAACTCCTCCCCAACTCGGTTTCCACCTTCCCATCCACTTCCCAAAATGGCCGTTTGACTTTTCAAATTGGCGTTTGACTTTTCAAACTAGGATTTGATTAAGCCCTTTATTTTGTTCAGCGATGACACCTAGTACATGATGCAATCATTCCAACTTGGTATGACACATTCATGTACCCTTCCCCTTCGGAGTGTCGGACATTCTGGAACCTTCTAGAACATTCCCGATGAAAACACCGGAACCATTCTCCAACCCTGAAACAGGACTTTCCTTATATGAATCTTATTCTCCGGACCATTCCGGATCTCCTCGTGATATCCCGGATCCCATTCGAGACTCCGAACAACATTTGGTCTCTTTCTCATCATTCCATAACTACTCAAACAACGTCGAATCCTTAAGTGTGTCTCCCTACGGTTCGTGAATTATGCGGACATGATCGAGACACTTCTCCGAACAATAACCAATAGAGGAATCTGGAAATTCATATGGCTCCCACATATTTCTATGATTACTTTGCGATCGAATGAACCACTTACATACGATACCAATTTCCCTTTGTTTCACGATAGTTTACTTATCCGAGGTTATGATCGTCGGTATCTCTGCATACCTAGTTCAACCTCGTTACTGATAAGTACTCTTTTCTCGTTCCCGTGATATGTGATCCCTTGTGAGCCAGTCACATGCTTGCAAGCTAATTGGATGACATTTCACCGAGAGGGTCCAGAGTATATCTATCCGTCATATGGATGGACAAATCCCACTCTTGATCCATGTGTCTCAACCAAAACTTTTCGAACACTCAATGCCACCTTTATAGCCACCCAGTTACGGTGTGGTGTTTGATGTCATCAAAGCATCCTTCCGGTGAAGGTGATATTCATGATCTCATGGTCGAAGGAATTAGGTTACTATGTATCAGAAAGCATATAGCAATTGAACTATTAAAATGACTTGATCTTTATGCTACGCTTATCTATAGGAGTATGTCCATCATATCATTCTCCTAACGATATAATCTTGTTGTTAATAACATCTCAATGTTCATGATAGGGAAACCACAATCATTTATTAACCAACAAGCTAGTATTATAAAGAGGCTTTTACTAGGGACTCTTATTTTAGTTTACAAATCACACAAGTATTAATGTTTCCTTGTTAATACTATTATAGCATGAATGTAAACATTTATCATAAACACAAAGATATAATAATAACTACATTTATTATTGTCTCTAGGGCATATCTCCAACATCATGTACCCTTCCCCTCCGGAGTGCCGGACATTCCGGAACCTTCTAGAACATTCCCGATGAAAACACCGGAACCATTCTCCAACCCCGAAACAGGACTTTCCTTATATGAATCTTATTCTCCGGACCATTCCAGATCTCCTTGTGATATCCCGGATCCCATCCGAGACTCCGAACAACATTCGGTCTCTTACTCATCATTCCATAACTACTCAAACAACGTCGAATCCTTAAGTGTGTCTCCCTACGGTTCGTGAATTATGCGGACATGATCGAGACACTTCTCCGAACAATAACCAATAGAGGAATCTGGAAATTCATATGGCTCCCACATATTTCTACGATTACTTTGCGATCGAATGAACCACTTACATACGATACCAATTTCCCTTTGTCTCACGATAGTTTACTTATCCGAGGTTATGATCGTCGGTATCTCTGCATACCTAGTTCAACCTCGTTACTGATAAGTACTCTTTTCTCGTTCCTGTGATATGTGATCCCTTGTGAGCCAGTCACATGCTTGCAAGCTAATTGGATGACATTCCACCGAGAGGGCCCAGAGTATATCTATCCGTCATATGGATGGACAAATCCCACTCTTGATCCATGTGTCTCAACCAATACTTTCCGAACACTCAATGCCACCTTTATAGCCACCCAGTTATGGTGTGGTGTTTGATGTCATCAAAGCATCCTTCCGGTGAAGGTGATATGCATGATCTCATGGTCGAAGGAATTAGGTTACTATGTATCAGAAAGCATATAGCAATTGAACTATTAAAATGACTTGATCTTTATGCTACGCTTATTTATAGGAGTATGTCCACCATATCATTCTCCTAACGATATGATCTTGTTGTTAATAACATCTCAATGTTCATGATAGGGAAACCACAATCATTTATTAACCAACAAGCTAGTATTATAAAGAGGCTTTACTAGGGACTCTATTTTAGTTTACAAATCACACAAGTATTAACGTTTCCTTGTTAATACTATTATAGCATGAATGTAAATATTTATCATAAACACAAAGATATAACAATAACTATATTTATTATTGCCTCTAGGGCTTACTCCAACACATTATCGTCTCCCCTCAGGTGCATATTTTGGCGATGGACTCTCCTATTTTGAGATAGTATTGTACCGTCTCTGCTTGATGCTATCTTGAGGCCAGCCTCGAGGAAAAATGTATCCCCTATGAATGTAGTTGCTGCCCACGCAAAAATGTACTTGCTAAATAAGTACTCCCTCTGTTTCAAAATATAAGATGTTTTAGTTTTGTAAAGATAATGTATCTAGATACCTTTTAGTGTGTAGGTTCGAAGTGAGCTAAAACATCTTATATTTTTAAAGCGGAGGGAGTAGGAACAAAAAGTACATTGTCACGTCCATGTGCACTATTTTGTCTCGCGGTCCACAATAGTGACGCCCGCTTTGGAACACATGAATTTCATAGATTTTTGTCTTATTATTTTTCAATAGAAACAAAAAAAATGTGGGATACAATGTCCAGAGGGAGACTAAATGAAAGTGACTGCATTTTTAAAATACTTTTCTCATGAAAATAATGTGATGGCACACTGTACTTTTCTGAGTATAGGATTAAATACTGGTTCTAGATCTAAATTGAAAGCACATCCCGTATAAGTCAAGAATATGCCGATAAACTCATGCTGTACCATAGGATTAGTCAAGAATATGTTTCAATTTTTTCTTACAATAATCCATTGTCTCAGTTAATCAATGTGAAACACGGCCATTGCATCAAAGGAATTAATTAGGAGGGAAAGCGACTGACCTATTGGTGGTACAAACGCAGAAAGAAAAAGGTGAAAACACGGATGAGCACTCAACGCCAATATATTTTGGACCACAAGTTAATGGAAGAAAAATAACAAGCCCCCCACACATTCATTACGTCTGCTGCATCTGATTTTCAACTGTCGTGGAAAACAAGTTTAAGAAGCCTGCTACAGATATGTAAATATGATGGAGGTATTCTGGCTCTTGTGTGCATATGCTCCATTATTTGAAATGTATTTTAAATATATTTTAAAATGTCAAAAAATAAAAAATTACCGGTGCGTATATCTCCACATTTTAGGCGTGCACACAGTCGTTTGAAGGAAAAAAATGACTTTTTTGTGTGACCTATGTAGAAAGAAAACATTCAGTGCTAAAATAAGGCTCTTCACAAGACAATTTTTGTCTTTTTTACACAATCCATAAAATATATCATTTTTTCATGAATCTTTATGTGAGCACATAGAATATGGAGATGTACACTAGAGTATTTTGTTTTCGGATTTTCTAACAAACTGAAATATATTTATTGGTAAAGGAAGCATATGCACCTGAGATCAAAAGTGAATTTCTAGAAAACTATAGAGGCATATGGTTCGCCCATATACGATGTGTTTCATTATAGCCGTACTAGCCTCTTTAAGTATCTTTCCGTAAGCCATCACAAAATAAAAGTATATATTTTAAGTATAATTTCACATCAATTATTTCTTGTTATTTTCATGAATATTCCGCATCGAGATTTTGATTCCCAAAGTATAATAATGTAGTGAACCTGTAAAATGTTGCAAGCCCCCAATTTCTACATCTAGGTCCCCAGACAGATCATTGTCTCGTGTCCTTTGAATTTTCATGTGATGTAATGTGAACTCTTTGTCACTTTTGGCTTCGGCTCTGTTTACTCTTTTTAATTAATGAGAAGGCAGAGGTCTTGCCCTAGCTTTAAAAAACACACTAAGGCCCACACAAACAGTCGGTTTTGGATAAGATTCATGTGATGCATATAAATTTAAGAAATTGCCATCCTATAACTAGACCTGTATGCCATACAATTGGTAGCCAAAGTGAGATAAGAATACAACCGCCCCAATAACCACCCAAACTATGGTTAGTTTTCATGCATGTATGTAGTTTGATTAAGAAGAAAGAAGACACATGGAAGCCAATTAAATAAAAGCAACTATACCTAACATGATCATCACAATCCGTCAGCGGCGAGAAAATAATTAGTCATTGAACATTCCAGATAAATCAATAAAACTATACACCACAAGAGTAAAGACAACACAAATGATTGTCAAAGAGCTTACTCATTATTATTGTATAGCACATGCAATTGATACATTTCTGCTGTTCCGTAGGACCAACGGAAGTTTCTACCGAACTTTGGCCCGGTGAGCATAAATTAAGGTAAAACACTAAAGTGGTCGAGCAACTCACTATAAACCAATCAATCAACTGAAAATGACCTTGCTGTAAAAAAGTATTAGTGACAAAGTTGTGGTGGCTATACCATCTTTAGCACCGCTTAAAATCAAATGCTCATGGAAAACGAGATTATAATTAAGTGATCATGCCGAACGTGCAACCCAGCCCATGGGTGTTTCTCATGCCTTCTTTAGTTTGACTAATAAGAAAGAAGACACATGCAACACAATCATAAAAAAAATGGAGCAAACATGATTATCACAATCAATCGGTGACATAGGAAGAACTTGGTCATCCAATGGACTAGTTGAACCAATAAGAATATAAATCAAAGGGAACTACTAGGCATCACGGGGATGAAAAACCCCTGACCCCCCGGTCCCAACACATGTACAAAAAGCCTTCAAATCCCTTTTTTTTGCTACAGAAAGTCCCGTATTTGCTGTATTTGGTACACTATATAAAAAAAGGTTCATCCGAGAAACAAACAAAAATGCCCTTGCTGAAGACTTTGTAAAAAAAATACTCCCTCCATCCAAAAATATAAGTCGTCTAAGGATTTTCTAAGTTTGACCAAGGCTATACACAAAAATACAAACATTTACAATAATGAATCAATATTAATAGATTCAGCATAAAGTATATTTTACTAATGTGTTCATTTAATATTGTAGATATAGATATTTTTCCTAAGAATCTTGTCAAAGTTAGTAAGATTTGATTTTTGACTAATCCTTAGACACCTTATATTTTGGGACGGAGGGAGTATGATAGTGTAGCAAAACCTACTTCGGTAGAGACATCGTTGGAGACTCGTCAAAGTATACTTTGGAGAATAAAAAAATTGCCACTGTAGCAAAAACATAAAACAACTATAGCGAAAAATCTGTGACACTGTAGCAAAAACTAACTTCGCCAGAAAAAATCATAGAAATATTTTTATACTATTTTTGCAAAAAAAAAAAACTACTTAAGCAAAAAAGTTCGTGCTAATGTAGCGTCGTAGCAAAATCCTCGGGCGAGGTTGTAGCACCCGGCCTCGTCCGTGGTAGTGCCGCCCGACATAGCATCTTTATCATTTCCCTAAATCAAATGAATATAGACAACATCAATAATTTAAAGAAAAACTCTCATGGTTAGCTTCCTTATTTATTGTTGCAGAGGATATGCTAGTGATGCATGTGTTTAGTAGGACTAGTAGACATAAGGGACAAACATGAACGTTGTCAAAGCAGTGGAGCGGGCGACTCTACCCGTGACTGACTGGAGCGGGCGAGGAGTGGACAAGCAAGCAAGACAGCGACCGCCAACGGCGCTCCCCTCTTTTTGGCCGTGACGCCCCCCAACAAACCAACCGCCACCCCACCCTCCTTCGGCAATGGAATACCCGCCGCTTGCGGTTGACTGGCCCAGTGGCGTCGTGCGCGTGTGGCCACACCAACCGAACCAGAACCAGGTCACCCTCCTCCTCTCCCTTTCCCCCTGCAGTTTCCCGGTGTGGCCTTCCATCCCATCTGGCAACCGCTCTCCTCTCCGCAGCGGGACAGGGACAGGGACAGGCGGAGGAGGGAAAAGAGGCGCCTTTGCTGGAAAGCACTGCTCCCTCCCCCTTTTCCTCCTTCAACCTCGCTGGTCGCCGCTGCTACTCCACCGCCCGCCTCTCGTCTTTTGGGTTTTGTAAATTTCCCGCCCCTCAAGCAAGCACAGGGGGTAAATTTTTGAGAGGGGGTTGCGCCTCCTGCTCTGCTCGTGAAGCAAATATCATGGAGGCGGCGGCGGCGGCGGCGGATGAACCCGTGAGTTCTCTCCCGATTATCCAACTTATCCTTACCTTTCCTTTTTGTTTTTCTTTAATTTCTCCCGCTCGGTAGAACAGCAGCCCTTCGTTTTCGTCCCTAAGATTATTCATCCAGTCAACCGGCTGCTCCTCGCTTCTCTTGTTTGACTGGACTCCAGGAGCATATGGCCTGCTCCTCCTAAATTCATTCCGGTTCTTCGCTCCTTGTTTCGATTTTTCACATCCAGTAGTACTAATTTGGGATTGGGGGTAATTACGTAGACTCACTGCAGAATCACAACAGTTTGACTTCAAATTCGTAAATTTTCCCTAGCATTTTATGCTGTCTTCATATACTGCTCTGCTCGCCGTCTTCCCTATCATAATATGCTCTGTTTCTGATTTAGTACGTGCATGTGTTCAAATGTTAGATTTCTGCATTTTCCTTTTCTTGGCAGTTGGCACTATCTTTTCTCGTTTGCTTTCTTTTTTCTGAAAAGAAACACTCTTCGTAGTAGTACTACTGATTCAATGGTCACGTAATAGGTATACTGACTCCCATGTCCTGTCTGTTGCAGTTGGAGCAAGAGTTGCAGCAAGAGCTATCGGACATCATGGTCCAGGGCTACATGGCCGGCCTGCGCCGAGAGTTCGAGACCAAGCTATGGGAAAACCACACCCGCATCAGCAACCTGAACCAGAGTTGGAACGACAACGTTTCCGAGATCGCCGCGCTGCGGGACGAGCTTACCGGCGCCGTCGCGGCAGCCTCGGAGCCCCACGACAGAACAGATGACGTGAACACCCGTCTCAGAGACGAAACCGAGCTCGACATCCCGGACTTCTCGCTCCTGAAGCACATGGGCGGCGACGAGATCACGGCGTTTCTCAGGAACGAGTGGCTCAAGCTCCGGAGGGAATACGAGTCCGAGCTAATTAAAAAGACCGAGGAGCTGTTCAGGCTGAAGAGGGATTTCGCCAAGGATGGCGCTTTCCTGCCGTTTAGGAAAGAGAGGGAGCTTGAATTTATCAAATCAAAGCTGATTCAGGCGATCTCGAAAATGGATGGAATCGTCTCCAGGAAGGAGGGCTCTGCTTGTTGTTTTGATTATGACGAGGATAGTGAGCTCTGCAGACTCAAGGACAGAATCGGTTCTCTGCTGGATGAAAATGAGCATCTCCGAGGTTTGCTGGCCGACAAAACAAAGGAGGCTAAGCAGCTCTCTTCACAAGAGTCGAAGCTTTCGAACCGAGTACAGGAGCTCAGGGATGAGCTTGATGATGTAAAGATCGGGAGCCACCTGAAAGATTTATTCGAGCTGTCTGTACTAAGGGAAGTTCTGGGTGATTATGAAAATCAGATTGATGATTACAACCAGGAGGAGTGCTTGCTCCGAGAGCTGATTATGGAGAAAGAAGAGCAGCTACGCGGCATGTCTGGAGAGAGGCACAGGCTCAAGTATGAGAATGACCAGCTCGTGTCCATTGTAGGATCCACGCTGGTTCATCACCATGAGGAATTTGACTTGGTCAACGACGAGCTTACTATGTTCAGGGAGAAAGTGTGCGAGCAAGAATTGATGATCTTGGAGTTCAAAAGCGAGTCGAGTTCAATGAAGAACTGTCTGTATGAGGCCTTGCAGCAAATCCATGTGTGCAAGCAAGAGATATGTGGGCTGACCAAGAGCTTGACTTCCATGTCTGTTGCTTTGGAGGAAGCAAAAGAACAGAATGCCTCGCTTGATGCCACTATCCGGGAAATGAAGAGAACACCGGGGCCATGCGTCGACGGTTATGGAGGACACGAAGGGCACCTAGAATTTGACCTTATTAGTATGGAGAAATTGTCTAACGCTTACAGTGATTTTGAAAGCAGATTTGCGCAAAGTATGAAACAAAATGAAATTAGGTGCGCAAACTCGTTAACACCCCTTCCTATTTTTCTATTCTTGTTTATTCAGTTTAATTAGAGGAACACTTGCCCAAGCTAAATTCACCAGAATAGACTTATTTTAAAGTCTAGACATATGCATGTTACTGAAAAGGAGCAGCTTCTATTCTGTCTATTTCTTATTTCTAATTGAATTGGTCAAATCTTATAATTTTTTAATTTTGATGCAGGTTGACAAGTATAATGTGTCAGTTTAACCCACTGGTGCAGCAAGTTTCTGTATTAAAGAAAAAGGAATTCTGGTATAAACAAATACTTGAAATTAAATGCTCGAATCTCCGGAAAGCAGAAGCTGAGGTTAGCCTTCTTTGCAGTTGCTTCATTTTCGCTTTCAGACTGGTTTGGGTTTTATGGTGACGTGTCAGTAGAAAATTCCAAGTAATTTTCAAACTTAGGACTGATGTAAAAGAAGAAAAAATACTTAATGATTAGTTACATATCTGTTTCAAAAAAAAGTTACATATCTGTTTCTCAAAGAGAAACACATGATGCTTGTTAATTTTGCATTCTAACCAATAAAAATGAGGAATCTGGAATCTAGATATGATGTATCTTTTGTCATCTCAATCTCAATGAGACTTCTTCATTTGTTAACTATGCATTTTCTGCGTGTAGTGAGATAATTAATAGTTCTTCTAATGTGATTCAGGTTGATATACTTGGTGATGAGGTCGACACCCTTTTAAGCGTTCTTGGTAAAATCTACATAGCACTTGACCATTATTCCCCTGTTTTGAAGCACTACCCCGGGGTAAGAGAGTTACTTCATAAATTTCCATGATACCGATTCTGCAGTTTTGTGTGTATGTTATGGAAAGACCATGGTTCTACAGTTGATAACCACTTTCCATAACTCCTTCAGGTGACAGACATTCTGAATCTAGTGCAGAAGGTGTTGAAAGGAGAAAGTGTTTAGCACTATGACACTCTGGCGAAACATTAACGACACTATCTGTGAATCGTTTGACTTGGACAGTATCTTGGGAGTAGCTTTGTGGAGTCAGTTTTTACAGTGACTTGCAAGGAGGAAACAGAGATGTTAATTTACATACAGAGCTAGTTACAGTCGAAGTGGTAGATAACATTATTCAATTGCTAGTGTGACTAGGGTTATTTTAGGCTTCATTTGTATCAGTGTGCAGTGAGTAGTTGTCAACACAAATCTCTAGGGTTTATTTGTGCTCATTATAGCTTTTAGCTTGAGTTGTGGGTGTATTGTTTCTCTCTTTTTTAGAAGATAGGGTGATTATTTCTTTGCATGAAGCAAGTGCAGCATGCTGTAGCCTTAGCTTGTATTGCCGATGTCTGTATAAGTCCTAGTTTGTATTGGCAGTGATTATGTATTTGTAAGTTGTAACTAGTGCAGTTTTCTGTAGCCCATTTTTTAGTTGGAAAGCAGTAGGAATTGTATTACTGCCAACTAGTCAATGGAAGCATTTGCCAAAATTTATGCCACGTTTTACTTTAGTCCAGTAATGCATGGCCAATGACATAAATATGGGCCCATTTCCATGTGCCAGTAAGTACTCCCTCTGACCCAAATTAGTTGACTTGGTTTTGTCTAGCCCTAAAATAAGTCTAGATACATCTGAATTTAGATAAATTTGAGTCAATTAATTTGGGTCGGAGGGAGTACCATATTTTTTCAGGTATATAATCTGCACATCATATTAGTAGAGAGGATGTGTTAACACAGACAACAAAATACACACACGTCCATTTGTTTTTCAGGTATATAATCTGCCCATGTCCATTTGCCATTTGGCTCTTTGCCGCAGGTGTTCCAGCCTAAAAAAAGAAATTGCAAGATGCGAAAAGACCGAAGCAAAAACATGCCAAATGTTAGTACCCCCAGTTCACAACTTCTATTTTATGTTTTGCGCATCTTGCGGCATATAAGAGAAAAAAAGGTGAAGGCTCTTCTGAATACAATTTTCAGTTATTGACGATGTGTTTGATGGCTTTCTTTCTTCATCCATGTCATAAGACCACTAATATATGTTATAAATAATGATTAATCTACGCAAAATCCAAACGCTAAGTTCTACGGCAAATGCTACAGAATAAAAATCACGGATATTACTTGTGTGACAATGACAAAACCATCTCGCAAGTCGCACAACTCTAGGATGAAATAGCATAGCACTTTTATGCAGCCCGTGAGAATATATCCTTCTAATCTTCCTAGATAAAAATCTACTTAAAAGATTACTATGGATCTTGTTGCTTGTATGTTCTTGTGCAATTTCTTGTGTGTTTGATCAGTTTTATTGGATATTTGGATAAACTTGATAAGAACAGATTTGGCACTAGATTTCTTGGCTTAGCCTGTGATGCACATGCTGAGACACTGGTTTGTGTACAACCAAATACTTGCTTAGTGGACTCCATATTCTCTATGATGAGCTTGCATAACATCACTATGCAAACTGAGAGAATCCCCCCCCCCCCCCCCTACTTTGGCTTTCTTTATCTTAAGCTGATAAGAACAGATATATATTGTCCTATATATTAAATGTCTATGAGTATGTCTATTTCTTGCTTCCCCTTGCATGCTAAGAATAGATGCTATATTGATCTTAGAGATCAACCTGCTATTGTATTGTGGTTTGTGGCCTGTTGGTGATCTTGATCTGCTACTGTTAACTCTTCTGGTCCTAGTTACTTCTCTTTGTTCAGCTTGATCTGCTCCTGCTCCTATTCTGGTAAGCCTCCTCCTCGCCTCTTGACCTGAGAACTGGCTCTATGTGATCATGGTGGATGTGGTGTTGGTTTTTTTTGGGTGATGAATTGGGAAGAATATGTGGTGTTCTTGATGATGATCCGATGGTAAGTAGTGGTCTGTGATGGGGTGGTCGTGCGACTTTGGTTAGCAGCTGAGCTGCTGCTCTACTGGTCCTTTTGTATGTTGGTTACTTTTACTGCTATGTTGACAACACAATTGCTGCATGCCGCTCGCTGCGACAACTAAATAAGGGGCGATTTTGGACGGACGGTGAACAAGATTGCGGCTAGACAAATTTTCGCTGCAGCGCGTGAGATCGCGCGTCCTCCCGCCATCTCCGATGATCCTATCTGTGAGCATGCCATGTTCTCTTTTTTGCCGCAACAAGAGTGGCTCCGAATCGGTCAATTCCGCATTACCTTTTTTTTTTTTTTTTTTTTGAAAACTAGTCGATTCCGCGTTACCTACCGGGCGTGACCCGGAGTGCTTTAATCGGGCCACAAGCGGGCAGATATCCAATCAGCCTAGTTCTAGTTCGGTTGCCCTGGGCCTGGCCAGACGTCCGGCAGCCTACCAAACACGTCCCTATTTTCCTGGACTTTGCTGGCACGGAGCTCCTCCTCAAACGTTCCTCTCCTCCGCTTGTTTTTCCTCTTGTTCCTGTCCGCCTCCTCCCGGTACCGATCCGTCCGTCCTTTTTATTCTGATCCAGTTCTATCGGCGTCTGCGAGATCGAAATCCGCTAGCTTTTTTTTACTCCCAGAATCGGTGCCTGTTTCCCCTCGATTTCGTGAGTTCCTCTCGGATTCCGGCCGGCGCAATTGGTATGATTTGTTTTTTTTCTTTTTCGAAAAGGAATTGATATGGTTTGTGGCGGAATAGAGGAGGCTGGTGATGGCTGGGCGAAATTCTTGCACTCTTTGACCCGATTCGGGGTTTGGGTTGCTCGAAATTGCTCATGTTCAAGTTAATGTAGGGGACAAAACCGTGCTCTTTTTCGTCTCCGTACGGTGTGGAGCAACAATCTGGTGTTTAGGGTCTGAAACCTGAATCTCTGGTGCCGTATAGGGTTAGATGATTTGGTCGACGGCTTCCCCTTGCGTGCTCATGGATCAAAGGAAGAAGTTCTGAAATATTTAGTGTTATCGTTGGCTAATTATTAGGAAGTTTTTGTTGGCACTGGATTTCTGGTAGAGTAAGTGTTTTTGAGTCGTAAGGTTAGATGATTCAGTTGAAGACTTTCGATTTTAAGGCAATTTCCCTGGTGTGCTCATGGATAAATGAAGCTCTGACTCTGTCTGTGTTATCGTTAGGAATTAGGTCGTTTTTGTTGGCATTGAATCTATGCCGAGACAGGCGGCAGCATAAGGCCGTAATTTTGCAATTTTACATTTTGTTTTCAAGGAATGCATAACCTTTACTTGAGAAGTGCATCATCTAGCTTTTCTCAGGAGTGGGAGTATGGTCCTGCAGAGAATCCTTGTGGTGTTGGTATACCATGTATTCGTATCAATGCTTGGAACTTACACCTAGGGATAGGCTTTTACACCTATGGATAGGCTTCATAATAACTGTCAAGTTGAAAATTTGTTGGACTATTCCTGAATCTCAAAATTATTTGCTCTTCTTAAGACAATCAGGTTATGCTTTCATCTATCGGCTAACACCTTGTTCATGTTCAGGCTATTCTGCAAAAAGTCTACATTTTATGATCCAACAACTTGTCAGGAGCTCCTAGAAGAACTGAGTTGATCCTGCAAAAGCGGATAGCTGGTCCTGCAGGGCTGGCTCCAGGAGATCAGCCACGGCTCTAAGGAAAGGAACCCGTGTCACGCTAAGAAGGGGAAGACAATGTATCAACCGCTTTCCTAAGTTCCTACTTGCATCGCCTTCTTTCCACGGTGGCCGTGGTGCCCTCCCGTCTGCAGGGGGGCATCCTTCCGATCTGACCTACCTCGCTGGTGGTGGTGCCGCACGAGTCTGAAGTAGGCTTTTAGCGTCGTAGTTGGTTCAGTTAGTAGTCTGTATTTTAAGGCATTGTAAGTATGGTGTCGGCCACCAAATTAGAAGGGGGATATTCTTTTCATGGCAAGAACCCTCCTCTGGATCAATCTGAAGGTAAGCAATTGGTACTTTGAAAGGTTTTGTCTTATTTATGATTCATGTTCCATAATATTTGTTAATCCTAGAAATTACCAGTTCGAACTATTTCCTGTCTAAAAGGTGTTATTATCCTTCATGCTGTTCTGGCACCAAAATGAAAAATTCCAGAAGGATGAGCTATTTATAAAATATAAATACATTAGTTTGTTCTTCTATATGTTTAAACTATATAGGGTACAATCACCAGCTCGGCTACCTATGTTAAAGTTACAATTCATGTGCTGGGGTTCTCAAAAAAAATTCATCTTCTGTGCCTGCTTGATTCTACAGTGGCCAGTTTGACATAGCAAAATACTCCTAGTAATCTTACAGAAACATATTGTTCTTTTCATAAAAACCTAGCTGTTTATTTGCCTTTAAGCAATAGCACATTGAAAGGTCTTATTTATGATTGAGGTTCCATAATATTCTTTAATCCTAGAGTTACCAGTTTGAACTATTTCCTGTCTAAAAGGTGTTATTATCCTCCATGCTATTCTGGCACCAAAATGAAAAATTCCAGAAGGATGAGCTATTTATTAAATATAAATACATTAGTTTGTTCTTCTATGTGTTTAAACTCTATAGGGTACAATCATCAGATCGCCTACCTATGTTAAAGTTACAATTCATGTTCTGGGGTTCTCGAAAAACAAATCATGTTCTGTGCCTGCTTGATTCTATAGTGGCCAGTTTGACATAGCAAAATACTCCTAGATAATCTTACAGAAGAATATTGTTCTTTTCATAAAAACGTAGCTGTGTGTTTGCCTTTAAGCAATAGTACTTTGAAAGGTCTTATTTATGATTGAGGTTCCATAATATTCTTTAATCCTAGAATTACCAGTTCGAAGTATTTCCTGTCTAAAAGGTATTATTATCGTCCATCGCTGTTCTGGCACCAAAATGAAAAATTCCAGAAGGATGAGCTACTTATAAAATGTAAATACACCAACACCAGTTTGTTCTTCTATGCCTTTTTTTATAGGCTACAATCATCAGGTCGGCTACCTATTTACAGTTACAATTCATGTTCTGCGCCTGCTTGATTCTACAATGGCCAGTTTGACATTGCAAACAACTACTAGATAATCTTACAAAAGCATATTTTTCTTTTCACATAAACCTAGCTCTGTATTTGCCTTTAACCCTTCTTTCTGGTCTCCTACGTCAGGTTGAGTTACATATTTATTGTTGGGTAATAGACATAAACTTCTCTCTGATCTCTCTGATTTCTCTGATCTGTAGGTGTGAAGGTACATGTTTACCGTCTTAGTACTGAACAGCATGGACATGATGATCTCAAAGGCTTAGCATGTGCTGATCAAGGCAGTCCAAGTTTACTTGATACAATCATTCTGTCTCAGGTTTGTATTACCCGAGAGTTCACACGATTTTTATGTGTTACTGTAACACCATTTGTAATTGATGATTTCCCCTTGCAACAGTGGGAGAATTTTTCTCAGGAGGGCCAGTTGGCATATGATGTTACTGCTTGCAAACTTAAGGTGCTTATTGGATTCCCCTGATTCTTCTGTGGTAGAGAAATGTAAATTTAAGCATGTGTCAGCCTGTGCACATTGGATTCTGAAAGAAAAAAAACACACAGAGAAAACGAGCCAGTGATGTGAAATTAGCAAAAGCAATCGTCACATAATAAAGAAAATACCATGATCAAGTTTCCGTTTGAGCATTAATGCTAATTAATGTTTTTGCATTTATAGTGTAGCTATACTTAGCCTCTTACCATCCACTGTATCCACCATCAAACTGTAGACTAGCATGATAGTAGCTAAATATTCCTGCAATTTTGCCAAACGAAGTGGCAGAAGCTCCACTGTTGTTCATATTCCCACTTCTTGCCACTGTTGCTGTGATCATTGGAACAGACTGACTTCTGCTGCGCTGCCAGTTGTGATGGCTATGTGGGGATAGTACAAAGGAGTGGGATGTTGGGAAACATAGCAGCCGGGAATAAAAGAGGAAGGAGTGGGAAAGATTTGATAAAATACTAGTGGCTGGCACTTGTCCACATCCTAAAGCAGAAATTTATCTTCTTAAGGAACTTTGCAATGCTATAGGTGTACTCAACCAGCAAACGTTTTTTTTCTGCCATACATACCATTGACAATTTGTCAAACTAATGTATTTCCCTTTCAAAGATGTCAGTAAGCCGTCAATCCTGTTAATAATATGCCCTGAGTTCGACTGTAATAATTGGTTTTGGACGGTTGTACAGGTCATTGAAGGTGAAAGGGATTTTGTTATCCAAATGAATGATAAGTGGAATTCGTTTTTACTCAAGGAATATGGCAACTTCACTCATCCTTTTGGATGCTTGAAGCCAAATTCTACCAGAAGCTGCGAGGAATTGCTTTTGTGCATCGCAGAAGGTGATAAGAATGAACCGGAGGTGGTTCCTTCGACTACACCTCCAAACGATGGACTACTTCTGCTTGCGAATGTACGTACCTTCAAATAACCCCTTACCCCTCCCCTACCCTCTGTGAATATAAATATAAATAAAAAATGTGCTAGTTGCCATCTTCATTGTGTTTTTTCATTTCTGATGGCCATCTTTTCATTTAGGAATATCCTGTTGAATATGGTCACATATTCTTGGTTCCAAATGTGATTAATCGCCTATCTTCCTTTTGGGATAAAAGGATGTTTGAGCTGATTACAAAGGTTGCCTCTGAAGTAAACAGTACAACGTTCCGGGTTTTCTTTGATGATGGTACATCCATTGTGCCGAATAACATGTTATTTCAGGTAATATTTTCTAGTACTGGTGCTTAATGTTTTAAACGTACTCAAAGTACATTAGTATTGATCTGCCATTCATTCAGTTGTTTGGTGGTCTGATGTTCACTAAGCATTCAATATAAGCTTACAACATATTTCAAAGTAAAACTTTAGTTGTTAATGCATACAACAGTCTCATTGTTGTAGGCTTACAACATACTTCAGAGTCCTAGTTGTTCTAATGTTTTTATCTTAATACTCCTTGATTAGTATGATATTAAAAATCAGATACATATTCATGCATGCAATTGTTTTATTGTTCTATTTGCAATCAATCAAAATAAGTGAGTATAAAAAAAAGTGCAACAAGATGTTGCTAAGATTATAGAATTACCAGTTTGCATTAGAAGCTTGAGGAGAATCTCATGCTGTTATTTCTGCCAAATATTACAGGCCTGTTACTTTGCTAATCCTTTACCAGTGGAGTCTGCATCGACTGTTCCCATACATGACAGGAAGGCGAGATCAGGCATTCGTGTGTACGAAACAGTTGATTACCCTCTAAAAGCTCTTTTGTTCACCAGCAACAACCGAAATGCACTTGCCAATGTTGTCAGAGAAGCATGCTTAGCTCTGCACAAGGACAATACCGCACACAGCCTAATGATCTCCAACAATGGCAGAAACGTTTTCCTGTTTCCACAGGTGAAACTCGTGAAAACACAGTGCTCCATTTCTAAAAAGATATTTTATACCAAAGGAATGATCATGTATTAATCTCAATGTTTGGTTTTTAGGTGAAAAATCTGGTTACTGGCTGCTATCTTTCTGCCTGGGAGTGCTGTGGCTACTTTGTTTATCACACCAAGGTTGATTTCGACCGCGCTTCCGAGGCTGAGATTTCCAACAAAATGGCTTCCTTCTCGTTCGAAGATGGTGCCTTTGAAGACCTGAAGAATCTCTGCTGCGCTTTCGCTGACGATCTTGTTATCTAAGCTTGTGTGGAATGTTACTGCAGCCACCAACAGTTTGTGTGGCTGTACATTTTATGTAAAAATCATGCAGAGTGTGACTACAATTATAAACATCATGTGTGGTGGTCCTCCGTTATCTTCCCTGTGTTTGGTGGTTTATGCCTAGATAACTGTGGAACATATGTACTCCTACGAAAAACATTTTGATTGATCAATAAAGCTCGTTGTTCACCTCATGAATAAATCTCAGGATTTTTCACGGATGTGCAATGGCATTTCAATTACTTTACCATGCAGGTGTGTGTCTTGAGCCAACCATTCTATAAGGCATCAGCTTGATTTTTCTTTTCTTTCCTTTTTGAGATCATTTGTACCAAAGAAGTATACAAGTTAAACAAAAGATAGGCAAGAGCTAGCATCATTTTAATCAAACAGCCCAACCATCAGGTTTCACACATTAGTAACATTTCGTGTCAACATAGATATACTACATTGCCCTGGTCTGTAAGAACTGAAATAATTCGACAACAATGACAACCGTGACAGCATCATGATTTGACAGATGAAAGCTATGTGGTGCACTAGATAGCAAGCAACCAAACTGGCCTCAGATCATCTGGTAAAACAACTCGATACTGAAACTAAATGGTAACCCCGTCACCGGTGATAAGTTAGAACTGAGCTGCACGTATATAAAAGTCAGATTCTGTCAAGGCATCCAAGCGTCTGCCTATTCGTTCTACTATCCAGGCAAGCCTCCTCTCGAGTTTTAGCACGCTAGCATGCATAATCCTAACATCGACTTCAGCGAGCTTGGCGAACGAGCGTATCAACATGTAATAATCAGCATGTCCAACACAAGCAAGGTTACCGGTTAATGTCTTCCTTCTATAGTGAAGATAACCATTAGATCTTGGCCGCTTCCTTGGCGGCATATAACAAAATCCATGGTCCTCCATTTCTGACTTGATGCTCTGTATCCCTGATGATGCAGAACCACACCTTGCACCGACAGAAGTCCCATCGGGGCCTCGTTTATTAACTCCTTTCGTGGCTGTCATTTCCTCCATGTGTGCCTTTCGATTCTTGTCCTACAGTGTAACAGGTTTAGCCACCAAATCAACAACAATCACCCCCAAATAGCGTGGAGATACAAGTGTTAAGTTCAAAGAAGCTGCAAATAAACCAGAGATTTTTTTTATAAATAGAAACTTTCTTGGTCTACATCCTTTAATTTTAGCGTTAATTTTATGATTTGGTAGTTCCTCAAAAAAAAAGTCCAGTTGTGTTATGTTTCTAAAATCATTTGCGGTTCCTTTTGCTGATTTTGTTCCTCAAATAACATCCGTAGATACAAAGTCGTTAATTGTCTATACTCCAGGTTTAGAATAAATATGTGATGACAACGAAATAGAAAACCTTTTTATGAATAGAAGCTTTCTTGTTCTTTATCTTTTAATTTTAATAATTTAGCAGTTCCTCAAAATAAAAAATAATTTGAACCAATTATGTTTGGTTCCTAAGATCATTTATGATTTTTTACATGCTGATTTTGTTCCTGAAATAGCATCCACACACAGTACCTTATTAAATAAGATAAGCAGTAATCCATGATGGACGAAATCTTTCAGAGGAACACACAATTTTACTCGCTGGATGCGGAAAAAGGGATTAAGAGTTGACAACAACATCAAGTTGGGTGCATTACCTCTCGTCCTTTGTACATATCCTGAAAGTCCTCTATTAAGTGCTTGTCTTCATCTGAACATCGAATCCCAGGAAAAACATCTTTGTAGTACTTTAGATAAGAGTCAAGGTCCTTTGAATAGTCTCCAGAATTAGATAATTAAGTCAGCATTGTACCACTACTAAGTATTTGACCCACTCAGAAGAAGTACCACACTAGAATGCACTAGTAATTGTGCACATGCAAGGCACATCGCCACTAATTTGAAGCCCAAATACGCAACTCGTACAACATTGGTAATATGTCCATGGAAAATACACTCAGCATATCTGTCCCAAATAATTCTCACAATTTCCTTAACAATAAATTATCACAATTGTACAATATAAACAAGAAAAAAATCATAAAAAGGAGAAGGTAAAACAATATTAAAAGCAAAGAAAACATTAAGAAAGTGAGGTTTTAAATCTCCAGACATGTCATTTATATAAAATTGGAAAAATGCATACATTCATGGAAGATGATATCTTAAAAGTCATAAAACCATTAATATGAAAAAATTCATAGTAATCAAATATGCTAAACTACCAAATTCATGTTTGTACTTATATTGCCAACTTTTCATGCATTTCTAAAGCACATGTTGATATAGAAAAAATCTTTTTTCCCTTGTAGGCACGTGGGCCATTTATTACAAACTCACATAGGTCAAATTTGTTCGAGTTTTATAGAGCTGAAACATATACTTGATGATTTCATCATACCACCTGATTACATCTGTTCTAAACTCAAGGGGGATCCCTACGCACAGTGGAAACACAATGACATTGTTGAAATAAATTGCCTAGCCCTTTCCATTAGTTCGGACTGTTGGTTGCGTTGGCTAGTGCATGCAATTCAATATGGTATCAGAGCAGGAGGTCCTAGGATCAAATCCTGGCCAACGCAAAAATTTAAAACAAATATTGCGGCTCCCCAAACACACGTCACAATAGGCCAACGGGCGAAAGACGTAGGGTGAGTGTTGAAATAAATTGCCTAGCCCTTTCCATCAGTCGGACTGTTGGTTGCGTTGGCTAGTGCATGCAATTCAATAGACATTAAAGAAACAAGTTAATTCCCTCGCGTTCGGATCACTAACCATCCATACAAAAGAAAGAGAGAAGTGCAGCTTTATCTTAGTGAAATGAGATGTTCTAGAATAGTCTCGGTCAGAACTTTATGTTTTGTAAGAAAGCATGAGAATATGCTTATTGGTCAATTCAAAGGTACTACCAGAAAACCAGTATTTTTCAGTCGAAGATAATGGTTCATTGTTTGATAATTTATGTATTGCGGCCTTGGCCATGGTGCACAGGCCCCACAAATGTTCAAGCCTTGTTTTAGTCACTAAGAAGCATTATGAAGCTCTCTATTTATAAGTGGGAAGTTGAGATCCAGGAAATGTGAAAAGTTACTTATTGCCAAATAAGCTACAAACTCCATGCACACATCAACGTACTATTCCCTCCATCAATAAATACAAGTATTATTCTAGCCTTGCTAGTGTATTACTAAGTAATTGTCCTAAAATATTAAAATACAGCTATAACCACGGTCCGTACATATCCTACCTTATTAATTGAAAATTACCATTGCAAGAAAGACTAGTGGCTCTACACAGATGAGGGTATAACCTTTTAGCACACAAAATATGGCATGGCTACCATAGAAGATAGTACGATGGTATTCTCTCTTATGACATCCTAGAAGCTAGAATATCATGTATCAAGTAACATAGGAGGTAGGTATATGAACCACTAACAGACAGAATAAGGATGAGACCTGACATGCGTACATTATATACAACAACAGAAACAAATGTTGTTGATGGAAGGCGATGGTCACTGGAAGTTACCATGTGCAACGTCAATTTTATCATAGGCATCTGCAAGAGTGCATATCAATTCTCTTGTGCCAAAAGCCTCGCTGGTGCCACAGTCAGGCTTCATAGATGGCGGTAAATTTGCATCAAGGCTAGACCCACCTTGATTTCTTGCTGCCTCAGAGATCTCCTGAAGAAGAGAAAAAGTTCACCCATTCATATCTATGACAGATATTACATGACTTACTTAAGATAGTGACCCTATATGGGATACTCACCTCACATATCCCTTGACCATTGATGTTATACTGAAGTCTTAGAGCCACTATTAGTACAGCCATTACACAGACCCATGTAGGGACCCTAGCTGGATTACTAGACAACCATAGTTCTGCAGGCATGGACCACTCATAGATGCGGCAAGCATGAGGGGAGGATTCTTTCAATCGGCAGAGACAACTCATTCAAGTAGCGTTGAGCAATAGCATAGAAATTAACCGAAGGAAGCCGCAAGCCTATTCTTCGTGCTATGGACCCAGCCACAGCTTCTAGTTGCCAAGCTCCAATCACTCGGACCGGCCTGAATAGCTGTCTTGCATTCAGAGGGCAGTGTTTTAGAGGGGTCCCAAGAAGTTTGTTCACTTGGGTAAATGCTGCCACATAAGGAAGCTTGCCCTCCATTGCCCACCTATAAATGTCGGTCGGCAGGATGGCTTCCTGGGCAACATGACAGGCCAGGAAACAGACGGACAATGTGGAGTAGACTGGGAGCATCATCCTCAAGGAGCGCAGAAAGACGAACTCAACCTTCCGCCTGTCTTTTTGAATGAAAGCTTCATCCGCCCATTCGCATTTCACCTCTCGAGGTTTCTGTTGGTATTTCAATGGCAATAACTGAACAAGAGCAGCACCTCCACCGGAGGAAGAATGCTTCGGTCCCTGCGCAGCCTCGTCCTCAGCGAGCACCTTCCTTGCCCACATTTCGTCGAACACCTTGGAGGCGGCCACCCAACGCACCCAGAGAGTCCCAGCCACGCCGCAGACGAGGGCGCCCACCCGGTGCCTCTCGACCAGCACCTGGAGCTGCTCCTGCAGGATCACCTGCAGCCCATGTACGTAGCGCCGCCGGACCCGAGTCCCCGGCTCCTCTGGCTCGCTGCCCCAAGCGTCGGCGGCGCCGGGCACAAAGTCACGCGGCTCGTCGGGTTCTTCGAAGGCAGGCGCGGCAGGCACTATGGCACATACAGCAATCAGAGGCACTCTAAAGTGCCTCTAATAATCAAATTAGTGCCACAATTGATTTTTTTAAGGCACTAAAAAAACGCCGGGGACGGTCGTGTAGGTAAAAGTTATTAGAGACAGTTTTAAAAAATGCCTCAAAATCCTAATTATTTGAGGCATTTTAAAGAGTGCCACTAAAACTAAACATTTAAGGCACTCTCAATAGTGCCTCTAAAAACCAACCATTTGAGGCACTATCGAGAGTGCCTCCAAAGCCAACCATTTGAGGCTCTCTCAATAGTGCCTCTAAAAGCCAACCATTTGAGGCACTATCGAGAGTGCCCCTAAAGCCAACCATTTGAGGCACTATCACTAGTGCCTCTAAAAACCAACCATCAACCATTTGAGGCACTCTCCATAGTGCCTCTAAAAGATAACGACAGTAAAGTTACAGTAACCATTTGGCCAATAGAAGTCAAATTACAGCAGTCAAATTTTCAAAATGGCTCACAGCAATCACATTACAGTAGGTATTGCACTCAAATCACATCAATTCAAATCACAGTGATACAAAACAATACATAGCTCACTCAAATTACAGTAGTTTATGCAGAGGTACATTTACAGCTAGCGGGTGTAAGTAGACCCTGGTTGTTGTTTCATTTGTATAACATAGTGCAACGCACATGTTCTGTCCCGATGAACTTTTGTCATGTAGCTTTCTGATGACGCCAGCACACTTGTAAATTGGCTTTGTTGCTAGAAAAAAACCCTGAAAAAATAGCAAGAAAAAGAGTAATCAGAGATCTAAAAGTAACTTGTTTGATTTTGTCTGCACCTTAGTAAACATGCTAGAAGCAATTTAGCTACGGGTACAGGAACAACTCATACTTTCGAAGAAAAATGAATTATGTTAGCAATTTAGCTATGGTAATAAAGTTCAACTTAGTGTATGTAAGAAATGAACTTACATAGAAAGAAAAGGTAACCTAAACTGAATCTGTCCATTTTGAAAACAATGGTCCATTTTTGAAACAAAATTTAGCTATTATATGAAGCAACTTAGTAAAAATGCTTGAAGCAATTTAGCTATGGGTACAGGAACAACTCAGACTTTCGAAGAAAAATGAATTATGTTAGCAATTTAGCTATGGTAATAAATTAATCTATCTACAACTTTCTAGCACGCATACTGTCCATTATCTTACATCATGTGCGAGCTATTAGATTAAACGCTTAGACTAAAAGTATTGTCGCCACGGGCGTGGCATGTCGCCACGACCCGTTCCCTAGTAAGAACACTATTTGTGAAAAACTTAGCCTATCTATGTAACTTGCTATGCAGGGAGCAACGAGTGCCTGTACTGCATGTAGCCGTAAGAAACTGAGGATCTAGACGAATCGTTGGGAATTTCTATGTGTCCATGCTCTGTCCTGATCTAATTTCACTGTGGTTTTTGTGCATACCAGAAAACATTACAAAACAAAAGGGGAAAGCTACCCCCAGATAGCAGCTAAACAACAAACAATCCTTTATAAGAGGTATACCTCATTAGAATCAACTAAGAATCACACTAATAAGATTATTAGAACTTAGCTAAACAACAAACAATCCTTTATATGTTATGCATGCATCGTCAGCATGCTAACCTCACCAAACAATAGGTATTCTCTATTTTAAGTATAGGAGCTAAACTATAAACACAAAAGTCTATTAGGAATTTTGGATTATTTAAACTCGATCATACTCTTATTAGTATTCCAGAAATACAATATGTAAAATGCTAACAACATAATCATGCCGTGGTACCTAATTATTACTATAATGAGAACATGGCTCAAACCATAACCAGGTATCACATCAAGCTCAACCATAAGCTCCTGAACAGTGCACATAGCCAAAGTTTGTCACCCCAACCATTTCTAGAATTTTCAAAATCTAAACCTATACCAATACTAGTAGCATAGTATCTTAATTCAGTTCAGTATGTATTTTGGAACCAAGGCAATAAAGTTTAAGAACCAAGTAATCTCATAGCTACTGATAACAAAATCATCACCACATCACCTGTATCCATTCATCAATGAACCCATGATAGAAAAATAAGAGGGAGTAAAGAGATAGCTCACAGTAATAGTTGGATTATTTAACACATTCAATATGCTGCGCATTAAGTAAGTGCCGCTCCAAGGGCTTCCGTAGATCAAAATCATTGCTGAAATCCTGCTTGTTGTCTGCAATAGCGCTAAATGGGTCAGCTCTTTCCACAAACATCTTGAGATACAGTAATGATAGCTCAACTTATATCATTTTCAGAAATGATGCTTATACAAGTGAATTATAATAGGTAACACGAAGACAGCTCTCACTTCGTTAGCGTCGGGCAACAATTATAATAACAATGTAATATTTCTTCTATTTTGAAATTTTCTAGCACATCATGTCATCATCCACAAAAACTGACAGAAACCAAATGGCACTTTGCGCAGTGCAGAAAACTAACTGACAAGAAAACAACGGAAATAGAACCATTAGTGTGTCACCTCTGTGTTCAGCACCAGAAGTCCTCTCGTCCCCAAAATACTTCCTGTACTGCCAAGCTATCCTCAAACCCTCATCCTGCACAATTACATCTAGAGGACCGGCCTCGCCGTGGCGACGCCACCGTCGCATCTAGAGGACCGGCAGCGATTGCTCTGCTGGGGAAGGCGTCGTGGGAGGATGAGAGCAGAGGCACATGGGGCCAGCGTCGGTGATCAAACCCTAGAGGAGTTCTATTTTAACTCATAAGGATGTCTAGGTCTTTGAGCTATTCCCCCAGAATGCATATGACCTGAATCATGTTTGGAATTGCCAAATAAATTTAAAGTTGACTTCTTAAATAGTCAAGTAACTTATAAAGCCTAATAAAATATGCTTTGATATGAAGAAATAAAGCCAAAGATGGTTAAACATAGATGCATCTTCTACATTGGTGCTAGTTAAACATCTTGTTTGAGGAACACAATGAAGAATGGATTTTAAGAATTGGATTAGTCAATGTTGAGATGAAAAATACAGCCAAAGATTTTTGCAAGATATATGGTATAATAGGGCAGTTCATCACCCAACCTATATTTAATAACGAGTCATCGGTAAAAGTACCTGAGAGCATACTATAAGCACTAAACTGCTCTTGGCCAATACTATAATAGGGCATTTTCCACTAAGATAAACCATCAGATATACTTATACCTAGCAATCTCATACGACCTAATGGATGTTAGGGCATATTTCAACCAACCAATTTGAGGCCAAAGAAATTGGCACTGAAACCACTACACCATAAAAATATTACTCAATTTACTACATCATACTTAGGGCATGTACAATAGTCCAGGTAAGCTAATTTTAGTGCTTGGTCTAATTTTAGTGCTTGGTCTACAAACAATATCTGCTTAACTACCATAATTCCATTTTCTAAGAGACTGAAGCTTGAGAGCTCCATGGTCGCAATCTGTTTGATCTCAGGACAGGCAGTTCCCTAATGCAGACACCATCAAACTTTTTCAGTGTAGAGAAAATAATTCTAGAAATATTCAGATTAAGACTCATTCTAGTAACATCGCTAGCCACTAGCACATTCAGGTGTCTGGCAAGTTTAGGGAACAGATTAAAAAATATCCAAACAATCATGTCATTGTCAAGAATAAAGTATGACACGCAAGCAAACGAACATACAACCATAACTCCTAATCTCTTAGTTCTTGCTAAGAGTTGTGGGCGTGTTGCATCAACAAATCATAGAAACAGAAAAAGAGTGGTGCTAATTTAAATCTTCACAAATAGCAGGTAATCCTGATTCATTCTCTATAAAAAAAGAGTGTTGTTTTTAGATGCTCATGGAAATACTGACTCATTCTCCATGGAGATGCATGATTCATTCTAGAAAAGCATCACTAACCATGCTGAATCAGGAGTAACTTTATAGACATTCTATACATGCATTTATAGACATCACTAATGTAGTCAGATCTAGACATGCATTTATCAACAAAAGTCAGATCTCCAGTAGCACTAAAACTAATGTGTTGCATATGATAACATCAGCTCTATGATACTCAACAAGAATATGGTGGCTTAGTGAAATTCAGCCTAATGCAATTACAGCTTTTGTCACAGAAATAAAAAATGTCAGGGAAGAGTACCTTCATAAACCACCTTCCTACATGTTGTATACTGGTTGTCATTCGTCCAATGCAACCAAAAGATAAGAATGCCCTTTTGGAATATATCATTAATAAATCACTACAATGCCTGCAGATAAACCTACAACAAGATCCACCACAGTTACTTCATAAACCAACTAACAGGTACTCGGGAGCACTAAGCTGCTTTTTAAAATCACAGTTTTTTCATGGAAAAATATACACATGCAACAAGATCCACCACAAAAGGATCAGCACCTCATGGAGAATTGTTGTGATGTTTCATCAACCTACAACAAGATCCACCACAAAAGGATCAGCACCAAAGTTTCTACTGTTTTCCTACTCCCTAGCTATAACAAGATGTAAGGAAGATGTCCAAGCTGCTCTTTTTCTTTAGTTTCCGATTCCCTAACAAATCATGGAATCTTTCCTAACTAGATGTTGTCAAAAAGGAA
The DNA here is from genome assembly GCA_916181665.1 of Avena sativa. Lineage (NCBI taxonomy): Eukaryota > Viridiplantae > Streptophyta > Magnoliopsida > Poales > Poaceae > Avena > Avena sativa. The sequence continues at coordinate 68,534,757 of OV702297.1, forward strand.
CTCACATTTTATTGTATACATACAAGTTGCCTTGTGTGCTCAAGCTACTCCATAAATATTGCAGACATACAAATTCCCTTTCTAGTGTGCAAATCTATACTCCCAAGACTGAGAATGACATAGCTATCTAAAGAAGCTTAAGGAAGGTAGAGAGGCCTCACCGGGGCTGCAGCAGCAGCTTGGAGCCATGGCAGATCGGGCCGGCGAGCACAGACAGGAGCCTGTGGAGGAGGCCTTCGACACGAACGGGGTATTCCCAGCCGGCTACCAGGACTCTCTATCCCCGGCGACGGCCAAGGGCGAAAGGCCGGCCCTTGACCAGGTAGTGATGGATGCTTTCGTTGACAGGGAAAGACAAGCGCCTCCTCCCGCTTCCCGTAGTACTTGATGGCCGAGATGCAGGCCGGCGACCGGACCGTGTCTATCTGCACCCACTCCACCGCCATTGGGGAATTGTGACCGGACCGTGTCTATCTGCACCCACTCCGCCGCATCATTTACATCATCGTGTAAGTAATATAATACAACCTTGTTAACTACCAAATTGGGATTTACAGCATATTATCTCCAAGAAATGAATCTAGAAAGCTTTTATTTTTGAACAATGCATGACATCCAGATATCTCCCTTAAAGCAGTGGAAAACAACAATTTCACGGAAAGGATTTCTGAAAGCCTATAGAGGAGATAGATTGAATGTATCGGTTATAGCATAGAAAAAAGATACATAACTTACCATCGCAGTTGTATATAGGCACAAACTTACAGGGTTTAAAAACCACTAGAATTATAGCATCAGGATGTGTTTAAATGGGAAAAATAATTATCAGGAAAAATATCAAAGGGTACAACAAACTAATGTACCGTGAACCAACTTTTTGTACTACTGAGACATGTTCTAGTTTGCATAACTGCAGAATATATACCACGTGATACCGTTCTAGTTTATGCCTATATACAGCAAACCTGATGGCCATGTGTTTTTGTTATATACAGCAAACCTGTATAGTGCAAACCTATATACGTGCCTATATACAGCAACCCTATATAGGTTTGATGCCTATATACGGCAAACCTATATACGTGCATAATTTGTTAAAGAATCTGACACAAATTAGTTCCATGTGTTTTCATGGCCAGTTATACCGCGGAGACTAATTTATTACCATGTTACTACAGAACCAGTAAGAGATAGGATATCGTCGGTTAGAGTTCCTGAAATAGATTAAGCTTTCAGAACTTGCGACAACGAGAATGAAGAGGCATCAGTCATGCCGTGCAATGTCAGTGTACATGAAACCTCCTAAATAGTGTAAATACCATGTCGCTTGAGGTCTCTAAACCGTGGCGGCTATGAGCTACAAACTTCTCCCCTAGACAGATGAGAAATGCTGCTAAATTACCGGTTATAAAAATCTCACCGTTCCTTGTCCATGAGATCGCGCCAGCGCACCGGCAGTTGCCATGTCGGTATCTCACTCCCTGGCCAGCCCCAAGCCCCCCAACAATCAAAGCATCATCACACATCGCACGATCCAGCACGCACGCAGAGGTAGAACAACAGCACGCAAGACAACAGCAAGCACCAAGCACCAAGCAGGGCGGAAGCAGTTACCTCCTGCTGGCGACGGTCGGCGATGGGGAGTGGCGAATTCAAGCGGGGGTGAGTGAAATCCGGGGAACGGAGGCGCGATTCCGGCCAGCGGCAGCACGATTCCGGCTAGTGGCAGCACGATTCCGGCCGACGGCAAGGTGATTCCGGTCAGCGTGCTCGATCCAGTTTCCTGGCGGCCGAGCGTGCGACTCCAGGAGGCGGCGGCGGTTGCGTGCTTGATCCAGTTTCCTGGCCAGAATGGACATAGAAGAGAGAGCGCTGGGTGGGGGTTAGGGTTTCTATCGCGATTCCACCGTACTGGCCTCCTCCCGTGTCCCGACCGTGTCGCCGCCTGTCTCCATCGTATCGGGTAACGCGGCGCTAGGAGTAGTCAGCGGCAGCCGGGGCAGCTAGCAGCGGCGGCGGCGGCGGCGGGGCAGAGGCGCGCGAGAGGGGAAAGAGGAAGAACGAGAGCGAGAGGGGGTGCACGTGCGTGCGTTTCGTGTGCGTCGAGTGCGGGGTGAGCGACAGAGCGAGGGAGTCGGGTCGGGCTCGGGGAGCGACCTGGTCCGACCGGACCAGGAGGGCCGGTCCACTAGGGACTATGGGCCAGGCCCATCAGGACTTTTCACATTTTTTTGTGAAGTTTTTTTAAAAAAAATCCCTTTTATAATAAATAATAAAAATATTCCCTCCGATCCATATTAGTTGACTTGGATTTGGCAAAATTTAGATAAACCTATATAGTAAATAGTGTCTAGATTCATCCAAATTTAGATAAATTTGAGTCAACTAATATGGGTCGAAGGGAGTAATAAAAGCACTAAGGTTTCTCTCTCGGTCCTTCGTTTCTGTCGTCGGTCCGTCGTCGGTCCGTTCCTCCTATTTCATATACCTCGTGTGATGTCTCCGTCTAATGCGAACGAGTTGGGCACAAACTCCTGAATCAATCCGGTAGAATAGCCTCCGTTTAATTTATTTGCCTTCTTACACAAGAAGACCAAACTATATATAGAACTCACCAGAGTTGGCTCGCCTCGATGAAGCCCTACTGGTACTAGCTGTCCGGTGACAAGTCTCACCTATAGGTCGCTGATCTGTTCCCCACCCTGGCTCTGCTTGATTTTCTATACGTCGCCCAAGCCAGAGCAAGCGACGCCTGCCTGCATGGCCGTAGCATGCCAAGTTATCCAGTACCAAGCTCGCACAGTATACATGGTAAAGCATTGCTAGAACTCTTTTTCTCGTTAGTCAATGTTCATACTATGCAGGCTTTTGAATTTGCAGTTCTTTATTTTCTCATATCTCACTCATCCTCTCTCTTGATAGTAGATTAGAAAAAAAAAGATTAGATCAAATAAAAATAATTAATGATTAAGACGAAGGAGCAAACTGAGGCGGTCGATCAATTTTGGGGTCATTATGTTTTCCTTATCAATTTTTACCCGTTGCAACGCACGGGCATTTGTGCTAGTCCCTTTTAAATCTCAAATAAAAACAACCCATAATTTATAATAAACCCCAAAAATAAAATAAAAATAATAAACACAAACATAAATAATGAAACGGAACACTTAACGAAACGAAAGAATAATGTGCCCAATAGATAGAATCCCGCTATTGTGGCTTCATGGGAAAGGTTAATGAAACGGAATGAAAAGATGCGGTGGATGCCTATGGAAATTATTTGAAAACATATTTTTAACAAATTGTAAAGATTCGGTTTGGAATATTAGAGGCCTTATTAGATATGCCTAAAAAACCTGTCCATTTGATGCACAAATAAAAGTGACATAATTGGTATTTATTAGAGGCATATTTGAGTGCCTCTAAAGATATACTTTTTAGGCAATTTTATCTATGCCTCAAATGCTATATTTTTGTGGTATTTTATCAATAGTGACTCAAACGATCATTCATTTAAGGTATTTAAAATGCTTCAAATGGCTAACTATTAGAGACATTATCATATGTGCCTCAAAAAATTGTCCATTAGAGGCACAACGAATAGTGCCACAATTGGTCACTTATTAGAGGCATATTTTAGTGCCTCTAAATGGTCATGAATTGTGGCACTTTCAATTGTGCCTCAATTGATATATATTTAGTGGCATTTTTATAGAAAGTGCCTCTAAATCTTTTTGAGGCACAAGTCAAAGTGTCACTAATAGTTCAACATAGAGGCACTAAATTGTGTCTCTATTTTTCAAAATATTAGAGGCACTATCAATAGTGCCTCAAAATGCTAAACTATTAGTGGCATTTTATAAACTGCCTCTTAAATCTCACATTTTGAGGCACTATTATTTAAAGTGCCATAAATAGTTACGATTAGAGACAGTTATAAACAGTGCCTCTAAAAAAGTGCCTCTAATTTTTGGACGTGCCATAGTGAGGGGGGCGCCGATCGTGGTTCGGGATCAGGAGTTTTGGTGGTTTGGTGGGAGGTTGGTGGAAGGGCCGTTTGCCTAGGAAATCGCCGGGGTCAGGAGCGGTCGCCTGGGTGGAGGTGCAGCAGACGTTGCACTGGGGGCACCATAAGAAGCCGTCATCCGCGGCGTCGTCGGGGCTGTAATCGTACTCGGCGTGGCATTCGTCGCAGGCCACGCGGTTGCTCCCTCCTCCTCCACCACCGCCGCCGTACTGGTCCGGGGAGGCGCCGCCGTAGTCGTCTATGGGAGAAGTGGGGGTTTGTGCCTTGCGGAGTTCAGAGAAATTGTTGTCGGGTTATAAGCTTGGCCGCGGGTGGCGGGGAAGGCTACGGCCGAAGCTGGTTGCGGTGGTGCCGTCAGGGTGCAGGTGGAAGTAGGCTGCCCGTGGAGCCCACTACCCAAGCCCACATGAAAGGCTTTGCGGGACATTCGCGGATAAACATGAAAAAATGATGGATTTCTGTGGGAAGCCCAAGCGCGAACATAAAAAAAATTACTTTGATCCAAATTATATTTTTACATTTGTCTAGATTCGAATATATTTAGTCATATTTAGTGTCAGATACATCCGGATCTAGCCAAATATGAAAACATTAATTTGGATCGAAGAAGTAAGAATTTTTCAATCAAGCAAATATTATATCTAGTAGAAAGAATGACGAGTCACTCAAAAAGTGAAAAAAATAATTAATACATTGAAGTGCTAAATGTTGATCATATTATGTACTAAAATATTTTTATAAATATTATACAAGCAACAATTAGGCTAACGTATTTGCGAGTATATGTGGGCATACGTGAGATAGTGGACACCCGCATAAGTTTCGCGAGCTCCTGTGGGACACCCACTTAAATTGTGTGGGACTGTGCGGGCGTATGCGGGTCTCCCATGGGCAGTCCCACCTGCACCCTGGGGTGGTGGCCGGGAAACGTCAGGCCTCAAACTTTGGCGGTGCGGCCTAAGAGCATCCCCACGTTCCCGTGACAAAATCCGGATCAAACTTTGACCAGATGAAATAGGTTTTCGATATAGAAAAACGGAGCTTCTCACTCGCGTTCCCAGGTCGAGTTTCCGGGATGCCCGTTTCTGCCCAAATTCGGCTCAAATTCGTCCAGTTTTGATATGGTTCGGCATAATATAATACAGAATATTTTTTGGCCTAGTTTGGCATACATTCGACCATAGTTCAAAATTTTAAACATAGTTCGGCGTAAATGTAAACATAGTTCGGCCTATAGTAAAAATACAACATCTTTCAGCCAAGTTCGTCCAGTTCATGCTCGGCATCTACGCGTTGCCCCTGCGTATCCATATGTGCTTAACAAGATCATCCTGCAGCTGTTGATGCACCGCCGGATCTCGGGTCTCCTGACGCATGGCGATGAAGGCAGCCCAGGTTGGAGGCATCTAATGATCAGGCTCGGCAAGAGGACCCTGTCTGTAGTATGGCTCGTTCTGCTCGAGCAAACTCACTGGATCCTTCCTCTCATCCTCAATGATCATGTTGTGCAAGACCACACAACAGTTCATCACTTCCCACATCTGATCTTTCGACCAGGTCATAGCAGGGAATCAGACAACTGCAAACCTCTGCTGGAGCACACCAAATGCCCGCTCCACGTCCTTCCTGCAAGCTTCCTGTTCCTTGGCAAACTGAGAATGCTTGGGGAGAATTGGGTTTGAGATAGTCTTTACAAATGTTGCCATCTTGGATAGATGTCATCTGTGTGGTGAGCCAGCATACCACTGCATGATGTAGTACACTATAGTCATTGACATAACACCAATAAAACACCGTTCACTAGTATTACATCCCTCAGAGTGGTACAACAAAAACATAGCAGGTCCAAGACATGACTATAGGTTACAACTCGACTCTTTACACAAGATCTAGAGAACACTCTAGGTTAAAGAGAGAGAAAGAAACTTTTTACAAAGAGGAATAAAAAATAATCAACTCATAAATATCATGCTAATAAGATTAGCATCTCACTATTGGGCTTGCATTGCTGCTATTGCAATACTCTACAGAATTAGGTTCTATGGCTAGAGTTTATATTCTTATCTAATCAACAACTTCGTCTTTACTTTAGTTGATGTATATGTTGACTTCCTTGACTTTATTGAAGAGCTTGAGCTTTTGATGATGATTCCTGGAGCATAATTTGATGTAGACGTCATCTGTTTTGGCTTCAGAATCTAGCAAGAGTTAAGAAGATACGTTAAGTACGAGCGTACTCAGCAAGTTCACTAAAAAGGATTGTTTGATGCACTATATCTACAGCCACAGACCATAGGTCGTAGGTAATACAGGTTTTTATAAACATTTCTTCAAAGGTTACTTTTATTGTGAAAAGCTATGTCCGTCAGCCTTCATAGGTTTATAAAAACTTTCGTGGAGTTCCTTTCCTGCCACGTTCGTGGCTCCTTTCCGGAACAGGGAGTAACAAGTTACAGTTCTTACACTCTGCAGAGGTGCGTTACTTTTCCCATGAAAGACCTTAGGTTTTGTTGCACGGCCGGGTGTATGTTCCCGTTCAAACTTCCATGGTTTGAGGCCTAACCTAAGATCCAAGCCAATCACTGCCTTCTCCGCGACCCCGCATGTCTCCTTGGTGTATGCCATGCCCACCTATTGAATTACAGCTGAAAGGATCGTATGGGCACCTAGAGGGGGGGGGGTGAATAGGTGCTACTTCAAATTTTCTTCTTTTTCAAATTAAGGTTTGACAATAAGGTAAATTCTCTAGATAATGCAACTATGGTGAATTTACCTATATGACAATTATGCAAGAGCTACCACAACACAAAGTAGGAACAAGTAAGTAAGGTGCGGTAAAGGATAGAGGTAACCGAAAAGTGGACGCGGAGACACAAGGATTTGTTTCCCGTAGTTCCTTCCTTTTGAGGGGAAGTACGTCTACGTTTGGAGAGGGGGTGGTTTCAAACCACCAACGCCACGAGAGGCCTCCCTTGTTCTCCGATGAATCTCACCCCAACGTGATCGATTCACCTTCCACTATATCGGCAACCTTTAAGGTGGAAGCCGGCACCGTTACAAGTTTGGGGCACACATCCACAACTTAATCGGAGGCTCCCAAATACAAGCAAGTTGTCAAAGCAATCAAAGACAAGTTTGTAAGAACAAAAACAAGAGCTAGGGTTTCCAACAAAACACTAGAGCAAAGGGGCCCTCAATGAAATGAGGGGGAAATAAAGATCTCTTTTGGTGAAGTAGTAGATCGGGGCCTCCTCCTTTGATTCCCCAAAGATCAAGGACTTTGGGTGGTTGGATGAGGAGATCTTGAGAATTTGAGTGGCTCCAATGGACTCCAATGGTGGGAAATGACTTTAATGAGCTGAGCGCTTTGTCCCAAGGTAGGTGGAGGGGTATTTATACCCCTCCACAAAATCTGACCGTTGATGCATTTACTGCAACGGTAGTACCGGAAGTTCAAGCGGTACTACCGGAGAACTCCGGTACTACCGGACCTGGTACCGGACCACCCTTTTTCAAACTGCATCAAGTCCTGCCCCCAGCGGTACTACTGTTGTTGCTACCGGAAAGCGGTAGTACCGCTTGAGGCAACCGGTACTACCGGACCTGGAGAGATCAGCACTTTTCCATACGAAAAACTCTCTGTCACGCCAGGTAGTAAAGCGCGGTACTACCGCATTTTGCTACCGGCGCAGACAGAGGCTTTTTGCAACGTACAAAAACTCTCTGTCACGCCAGGTAGTGAAATGCGGTACTACCGCATTTTGCTAACGGCGCAGACAGAAGCTTTTTGCAACGTACAAAAAAGTCTCTGTCACGCCAGGTAGTAAAATACGGTACTAGCGCATTTTGCTACCGGCGCAGACATAAGCTTTTTGCAACGTACAAAAAGTTTCTGTCACGCCAGGTAGTAAAATGCGGTACTACCGCATTTTGCTACCGGCGCAGACAGTAGCTTTTTGCAACGTTCAAAAAGCCTCTGTCCTGAGCAGTATACCGCATTTTAGTACTGGAGCAGGCAGAAGCTTTTGACAAGCTGTAAAAAAGCTTCTGTCGCGCTAGGTACTAAAATGCGGTACTACCGCTTTTTAGTACCTGGCACGGCAGACACTTTTTGACAGTTAGTCACTTGCTTCTGTCTGGTCCGGTAGCAAAAAGCGGTACTGGTACCGCGCCAGGCAGACAGTTTCTGAATGTTTGCAAACCTTTTTAATGTACCTGCGACACTCTTAGCAAATCATTAGTCCGATATGTGTGTTGTTATCAAACACCAAAATCACTAGGGATAGCAAATGCTCTTTCAATCTCCCCCTTTTTGGTGTTTGATGACAACACACATTTTGCAAGGAAATATAGTGATGACAAGATGTAGATGGGGCTCCCCCTAGATATGTAGAAACAAGCCCCATACATTCTAGCAAGCTAACTGAGAGTAGAAGTCGCACATAGAGGACATACCTTAGCTAAAAAACATGTGATAACCAATATTGATTAGAAATGAGGAATGTCATCACATAGGATGGATCCAACAAGAATAGCCATATTACACACAAGATGGATCCATATGATAACCACATAGTCTTATCATACATAGCACAAATAGTTAGGTTCACACATAGTAAGTCACACATAATAAGAGGCAACCAAATAAAGTTCACAAGCGAATAAAATCAAAGGCAAGAACGAGCTTGTGACTTTCCCTCGCAAATCTCCCGCATACCTAATGTGCAACTTCTCCCCCTTTGGCATCAAGACGCCAAAAAGGGACAAGAGCAACACTAACGCCCCGGAGATCACTCATCATCATCAACGTCGTCACATGCACCATGAGGTGGAGGGGCACGGAAGGAGGAGGTGGCATCATCTTCCCAGTTGCTGTGCTTGGAGATCCATTGGTCTTCTGGGGTAATGTTGTTCTCGGAGCCCTTGGAAGCAGTCAAGCCTTGAGCCTCCATCATTTCCTTCTGATGAGCACAGGCCTTCTTGGCACAGACATGGGCCTCGTACAGGCGTTTCTGATTGTCCACTTGGAGGCAGAATATCTTCTTGAGTTTGGCCTCAAACCTCTTAGCCCAAGATGGCTGTGCGGGCTGGCGACGAGAGACCACAAAAGCAGCACCCTGTGGTGCATCAGCAGCATCACCTGAGTCCTCCTCAACCGGGTTCCCATCCTCATCAACAATCTGACCATCCGCATTGCGGGGTTTGAGATGGGTCTTGATCAGCAGATTCTTGTGGCGGTGAGTGGCAAGACAAAGATGAGGCAAGTCACGGGCAATTTTAGGGCACTTGCTAATGATGAGAGCCATGATGTATGGAGAAAAAGGAGGCACCCTCCACTGAAAAGTGGCGCAGACCATCTCATTCCAGATAACATCCATCACATCCATAGGGAGGCCAGAGTCACGGTGGTGATAGGTGGCCATCATAATATCCACCATGTAAGCATGAATCTCATCAACATTCCCAGCACGAGGGGCGATGGTCTCGCGAAAGATGCGGTGCAAGATGTCATAAGTAGGAAGGAGCCCTTTGATCTTACCAGGGATGCCGCGCCCCCGGATGTACAGTGGGGCAAGCCTATCTTTCTTCATGGGATGGTCATTGGCATGGCACCGAAACCCAACGGGAACATCCTTGCCACGGTCTTCGTACCCGAGGATAGCCCCAAACTCAGCCAACGTTGCTTCCTTGACAACACCCTCGGTCATCCAAGTGAGAGTCCTAGTAGCATTCTTGGCAAAGTGAACGGTTGCATAGAACTGAGCAATGAGCATTGGATCATAGTTGCACCGGAACTCCATAATATGAAGCAAGCCAATGTTGGTGCAAATGTCAAGGGCCTCGCCAAAGTAGATCAGATTCTTCCTCACATGATTCATCTCGATCCATTTTTGAGGAACTACAATTTTGTCATCTTTCATGAGAATCTCATGGAACACCCACTCCTGAAAGCCCGTGAAGAAGAGGCTGTTTTCTCGAGAATGAGCGCGAGCCGCCCCATACGGACTGACCACCCGCAGAGCATGAAATTTAGACTCAGAGATATCACACAACAGCTTTGGCCCAGATGGCCCAGAACTTTGACTCTTGCGAGGACCAGAGGGAGGAGGAGGTGGAGGAGCTTTACCACAACCAGCACTTTGCTTGACCCCCTTACCCCCACGACCACGAGTTGTTGGCAGTTTCAGACGGGCACTAGGTTGAGGCATGACCTCCTCTTCAGACTCAGTCTCAGATTCTGACTCATAGTCCTCGATCTCATAGTGAGCTTTGGAGCGCTTGCGCGATCCCTGGGAACCCCCTGCACCTGTGAAAGAACGAGGGAGATAGCATAGGGGTAAGGGCACAAGAACCTGGGGCAAACAGAGGATGGAGTTGAGTGTTTTAAAAAAAATTGCTGCCAGTACTAGGGCGGTAGTACCGGACCTGCACAAGCGGTAGTACCGGAAAAAGATTCCCGGTACTACCGGCCCGCGACTACAGTGCAGATCTGAACTAAGATCCAAGTATGGGCAACAAATTTGTTGTAAAGCACGATTCCCATCGGGCCAAGTGATAGATCTGGTAAATAGCACACGATACAACCTCAAGAATGCAAGTTTTAACCAAGAATCGAAGGTACCCTAGATTCAATGGAGAAAACAAGTAAGAGGACGAGGAGGGCGGTGGTACCGGTGTCCATGACGGTGGGGAAGAGAGAGGAGCCTGCAGGGAGGCCGAATCCGGTGTGGATCCGGGAGAGGGAGGGATGGACGGGCTTGCTCCGGCGTCGTCTTGCTCTGGTGGTGGCGCTGGTGAGGAGTGGATACAAGGGATGAATGAGGCATTGAGGGGTGCCTCTCCCCCGTCTCCAGTCTTAACCGACGCGCGCGAGCGGTAGTACTGCCGAGCGGTAGTACCGTAGGTACAGGCCGGTAGTACCGCTCCTGGGAAGTTTTCAGGCAGGAACCTGGAAACACACCCAGGGGCGGTAGTACCGCAGGTAACTTCCGATAGTACCGTTAGGCGGTAGTACCGCATATGAAATCCGGTAGTACCGTTACCATCAGGACAGAGAGCCAAGATACAGAAAAAAGGAAGGTTCTTGTGCAGAGTAGAGGGGTTTTGTTGGATAAGAGTGGCCTGGGTTTAGAGAGACACGCGGATATGGGCCAATGCACTCAAAGGAAAAACACTAAAAACATATGGAGAGCCAAACTTGAGTGCATGACCAAAAGAATCAACACCAACTAGAGGATGACAAACATGAGTGAGAACCAATTCAACTAGGTGACAAACACGAGTAAGCACTTCAACCTCTCGATTGAGAGGGGGCGGTGGCTTAGGCCACCATATTTGAGTATACTCGGCTTGGCACCACGAAGATGTATCTTGGGTCCATTACCGAAACTCATCATTGAGCTCACATATCACAAAATGATATTAAGAGGAATGATTTTTGTTTAATTTGCACATAATGGGGGGAGGGATAGTCCAATCAATTAGGACCGCACTCCCCCTATGTCCATGCCTACACCTAAACCAAACATGGGTCGAGTATTAGGTGAGAGTGCAAGATAATCAAGTCAAACTCCTAGAATCTACGATATTTAGTTCATTCCTCAAGTAGCAAAACCTTGCTTCATCAAGTGGCTTCGTGAAGATATCGTCAAGTTGATCTTTGGTTGATACATAGGATAGATCAATATCACCTCTAGCAACATGATCTCTAATAAAGTGATGTCGAATCTCAATATGGTTTGTCCTTGTGTGATCCACCGGGTTGTATGCAATCTTGATGGCACTTTCATTGTCACATAGAAGAGGCACTTTGTCACAATGGACACCGTATTCCTTTAAAGTTTGCCTCATCCATAGCAATTGGGTGCAAGCACTAGCAGCAGCAACATACTCGGCTTCAGCGGTGGAGAGAGATATACAATTTTGCTTCTTAGAAGACCAACATACCAAGGACCTACCAAGGAATTGGCAAGCCCCGGAAGTTGATTTTCTATCATCCTTGTCTCCCGCCCAATCCGAGTCCGTGTATCCACAAAGAGCGAATGTTGAGCCTTGAGGGTACCAAAGACCATAAAATGGGGTATGAACTAAATATCGAAAGATTCTCTTGACCGCCATTAAATGGCTTTCCTTAGGAGCCGCTTGATATCTTGCACACACACCTACACTCAACACAATATCGGGTCTAGATGCACAAAGGTAAAGCAAAGAACCAATCATAGACCGGTATACCTTTTGATCCACATCTTTACCATTTGGATTTTGTTCTAGATGAGTCTTTGTTGCCATGGGAGTTGGGGCTCCATTCAAATCTTGCATTTTGAATCTCTTGAGCATATCTTGAGTATACTTGGCTTGATTAAAGAATGTTCCTCCTCTAACTTGCTTGATCTCAAAGCCAAGGAATACTTTCAACTCCCCCATCAAGGACATCCGGAACCTACTAGTCATAAGCTTTGAGAATTCATCATTAAAAGCTTTGTTAGATGAGCCAAAGATAATATCATCAACATAGATTTGGCATACAAAAAGCTCCCCATTAACCCTCTTAGTAAAAAGAGTGGGATCGATTTTCCCAACCTCAAAGCCACGGTCAAACAATAACTCTCTAAGGTGCTCATACCACGTGCGTGGGGCTTGCTTGAGCCCATAGAGCGCCTTATCAAGTTTGTAGACATGGTTTGGGAAGTTGGGGTCTTCAAATCCCGGGGGTTGCTTAACATATACCAATTCATTTAAAGGACCATAAAGGAATGCACTTTCTACATCCATCTGTTGCAACTTAAAGTTATGATGTGCCGCATAAGCAAGAAGGATACGGATGGACTCAAAGCGAGCCACGAGTGCATAAGTCTCTCCATAATCAATGCCTTCAATTTGGGAATAACCTTGTGCAACCAATCTAGCCTTGTTCCTTACTATAATCCCATGCTCATCTTGCTTGTTCTTGAATATCCACTTTGTTCCAATAACATTGCGGCAATCTTTTGGCTTCTCAACTAACTTCCACACTTTGTTTCTCTCAAAGTTGTTGAGCTCTTTGTGCATAGCTTCTAACCAATCCGAATCTTCAAGAGCTTCCCACACTTTCTTTGGTTCAATCATGGAAATGTGAGCTTGATGTTCACTGAACCTCTTCAATTGTGCTCGTGTGGAAATTCCTTTCCTTAGATCTCCAACAACATTTTGGAGGGTGTGGTCTCTTATTTCCAACATTCTTTCCTTTCTAGCTTCGCGATGAGCGTGGATCTTCTCATTGTTTCTTGGAGGACCCTCTTCATCATTTTGATCCTCGTCTTGACCATCAACTTGACCTTGATCATCATTGGATTCATCCTCTATATTGGGAGGCAAGGGTTGACCTTGGTCTTGATCAAGTGCTCTTCTAGCATCAATTTGAGCCCGTCTCAAAACAGTTTGGATGGATCTTCCTTGACAAATTGACTTGGCACCACTTGACAACCCATCGAATGGACCAAGCACCCTTTGACTAGAGTTCACACATTGATCACTATGTTGAGGGTCCACATTTTGTCTTTGGCTTGAGTCAATGTCCTCCTCGGTAGATGGAGCATGTTGAGGTTGTGAAGATGAGGGCTCCACTCGAGTGGAGCATAGTTCTTCTCGATCCGCCATAAGGGGTTCCTCAATGGGGCGGATATAACCTACACCCATTCTTCCTATGGCATCCTGAGGCATTTCATCATCTGCATCACAAGCATCAACACGCCCCCCTTGGGGACCATCATATTCTTTGAAGGTCACACTACAAGATTCTATGACAGCTCCGGAGAGCTTGTCATAGATTCTATAAGTGTGAGATTCGAGACCATAGCCAACAAAAATACCCTCTAATGCTTTAGATTCGAATTTAGACAAAAGAACACCTTTGATGAGATAGAAACACTTACAACCGAACACCCGGAAATAAGATATGTTGGGCTTGTTACCGGTAAGTATCTCATATGGAGTCTTGTTGATTTTCTTGCGGAGGTAGAGCCGGTTTGAAGCATGGCAAGCGGTGGAGATGGCTTCGGCCCAGAAGTTGTATGGAGATTTAAACTCTGCCAACATGGTCCTAGCCATCTCAATAAGAGTCCGGTTCTTCCTTTCGGCCACACCATTTTGTTGAGGGGTGTATGCAGCAGAATATTGATGTTCAATCCCCTCATCACTAAGAAAATCATTCAAGGTGTAGTTCTTGAACTCGGTGCCGTTGTCACTTCTTATAATCAACACGGGAACATTGTGTTGCCGTTGAACCAAGTTGATGAAGTCGATAAAAGTCCTTTGAGTTTCACTCTTCAACTTGAAGAAATAAACCCAAGAGTATCTTGAAAATTCGTCAACAATCACCAAACAATATTTCTTCCCACCAAGACTTGCATATGGAGGACCAAATAGGTCCACATGAAGGAGTTCCAAGATCTTGTTAGACTTGATTTGGTTCGTGGGCTTATGATGAGCGTCATGCATCTTCCCTAGAACACATGCCCTGCAAACACGATCTTTGGCAAAGGAAACATTTTCTTTTAGTCCAACAATATGACTCTCTTTATGGAGACTTTGCAAAGTTCTCATATTGACATGGGCTAGTCGGCGGTGCCATAGCCAACCCACATCGGCCTTTCCATATAAGCACATCGGACCTGCAGTGGCTTGCCCCGAAAATTCCACCACATACAAGTCATTTTCGACGTACCCAACGAAAGCGACCTTGAGAGACTTGCTCCACATGAGGACCACAATATCATTGTCAATAAAGACGGCAAAGCCCATCTTTCCAAGAGCACGGACAGAAAGTAAATTGTATACAAGGGTTTCAACAAGCATGACGTTCACGAGTGTAATGTCGTGAGCCACCACTACCTTGCCGAAACCCATTACCGTAGATTTTGACTTGTCGGCATATGTGATGGTGATTTGATCTTCATTTGACACCAAGTCCTTGACAATAGACGAGCTTCCGGTCATATGACTTGTGCAACCACTATCAATCACCCATTTTGACCCTCCGGAAGCATAAGTCTACAAAAGATCAAGCTAGTTTTTAGGTACCCATTTTTCAATGGGTCCTCTTTTGTTAGAAACAAGGGTCTTGGGAACCCAAATATACCAAGCAATATAACCATCATAAGGACCAACATATTGTGCATACACATCACCATAGTAATCACACATTAGAACATAGTGAGGGTTAGCACTTCCCGCAAAATCATCATGAGACATAGTTTTGCCATTTGTGGTCTTACTTTCCGCAATGGTCTTGTTGGTCTCTTGTGCGGGCTTGTCCTTCTTCTTCTTGTTGTTCTTCTTCTTTGTTTTGGAGACAAAACCAATGCCCCCTTTATCACCACTACGCCTTTGCTTGCTCAAAAGATCATCAATAGACTTGTTGCCTTGTGGAAATGTAGCCTTCGCAAGCTCCCCCTTCAACCTAGCATTCTCTTCAAGGATAGTCGTGCTACTCGATGGAATGAAGTTACTAGGTGAAGGAATATTGGTCAATTGAGTTTGAAGCGTTTCATGGGACTTTGTGAGAGACAAGATTTCACTCTCCAAGGCTTTGTGGGCCTTGTTAAGCAAGCTAAAGTCCTCGGCAAGTTTTTCATGAACCACACCAAACTCAACCTTGTCCTTTTTAGCTCTTTTATATTTAGCAATAGCATGATCACGCTCTTTGATGAGTTTGTTAACAATGATGTCATTGGCCTCATCAAGACCTTCAAGTTTTGACTCAAGGGACAACCTAGTCTCTTGTTCTTCTTCTAGAGCATTGCTTAAAGCCTCTAGTTCAATCATATGTTCATGCCCAAGTTTACATCTAACATCTAGAAGCTCTTGAGTGTGGGAGAGTTGATCTAAGATGTTCCCAAAATGTAGTTTAGCATCACCTTCTAGGTTAGTCAAGAACTCATCAAAGGCAATTAATTCCTTTTTAACATCAAGAGACATTTCATCATCAATTTCATCATTATCTAATTGAGTAGAGTGAGATGATGAGGATACCTCCGTTCCTCTTGCCATAAGGCAAGTGACGTTCATGGAGGAAGAGTTCTCATTTGGAGAGTTGAAGAGTGAGAGTGTCGGAGTAGAGGTGGTAGCTAGAGCAGCCATACCATGTGAGGTTTCTTCTTCTTCCTCATCTTCATTATCGGAGGAGTATTCTTCATGAGTGATCAAGACAATTTCTCCCGATTTCTTGTTGATGGGATTCTTTTTGATGAAAGGTTTCTTGTAGGGTGCCTTGAGAGTCTTCTTCAACACGAGCTTCCCACCATTATCTTCTCTCTTCTCATAGGGGCAGCTTGCCACAAAGTGGTAGCAGTCACCACAATTGAAGCAAGTTCTCAACCTAGTGGCATTCTCTCTTTTCCTATTTGGATTGCTTCTTCGTTGCATTTCCATCTTGGCCTTGGCGGGGTTCTTTCAAAAGTTCTTTGCATAGAAAGCCATATATTGACTATGAGCAATCTTGACATCATCGGGATGGTCCAAGGAGATGCCTTCATCACTATCATCTTCATCTTCAAAGTCCACAACTTTGGCCTTTAAAGCAACATTGACCACATTGCTCATACCGAGGGCACGAGCATGGGCATCTTTGGCGTTCTTGGCGGCGACCTTGAAAGCGGCCATCTCTTGCATAACTTCATTTGAGGTCATGAGATGGTAGTTGTGTCTTCCTTGTAAGCTCTTCAAGTCGGTGGGCTCAAAAGGCATGAGTGCACTCACATATTTCCTTTTTACCCATGCATCATCCACATGTGAGGCACCCACATTTCTAAAAGCGGTGGCGGTGGTCTTGAGCCTTCGATACATGTCTTCGTGATCTTCACCTTCTTTCATGTAGAAACCTTCGGCTTCATTGCTTAGAGCATCATATTTGTTCCTCCTCATACTCTCATTTCCAACAAACAACACAGTGAGAGCATCCCAAGCTTCCTTGGCAATGCTAAAGTGCTCAATGTGTGGATAATCCTTTGTTCCCAATCCTTGTTGAATCATATGCAAAGCAGTGGCATTGAGTTGACTATTGACAACCTCTCTTCTTGTCAAGTTGTTTGGATCCCCAATAAAGAGTCCATGCTCGATGATGTTCCATAGTTCAATGCAAGAGCTGCGCATATGAGTTCTCATTAGTGATTGCCATTGAGCAAAAGTAGAAGACTCTTCTAGCTTAGGTGGGTCACCTCTATTGTACACATGAGGGTGAGGGATGGGAGGATCGGGAGAGTACCAAGAATCACGGTGCTCTCCCTTCCCCCCATCAAGTCGTGTGGAGGAATTAGCATTGTCTAGTTTATCCCCTACCACCATACCTTCGGGGGATACCGGAGTATTCCCTTTAGGTACGGATGGTAGTTCCTCTTGAGGAGATGGGGGTGATGAGCCATCTTTGTCTTTAAGAAGTTGCTCAAGCATCTTCTTGATTTCGTTGACCAAGGAAGAGCTCAATCTTGTTTCCAAGTTTCTGAGATCTTCCATGGTCACCGGGGTTGACTCACTACCACCATCCCCTTCTTGGCTACCCATATTCTCTTAGGCGGTAAAGCCCGAATAAAGAGCCGAGGCTCTGATACCAATTGAAAGGATCGTATGGGCACCTAAAGGGGGGGGTGAATAGGTGCTACTTCAAATTTTCTTCTTTTTCAAATTAAGGTTTGACAATAAGGTAAATTCTCTAGATAATGCAACTATGGTGAATTTACCTATATGACAATTATGCAAGAGCTACCACAACACAAAGTAGTAACAAGTAAGTAAGGTGCGGTAAAGGATAGAGGTAACCGAAAAGTGGACGCGGAGACACAAGGATTTGTTTCCCGTAGTTCCTTCCTTTTGAGGGGAAGTACGTTTACGTTTGGAGAGGGGGTGGTTTCAAACCACCAACGCCACGAGAGGCCTCCCTTGTTCTCCGATGAATCTCACCCCAACGGGATCGATTCACCTTCCACTATATCGGCAACCTTCAAGGTGGAAGCCGACACCGTTACAAGTTTGGGGCACACATCCACAACTTAATCGGAGGCTCCCAAATACAAGCAAGCTGTCAAAGCAATCAAAAACAAGCTTGTAAGAACAAAAACAAGAGCTAGGGTTTCCAACAAAACACTAGAGCAAAGGGGCCCTCAATGAAATGAGGGGGAAATGAAGATCTCTTTTGGTGAAGTAGTAGATCGGGGCCTCCTCCTTTGATTCCCCAAAGATCAAGGACTTTGGGTGGTTGGATGAGGAGATCTTGAGAATTTGAGTGGCTCCAATGGACTCCAATGGTGGGAAATGACTTTAATGAGCTGAGCGCTTTGTCCCAAGGTAGGTGGAGGGGTATTTATACCCCTCCACAAAATCTGACCGTTGATGCATTTACTGCAGCGGTAGTACCGGAAGTTCAAGCGGTACTACCGGAGAACTCCGGTACTACCGGACCTGGTACCGGACCACCCTTTTTCAAACTGCATCAAGTCCTGCCCCCAGCGGTACTACTGTTGTTGCTACCGGAAAGCGGTAGTACCGCTTGAGGCAACCGGTACTACCGGACCTGGAGAGATCAACACTTTTCCATACGAAAAACTCTCTGTCACGCCAGGTAGTAAAACGCGGTACTACCGCATTTTGCTACCGGCGCAGACAGAGGCTTTTTGCAACGTACAAAAACTCTCTGTCACGCTAGGTAGTGAAATGCGGTACTACCGCATTTTGCTACCGGCGCAGACAGAAGCTTTTTGCAACGTACAAAAAGTTTCTGTCACGCTAGGTAGTAAAATGCGGTACTACCGCATTTTGCTACCGGCGCAGACAGTAGCTTTTTGCAACGTTCAAAAAGCCTCTGTTTTGAGCAGTACTAAAATGCGGTACATTTTAGTATCGGAGCAGGCAGAAGCTTTTGACAAGCTGTAAAAAAGCTTCTGTCATGCTAGGTACTAAAATACGGTACTACCGCTTTTTAGTACCTGGCACGGCAGAGACTTTTTGACAGTTAGTCACTTGCTTCTGTCTGGTCCGGTAGCAAAAAGCGGTAGGTATCGCGCCAGGCAGACAGTTTCTGAATGTTTGCAAACCTTTTTAATGTACCTGCGACACTCTTAGCAAATCATTAGTCCGATATGTGTGTTGTTATCAAACACCAAAATCACTAGGGATAGCAAATGCTCTTTCAACAGCAATAGGCAATACAGACCGTTCAGATGCCGGAAATATCGTGGGACGTTGAGAGTTCCTTCCCATATGCTGCATATCTCCTACAAATTACCAATTAATGCACACTACGGAGATAACCACGACCCGCACATCCGACTCCATGTGAGAGGTAAAAGATACAGCTGACTTCTCCGTACCATTCCAAATCTCATGGTCAAGGCGTAATATATGGCGCAAGAATCACTGGCGACGTTGGTTGTTAAGTCCTAGGTAATATGTTTCTTTACCACCGGAACTTTCATAGTAGGTTATTACCTTATGTTAAATAACCTATAATCATATTATTATGAAAATAGTGTTTCCTGACCTTTTTTGAAATGCAGGTGATGATAACACTGGATTTGCAAAATACTTTACAGAAAATAATCAAAGGACATGAGCAAGTGTGAACTTGCCTTTTGTGATTATAAGACTATGCACTCACGGTCTTCGAGACAATATAAGATCCAATATCTGAAATCAGCATCATTGGTCCGGTAAGGACTAATGTTTAAAGAATCAAGATGTTATTATGCATAGTAATGTAATGCAATTTGATAAACTCGAAACCCCGGAATAAACATTGTCCTAGGGTTTGGATACTGGAAATGGTTTCTTTGTAATGTGTTGCTCTTTTAGATAAGTTTCACACTTGTGCTTCTTATTAAGGCTTGGGAGTGTGTGTGAAACAACATGTAATTATAATATCATACAACAATAAGATACACAAATGTGAAATGCTACTCAAAGACTTCTTATATAAGAATTGTTTTATCTTCAAATTTTACTTTACAAGTAATGACATTTATAAGGAACTTAAGTGTCAACCATCCTAAATATAAAAATAAAGTATAAAGTAATGTGATTATGATTAATTTTCATATGTTGACTATGATAAAAGTCCTTAGGTTTAGTTGTTAAGGGTTAGAGATATTATTATAAAATTTGTTGTTTGAAGTGGCAAAAAGGATAACCTTCGAAGAAAAGGTTTCTTTTCTAAGGTTTAAACAATCATTATTCTTAATAGAATGTGGTCCATGTCTCTTGGTGTTTACTCGGTTAGTTTGGTCTTGAGATGCACTAGGTATTAATTGAAACAGACTAAAGTAAACTATAAAACACATAGTGAAGCTTTTAAAATGGTGTTTACAATCTTGTAGACTAAAGTTTAACTTTAAGGACATAGATGGACTTAAGGTGTAATGCTTATGATATTTATACTTTGTTCACTTCATAATGTTTCCTTAAAGTTACTTTAAGAGTGGTAATACACCTATTTGAGTAGTGGTTTCTTAATATTATAATGGAATGGAATCATTTATCTCCTTATAAAGGTGTGGTTATGGCTTGTGAATAAGTAAACAATATTAGAAACGAGCCGTGGTTGGGCTTTCCGCGCACGCCGACGCCGGCGACCAGGTCCGGCCAGCGTCCTCCGCCGAACTGGATGCCGAGGAGGATGGCGAGCATGAGCTCATTCTCCTCCGCCTCGACCTCCCACTCCTCTGGCTCGGCGCCGCTGCACGCGCCGACTGCCGTCAAGCGCGAGGCGGAGTCGCCTATGCGCTCGCCGTCGCGGACGCGCTCGCGCGGCATCGTCATCCGCGAGCCACGGGCGACGACGTCTCCAACCGGCCACCTCCGCCTCCGCCGCCCAAGGTAGAAGGTTCGATCTCGGCCGAAGCTGCCGCCTTGAAGATGGCGCTGGAGCAGTCGCTCCGCGAGGCCCCGCCGCAGACGCCGCAGCCCCCGTCGGTTGACCCCTCCTCGCCGGACATCCTGGAGTGGTCCAGGAAGGACTGGGAGCTGGCGGAGCGGCAGCGCATCCTCGGCCTGCAGCAGCAGGCCGAGGAGCAGGCCGCCCGTCGTCGGGCGTTGTCTGGCCGTGATCTCGCCTACCAGGACGCCCCGCTCTACGTCCTGGACGACGAGGACGCAGGCCCGTCCTACCAACCCTGGAGGTGCGGCGACCTAGGCCAGGGGAGCTTCCTCCAGAACCAGCCGCCGAGCGACGACGACGACGGCGGCGAGGATGACGGCCGCGCCGACCCCGGCTACACGGCGTTCTACAACAACTTCGGCATGTAGGACGACGAAGGCCGGGCGGGGACAGCCTTTTTTAAGTTTATTTATGTACTAGTTTCGTTTAAATTTGATATAATCCGCCTATATTCGCCCAATTTAATGAAAATCGCCCATCTTTGATGAATTTTAGCCAAACTTGGAGACTCGGCCTGGGTACGCGGGTGAAAAAATGGACGTACCCAGGCCGAAAACTAGTTCAGTCCGGTCGAAAATAGGATCAATTTTCGCCCTGGGTTCGGCCAACGAGTGAAGATGCTCTAAGTCCCTATCCACTGTAGACTGCACTTCATATTTCGTCTCGACGATTAAATGCTGATCCTAAACCTACGGGCAGAGGCGCTCAGACCGCGTCCCCTGCAGCTAGAAAATAGCTAACTGAAACTACTACTCCCTTCAGCCCATATTAATTTGACTCAAATTTGTCTAGATTTAAATAAATCTAGACATTATTTAGTATATAGTTTTATCTAAATTTTGACAAATCAAAGTCAATTAATACGGATCGGAGAGAGTAATGATAGCTAACTGAAACTACTGACGTGACAAAACCTGAAACGCTACAGTGCACCTGGTTCAGGTTCAGTCTTATTCAGGAAAGAAAGGGAAACTAGGTAGAGGTGGTACAAGCAGTGAGTTTGAACTACATCAGACATTCCCTTTATCACCTTTCCTCCCAGGATCATCGCGTGCATATATTCCCCGCCTCTCTCTCCATCCCAGGCCCTTTCAAAAGCCATCTTCCACGTGCCAAGGTCGGTTAGGGACACAAGGGTCGGTGATTAATCAACCAGAGGGTGCACAGCGATAGGATGAATGAACAAAAGGTGCAGAACGGAGTGGAAGATTGGATCAATAGCGCCCCAGAGCCAGAGGTCCTTTAGCACTCGAACCCTCGAAAAAAAAAATGTTCGGGCTCTTTTAAAAAACAGAGGGTTGAGAAGGGTGAGATCCAGATCAAGAATGGTTAGATACATAGGAGATTTAATTAATGGATTCAGTTAGTGCAAAGATTCCTACGGACCATACACTGCGATATAACGTGTAAAGATTATTCGTACAGGTCTATACTTTTGCTTGTTAAATCGTTTGACAGTTTGGTGAACAGCTAAACACTACTACTACTACTACTACTATTACTACTACTACTACTACTCAGCTTTCCCATGAAAGTAAGCAAGTGAAAAAGAAAAAGACTTGGCCACACCTATTTCACATGCTCTATCTTCATTGCGCTGTTTCTTCTTTCTCCCGGAGTCTTCTGCTTCGAGCTATCAGCTGCTACCCTCCTAAGCCGCATCTCTGAAACAGTAGGGTATGCTACTTGCATGTACATATAGTGGAGTTGTTTCGCTGAATGTATTAGTAATCCATTTTGATTTGATTTCTGAATGACTTGCAGCAATTTTTATGAGTGCAATATATCAGCAGCCGTCCCTCATTTATCGGTATGCTTCCTTCTTTTCTTCCACTCTATACATCTCCTAAATAAGTATTTCAATTTCATGCGTTGTTTGTGAGACGTCCCTCATGTGCAATCGATCAGAATGTATTACATAAACATTGCCATTAGAGATGTCAAGTTTATATAGCTGGGCGTATGCCTGTTTCGAGGAAAGATTTCAAGTTTACAGCAGCCAGCAGCAGCGCATGAATCCTGGGATGTGAAAGAATTTCAGGCATGAGATGACAGTAGATTTTTCTTAAAGGACAAGCCAAGGAGCTTTCAAAATCAATACAACTTGACCTTCAAATTTCCTCCAATACTGGCGGCGTAGATCTCTGTCAGTTTTCCTCCCAAGGGTTTCGATCATGGATGAAGCTAGCCGTATTTCTAATGTGCCTCCCCCAGAAGGCGATGGCCCCTTGTTAACATTAACAGAGTAAGACCATCAGGGTCAGTTCAATAATTACTTCAGGAGCATGCTGTGTGTGACAAGTTCTAATAATCATATCTGTTGTGCTTGACTTGGGCGCAGGGCATTGAACGTGTATAAAGTCATCAAGGAAGCGGTAAAAGATGGTAGTTGGATGGATAATGATAGCTTAAAATTAGCTATTGGAAAAATGCGGAAGGATGATCCATGTCGCGAACATTCGAAGAATTCGTGCTGCAAGCACTATGTTAATCCGGTACGTCGTGGGTT
Organism: Avena sativa; assembly: GCA_916181665.1. Classification (NCBI taxonomy): domain Eukaryota; kingdom Viridiplantae; phylum Streptophyta; class Magnoliopsida; order Poales; family Poaceae; genus Avena; species Avena sativa. Next base: position 68,558,193 of record OV702297.1, read on the forward strand.
TTCATTTGTCCAAACATTTAGTTATGCAATTCAAGTCTCCGATCCTCTTCACAAATGCATGCATGTAATGGTGTTCGCTCCTCCAACTTATCCTTTGCAGCTGCATGCCATCAAGTCAGTGAATGGAGAATATCAGTCTCTCGAAACTACTATGTCCAATATAATCCTGGAGCCACAAAATGCTACTCCGTGCCAGAATTCCGAGCGTGAAGTGGTACTCCCTCCCTCCCAGTATTCTGTTTATGGTGCACTCTGCACTTTTTTGTTTTGTTCCTTTTAGAGTACTGCATTCTGAAGGATGTGAGACATAGCAATTACTTAAAGAAAACGAAATTTTTAAAATCAAAATTGCATGCATTAGTTCCTGTGATTGCATTCCATTGCCTTGATTTGGTTGTATTAGCAGAATTAAATGCTCGAAAAATTGTCTGATATTTATACGTATTCTGATATTCAGATTTTGAATTTTTTTTTGTTTCCATATATTATAGCTATGCATTCCAGTCATGCATGGTGAACAAATGGATCATAGCGAAAAAAGCCTTCTTGGTCGACACTGGACTCTGTATGCTTTCCACCTGAATAGGCGCAAAGTCAGCATTTTGGATTCTCTACGGAGTATCACTAATCATGAAAGCATTTCGCTGTTGATCTACAAAGCTCTTGACAAATGTGACCGGTTCAAGAATCAATCGTTTGATAATGAGTGGGAAGTTGATATTATCGATTATGCACATCAGCAATCAAACAGGTACTTACTAGATAATTACTCCGTATGTCCTATTACGTTATCCTTTTATCTGATGCTTAAATCTATGTTTGGTACTATTGGACTCCCTTCTGCATTTGTAGCGATGACTGCGGGTTCTACGTATTCAACTTCATGCGTCGCTGGGACGGTGATCAACTTGATAAGTCATGGGTACCCTCTGTAAGTCCGCTATCAACTGTAAACTGCACTTCATATTTCGTCTCGATGATTAGATCTTGATCGATCTCTGGCACTTCAAATTATTAATGTATGCTCTATATATGTTGCTAGGAACCAAAGGAGCTGCGGAAGGAATTCCTGGAATACATGCTGCCTCCCAATGCTTTAGAGCTTATCAGAATTCATCATTTGGGTATGTTTTTTTTTTGATAAAAGGCATTATGTACCTGAATTAAACTAGTAAAACCAAAGGTCCACAAGAGTTAGATTGAATCGAGTTTCCCCTGAAGACAATCAATTGGTAAAAGGTAAGCTTTCTGGCTGAAACCGTGAGGCCGAGTTAGATGAACCCCCAGCTTAGAGCATGTCTAGCAGATACCCACAAAACTCGGAACCGTAAAAGTCGTTTGCGGCAAACCTGTTTTGTGGTAAAAAATGTCCCGACAAAACAGATCACATATATCTATACTACAAAACAGAATATTTTGTGAATATTTCATCGTCTTCTTCGTAGGACCATCTTCATCGTAGGCGTATCATGACTGCCAGAAACTGATATCTATACTACAAAACAGATCACATATATCATGACTGCCAGAAACTGATAATAGATGTGGGAATCAAACCTACTAGCCAGAAATAGAAGATTGGCACTAGAGTCGAGACTCCCCACCATGGAATCGACCTTCAGAAACGGCGGCGCCGTCGACGGCGAGAGCAGTTGGTGCTGAAATTTGTGTCCCGTTGAGCATTGACCGGTTTGCGGTTTACCTTAAAAACAGACTCGAAAACTGGATATATTCGATATGCAGAGTAGTTATGCAGGAACTGCAAAATCTTTTACGGTTTTGATCAGTTTTATGGTATCTGTTATGTCAATTTTTTACTAAAACTGCAAAAATTTCCAAAATTTGTGGGGTTGACCACTTTTGCGGTATCTGCTAGAGATGCTCTTACTATTGATCATGCGAGCGACCCTACGCATTTGTGGTAACTGATCTTGAGCTTTGACATGTCCTCAAAACACCTAGCATTTGTGGTAACTGATCTTGAGCTTTGACATGTCCTCAAAACATATTTTTTTTAAAAGGGGAGTATAACCTTGGTCTCTGCGTTAATATTCATGCAAACAGGCTCATTTAATATTAAGTTTATCATTATCCTTATTACATCTTAACTTAATGTTGATATATGAATCAGCCAAAGAAAAATATCAAACGTTATCAAATCTATTAGAAAATGCCGCCATGCAGCCTGGCAGAAGATACCCTTAGCGGCCGTCAGTAGACCATTGCATCCAATAGTCTTACGCCCTGTTATTCAGAAGGGGGAAGGACCGGCTGCTGCATTGCATCCAATGAATAACCTGTAATTTTTTTGAACCCCTAGCTTTGTTAAAAATAATGTTATTCCCGTAGTTCCAAATAGACAACATAAAGGTGAAGCTCTTATGTGTATTCTAGCCTTTATGATCTCCAAACATATTTGTAATATTGATTGTTAGAGGGATGTTGCAAGTAATAAAATATATAACAGGCTAGGGCCATCGACGAGGGTGTGCGATGTGAGTGACCGCACAGGGCCCCCCAAAATTAAGAGCCCCAAAAATCCACCTGGGATCCTTCTGCCTCTCGGGTCGCTCCCCTCCCGAGGCGATTTCGAAGGTGACATCCCCAAATCCTAAAGCTCCTCCCTATCCCAGCGTTCCTGGCCGCTGCTGACGGCGGTGGTGGCGGCGCCCACCCCATTGAAACTGGCAGAGGGATGGAGAGGTGCACTTAGCTGCGATGCATGGGAGGTGGTGCGGCGTTGATGAAGGGCACATGGCGTCTCGGCCATACGGATGGTGCCTGAGGTCTAGCGGGACGACAATGAGGAGGTGGCAGCGCGTGGACGGGGTGGCCGCTAGTATCCGTCGGGTGCAGCCTGCGACACGCGATCTGGAGCGCTTCTGGGTCTCGATCTAGACCTCATGGGCACCGATCTGATATGGTGGCACCTAGTTTCGACTTCTGGTGCGGGGGTCACCGATCCTCAACCGAGCCTTCCTGCTATTGCTTTGTCTCCTTCTTTTGTACTGTATGCTGACCGGCGGCGTAGGGGCCTGCGGGTCTTGAGAATAATGGAGGTGGTCCTGGGGTTTGTCTCACGCCAAGATGATGATTTGCAGGATGCAAGCCGTCGTTGATCTGTGAGGCGTTGCGAGTTTCGGAAGGCTCCGCCGGCGAACTTGTAGGGGTTCGTAGCATGGAAAACAAAAATTTTCTATCGCATACAAACAAACAAGCCAAGATCTATCTACTAGATTGTAGCAACGAGTCGATGGAATAACTCACCCTCGAAGATTCCAAAGTGTTTAACGAGAGCAGATTCTCGTGGGTGATGTAGTCGTACTCTTTCCGATCTCAAGATCGCGTAGACGATCCTTCCGGCGCCACGTTCCAGCAGCGCTCCCGCAGTCGGTCACACGTTCGGTACTCGACGAAGACCTTCCTCTCCCTTGTTCCAGCAGGCAGCGGAGGTTGTAGCACTCTCCTCGCGATTCCGGCAGCACAACGGCGTGGTACCGGAAGTAGAGGGGAAATCCCGCAGGGCTTCGCCTTAAGCCGGTGCGAGTATGGTGGAGCTTATGAGAGAGGCTATTAGTGGTCTAGTAATTAGACACACCAATTAGAGGGCTCTAAACCAATTAGAAGGCTCTAAACCGCTGGCTAAAGCAATTAGAAGCTCTAAACCAAAACGGCTCTAAACCGGAGGTAGAAGATAGGAACTTGTGTGTGCTAGGAGGGAGCCCTGCCCCTCCTTATATAGGTGGGAGGGCTGGCCGGCCAAGGGGAGGAGAGTCCCTCCCCAAGTCGGCTTGGTGGGGCGCCGGCCAAGGGAGGAACCCTCCTCCAATTCGGCCTCCACCAATCCTCCTCTCTTCCCACTTCCCAAAATTGCCGTTTGACTTTCAAACTAGCCGTTTGACTTTTCAATTTAGGATTTAAATAAACCCTTTATTTTGGACAGCAAGAACACCTAGTACATGATGCAATCATTCCAACTTACAATGACACATTCATGTACCCTTCCCCCTCCGGAGTGCCGGACATTCCGGGACCTTCTAGAATGTTCCCGATGAAAACACCGGAACCATTCCCTAACTCCGAAACGGGACTTTCCTTATATGAATCTTATTCTCTGGACCATTCCGGATCACCTCGTGATATCCCGGATCCCATCCGAGACTCCGAACAACATTCGGTCTCTTTCTCATAATACCATAACTACTCAAACAACGTCGAATCCTTAAGTGTGTCTCCCTACGGTTCGTGAATTATGCGGACATGATCGAGACACTTCTTCGAACAATAACCAATAGAGGAATCTGGAAATTCATATGGCTCCTACATATTTCTACGATTACTTTGCGATCGAATGAACCACTTACATACGATACCAATTTCCCTTTGTCTCACGATATGTTACTTATCCGAGGTTATGATCGTCGGTATCTCTGCATACCTAGTTCAACCTCGTTACCGATAAGTACTCTTTTCTCGTTCCCGTGATATGTGATCCCTTGTGACCATGTCACATGCTTGCAAGCTAATTGGATGACATTCCACCGAGAGGGCCCAGAGTATATCTATCCGTCATGTGGATGGACAAATCCCACTCTTGATCCATGTGTTTCAACCAATACTTTCCGAACACTTAATGCCACCTTTATAGCCACCCAGTTACGGTGTGGTGTTTGATGTTATCAAAGCATCCATCCGGCAAAGGTGATATGCATGATCTCATGGTCGAAGGAATTAGGTTACTATGTATCAGAAAGCATATAGCAATTGAACTATTGAAATGACTTGATCTTTATGCTACGCTTATCTATAGGAGTATGTCCACCATATCATTCTCCTAACGATATGATCTTGTTGTTGATAACATCTCAATGTTCATGATATGGAAACCACAATCATTTAATCAACCAACAAGCTAGTGAAGTATAGAGGCTATACTAGGGACTTCAATTTAAGTTTACAATTCACACAAGTATTAATGTTTCCTTGTTAATACTATTATAGCATGAATATAAACATTTATCATAAACACAAAGATATAATAATAACTATATTTATTATTGCCTCTAGGGCATATCTCCAACAGTCTCCCACTTGCACTAGAGTCATCTAATCTAGATTACATGGTAATACACCGAACACCCATGGCAGTTTGGTGTTGGTCATGTTTTGCCCTCGGGAGAGGTTTAGTCAACGGATCCGCCACATTCAGATCTGTGTGTACTTTGCAAATCTTTATATCCCCATCCTGGATATGTTCTCGAATAGCGTGAAAACGCAGCTTGATGTGCTTCAGCTTCTTGTGTGACCTTGGTTCTTGCGCATTGGCTATGGCGCCCATGTTATCACAGTAGATAGACATTGGGTCCAGCGCACTAGGAACCACACCCAGCTCTGTAATGAACTCTTTCATCCATATCGCTTCTTGTGAAGCCTCCGAAGCAGCCATGTATTCCGATTCAGTTGAAGATCTCGCCACAACGCTTTGCTTTGCACTCCTCCAGCTAACTGTGTACCCAGATTGTGATTTAGAATCATCTGGATCGGTGTTCCAACTAGCATCGGTGTAACCATTAACAACGAGCTGTTCATCACCTCCATAAGAAAGAACCATATCCTTAGTTCTTCTCAAGTACTTAAGGATGTTTTTGACCGCTGTCCAATGATCCACTCCTGGATCACTTTGATATCTGCTAGTTAAACTAACAGCATATGCAATGTCGGGTCTAGTACATAGCATGGCATACATTAGAGATCCTATGGCTGATGCATAGGGAGTCTTACTCATCCTTTCTCTATCTTCTGCCGATGTCGGACTTTGAGTTTTACTCAAGGTCGTATTGGGCAACATGGGCAAGAACCCTTTCTTGCTTTCTTCCATTCCAAACCTCTTTAGAACTTTGTCCAAATATGTACTTTGTGACAATGATATTTGGCGTTTCGATCTATCTCTATAAATCTTTATGCCTAATATGTAAGCTGCTTCGCCAAGATCCTTCATTGAAAAACTATTATTCAAATATTCCTTGACACTATTAAGAAGGTCTACATCATTCCCAATCAACAATATGTCATCCACATACAGTATTAAGAATGCTACAGAGCTCCCACTCACTTTCTTGTAAATACAAGCTTCTCCATAAGTTTGTATAAAACCAAAACTTTTGATTACCTTATCAAAACGTTGATTCCAACTTCGGGATGCCTGCTTCAATCCATAGATGGACCGTTGAAGCTTGCATACCTTGTTAGCGTCTTTAGGATCGATAAAACCTTTGGGTTGCATCATATACAACTCTTCATCAATGTCTCCATTGAGGAATGCTGTTTTGACATCCATCTGCCATATCTCATAATCATAATATGCAGCGATTGCTAACATAATCCTCACAGACTTTAGCTTCGCTACCGGTGAGAAAGTCTCATCGTAGTCAACTCCTTGAATTTGTCGAAACCCTTTTGCGACAAGTCGAGCTTTATAGACAGTAACATTACCATCAGCATCTGTTTTCTTCTTGAAAATCCATTTGTTCTCGACAGCCTTCCGGCCATCCGGTAAGTCCACCAAAGTCCATACTTGGTTTTCGTACATGGATCCAATCTCGGATTTCATGGCTTCTTGCCATTTATTGGAATCTGGGCTCATCATCGCTTCCTCATATGTCTCAGGGTCATCGGTGTTGTCCACCAACATGACATTCATAACGGAATCATACCAATCTGGAGTGGTACGAGTTCTCGTTGACCTTCGAGGCTCTGTAGTAACTTCAACCGAAGTTTCATGATCACCATCATTAGCTTCCTCTCTTATTGGTGCAGGCACCACAGGAACTTCTTCCGGTGCTGCGCTACTCGCAATTTCGAGAGAAGGTTCGACAACCTCGTCGAGTTCTACTTTCCTTCCAGTCACTTCTTTCGAGAGAAATTCCTTCTCTAGAAAGGATCCATTCTTGGCAACGAAGATTTTGCCTTCGGATCTATGATAGAAGGTATACCCAATAGTTTCCTTCGGGTATCCTATGAAGACGCATTTTTCCGCTTTGGGTTCAAGCTTGTCCGGCTGTAACTTCTTTACATAGGCTTCGCATCCCCAAACTTTAAGGAACGACAATTTAGGTTTCTTTCCAAACCATAATTCATACGGTGTCGTTTCAACGGATTTAGATGGTGCCCTATTTAAAGTGAATGCGGCTGTTTCTAATGCATAACCCCAAAATGTTAGCGGTAAATCTGTAAGTGACATCATAGAACGAACCATATCTAAGAGGGTTCGATTACGACGTTCAGACACACCATTACGCTGTGGTGTTCCCGGCGGTGTCAATTGTGAAAGTATTCCGCATTTCTTCAAATGCTCGCCAAACTCGTAACTTAGATATTCACCTCCACGATCAGAACGTAGAAATTTAATCTTCTTGTTACGTTGATTCTCTACCTCACTTTGAAACTCCTTAAACTTCTCGAAAGTTTCGGACTTATGTTTCATGAAATAGATATACCCATATCTACTCAAATCATCCGTGAAGGTAAGAACATAACGATAACCACCGCGCGATGCTACACTCATTGGACCACACACATCGGTATGTATGATTTCCAGTAAGTCCGTAGCTCGCTCCATTATACCAGAAAATGGAGTCTTAGTCATTTTACCCATCAGACATGCTTCGCATCTTTCAAGTGATTCAAAATCAAGTGATTCAAGAAGTCCATCGGAATGGAGTTTCTTCATACGTTTCACTCCGATGTGACCAAGACGACAGTGCCACATATAGGTCGAATTATCGCTTGATTTCAAACGTTTAGCCTCAATGTTGTTGATATGTGTATTTCTACTATCGAGATTCAATAAGAATAGACCATCTATCAAAGGTGCATGTGCATAAAACATATTACTCATATAAATCGAACAACCATTATTCTCGGATTTAAACAAGTAACCGTCTCGCAATAAACAAGATCCCGATATAATGTTCATGCTCAACGCAGGCACCAAATAACAATTATTTTAGTACAAAACTAATCCCGATGGTAGATAAAGAGGTAGCGTGCCGACCGCGATCACATCAACCTTTGATCCGTTTCCCACGCGCATCGTCACCTCGTTCTTTGCTAGCTTCCGTTTATTCTGCAGCTCCTGTTTCGAGTTACAAATATGAGCAACCGAACCAGTATCAAATACCCAGGCACTACTACGAATACTAGTGAGATACACATCAATAACATGTATATCAGATATACCTTTCTTGTTGATGTTGCCGTTCTTCAAATCCGCCAAGTACTTTGGGCAATTCCGCTTCCAGTGACCTTCTCCCTTGCAGTAAAAGCACTCAGTATCAGGCTTGGGTCCAGCCTTGGTCTTCTTCGTCGGCATGGCAACTTTCTTACCACCCTTCTTGAAGTGTCCCTTATGCTTAGACTTGCCTTTCTTGAATTTGGTGGTCTTATTGACCATCAACACTTGGTGCTCTTTCTTGATCTCCACTTCTGCAGACTTTAACATAGCAAATAGTTCTGGCAACTCTTTGTTCATGTTCTGCATGTTGTAGTTCATCACAAAGTTCTTGTAACTTGGTGGTAGTGATTGGAGGACGCGGTAAACCCCCAAAGTATTAGGAATCACTATACCCAAGCTTTGAAGTTTATTTGCGTGCCCAGACATCTTAAGCACATGCTCACTGACGGAGCTGCCCTCTTCCATCTTGCAGTTAAAGAACTTTTCAGAAGCTTCATAACTTTCAATTGCCGCATGAGTCTCAAAAATTAATTTGAGATCCTCGACAATATCATATGGGTCTGAATTCTCAAACCTTTTCTGAAGCTCCGATTCTAAACCATACAAGATAGCACACTGAACTATGGAGTACTGATTCTTCCGAGCGAGGTAAACATTCTTTACTTCATCGGGAGCATCAGCTGCAGGTGGGTCACCCAGCGGTGCATCCAGCACATAGGTCAAATTACCAGCTGTGAGGACAATCCTCAAATTGCGGAACCAATCCGCGAAGTTGCTTCCATTGTTTTTCAACTTTTCTTTCTCTAGGAACGCATTAAAATTGATGGTAGGGGCTGCCATTGATCTACAACATATTTGCAATAGTTTAGACTAAGTTTATGACAAATTGAGTTCAAATTAATTAATGAAATTAAACTAGGTGAACTCCCACTCAAAACAACATCCCTCACATTGTTTTAGTGATCACATGAACCAAATCCACTACATCAACACCGATCATCACGAGAGTTGATATAGTTTCAATGGCGAACAATCGACATGTTCATCATATCTACTATATGATTCATGCTTTACCTTTCGGTGATCCGTGTTCCTGAGGCCATGTCTGTACATGCTAGGCTCGTCAAGATCAAACCTTAGCTACCGCATAAGCAAATCTGGCTTGCTTACGTTGTATTCACCCGCGGAATCAAAGACACCCGATCATCACGTGGTGCTTTGAAGCAGCAAGCTTTGGCAACGGTGCATACTAAGGGTGAACACTTTAGAACTTGAAATTTATGTGCATGAGGGATCATCTTATAATGCTACCGTCGTCCACTAAGCAATACAAGATGCATAAAGGATTAACATCACATGCAATTCATAATATGTGATATGATATGGCCTTTCTTCTTTGTGCTTCCGATCTCCATCTTCAAGCACGAACATGATCTCCATCATCACCGGCATAGCATCAAGGTCAATGACGCTTCTTCATGGTTGTCGTCCACCAGCTTCAACTATTACAACTATTTTGAATAGACACGCAGGTCTTAACAGAAATTAAAGACAACCATATGGCTCCTGCCGGTTGCCAACTTACAATAAGGAACATTGCATACATCAAATATAATCACAATCATGGCCATATCACATCACTGCACACCCCTGCAAAACAAAGTTAGACGCCTCTACTTTCTTTGCATATTTTACGTGGTTTGGGGCTTTCAATAAGTGTCGTTCTAACTTACGAACAAGAACCACAACATTGATACTAGCATTGTTGATTACCCGTTGTAAATTGGATCTTAACTATGCTAGGAGAAACAGGCACCCGCAAAGCCACTTATGCAATACAAGTTGCATGTCAAACGTGGAGCAAGTATCATGAACGATGTCATGTAAGGTTAGCCCGGGCCGCTTCATCCCAACATACCGCAAGATGCAAAGTACACAAAAAGCAATCTACAATAAAAGCATCAACGCCCACAATGACCATTGTGTTCTACTCGTGCAACAGATCTACATATAGACATGGCTCTGATACCACTGTAGGGGTTCGTAGCATGGAAAACAAAAAATTTCTATCGCATACAAACAAACAAGCCAAGATCTATCTACTAGATTGTAGCAACGAGTCGATGGAATAACTCACCCTCAAAGATTCCAAAGTGTTTAACGAGAGCAGATTCTCGTGGGTGATGTAGTCGTACTCTTTCCGATCTCAAGATCGCGTAGACGATCCTTCCGGCGCCACGTTCCAGCAGCGCTCCCGCAGTCGGTCACACGTTCGGTACTCGACGAAGACCTTCCTCTCCCTTGTTCCAGCAGGCAGCGGAGGTTGTAGCACTCTCCTCGCGATTCCGGCAGCACAACGGCGTGGTACCGGAAGTAGAGGGGAAATCCCGCAGGGCTTCGCCTTAAGCCGGTGCGAGTATGGTGGAGCTTATGAGAGAGGCTATTAGTGGTCTAGTAATTAGACACACCAATTAGAGGGCTCTAAACCAATTAGAAGGCTCTAAACCGCTGGCTAAAGCAATTAGAAGCTCTAAACCAAAACGGCTCTAAACCGGAGGTAGAAGATAGGAACTTGTGTGTGCTAGGAGGGAGCCCTGCCCCTCCTTATATAGGTGGGAGGGCTGGCCGGCCAAGGGGAGGAGAGTCCCTCCCCAAGTCGGCTTGGTGGGGCGCCGGCCAAGGGAGGAACCCTCCTCCAATTCGGCCTCCACCAATCCTCCTCTCTTCCCACTTCCCAAAATTGCCGTTTGACTTTCAAACTAGCCGTTTGACTTTTCAATTTAGGATTTAAATAAACCCTTTATTTTGGACAGCAAGAACACCTAGTACATGATGCAATCATTCCAACTTACAATGACACATTCATGTACCCTTCCCCCTCCGGAGTGCCGGACATTCCGGGACCTTCTAGAATGTTCCCGATGAAAACACCGGAACCATTCCCCAACTCCGAAACGGGACTTTCCTTATATGAATCTTATTCTCCGGACCATTCCGGATCACCTCGTGATATCCCAGATCCCATCCGAGACTCCGAACAACATTCGGTCTCTTTCTCATAATACCATAACTACTCAAACAACGTCGAATCCTTAAGTGTGTCTCCCTACGGTTCGTGAATTATGCGGACATGATCGAGACACTTCTTCGAACAATAACCAATAGAGGAATCTAGAAATTCATATGGCTCCCACATATTTCTACGATTACTTTGCGATCGAATGAACCACTTACATACGATACCAATTTCCCTTTGTCTCACGATATGTTACTTATCCGAGGTTATGATCGTCGGTATCTCTGCATACCTAGTTCAACCTCGTTACCGATAAGTACTCTTTTCTCGTTCCCGTGATATGTGATCCCTTGTGACCATGTCACATGCTTGCAAGCTAATTGGATGACATTCCACCGAGAGGGCCCAGAGTATATCTATCCGTCATGTGGATGGACAAATCCCACTCTTGATCCATGTGTTTCAACCAATACTTTCCGAACACTTAATGCCACCTTTATAGCCACCCAGTTACGGTGTGGTGTTTGATGTTATCAAAGCATCCATCCGGCAAAGGTGATATGCATGATCTCATGGTCGAAAGAATTAGGTTACTATGTATCAGAAAGCATATAGCAATTGAACTATTGAAATGACTTGATCTTTATGCTACGCTTATCTATAGGAGTATGTCCACCATATCATTCTCCTAACGATATGATCTTGTTGTTGATAACATCTCAATGTTCATGATATGGAAACCACAATCATTTAATCAACCAACAAGCTAGTGAAGTATAGAGGCTATACTAGGGACTTCAATTTAAGTTTACAATTCACACAAGTATTAATGTTTCCTTGTTAATACTATTATAGCATGAATATAAACATTTATCATAAACACAAAGATATAATAATAACTATATTTATTATTGCCTCTAGGGCATATCTCCAACAGAACTCCCATGGGCGCATCATGCCTGGAGTTTGCTAGATCAGAAGGAATTCGATCGAGCGGACATGTGTTTTTGCTGGCCGTTTGGTTTCTGAGGGAGCGTGTCGAAGCTCTTCTACATGTTACCATCATGTGTCATGTCTTTGATGATCCATGGTAAAGTCAGAAGCGGAGAATGTCACGAAGATAGGGACATAAGTGCTAGCTATGGTGGATTCAGTCTTTGTGGCGATGAGGTTTTGGATTGATGATTTATGACTCGCAGCAGTGTCTGTTATAGGGGGCGACAACACATGAGAAGTTTACAGTCTTACCTTATAGGGTGAAAACCCAAGGTCTGGCCTTCATTGGTTGTGACTGGCAATGGTCTTGTAAAAGGTATTGTTTTGCGAGCGAGGACTTTCTCCAGGGTGAAAACCTAGGATATTTGATCGGGCGATGACATCGCTTGTGTGCATTGTTTCATTCTTGGAGGTGTCTCTTTTGGAGGGGTTGGACTTCTGGTGTTATTTTGGTGGTGCTAGTGTCGTTGCTGCTAAGAATCTGATAACTGTAGCTAGACTTTTTTTGTAATTATTCTTTTTTTTTGGTTATGTGAATCCGTAATTACAATAGGGTATGTGTTATTGCAGAGGCTGGGTGTAACTGATATCTCCACGTGTTGAACTGTATAAGTGGATTGTCTAACTCTTTCCATCAGATCGGTCTTTTAGAATAGTTGGTTAGTGCATGAAGTCTAACATGGTATCAGAGCCTAAGGTCTTGAGTTCGAGTCTTGACTTTCGTAATTTATCCTAAAATTGTTGTTGCCCCCTCTTGTCTTTGTATTGGACTTTTGAGCCATACTTCTCTGTTTATATGTGTTGACTTGCGCGTGTTGAACTGTATAAGTGGATTGTCTAACTCTTTTTATCAGATCGGTCTTTTAGAATATTTGGTTAGTGCATGAAACCTAACACCGTGATATTAATACATGATCCTTTCCAAAAAAATCCTATATATGTATGGTGCATCGCCATGGATTTGAAAGTTGAAGTTGAATTGTTCGTCTGTTCTGTTTTGTTTGTGTGTATTTTGGGGAAAGAGAAAGGTAGAAGATGAACCTGCTCTGCGGGCCCCACCAGCGAAGGGGTAAGTTATTGGTGCGGCTGCACCAACTAGGGAGAGGGACAAAGTACAAACTAAAGGGGTTCCCCTCCTCTCTCTGAACCCGTCTTGATGCCCTCCTATCCCCCTCGTCTGCCTCCAGATCTTGGGCCACCAGGCCCCTCTAATCTCTTCTCCGGCAATGGTCGGCGTCGAGTTGGGTGAGGGTCCCTCCCTTGTACAACAGTAGAGTAGGCTTTCCTAGTACTGCCCTGGTGGCGTTTGCCTCAATGGCATCTGAGGGTAGGTTGGCGGTCTCCGGCAGCCAGATTCACCGCGCCATGTCCTTTTGCTGCTTTGCTACGCTCCATCGGTGGCAAGTGTAGGTAGTGGAAAATTGGAGAGGCCCTTGCATCCCTCTCAATAAGGCTTGCCCTTGGTTCTCTAGGCCGGTGTTGCTGGACCAACGCCGACCTGGTGTGGTCGCCCTTCTCGTCACTGAGATGCTCTTGTGGAGGGAGACGGATGCAGCGCTGAAGAAGCCAACCACTCACCCAAATAAAGTCCAAGCAAGCGCCATCTGCCGCAATCTCCGGTTGTCTCCTCTAGCTTGTGGCAGCTACACCGCCTCGGGTCGGCCGTGGTCATGCTTAAGTTGGACATCACCAAAGTGTTTGACACTGTGGACTGGGCCTTCTTGCTGGAAGTGCTAGCAAAGCTGGGCTTTGGCCCTAGGTGGATCTTTATGATATGTGGGCTTCTGAGCGCGGCTTCCACGCGGGTCCTCCTGAATGGTGTGGCTGGGGCGGTGATCTTCAACCAGAGGGGCCTCCGACAGGGTGACCCGCTGTCCCCCTGCTCTTCAACATGGTGATGGACGTTCTTCATCTGTTGTTCGAGAAGGCAGCCAGCGAAGGCCTCCTCCTCCTAGGGCCGGTGGATCAGGGGTTTCGTCACCGCATTTCCATGTATACAGACGACGTCATCACCTTTGTGAGCCCCACGCCTCTAGATCTCCACACATGTGCGGTGATTGTGGCAGACTTTGGAGGGGCCTCCGGACTTCGCACAAACCTGGTGAAGTGCTCGATCCACCCCATTTGATGTTCTGATCAGAAGGTGGAGTTGGCGCATAGCATTCTGGGCTGCGCGGTGGGGAGCTTCTCTTGTAAGTACTTGGGCCTCCCGCTGGGGTTGCGCAAACCAACCTCGGCGCAACTCCAATACATTGTGGATAATGCGGTTAATAGGATGCAGCCGTGGTGTGCAGGCCTGATGGGCCGCGGGGTCCATACTACCCTTGTAAACCTGACGCTGGCGGTCATCCCGATTCATGCGCTGCTATCGCTGGATGTCCCGCTTGAGACGTTGGTAGCCTTATGGAAGGTGCTTAGGGCTTTCCTATGGAGGGGCAGGAGGGAGGCCAATGGCGGCCTCTACTTGGTTGCGTGGGAGAAGGTGTGCTCCCCTAAGACACACGGTGGTCTAGGGATTCTGAACCTTCGCCCCATGAACTTTGCATTGCGTTGCCGCTGGGCGTGGTTGCAGAGAGTGGATCCTGAAAAACCATGGGCGGAGTTCGACTTGGGCCTACCTCGTCAGACGTGGCAGCTCTTCCATGCAGCCACTTGTTACACACTGGGGAATGGTGAGAGGGCTCGGTTCTGGCAGGATCGTTGGATCAACGGGCTGAGGGTTGAGGAGATCGCCCCGAATTTGCTTGCCTTGGTCCCACCGTGCAAAGTCAGAGAGCGGTCGGTCAGAGATGGCATGAGTGGTACGTGGCTGCTAGACTGTGGGCCTGACCTTATTCTTCCTTCTGTGGCACACTATTGCCAAGGTTTAGCTGAGACCGAAGCGTGGGGATGTGTTGGTGTGGAGATGGACGGGTGATGGGTGCTACTCGACAAAGTCGGCGTACAGGGCCTTTACGCCGGTACCACTCTTGCCCTGGCCACGACTTAGATTTGGCGCTCTAGGGCCCCAAACAGTTGGAAGTTCTTTGCCTGGTTGGCGTCTAGGAACCGCTGTTGGACGGCAGATCGGTTGGAATGCCGGAGATTGCCTCGACCAGCTCGGTGCCCCCTGTGTGATCAGGCCCCAGAGAGCGTACAACACTTGCTTCTTGGTTGTGTGGTGGCTCGGGAGGTGTGGGTGTGGGCGCTGCAGAGGTGGGGTAGGCTGGAGTGGATGCCAACGGTTGACTCTGACCTTCTTCAATGGTGGACATCGAGGCCGTGCCCTGCGGCCCACAGGCGTGACCTCTGGACGGCGATCATCTTGGTGTTCTGGACCATCTGGAGACATCGCAACGTTATGGTTTTCAACAAGGTAAGACTGGCTGTGGAGACCATTCAGACCAGGATCAGGGCGGACTTCGTGCAAGGGCGCCTAGCTAGGCTTTTTCGTTCTGAGATGTTTGGCTTTCCGGAGCCGTTTCCTCCGTTGTTGGAAGGAGAGTAGACTTAGGCTCGGGGAGCTGTCACCCCTGTTGACAGTGCAGTCCAGCCGCTTTCCGATGTTGTAATCTGCCGCCGGCAGTTCTTCTGTATGTTTGGTACACCTCCCAGGGTGTATCCTAGAAAAAAACATCTTCTACTCTCGGTCTATTTTCTTTTAGCAAGGTTATCTTTTGTAAGTAACACTTCTGTGCTAAGGAACCAAATAAATATTTTGATATTTAGTGGGATCTTTAGTTTCAACATGTATTTTCAAGGAAAATCTGTTCTGTCATTCATGACATGCTCAGACATACATTTAAACAAAAATACAGCTGAGTGAGCTTTCAAACAAAACTATCAGGCTCATCAGATGGGTTTATATCCATTAGTCTATGACATAAATGAAGTCATCCTGCCTAGTTATTACCAACTAAAAATCTTCTAAAATATTCAGGGGAACATGAGGAAAAAAAATTCTGCAATCAAAACATTTTTGTGATGCACAATGTTATATAAGGATAGATATTCATGGGCTAAAGATGTATCTCATAACCATATATCCTCCCAGAATCTAACACCTCTACCATTTCAAATATTAAAATGACCTCTATTAAAGAAACTATCTTTAACTTGCATTAGGCCCTTCCAAAAAGGCGAGTTGGTAGGTTTAGCTTCAACCTGAGCAATAGCTTTGTTTTTGAGATATTTATTATGCAGCAGCTCCTGGCACATCTTACCCTGTTAATAGTTTGAACAACCATTTACTGAGCAAACGACCCCCCTGTTTTTTATGGAAAATTATACGCTCCTTTACCATTATTATTACATGTTATGCTTCAAGAAATGAGGTTGAACTCTTCAAGAGTAATCACAATAATTGTCAACATATAACGAGAATGCACATAATCCAAGATACCTTCTGTTGTATGAAACAAAAGTACTGAACTCCACCCTCTTGCTTGCCAAAGATGCAATGCTCAAAGAGCTTAAGCTTGCCGGTGCTATATCTATCAAGAAGTCCTCTCTTGTTTCATTCTGCCAAAGAAAGTTCACTCATATGCCCGAAACGCATATGCAAATGATTAGCAGCATCACAATCAGATAATTCATTTGAAACAACAGGGGTGGCATCACCTGAAATTGTCCTACCTTGATGATATTAAAGGCCGTGCTAGTACTATATTTTATTTATTTATTGCCATGTTTAAAATATGTGTATCTGTTATTCTCATTATTATTCATCTTTACGCTACTCCAAGTTGCTTTAAGATTGAACTTTTTTTGTGGGGCGATTGAAAGCTTTGTTGTGGTTGTTGTTGGTTTTACTGCTTTACATTAGATTATATTCTGACTTATTATCCTCTGTTCAGCCTCTAAAGCTTTAGACAAGTTATGTGAATACACAACTGACTACTCTGGATCGAAAGAGTAAGTTAATGAGTGTCACCATCTTGGTGTTTTTCATTTCATGCAATATGTTGGCATGTTCTTATTTATACCTTGTGGTTGAAAATGCGAAGGGAAGTTTGGGTGTCAAGTACTTATCTGACACAGATAAGTTTGGATGTGAAATCCATCCAAAATCTGTTGAATCTTTCGGTATGTATGGACACTAAAAGCTTAAACTTAGCTATTCGGACGATGGTGATAAAGGGATCAAATGATGGAGATTCAGATAGTTCTAGTCATCCTGGCTGCAAGCACTACATTAGTGCGGATTTTGCTGTAAGTTTTTTTATTGGTTGTGCTTTATGGCTTAAATCTTAATAATGCTCTCGGGGGCGTTGTTAACTATAATTGTCCATTCTTTGTTTTTTGCATCGTAGAGATATGCCATCTCCAAAGAAGATGAACATACTAATATGGAAACTTGCATCCTTCATGATTTCGTGGATCACCACACTGCTTCAAACCCACAAGTGGTATATACACATTATTTTCATACAGTTGTGATTATATTTGTAGATTCATATCTTGTGTGCTGTCATGTATTACAGCTATGCATCCCAGTCATGCATGAAGGGCATTGGAGTCTATATGCTTTCAATATGGATGATGAAAAAGTTAGTATTTTGGATCCTAGCCTAAATCATAAGCGTCACAAAAGTATTAGGTTGAAGATCTGCAAGGCTCTTGAACATGCGAAGGCCAAATCCAATCTGTTCAAAAGGAAGTCCGGCAATTTTAGCTGTTGGAAATATGAGTTCGTCAGAGTAAATCGCAATGGAAAAAGGTGCTTGATGGCATTTCTTGTGTATTCTATTTTCCTGATATTGTGTTCCGTACGCTGTAATTTATATTGTACTCCTCTCTGCAGATGTGACTCTGGTTTCATCGTATTCAACTACATGCTATGTTGGGATGGCGGTAAACTCGATGAATCAAGGATGCCCATTGTAACTGTAAGCAAGATAGTAAATGCTGGCAATATTTTGTTTAAGCAACCAGTTTTTAGTTGGCACACACACAAGGTATTCTTTTTAATTGATGTCACATCATTGTTAGGATTCAATCAACCTACGAAAGGAATTCATGTCGTACATACTCCGTTTCAAGGATAACCAGGCATACCAACAGCCTTACGGTCTTTCTAAGCTGATCGAAGCCCTTACTTCAGGTTCAACTTATCAAATTGCCTGGGCTTTTCATTATTTTTATTTTTGTTGAACCTACTACTATCAAAAGTCCCCCCAAGAACGCTATATTATTAACAGATGGAAGTCATTCTTCACATCATGCAGCTCCAGCTGGGACGACACGTTGCCTGATGGATAATGAATTGCTGAAGGTACTGGTAGAAGGAAATGCAAAGAAATTTGTAGGGATGCCGGAGGTGACGAGGATCATGCTTTTCAGAGGAATCACTACTGATGGGGAGGGGGTGCTCCATATTGCTGCTAGGATTGGCGATATGCAGCTAGTAAAGGCCATCTTTGAAAAATTAGAGGTTGGAAACTTGCTAGTACCAAACAGCACCGAAGCTATGGGAAACAAAAGCACAGAAGGTGGCATACCAGCAAATAATGGTAAAGCTTTGGCAATCGATATAGATTCGCAAAAGAAAAAAAATGATATAGATGGTGTGGGAAAAATGCAAATCATCGATTTTGCAGACTTCCTGGTGACACGAAATTACAGGGGAGAGACATGCTTACACGAGGCGATTAGGTGGGACCGTAAAGAACTTGTCACCTCACTGATCTGGGTCAACCAACAAGTGTGCAAGGATGACAGAAACAGGCCTTCACTGGTAAAGATAGTAGATTATGGAGGCGTATCTCCGCTCTACTTGGCTACCATGTTAGGAAGAACTGACATTGTTCTGAGCCTCACCAACACAAAGGATGGCGACAACGTCCGAGCTTCCTATGCTGGCCCCGGAGGAATGACAGCCTTGCATGCCGCCATTCTATTGAAGAATAAAAGTAAGTATGGTGCTGGTTCCTCCATGTATGTTTAGTATTCAATCTTGTTTTGCTTTCATATAATCGGCCCATCGATGAATCTTGTAAACCTCAACGCTGCAGAACTCATCAAGAAGCTGGTGGAATGGAATCCAGATCTCAAAAGTAAACAAGACAAGTGTGGCAGAACCCCACTTCACCTCTTGGCATCAGTGAAAGGCCTAGATGATATAGAGCTATTACCAGGATCCCATGCTGATGACCACACACACTCCATCAGCCCTTGTGATGTTCTGAAAAAGGACTCTAGCGGTATGCTTCCCATACATGTTGCTGCCTCTCACGGAAGGCTTGCAATCATCAAGCGGTTGCTCAAGGCATGCCATCACTGCATTTGTGCTCGCAATGCATCTGGCCACAGCTTCCTTCACGTTGCTGTTGAGAAAAAAAGGCTCGGTGTGGTCCGGCACGTATGCAAGGAACAAACGTTGGACGGAATTCTCAATTTGCAGGATCAGGATGGAAACACTGCTCTGCATCTGGCTGTGAAGAGCGGGTATCAGCTCATATTCTGCATCTTAATGAGCCACCCTGGAGTTTGTTTGAATTTGGCAAACAAGGAGGGGCACACACCTCGAGATCTTGCGACCCTGTGCATCGACCATCATCAACTCAAACTGTTACAGGTATATACTACTCCATGTGCGTGCACATAAAATTATGCCTAATAATTTTGCGTGTCCATGTCAGTTTAATTAAATAACGAAACACACATTTTTGTTTTTTCCACTGATGACTGTCCAGAATTCCCGGGTGTTGATATCTTTACATCTTGGACTAGCCGGAGCTAAGTTTAGTACCTGCTGCCCAAAGGATGGGCACATGGCTGCAAAACTTGACAAGGAAAATCTATCAGACAAAATGACCAAGTTCGCAGGAACTATGGCCGTCTGTGCCATTTTTATGCTCAACATATCAGTTGCGACATTCTTCAGTATTGCTGAGCCGTACTTACCCTCCACCGATCCAAATGCTCCGATGGATGCAGCTGGGGCTGTGAGCAAGTCAAAAGGCAATACGGCAGCAAGTGCCTTTAAAGCTCTCATTATCTCCGACACCATTGCATTTTCTTCAGCTGCGCTAGCTGCCTTCTGCAGCACATTCGCCGCATTATCCGCAATGGATCGCCCCACGCGCCTTCTGTACCTTCGGGTCGGGGGAACTGCCCTCCAAATCGCATCCATGGCTGTGGTATCTGTCTTCGTATTAGCAGTCTACCTGGCGTTTGGTCCGGTTGACTCCGTTCTTCCCACTGTTGCGGGTGTGCTTGGTCTTGTCGCACTTTCACCGCAATGCACACCAGTCTTCTTCATGGTACTTCATGCGTGGACATTGATTTACAGGTACATGCTCTTCGATAGTATTCACAAATACACCGTCTTGACAACCCAAACTATTCTGCAAGAACTCCCTCCTTGCGTGGGCAATTCATTGGAATCAATATGCCTAATAGTTCTTCAGTTACTTGGATATGCACTTGCCACTATTTGGCGGTGTGTCTTGATACTGGGAAAACTAGTGTGTTGTATTCCACTTCTGATTGGCGCTGTCGTAGTTGCGGTCATTGCAGCTTTGGTATATTTTCTTTCACCTGCGCCATAAGTAAGTGTAATAATATTAACTATCATGGTCGCCCACGCAATAGCGCGGACACCATCTTGTAGTATCATGTTTTAAAGATCAATTGAAGATTTCTTTTTATCACAGACATATATTTACATTCATCGCTATGTACTTTGTTTTTAGTGTCCCGTGTTGAGAATATTCGAAGAAGACAGATACCACAGCGGAGTGTACAAGCAACAACCCATATGGGTGAGACGTCCACACCCCGGCTGCTACCAGGGAGAAACTCTGAAGTAGGGGACTCTGCAATTAGATAGCTCCCCGCAAATAAAAAATACTAGGATACCACTTGCCATTATTTTCATAAGAATGATTGTTTTGTTTTGAAAAAGTGAAAGAGGCTAAATATTAATACACCAAATTGCTGGGATACAAACAAGGACAATTTCACCTCTGCCATAAGTGTATGGATGCGAGGTTTGCAACGGATGAGTTCCGAAACTGAATTGTATCAGTTCATTCAGCTATGGGGGAAAATACATGATATTCAACTTGGTAACACGCCTGATTGATCTCGTGAGCTGGAACCTACCGATGGCCTTTATTCAGCTGCCTCTGTATGTGAGATACAGTTTGTAGGACGAATCGGTAAAACTGATCTTGCCAAGGTTTGGCAGCTGCGGGTTGAAGGGAAGATCAGACTTTTTATGTGGCTTCTGCTGCAAAACAGACCTTGGATGCCGTATGGCAATGCTTGTTGACTATGTGCTCAAATACGGTGAGGTTTCGTCCATGCTCTCCTCGACAACACCTATTTTGTGTAGACTACTACTGCCCTGCTTATGGCCAAGATAAAATAACAGTTGATGCTAACCAGATTTATGCAAAAAAAAAATCTGTTGTAACCTCTCTGCTTCCAAAAATTTGTCAAGAACAATTTCTGATGCTCAATAATTTCAAGGAACTAATTGTCAAATTAAAACAATTTTCGGAGTTCACTGATTTGTGGCAAATATTTAGTCCACGCAATTAAATAGGTAGAGAGAAGCTGCCACCTAAGAAATTTTATTGACAGGGGCCGCAGTGAAACCGAGATGCCCAAATTGGATGCTTGGAGTTCATGGGAGAGAGAGATGCGGTGGAGAAAAAGTATAGAGATAGATGCGGTGGAGAAGAAGTGCAAAGAGAGATCCGGCATGTAATGGAGGCAGTTTAGTACAGTAGTTTACTTATGGACCATGCTAAGCTTCACCTAGGGGATATTTCCCTTAGATCCCCGGATCCGGAGCCGTCGGATCAACTTAGATTTAACCGTTCGATCTAGTCAACCGGTACATCCAGCCCCGCTTTTGCTACGTTGCAGCAAATAACGGTTCGCGTGCAGCAAGCTGGGAAACAAACCCGCAGCGGACAAGTCGTGTCATGCGGGCGGCGCTGTGAGGACGACGGAGGCGACTGCGGCGTCGATCTCGTTCGCCGGCGCCGGAGATGAGCCATCTTCGTTCCTCCATACTCTACCCCCCTTCTGGTCATCCTCACCACCTGATACTGTCGCCAATCGTCGCTTCTAGTGGTGGATCAAATCCTCTCACCCGGCGGCGCTTCGATTCGGCGAACGCCGATGTCTCCAATACGATGCAACAACCTAATCGAGCCCAGCACACGAATCCCCCTGATCAAAATCCTGAGGAAGAAGCTCCAGCTCCATCCTCTTAGGGTTTCCACCATTGCTATTTCCGATTGTGCTACATGGTAGCAGCAAATACTAAAAAAGGTAGCAAGTACACTAGTTAATTGGGTGGTACATTGTAGCAAATTAGGGTGCTGCTAGGCAGATGGTAGGAAAACAACAAGGAAACATATTAGGGTGCTATATTGTAGAAAATTAAGAAATTAGGGTACTACACTATAGACAGATGGTTCTACAATGGTGCTGCTAGGCAGATGGTGCTACATTGTAGCAAATTAGGGTGATACTAGGTAGGTAGCAGATGGTGCTACTAGGCAGGAAAACAACAAGTAAACAGTAGCAAACGTAAAAAAAATTTAAAAAACAATGAAGCTAAAAGTATGTAGCAAGAGTAAAAATCGAGGAATCAAAAAGTAAAAAACTAAATATGATACGTTGCACATTTATGCTTTGACTTGAACTTTTGTTTTTTAAATTGCAAGGGTTTGTTGCTGACAGTATACTAGGAGGATTCGACCTCAACCAGCCTGCTGATGTATACGGTTTTGAAGGATATGCTGCTGAAGGATTTGCTCCACCACAATCTGCTTCTGAAGAGTATGCTTCTGCAGGAACCTATGGACAGAAAATTGCTACAAGAGCAGAAAGTACAGCTAGTAGCAATGCTTCTTTTGTTGCTGAAGAAGGCGGTGAAGAGATTTGCTCGCAGCCTCTTGTTCCTTATGTTGGAATGACATTTGATGATCTTAAAGTTGCGAAGCAAGTATACAATGACTATGCTTTCAAGCTTAGGTTTGGTACACGGATTGGTAACACCAAGTATAGCACAACAAGAGGTGCGCCAAAAGATGCAATTCTTAGTAGGGGTTTTGAGTGTGTCCATGCCGTAAAACCAGTTGACGAAGCAAAAAAATGCTACTAAGGATAGTTCTGGAGAAGGAGGTCAAATAGACATGAGCAATTTCAGTGCACAAAAGTCACGTAGCAAACAAGCTGGCCTCAAGATGGATGTAGCAGATTTGAGGCAGAAGAATAGGGTGTTGCGGCATGATTGTAAAGTTAGAATGCTTGTTGAAAAGAGAAATGGGATATAGACTATAACGGTCTTCCAAGGAGAGCACACACACGAGTTGGTGAAGCAAATTGGGAGAAGTTGGTACTATCGGTCTCATATGAAGGTTACTTACTGAGGAGGACTTTCAGTTCATCTAAACTTTACACGACCAAAACATTAGCATAGCTCAGATGATGGGATGCCTCGGAAGTGTGCACGGGGGCGACCCGAGGTGCCTTGGTTTTGTGAAGCGTGATGTGTCCAACATAAGGTCTATGCTACGCGAGGAAGTTTCACAGCGAGACATGTCCATGACTATTGAGTACTTTGAAAGGAGACAAGCTAAAAGCCCTACATTCTTTTTCGATAAGCAAGTGGATGAAAACAACGCAGTGAGAGCTATCTTTTGGGTAGATGGCAGGACAAGGGCCTTGTACCCCAAGTACAAGGACTCGGTGTTTTTAGACACTACATTTTGTACAAACAAGTACAACATGCCCTTTGATCCACTTGTGGACATCAACAACCACACACACACAATTGTGTTGGGTTGTGCTCTGCTACCTGATGAAACAACCGAAACATTCAGCTAGGTATTCACCAAAATTAAGGAAGCAATGAACGGTTTGACACCAGACCATATCATGACAGACCAAGACCAAGCGATGGCTGGAGCAATTTCAAACATATATCCTGATTCAATCCACATATGCTGCATCTTCCATGTGCTATGATTAGCAAGAATAAAGCTTGGTCCTCACTTGAGAGAAGGTATCCCATTTGCTGCAGCGTTCTACTCATGCATTTATAGCACGGACACCGTAGCAGAATTTGAGATATGCTGGCAGCATATATTGGAAACTTTTTCTATGGCTGAGAACACACATTTGCAGAATATGTGGAAGAGCAGAAACATGTGGACGCATGTGTACTTCAGACAAAATTTCTTTCTCTTTACAAGCACAACAAGAAGATCTGAAGGCCTCAACTCGTACTTTAAAACTTTAATTCGCCCAAGTGGCTCAGTTTGGAACTTCGTGTAGCAATATGAGTTGTGCCAAAACCTGATGCTAGATAGAGAAGACAATGCAGCATTCACCATGGATACAACAACACCACTATGGGGAAGGTGAGATTTTCTCTTTACAGACTGATTTCCCAGTAGCATTATTTTATATCTGTTGTAGTAGATTTGAAAAATTGTTGTAGCAAAATGTAACACCTAATATAGCACCACTCTGACAGTCAGCAAACAAACATTTTTTGCAGCTACAACATTGAAAAGCAGGGGCTGGAGTTCTATACGAGGGAGATCTTCATAAGATTCCAAAAGATGATTGAGAGGTCTACAAGTTTTTATCTAATGCAGGTTGAGGGTTAAGGCATGTGCTTTGATCTCATTCCAAACCCTGGTTATGGTGTCAAAACCTACCAGGTGCAAGTCGAGCTTGATGATGAGTGCTACAAGTGCGGATGCAACACATTTGAGATGTGTGGCCTTATATGCCCGCATATAGTCAAGGTGATGGTGCACTTGAATATGCAGCAAATTTCAGAGAGATACGTGCTACAAAGATGGTTTGCTGCAACAACAACTCCTGCACCTAATTCCGGGACAAATACAATCATATTTGGGATCCCAGGAACCAATACTCTCAAGTATAATGCTTTGTGCAGAAAGATGAATGAACTCGCTTCGGATGCTTGCTTCAGTGATGAAACATATGTTGCTGTTTCCAAGATGATTGATGAGGCGAGGCAGGTTGTTGCAAACATGAGGAACACACAACATGCTACACAGCAAGGAGGGGATCAAGAAGGAGAGCAGCAAGGAGGAGGACTGGAAAATGTCCAACCACAGCAAGGTATTCCTCCATAACATGATGTAAACAATCAACATCAAGAAGAAGAACATAATGATGCTCCTAGTAGCACGCTCAAGAACCCTGCGAGGGTAAAGCCAAAAGGAAGACCAATTGAGAATTCGAAGCGTAATAAACCATTGGTTGAGCTTCGTGATGAAACAAATGCCAAGAGAAGGAAAAAAGCTCAAGAGACAAAGAAGAAGCAAACTGATGCAACACCAAAAATGAATAGGAAGCCAAGAAAGCAAAAAATGCCCATACTGCAATGAAGAAGGTCACACCGTGAGACAATGCGTCTTCATGGAAGCACTGA
This sequence comes from Avena sativa, assembly GCA_916181665.1. Classification (NCBI taxonomy): domain Eukaryota; kingdom Viridiplantae; phylum Streptophyta; class Magnoliopsida; order Poales; family Poaceae; genus Avena; species Avena sativa. Next base: position 68,583,855 of record OV702297.1, read on the forward strand.
TTGTGGGGAATGCTGGCAAAATAGAGTTGAAACTATAGAGATGAAGTTACATGTACTAGCAGAGTAGCATTTTTATTATTACTATGTAGCATACATACAATATAGATGTAGCATCATCTTGATGCAAGATATGAATTTTGTGATATGACAGAATATTTTTGGTAGCAAAAGTATTGCCACTTTGGAGCATACAGCCTGCATTTTGTAGCATTATTGTTTCTCATATGTAGCAAGAGCTAAAATTTCTACCAAAGACAAAACTTGTTCTTCTGAATAAATGTCATAGGAATATTTGCTACATTAAATCTTCAATCAAACCTAGTAGCAAATCTTGAACACCTGTTAGCATTACATTTCTATGCATGTAGCAATATGGTTATACAGATGTAGCAAATTAACACCTGGGTGGCCAAAAAAATTGACAGCGTGTCTAGGGAAATACTCATTTTTAGCATTTCTGCAACATGTATGTAGCATATATAGAACTTATATTTATCAAAGCAATCACACTATTTGAAGCATCAGAAGATAATAAACAACATTCCAAACATCAAAAGCTATATATAAAACCATTCTTATCCATCCAACATAACTATTTGGTAGTACACGAACACATCCACGAATACATCAGTTTGAACCATTACAAAGTGCAAAATAAGATCACAAGGACGACAACAGTTTCAACGATTACATCAGTTTCAACCTAACTACGCTTCTTTTTTAACTCTTCTTCCATCAGCTGTAGAATTGATCCTTTGTTTTGCCTTGCCTCGATCAGATCTGATGCAAGAAGTTTCCTTAGTCATGGTATAGCATTGTTGTCGAACTCCGCCATGACCTTGCCGATGAATCTTTCCATGAAGAGCATGCTAAAGAATCCACAATCAAATCTGCCAAAACAACAAACAGATAGATTAGGTAGCATGCAGAAACATATGTAGCAAGTGTATGAACCTAAAGTAGCAAAAGTTGTAAACTTAGGTAGCAATAAAAACAATAAAGTAGCATAAGTTTACTGCTAGTGATCAGGACAAGGATTGAAAAAAATCAAAACAAAATGAAGGAGAGCAAATCTTACATGGTAGTTTGTTGCGGGTGATCAGGATTGGTTAGCAGGTAAGTGTCAAAGTTAATATTATCTGCTAGTTTCGATTGCTTCACAAGAATTGCAAAGTTTGCGAACTGGAAACAAAGCAAACACAATGCATGGTTAATGATATGCAGTAATAAAAGTCCCAACTATAAAAGTAGAAAACACAATGAACAAGTGTAGCAGGATTACTAACCAGATTGTGTGCACAATCATTCAACACACCAGCATCTTTGGCCCCTTTCATTGAATCAAAAATATGCATCTGCTTTGCTACTAGGTTGATACAAGGAGCTGCCCAATGGTTGAATTTCACAATAGGAAAGTATAGCTACATTCAAACATGAATTAATATTTAGAATTTTGTATAGAAGCATATAGCAAAAACTTGACTATATGAAAGCAAACATGAACAAGATAGGAAGTGGATGTTAACTCACAAGGTCACACTTGAAAATCTTGAACTTTGCATTATGCTCTTTCAACTCATCCATGCATGCTTTAGCATTGAATACTTTTGGATCAATAACAAGCTTCTCCTATTTTGTGTTGAAGATAAAAAGAAGTCAGATGAGGCAGCAACAAAAGCAAGTAAAAATTGCTACTATCTGTATTGGTAAGCAAGCACAATGTTGACAAAAGGTGGAACCAAAGACAGATTACTAAAGTAGCAAAATAAGATTACTAATGTAGCGAGTAAAAGAAACAGTAATGTAGCATAGCATGAAGAAATTAACAATAATGTACAAGAGTAGCTTTCATACATATTGAGCAAGTAAAAGATCAATAAAAGTGCTACTTACCACAAAGTGTTGCGTAAAAGCGTACTTCCTCTTCTGTCGTGCACTTTTCTTGCAAACAATGTCCGACTCGTGGTTAAATTTCTCAATCCAAACATTCATCAACTCACTATCGAGATTTTGGCGCGGCCAAAGCGATGTTTGGAAAGTTCTGTAGCAGGTATAATACCGCCCAATCTCCACAAAAACTGGCATGCACAAAGGAATGCACATGCAGCAGATAGTTTTACATAAAGTAGCAAACAATTCAATGTAAAGTAGCAAAAATAATAAACTAAAGTAGCAGGCAGTTCAAGCAATAGAAGAATCAACGGAAAAACAGTTCAAGGTAAAGCAGCGGACAGTTTTGCATAGAGTAGCAAACAATTCAATGTAAAGTAGCAAAAAAATGAACTAAAGTAGCAGGTAGTTCAAGCTGTAGAAGATTCAATGGAAAACTATATCCTACAAGTGAAAAAAGTAAGTAGCAAAACACATAGACACATGTAGCAATTAGCTAGATGCAAGGTAGCAAAAACATTACTTCAGAGTAGCAAAAAACATAAACTTACGATGCCCTATCCTTCGGATGGCTCTTGAATTTTCGACCATTCATCACAAATGTGGAGTAAGTTTGTTCTACATCTTTAGAGACCTTCATATTTTTCAACTTTGGAGGTGTGAGCTCATTCCTTGGCAGCCCTCTTAAACCTTGTCTTCTTCTCATGTGTCAACAAACCCGAGCTAGCATCTCCCTTAACACTTGACTCAATGTTAACAACAATTGCACAAGAGAAAACAATTGTGTCTTAAGCAAACAAGCGGAAGCATATCTAAGAATCTACAAGAAATACTATAAAATGTTCATACCAGGTGCAATGGGAACAGCAGGTGTCGCAGGCTCTACTGAAGTGGAAGGTGCAGGATCGACCAAAGTGGAAGGTGTTGCTTGAATACTCTCAGAGGCAGTGATCACGACATCAGAGGCAGCGGTCAGGGCAGCAGTTGGGGCATCACAGGAAGGTGGGAGAGACTATGAAATACAAAACTCTGCATACTCATCGGCCCCAGGCTTGAACAGATCAAACGAGGGTTTGTCCGGAGCATTGGCCCAAGCTTCATTAGAAATATCCTTCCTGGGGCTGTGAATTGGAGACCTATCAGGGCTAACAACATCCGGCTGCTCAGTATCATCAGCTCCCTTGCTCGCAAAATCAATGATCATTGCAGTTTGAGGAACATCGGCATGTTTTGTTGTAACAGGAAGCTCCACAACAACATCTATAGCACCACCTTGCTCCTTAGCAGCAGCTGCAACAACATCATGCTCCTTAGCAGTAGCTACAGCAACACCATGGTCCTCAGGCTCCGATGTAGCATAAAGCTTCTCATCATCCTCAGTTTCTGAACCATCATCATCCTGCAACTGATCATCATCTGTTGTAGTTTTGGTTGGAAAAACAACACTTGGTCCAACTTCTTCTTTACTTGATGATTCAACATCAACCAAAAGGGCAGCCATGCGTTGAGCTTGCATGCCCTTCAATCCAGCAGACAGGTTCTTCATTGTTCCATCAACATCTGCTTCAAAAATTGCCTTGTGCTTCTCATACAAGTGTTTGAAACGAGCGGGAACCTGATAGCAAACATTAGAAGCATGTTAGTAAACCAAAGACAAGATAAATGATAAAATTCAAAGCATTGTTTTATAAAAGTAGAAAGAGTAAACTCTAGTCTAGCGGCTCGGATTCGCCGCACGTCGCCGCTATCGCGGCGTACGGGCAACGAGTCCTCGAAAAATATGGTGTAATAAAATTCTATTAAGCTTCTTTTGCATACGGGTAGATAATTTGGGGTAACTTATCCACCACCCCCACCCTAAGACGTCAACATACATAAAGCGTAAACTCTAGTCCAGCGGCTCGGTTTCGTCGCCCGTCGCCTCTACCGCGTCGTACGGGCGACGAAACCTCGAAGGGTGTTAGGGTACTCTAACACCGAGGCTAACGTAGAAGGAGTAGCAAATTCATAAAGCTAATGTAGCAACAATTATGTACAAAAGTAGCAAAACATAATAAATAATGTAGCAAAATAGTTCAGTTCATGTTGAAAGAACTACATTAAAAAAATTCAAAGTGGTAGCAGACTAATAAAGCTAAAGTAGCAAAACCTATGAACTAAAGTAGCAATTCAAAAACAGTAATGTAGCAAACCATTTGCAATATATGTTGAAAGAAGTACATAAAAAAGATTTCATAGTGGTAGCAGACCAATTAAGCTAAAGTAGCAAAATCTATAAACTAAAAAAGCAATAAAAAACAGTAATGTAGCAAGTCAATTGTAATATATGTTAACAGAACTACATAAAACTGATTGCAAAAATAGGTAGTAGAGCAATGAAGCTAAAGTAGCAAAAGTCATGCACTGAAGTAGCAAAAAAATAACAGTACAGTAGCAATTTTATACATACAAATCCTGGCTGCTAGGGAAATTGAGCCATTCATTCAATGAAGCAGAAGGATTAACATCAACATCTTCCACATGAGCAGATTGGTTCAAATCATCATAACCAGGAGTAGTACCATAAGGTGTTGCAGACAATGGGAGGAACTACACACAATAAAAATTAATGTTAACATTAAGAGGATTAACGGAAGAAGAGAATGTTTGTGGTGCTCGAAAGAACATTACATCTCGCCTGCTGAAAACAGTTTTGTTCGATAAAATCTTCCTATCCGAGTCATTTTGTACAACAAAAGTGAAGTCACTAGTCTTGACAGAGCATACTCTAGGCAATGACTTGTCAAACGTGTGATCGGACGTTGGGAAATCCAAATGATCCATATAAGCAATCTACAAAAAGAAGCCAAATACAAAGTTAGGCAAGCAAAACAAACGCTGCAAACCGCTACACACAAACATAAAAGAGGGGAGATAACTTACACCAAGAAGAATGAATGGGCCAGTTATCCAAAATTCAAATTTGCTATAGTCCTTTGGAAGAACAAGTCCTTGCTTCTTCTTCTTCTGAATATTGCTCACAATTTGCATCAACAAACCCAATAAATGCTCATCCCAAGCATACTCATCTGTTTTGGTTGGGTCAGCCATGAGACCAACATATTCCAAGTTAACATGGTTCGAGCTTTTTGGAGCAACAACAGTGGCCAGGGAAACAAGATCCCAAGTGCGAATGATGGTTTCCTCATATGTATCAGCACACTTCTTCAAGATATCGATAGTAATTGCTAACTCTGCCCTCTTCTTCCTAGCATGGTAAAACTCTCGAATCTCATCAAGCGCTGCACCTCCAGTGATAGAAAGATCAATAGGCTTGCTCCCGCAGCGTATTCCAAACACTTTCCTCACCATATCCATGGTAAACACCATCTGGTTCTTGTGAAGCTTGTACTCACGAAGACGAGGAGAAGTATGGGAAGCAACAAAATCTGTAAGCTCATTAGGAATCCTGAACTGTGCAATATTCAACAATGCTCTAAATGCACTCTTTGACTCAATAATGTGCTTCTTGGCTAGAGAAAGGTTGTCCGCAAGGAAACGCAAATGCTTGGCACCGAAACAGTCCTTGGACATCCAAATGTCCTCCTTGACATTACTTGCTCCCTCGCCATTTTTCTTGCGGCTCACAACAACCTTTTTGCCCTTACAAACCTTGCTCTTATCAACTGCAGCAACCTACAGCAAAAGAAGAATATAAATGCAAATATGGTTAACATGTGACCTCAACCTCCAAAAAAGCTACATGTAGCAACCAACCAAAAAATAGAATGCAAACAAAAAAGAAGCTACATGTAGCAAACCCAAACGAAAAACCTAGCATGTAGCATACAAACCAAAATTAGCAAACCAATCTCAAAAAGCTACATATAGCATGTCAACATATGAAAGCATAAAATTATCAAAAATCCTACTTATAGGCCACATGTAGCAAAGGGAGGCAATAAATGTAGCAAATCATAGAAGTAGCAAAAACCTGCTGAAACTGCACAAGTAGCAAATCCTACTACTGAAAAGCACAAACTAGCAAAATGCTACCACTAAATTAGCATAAACTACCAAAGGACAACTAAATTAGCAAAATGCTACTACTGAATATTGCTACATGTGCTACTACTAAAGTAGCAAAATTCTACTACTAAACTAGCAAAATGCTACTAAATTAGCAAAATGCTACTAGTGAATATTGCTAACATAACTGGTAGTTAGCAAAAAATTTGGTGGTTGTACCTATTAGCAAAATGCTACTACTAAAGTAGCAAAATGCTACTACTAAATTAGCAAAATCATAGTACAACAAGTACATACTGAAAATAGCAACAAGAGATCCCCACAGGTAACAACAAGGCACAAGCAACAACAACTATTCCCCACAGCACACACACAGATCCCCCATCATCCAACTAGGCACAAGCAACAACAAATAAACATCTATGCAAGATCCCCACAGATCCACACAGATTCCCCACACAAGCAACATCATCTATGCAAGTATAGCAAGGCTCAACATCTATTCCCCATGGCACTGAAGCAAACAGAACCAACTACTAGGTACAACCACCAAAAATGGAAGGGGAAAAGGATGAAATGGGATCACCTCGCCGGAGGTGCTCCCTCCTGCCGCATCGGTCGTCGGCGGCGGTCCCATCACCGTGCCGCCTAGGGTTTCTGCGGAAAAATCAGAGCCGTGGAAGGTTAGATAGGGGAGAGATCAGAGAGCGGCAGGAGGGATTAGAGATGGGAGCAAGAACCAAGGACGAAGGGGTCGGCGACGGCGCTCGGCAGCGGTCGCCGGCAATCGAGGACGAAGGGGTCGGCGGCGGCTCGGGCGTCACACCGCGGTCGCCTCTGCTCCGCTGAAGTCACCAATCCCCTGGGACGAACGAGCAACGCCAAACTTCCCGACTTGTGCCGTGTGATGCGGAACTGCCCGACCCGTATGACGCGAGGCGTGTAGCAACTGCACGGAAGGAGACACGTGGCGCGAAACAAACGGACCGATCAAGCTCGATCCAACGGCTCGCGACCAGGAGGATGCGACGACGCGATCCCCTGGGGGAGACGTATCATTTTCCTTTACTTATTCATCCCGGACAGTACACCACCATATAAAAGGAAAATGTCTGACAAAATACAATTGTTATTTCTGGTATAGTTTATTGATTCGGCCAGGTGGTAACTTTCTCCTGTAAAAAGGTTTTCAAAAATAACCATCAAATTTCTTTTTATAGTCCTGCGAACATGAAGGCACTAACCGGTCAAGGGAGATACGTGCTACCGCACCGACATCCCTAACCCGATCTAGGTTAAGTGCAGTAGCAGCAGAAAGCTCCGCTGCTGCCGTCGCCTTGCCCCCGCACTCCATGCTCTCTCCGTCGACCACCATGGCCAATGCCACTAGCTCATCGAGCCAGGGAGAAGGTACACTCCCCTCTGAAAGGATAGAGATGTCGCCCATAGGAAGGTGAATAGGCAATTTCAAAACTATTATGATTTTGGATTGATAGAATGCAGAATTAAAGTAACGTTTATTTTACAAGCACAAAACCTAAATACACTAGGCTCAACTAAGTGCACCAACAAAAAGTTAAGCTAAGCAAGATAGCACAAGATAAATATACCACAAGTGATAAGCAAGATATAAGTACTTCAAGCTCGATGGCTACCACAAGGAAATTAAGCTCGAATATAGAGATAACAGAGGCACGCGGAGACGAAGATGTATTCTTTTGTTCCCTTACAAGTAAGGTACGTCACGTTGGAGAGGTGTGAGATTCCACGAAGGATTTCCTAATGCCACAAAGGCTCACCTTCTTCTCCGAGTCTATCCTACGAAGGAATAGGCCCTTTCCTTATGGCTAGCTTTTCCTCCACTCTAGAGATGGCAAGGTCCACAACCACTTCACAAGCTCCACGAAGGAGAAGCCCGGGTCTCTTCACAATCTTCCACGAAGAGGACACCGCGGTACCAACCGCCAAGCCAACTAGGAGGTCACCCTGCAGGAGTAACAAGCTCACGGTCTCTCACTCGAACAAATCGCAATGGAGAGCTCAACACTTATGCAAGAATACAAAACAAGAACACCAAGGGTGCTCAAATCCTCCACTCTCAAATCCCACCAAAGCAACAAGTGCTAGGGAGGAATTAGAGAGGAAGAACAATGGTGGAAACCAACAAATGACTCCAAGATCTAGATCCAATGGGTTCCCTCACTTAGAGGAGGAATTGATTGGTGGGGATTGTAGATCTAGATCTCCTCTTCCAAAGTCCTCAAAAAGATGCAAGAATCATAGGAGGGAAGGGAGAGGAAGAAAGCTCAAGGGGGTCAACAATGGAGGTCAAAAACGTGCTCTAGAGCCTTAGAACTTTGGGGAAGAAGCCCCCCTTTATACCCCTTCAAGGAGATGACCATTGGAAGCAAGATGCGCTGGGCGAACACGTTCCGGCGATGAAACCGGCGCCGCCGGATCGCGGAATTTCCGGTCAAAACCGAAAGTTCCGATACAAACCGAAACAGCACACAGAACAGTTTTTCGGCGGTTTGCCGGAAAGTTCCGGCGGTCGCCGGAAATTCCGGCCACAGACTCGGTACGCCGGAATTCCCGCCGGAATTCCGCTGGAACCAAACAGGACACACGAAAATGGTGATAACTTTTGCGTCCGGATTCCGATTTCGATGATCTTTGGCTTGTTTTGACGAGGAAAACAAGCCCTACAAGATGTTGCAGAGAAACATCATATTCCAATAGAATAGGATAGAACAAAATGAAGAAAGGTAATAAGCCTCCCTACAAGAAGAACCGATAAAAGCTTCAAACTCGAAAACGCCATAGAAGATGCATACGAATTCCGTTTTCGATGAACTTGGGCTTGTTGAAGAGCTATAAAAAAGCTCAATAACATCACATGGAGAAACACCAAGAAGCAACAAAATAGGAAGATACAAAGTATGCAAAGGATTGAGCTCCACCCAACCGAAAGCCCCTCTTGATAGTGCGACTATGTATCCTATAATCCGGTCTCCCAACAACCACCTTGAGACCGGTAAAAGGAAAAACTATCAAGGCCATACCTTTGCCTTGCGCATCCCGCTTGATCTTGATGACAACACTTCAATCTCCATCCAAGCCGGAATGCATCACTTGATCATTGTTGCTTCGTGAAGACTCCTAATTTGCTCACCCCATACACCACTATTGGATAACTTCATTAATATATGTCTTCACATGTCCATTATCACCAATATGGATGGCAAGCTTCAAGAAAATGATCTTCTCGAGATGCTTATCTTGAACTTGCCCTTCTCAACCTTGATGACTATCACCACTTGATGTCATCCTCTCATGGGCTATATAAGATCTTCACTTTTGAAGCATGCCCGTGGAAAGATACATATCCCATATAGAAAATGCAAAGGCACATATATAATGGGTTAGTTCATGATGCATGATTGACAAGTCTTACCATACCTCAAGATCCATGTGGTACATTCTTTATGCTTCATGTGTTAACCAACTTGAAATCACTCTTCACTCTTTGTATAGGTCAACCATGTACCTTCTCATGCTCCATCTCAATATCTTGAGGTACATAAAGAACTCTTAATTTGATTACATGCTCTAAATCTAAGTCAATCATAGCTCAACTAATAAGTCTATCATGACACCGTCTTAGAGCCATATCATTCTTCTATTGAGATCACACTCTCAAGATCTTGATCATATCATATTATTCTCTTTAACTCGATGATCTTGATGCCAATACTCAAAGTATATCTTTATATTCATGGCATCCATACTTGAATCCAACACATAGACTACAAGAATGACCTATGGAATATTCCTTCATATAAAACTCAGCAAAAACATTAGTCCATAGGGATTATCATTAATCACCAAAACCACACATAGGGGAAATTACTCTTTCAATCTCCCCCATTTTGCTAATTGATGACAATCACAACAAGAGGGTTTATATAATTAGTATTAGAAACAAGTACGCAGCTTATCCGAGAATAAGTTGTGTACAAGAGGTTGCATTTGATATGGTCAAGTCACACAGATCTACTAGCACATATCAAAACCGATTCTACTTACACAAACTACAACTAATGCAAGAGATGTGAGTAGAACCAACATATATAAAGCAAACTCTCCCACAATATATGCATGTGTGATGAATTTGAATTTCATTGCATACATTGTCAATAATAAACTTTGGGTGTGTTTACACTATATATACAACCATGCAAAACATAATAAAGATGAAATGCATGAGAGGCAAACACTTAAGAACAAACCAATCTTAAGTATAAAAACCATTTCCCTTAAACCCTCTAAACTTCTCCCCCATTGACAACAAGTGCCAAAATGGATGACAAAGTTAGAAGGCCAATATAGTATGAGTTCCTCTCCAAGGTGTGTATTTCTCATAATTTGAGTGAAATCAAATGCACGTATCCAATGACGAATATTTGGAGGAAATCAAGCTATATTGAGGATCAAAGATTTCTAAAAGGATAAAATGGTGAAGAAACTTCAACGGATGAAGCAAGCAATCCAATGATCCAAAAAAATCAAACGGACAAATAATGCTCTAAATGAAATAAGGAAGCTCCCCAAGGTTCGTGCATAAATTTTAATTATTGCATTTGAATACAATATGCACAAACATGGAACCGTCACTCCCTCTATATCATTTAGAACACAACCAAGATACAAGGAGTAGATATAAATAAATGCACTTGTCAAGACAAGCTTAAGTCCAAAATAAACCAAATATGAGATATGAGTGCGTGAAGATGCAATACAAGTAAACCAATCACTCATAAATCAAGACCTTACCAATACCATTAAAAACCAAGAGGATAAGAGATATGGTCGGCAAAGAGCGATGATATCAAGGCGAGAGATTAACACTCTCGTGTATATAAGTTTATAAGTGGACAAAACATGAGAATAATCCACAAATAAACAACCATACCTAAGAGGTTAATAAACTAAGAAAACATGATATCCAAGAGGAAGTCATAAGATATACCAAACATGATATTTTTTTGCTTAAGTGCATATATAACCCATGGATCTATTTTCTCTTTTGGTATATCAATGAACTTCACCAAAGAAAAAAATAAAAACCTCAAAAGCATCACAACTAACACTAAGGGAACAAATGCTAGTTGGGATACTTTGAGAAAGGCAACAAGTAGCAAAAGGAAGGATTCAAAGCAATTTCAACAATATTGCACATGAGAGTACCTTGAGGAATTGATATGCAATAAATTGCTAGAAGGCATATTTGGAATTGCTGAATCATGAACATGATTTTATATACTCCCCATTATACGCATCATCTCAAATTACTCACATAAGCAATAAGGATAAAGAAGTCTTTCAAAGATCCTTGCAAGATCCGCAACATTTACATACACATAAATTCATGCCAAGATGCGACCTACAAGAGATTGGATGAAAGAATAGTATGCATGAATAAGATACTTGTTACCGAGATAGCAATGGTATGATGTAGTAGATAAGATTTTTTTTGATCATCCTAGCTTGGCTCCAATTATCATGTGGTGACAACACTTTCCTTATAGACGAGACAAGCATACATTGCATCTCCAATGTACCTAAAACAACATTCAAGTACATCTTGGTCCCCAAACTTATTGGGTCTAAAGTGGTTAGACTAACCACAACACATAGGACACACTCCATAAAAATATGTACATATTTAGAGATGAAATTTGAATTTCATGCACATCTTAGCCGTTTAAGGATTTGATGGAGTATACCCTATATATTGGATCAAAGAAAGCAAACACATGGATACTTTCAATATCCAAAGAAGATATAATTTGGAAAAACACCAAAATATTCAAGAAGGCATACAAGGTGTGACAAAACACATTTGTTGCCCAAACTATATCAAAGAAACAAATCAACATAAGATTTGTTCAACGAAGTTCAACCAATGAAAAGCAAAAACTATTGAGAAAAAAGATGAAATAAAAACAAAAATACTCAAGGATTTATCTCATTCAAGCAAATAAAACAGAGAAGAAAGAATGAGATAACAAACTCCCAAAAGAGCAAGGTTTCAACAAATAAACCAAACCCTTAACACTTTTCACAACGGCACAAGGTTTCGAGAAGAAAAAGTTTGTCTTCCACTAAAACACATTTTATAATAATCAAAAACATCATCAAAGAGATGTTCAAAATCCAAGGAAGACAATGGGAGCCACAACAAATTTTTGGAAAGAAAATAAGGCAATAAGAAGTGAAATCCAAGGTGAAGATGATCCACAAATGCTACCACACATAAGTATATCAATTGTCGAAGACAATGAGTGTATTGGAATTGATTTTCGGTGGTATATTGCATGAATATTAAAGATAAATCTTCACAATAAAAAGAATAGGATAGGAATAAAAATATTAAGCACTATGCAAAGATAGAGATTCTTGATAGCTTGAATCTAGTCACACAATCATGCAAAGAAATGATATAATAACTTGAAGCAAATGGTCTCCCATGTAAGATATAGAGATATGTATTTGAGGAAGACCGCATCAAGAATTTCTTACTCAAACAAAGACCGAAAAGACGAGCAATAAAATATTCTAACAAAAATAGGACCTTGTTTGAGCCAACATGCCACCTAGAAACAAGATAATCAACAATATCAACTCTAAGTGGCACTACCTCATATGTTCACATTTCCTAGGATTGTGATATGAAAAAGAAGCATATTACTCCCCCATAATGTGATATTCATTTTTTCTTAATAAGAGGCAAAGCAACCTCAACTAGAGAGAATTAATGGACATTTAGAATTTAAATTTCTCATGAGTATGACACACCACATAGTGACTAGATAAGCTTGCAATATCAATACTAAGTGGTAGTACTCATGTACACACATTTTAAGGTTTGAGAGATGCGCGAGGCATGTCACTCCCCCAAAATGGGATGTTCCATTAACCACTCGAAAAGAGGCAAATAAGATATCATCAAGATGCATTAGAGGCTCCAAGCAAAACACACGAGTAAATGATGTGCCAAACACCTATACATACTTGAATACACAAAATAATCAAGCATGAGGCACACCAAATACAAACACATACTTGGTACACAACCAAAACATGTAAAGGGGGCAAGTAATTTGCAAAATAAATGAGTTAAGTACAAGTTACCGCGAAGAGGCACATTAGATATAAGATAGGGAAATGATAATCCTTATGACTTGGCTTGATCAAATATAATATAGGAAGATCCCTTAATTCTTCAAGAGTTAGCCAAGTCTCCAATGCCCTCCACAAACACATATTGATCAAGTTTGAGCTTGTTGGTCCCCAACCAAGTTGGGTCCTAAGAGGTCAGTCACAATAGGCTTGGCAACCCAAATGGTTCTTTTATTGACACCACTTTGAGTTCCAACAAACTTGGCAAACACATTGCCATCCTTATCCTTCCTAAGAGAATAATCATCATCTTATGTAAGGTACCGTTTGAACATGAAGAGGCAAAGTGACCCTTCACACGACATATGTAGCAACAAGTGCTCCCCTTTCTCTTCTTCATTGATTTCTTGGCTTGGGGAGCATTATATCGATTCTTCTTCGGAAGTGGCCTAACTTCAACTTGGGCTTGAACATGAACTTGTGGCCGCTTCCCTTATTGCTTATCACTCAAGTGCTTTTTCTTTAATGGACAAGATCTTACATGATGTCCTTAAACCTTGCACTTGAAGCAAATAATATTGGCCGAATTCTTGACTTGGTTTTGGCCCTTCTTCTTGTTTCTCTTGGACTTGTTCTTGTTATTGGAGTTGAATCCAAGTCCACTGTTATCATTAGGGGATTTTTGCACACTCAAAATATTATCGAGTGTGGATTTCCCTTCATGACTCTTTTCCAAGTCATTCCTCAAGGAAGTGACTTGGGCCTTGAGCTCTTTGATTTCCTCTACATGGTTAGTAGAAATACAAGTACTAGAGGAAGTAGAAGCTTCATTGTTAGAGCAACAAGGCAAATCAAGTAATCCAACACAAGGTTTATCAATAGTATGGCTAGATGGATTACTAGGACTAGCACATGGCAAAATAGCATTTCGAGTAGAAGTTGTGCTAATGTCCAAAAGAGGCTCACAAGATGTTATCTTGGTAATACTTGCCTCATGAGCTAACATTAGCCCATCATGGGAGATTAGAAGATCATTATGAGATCCCGAGAGCTTTTCATGACTTTCTTCCAATTTCCTATACTTGCTAGTTAGCAACTCAAGTTGAGCCCTTAGCTCAATGTTCTCCTTTAGGGTAGATGCTTCACAAGAAGTAGAGTTAGTACCACAAGCATCATTAATAGAATTTTCCTTTTCAAGCTCATAAGATTCAATTTTGTGTGTGAGGAGACAATTAGTGTGCTTCTCCTTGGCAAGATCTTGCTTAAGGAGATTGAATATCCGACTCCCATCATCAAGTTGGAAATCCAACTCCTCTATGGTTCCCGTTTGTTTAGTTATGGTGTCCATAACGTGTTTGAGACAAGTAACGGCCTTATTATTACCACGGAGATAGGTACACAAAAAGGTCAACTCAAGCAAGAGAGCACTAGTATCCTCATCAATGTCATCATCACTATCATCATTATCATTGCTATTATCTTTAGAAGATATATTGGGATCCAAAGTAGGAGATACCTTTGATCCTCTTGCCATAAGGCACATGTGATCACGGGAGGATGAAGATGAGTATATTCTTGAATCTTCATTCATGATCATGTCTTGCTCCATAGAATGTTTGATTTCCTTTACATTGTTAGGTAAACAACTAGAGGAAATAGAAGCATTTTGTTCATGGGAACAAGGCAAATCAAGCATATCATCTACACTAGTACTCAAATAATTTCTAGATGATATACAAGGACTAGCAACACAAGGGGATATAGCATTATTGTTGCAAGAAGTGCTTAAGTCCAAAGAAGAAACATTGCAATAGGATAGAGATGAAGGATCATCATTAGCGAGCACAATATCAACATTGCAATTCCCAACACCACATCTTTTTATTGTAATTCAAAAAGCATTGGAAATACGCATCATCGATGTGAAAAGCCATTTAAAGTGACTCGCACAAGTCCTTTCTTTTTGAATCTAGGCGGGTGCCCATGCCTACTCAGGGAGCTACTTCTACCACGGCTGACACATTATCTCCACAAAGACCAACGAGGTTAAACATAACTACAGGAGAGTTACCAAATACAAAGTTCTGTTCTCCTCACCATATCTTTACCTTGTGTCTTGCCACACGTTGGTGAAGTGGGTGAAGATGAGAACTCATCACGGCCGAAGGTGGAAGCAACTTGGAGCTCTTCATGATGTGAAGGAAAAGATATCTCCTTGGAGAAACCACCGACAATATTAGAGATGGGACCACCAAATATTTCTTTAAGCTTGGTCCACTTCTCATCAGAAGACTTGCGCTTTACAATCTTCAAGAACAAATTAACTGTGGGGCTCAAAGAGAAAATAATCTCATTAGATACTTGAGCTTCAAGATGTAAATTTTTCTCATCCTCTAAAGATAGATTTTGAGGATCCATCGGAGGATAAAAACCTACATCTAGAAATCGCTCAATATTTGGACACAATGTCCTAAGATTACAAAGCAAACAATTTCTCCACAAAGCATAATTTGTGCCATCAAAGATAATTGTGCCATTGTGCACTATACTACTAGCCGACATCTTTACATTCTAGGAGGTGAAGCCTAAACAAGGAGAGACCTTTCTCTGATACCAATTGAAAGGATAGAGATGTCTCCTAGAGGGGGGTGAATATGCAATTTCAAAACTATTAGGGTTTTGGCTTGATAGAATGCGGAATTAAACTAACTTTTATTTTACAAGCACAAAACCTAAATACACTAGGCTCAACTAAGTGCACCAATAACAAGTTAAGCTAAGCAAGATAGCACAAGATAAATATACCACAAGTGATAAGCAAGATATAAGTACTTCAAGCTCGATGGCTATCACAAGGAAAGTAAGCTCGGATATAGAGATAACCGAGGCACGCGGAGACGAAGATGTATTCATGTGTTCCCTTACAAGTAAGATACGTCACGTTGGAGAGGTGTGAGATTCCACGAAGGATTTCCCAATGCCACGAAGGCTCAACTTCTTCTCCGAGTCTATCCCACGAAGGAATAGGCCCTTTCCTTATGGCTAGCTTTTCCTCCACTCCAGAGATGGCAAGCTCCATAACCACTTCACAAGCTCCACGAAGGAGAAGCCTGGGTATCTTCACAATTTTCCACGAAGAGGACACCGCGGTACCAACCGCCAAGCCAACTAGGAGGTCACCCTCCAAGATTAACAAGCTCACGGTCTCTCACTCGAACAAATTGCAATAGAAAGCTCAACACTTATGCAAGAATACAACACCAAGGGTGCTCAAATCCTCCACTCTCAAATCCCACCAAAGCAACAAGTGCTAGGGAGGAATTAGAGAGGAAGAACAATGGTGGAAACCAACAAATGACTCCAAGATCTAGATTCAATGGGTTCCCTCACTTAGAGGAGGAATTGATTGGTGGGGATTGTAGATCTAGATCTCCTCTTCCAAAGCCCTCAAAAAGATGCAAGCATCATAGGAGGGAAGGGAGAGGAAGAAAGCTCAAGGGGGTCAACAATGGAGGTCAAAAACGTGCTCTAGAGCCTTAGAACTTTGGGGAAGAAGCCCCTTTTTATACCCCTTCAAGGAGATGACCATTGGAAGCAAGATGCGCTAGGCGAACACGTTCCGGCGATGAAACCGGCGCCGCCGGATCAGCCGCCGGAATTTCCGGTCAAAACCGAAAGTTCCGGTACAAACCGAAACAGCATACATAACAGTTTTCGGCGGTTTGCCGGAAAGTTCTGGCGGTCGCCGGAAATTCCGGCCATAGACTCGGTACGCCGAAATTCCCGCCGAAATTCCGCTGGAACCAAACAGGACACACGAAAATGGTGATAACTTTTGCGTCCGGATTCCGATTTCGATGATCTTTGGCTTGTTTTGACGAGGAAAACAAGCCCTACAAGATGTTGCAGAGAAACATCATATTCCAATAGAATAGGATAGAAAAAAATGAAGAAAGGTAATAAGCCTCCCTACAAGAAGAACCGATAAAAGCTTCAAACTCGAAAACGCCATAAAAGATGCATACGAATTCCATTTTCGATGAACTTGGGCTTGTTGAAGAGCTATAAAAAAGCTCAATAACATCACATGGAGAAACACCAAGAAGCAACAAAATAGGAAGATACAAAGTATGCAAATGATTGAGCTCCACCCAACCGAAAGCCCCTCTTGATAGTGCGACTATGTATCCTATAATCCGGTCTCCCAACAACCACCTTGAGACCGGTAAAAGGAAAAACTATCAAGGCCATACCTTTGCCTTGCGCATCCTGCTTGATCTTGATGACAACACTTCAATCTCCATCCAAGCCGGAATGCATCACTTGATCATTGTTGCTTCGTGAAGACTCCTAATTTGCTCCCCCCATACACCACTATTGGATAGCTTCATTAATATATGTCTTCACATGTCCATTATCACCAATATGGATGGCAAGCTTCAAGCAAATGATCTTCTCAAGATGCTTATCTTGAACTTGCCCTTCTCAACCTTGATGACTATCACCACTTGATGTCATCCTCTCATGGGCTATATAAGATCTTCACTTTTGAAGCATGCCCGTGAAAAGATACACATCCCACATAGAAAACGCAAAGGAACATATATAATGAGTTAGTTCATGATGCATAATTGACAAGGCTTACCATACCTCAAGATCCATGTGGTACATTCTTTATGCTTCATGTGTTGACCAACTTGAAATCACTCTTCACTCTTTGTATAGGTCAACCATGTATGTTCTCATGCTCCATCTCAATATCTTGAGATACATAAAGAACTCTTAATTTGATTACATGCTCTAAATCTAAGTCAATCATAGCTCAACTAATGAGGCTATCATGACACCGTCTTAGAGCCATATCTTGAATTCTTTTATTGAGATCACACTCTCAAGATCTTGATCATATCATATTATTCTCTTCAACTCGATGATCTTGATGCCAATACTCAAGGTATATCTTTATCTTTATGGCATCCATACTTGAATCCAACACGTAGACTACAAGCATGACCTATGGAATATTCCTTCATATAAAACTCAGTGAAAACATTAGTCCATAGAGATTATCATTAATCACCAAAACCACACATAGTGGCAATTATTCTTTCACCCTCTCCCATCTCTCTCTCTCTCTCTCTCTCTCTCTCAAATCCCAGTGATTCAATACACAGATGTTTTTCTACCCATAAGATCCACCCTAGTATGATTCAAGAAGGCTAACAGTTTATTGATTCGGCCAGGTGATAACTTTCTCCTGTAAAAAGGTTTTCAAAAATAACCATCAAATTTCTTTTTATAGTTCTGCGAACATGAAGGCACTGGCCGGTCAAGGGAGATACGTGCTGCACTTGGATTACACCATATAGTTGAATTAATTAAATGTTAACCGGTAACAATCGCACGGGCATTTATATTATTTCCTCCGTTCTAAAATAGATGCCTCGGATTTATCAAAATTTAAATAAATCTAGACACTATTTAGTATATAGATTCATCTAAATTTTAAAAAACTTAAGACACTATTTAGGGACAGAGGGAGTAGTTATTTTTAAAAGACCATCATGCCTCAAGCCATCTCAACCGTCCTTAGCAAACTCCTTGGCTTTAAAGGTTGCATGAGACCACCGATCTAGCACACAAATACTTTCTCCGTTTTAAAATATAAGATGTTTTGGCTTTGTGAAACAAATATATCTAGACTTTCTATAGTATATAGGTTCACTTAGATTTAGAGTGAATTTATACGCTAAAATAAGTCTAAATACATTTTCTTTACAAATCTAAAACATCTTATATTTTAAAACGGAGGAAATAGTTGTTAATAGTTTTGAAGATAATTTAGCACGTCGACATAATATATACTTTGCCGCGTGAGAAAATTTCATTTAGTTTTGACCTATAACTCCAAGAACAAAAAGGCGGTCAAGTCATGTTATGAATAGCAGTTATTTTAACCTGGGCCACGAATTAACATGACCGGTGAGTGATGTCTATGTTTTTTTTCTCAACTTCTGCTTTAAATGTGGATTTGAATGTTTGTGCCATGGTAGACGAATAGAGGCTTCGGTGTCCTCCCTCACGCACGCACGCACGCACGTCTGCACACGCGCACACACACATACACACACACACGCACCCACGCACGCACGACACGCACGCACGGCCAGCACGCACGCACATGCGCACACACACACGCTTAAGTTTGTGTCGGGGCAATTTTATTTGACTCATCTAAAATTCATATGCAGGCCATGTATATCTTCGTATGGGTGTACTAGGTCGAGCCGAGTATACTGCACGTCCTCACCGTCTGATCCTACCTTTTCTGATTACGATCTATATATTTGCATGCCATGTTTTAATTTTTGTTGTTGCTGCTATATACCTTCCGATTTTTGTCTCCCACAGACACACGAGTATACGTGTACGGTGAGTACACCGTACATGTCTAAGCAGACCATACGGGATTCGTATGGTCTTCGATCCTGGCCGTCCATAAGTTTCTGTTTGTCAAAGATTGAAGAGGAGGGAGACATCGAAACAAAAGTGAGACGAATAATATGTCTCGTCATAAATTACTTTCAGATTTTATTTCTACAACTGCGGGTGTGTTCTGTCACGGTATTTCGAGTCCTTCAGACCCTTTGTTGTATTATGATGGTTAATTAATCTTCTTCCATCAGTACTTTGTCATTCCAATTGGGACATGAGCAGTTGACAAATTGTAGAAATAAAACTGGCTAAAGTTTCAACTTCTGCCGTTGTTGCCTAAGAAAACAAAACAGATCTCTTCATTTGATCATTGATGACTCGTCCTAAGATCTTATTACATGTTGCACCACATATACCATCCTAATTCCTGAAGCACCATCAGCAGGGTTTCTTGCAGAAGCATTCTATCATGATGGGGTTAAAGGAGATCATTCGGTGTTAAATTTACCTTAGGATCAACTAGTCTAGAATCATCACGGTAGATCTTTGTCTGTAAAGATCTAGTCGAAAACTGAGAGGGAGAGGGAGATCGGGAGAGAGAGAGAGAGACAAACCTTCGGTGTGGCTCGAGGAGCCCGGGCCGGTGGCCATCGGGGAGGGCGACGGTGTGAGCGTGGGTGAGCGAGGCGGTGGCGTCGGTGGTGCTTCCCGCCACACTGCGCGAGCCCTCTATCGGAAGAGTGTGGGGAGTGGCACACGACGAACCTCGTTGGTTGTGCCACCGGACCCCACCTCTATATATATATATGCGCAGGTGGCAGGGGCCCACCAACCAGAGGGGTTGGACGTCCCCGATCAGGACGTGGTCAAAGGTTCGATCGAGCCGTTGGGCTCGATCGTGTGGAGATCAACCTTACATTCTCCCCCTTGATCTCAACTTTACTCTTAACTTTATACTTTACTTGTTTCATCACGGATTAGTACATAGAGCATGTTTCATCGTCACAGCTCAATTGCCGATAGAATCAGACAGCCACTATATACTTTTCTGTTTTGAAACAAATCCTGTTACTTTTGGGCCTCAGTAGTCCAGGAATCATAGGCTTTCCATTAAACCCATGCCGGCTATGTGTTCCTTGACCACATTGGGTGGTAAGCCTTTCGTTAGCGGACCCGCAAGCATATCCTTTGTCCTTATATGCTCGAGTCTTATAGTTTGATCCTGGACTTTGTCCTTCACAACATAATACTTTATATCTATAGACTTTGTAGCATTACTCGACTTGTTGTTGTGAGCATAGAATACTGCGGACTTGTTGTCACGGTACATCTTTAGTGGCCTGCTGATGCAGTCAACCACTTTCAAGTCGGGTAAAAATTTCTTTAACCATAACGCCTGTCCCATGGCCTCATAACATGCTATAAATTCTGCATACATCGTAGATGATGCAACTATCGACTGTTTGGCGCTTCTCCACAAAATAGCACCTCCTGCGAGAGTAAAGACATACCCTGTCGTGGACTTTCGGTCGTCTTTATCTCCCGCAAAATCTGCATCTGAATACCCTTTTATCTCTAGAGAATCAGATCTTCTATATGTAAGCATGAGGCCTTTTGTGCCTTGCACATAACGCAAAGCTTTCTTTACCATCTTCCAGTGCTCTATGCCTGGATTCTCTTGATATCTACCGAGTACCCCGGTGATGAATGCTAAGTCAGGGCGAGTGCACACTTGTGCATACTGTAAGCTTCCAACAGTCGAAGCATATGGTACTGACTTCATTTGATCGATCTCATATTGATTCTTTGGACATTGGGATTTCCCAAAACTATCGCCCTTGACTATGGGAGCAGGTGTTGAATTACTCGCATGCATATTGTATTTCTTTAAAATCTTTTCACAATACACTTTCTGCGACAGTCCTAACACTCCATTCTTTCTGTCTCGGTGAATTTCTATGCCCAAAACATAAGAAGCTTCACCAAGGTCTTTCATGTCAAAATTTGATGACAAGAACTTCTTTGTCTCTAGTAGTAGACTAACATCACTGCTGGCAAGCAGAATGTCATCCATATACAGAATTAGGAAAATATGTTTCCCACTTTTGAACTTTGCATAAATGCAGTTGTCCTCAACATTTTCTTTGAATCCAAATCTTTTAATGGTATCATTAAACTTTAAATACCACTGCCTAGAGGCTTGCTTTAACCCATAAATGGATTTCTTTAGGCGGCATCCCATATGTTCCTTCCCCTCCATGAAAAAAACCCTTGGGTTGTTTCATGTAAACATTTTCTTCTAAATCTCCATTTGGAAATGCCGTCTTAACATCCATTTGATGCAACTCTAAATCACAATGTGCAACTAGTGCCATGATGATTCTGAAGGAGTCCTTACATGAGACCGGAGAAAAAGTCTCATTGTAATCTACGCCTTCTCTTTGCGTAAAGCCTTTTGTCACAAGTCTAGCTTTGTATTTTTCTACATTCCCATTGGAGTCATACTTTGTTTTGTAGACCCATTTGCATCCTACTATTTTGGCTCCTTTAGGAATTTCCTCTAAGTCCCAAACATTGTTGGAACTCATCGATTTCATTTCATCTTCCATTGCCTCCACCCACTTGGCTGAGTGAGGGCTACTCATGGCTTCTTCATATGAGGTAGGATCGCCCTCCATATGAACTACATTGTAGACTTTGTAAATTTTTTTGAAAATGGCTGGTCTTCGTTCTCTTTTAGACCTTCTGAGTTCATCAGACTCTTGCTCATTTCTAGCCTCGGGTTCAGGCACATTTACAATAGGTGGCTGTTCTGGCTCCCTTTCGTGCTCAACAGTGGGTTCGGGTGGCTCCTGATGGACAAGTTCCGAACTTTCGCCCATTGTTGTCACGTGTGGAGTCACAACAGGTGCCGGCACCACAACCTCAGGGGTTATAGATGGTGGCACAACAGGTAGCGAGAAAAATGGCTCCTGAGTCATCGGATTAGGTGCATGCACCCTCTTCTCCTCAAGATCAATTTTTCCTAGCTACCGTGCTCCCCCTCACCAATTCGTCCTCCAAGAAAACTGCATGTCTTGTTTCTATAAACTTTGTGTATATGTCGGGACAGTAGAAACGATAGCCTTTTGACTTATCTAGGTAGCCAATAAAGTGGCAAGATACTGTTTTGGGGTCTAACTTTGCAATGTTTGGATTGAAAACTTTTGCCTCAGCTGGGCTCCCCCAGACCCTCAAGTGGTGCAGAGAGGGGACTCTGCCTGTCCACATTTCATACAGTGTTTTGGGCACCGACTTACTTGGTACTCTGTTGAGAATGTGAATGGCGGTTTTAAGCGCCTCCATCCACAATCCCAATGGGAGGGTGGAGTAGCTCATCATGTTGCGCACCATATCCATAAGGGTACGGTTACGCCTTTCAGCTACTCCGTTTTGTTGAGGTTCACCCGACATAGAATACTAGGCAACTATTCCATTTTCCTGCAGGAACCTTGCAAAGGGTCCTGGTACTTGACCATATGGAGTATGCCGATCGTAGTACTCCCCCCCACGATCGGACCAAACTATCTTAATTCTTTTATCATGCTGATTTTCTACTTCAGCTTTGAAAATTTTAAATTTATCCAATGCTTCAGATCTTTCTTTAATTGGATAAATATAACCATACCGGGAGTGATCATCCGTGAATGTTATGAATGAATCATAACCATCCACGCTTTTCACCGGAAACGGTCCACAAATATCCGTGTGGATTATTTCTAGTGTAGCTATGCTTCGGTTTGCACCCTTTTTAATTTGTTTGACATACTTTCCTTTAATGCAATCTATGCATTGTTCTATGTCGGAGAACTCTAACGGAGGAAGAATGTCATTTTTAACGAGGCTTTCTATTCTTCCCCTCGAAATATGACCTAATCTGCAGTGCCATAACTTCGATGAGTCAAGAGTTCGCTTTCTTTTCTTTTGTTCTTTGTTCGACAAGGGAACTTGTTTGCTCACATCACACACAGAAAACACTTCCTCATGCAAGGATAATAAAGCTTGTCATGTAGTGAAGCTACACCCACACAAGTATCTTTAAAAACATATGGCACACTTGCCATGTCCGTACGGGATACACTTATCAAGTTTCTGTGTAATGAAGGCTTTTAGTCTTTTCTATGTCCCATTTTCTGGGGACATGCTATAATTGACAACAAAAGGTGTTAAACTGTTGAGGTAGTGCAGCCATCACCAAGTGAACAAGAAGTGCAGCCTTTAGCTCCAAATCAGCATCCATGGGCTTAAGCTTAGCTGCCATGTTGCTCATCTGGAGTCTCTTATGCCATGTGCACCTTCATTGCACCTTTCTGTCACCAGCTGTTTCAGCAGGTGGTGCAACTTTTGTCGGTATTAAACATCTTTTGGTTCTCTAAGGTATATGCCATCTCCAATAGAGCATGGCACCTTTTGTTTTCCTGCCATGCAACATCATCATCTTTTCTTCTTTAAACCACAATGATGTGTAACCATAACAACAATTGCATGCATTAATCCAACGTTGGTATAAATTAAAACATACAACTGTTTATGCAATTAAATCTATATCACCGTTGGGCAGATAATAGAGATAAATGCACATATTATTGCAACAAAACATGATCATGTTATTAATAACGTTGGTCATAAAATAATAGAACCACAATTGTTTCCATAATCACTTTAATATACTTTTAGAATTTAATTCTCACTTGAAACCTTTAATAAATCGTTTTAACTATTTACATAGATAAAAGCACCTTTTAACATAAAATAACAAATCATGATCATGCTATTAATAACGTTGGTTATATAATAACAGAATCATAATCACATTTTAATATCACTTTATCACATCTTTTGAAAAATTTATTATCACTTTATTGCATTTAAGCAATAACTTTAACAATTTGCAGCGGAATATGAATATAAAATTCATGAACTTTTATACTTTATAGAAATATACTTTCACTTTTATATTTTTCTAAACAAATTTTCGTTGGAACAATTTGAATAGAAAAAACTTCTTCTTTTGCTTTTAAGCAATTTCTTTTAATTATTTTGCAGTGGAAAACATGAATAAAATTCATAAAATTTTAATCTTTGCAAAAAATATTTCTGTCACTTTGGAATTCTCTAAACAAATCTTCGTTTGAATAATTTGAATAGATAAAACTATATGAAAATTTGCTCAAAAACTGAACAAAAAACATCAAAAACTGTTCTGTAAAAAAAAACATCAAAAAATTGTGCTGTGTAATGTGCCTGGGCGGCAAACAGCGGCCCGCCCACGCCTGTGCGGCGCTTAACGCCCCTCGGCCCGCATCAGCCCATGGCCGACATCATCCTCTGTGCTCACTGTTTGTAGCGCGCGGGCGACGCCCTTCTGGCCCAGCAGAGGCCTTCCAGCGGCCCATGGCCCCAGCGCCGCCCTAGGCAGCCCTTCCTGGCCGTCCGATCCAGATGAGGACATCTGACGGTCGCCCGCGCACATCGCCGGGTCAAAACCGACCCCGGTCGCCTCCAGGCGTAACCCTAGCCCTCATTTCCCCCTTCCCCGTCTCTGTTCCGTGGCGGCGGCTGGAGCCACCGAGCACTCGCGCCCGGCGCCCCGCCGGCGACGGCACAGAGGCGGCTGGCGTAGCTTTCCCCACCTCCCCTCTCTGTTTCTCCTCTTCCCCGCCTCTCCAGCTCTGTCACGCGTGGAGGAGCCGGAGCACCCGCTCGGTGCGGTGATGCAGAGGAGGCGGCGTCGTTGCTGGTCCCTTCGTCAGTCACGCGTTCCCCTTGCGGTGAGCGTGCTGCCGTCGAACGGGCTAGCTGCGGTGCCTTTTGAGCACGGCGGCGGTGAGGAAGGGAAGACCCGAAGGCCCCCTTCCGCCCCTTCACGCCGGCATCCGCGTGGTTTGGTGGTGCCCCCGTCGGCCCAACGGCCGGCGACGAGCCTTTGCCCCCGAAAGGGTCACTCCCTTTCGGCCGTGGCGGAGGCAGGGTGCCCCCTCCACTGCCTGTTCTTCCTCCGATGGCTCGGCTTGCCGATGCCCGTCGGTTGGAGAGGAACCACGCGGCCCGATGGCGGCGCTCTTTGCCGGCGAGCACGAGGCTGCCAGGTAAGGTTATACCCTTCCCCTTCTCTCTGTTAGGATTAGGGTTCGGGATTTCTTCTCCTTTTCTTTTCGGGATTTGGGGATTTCTTTTGGGGATGAACTCAGGATGAACTAGGGTTTTGAAATCGAAACTTTTCTGTGATTTATTTCTACCGGAAAAAATCTAGAGCCTAGAAGCGCTCTGATACCAATGTTAAATTTACCTTAGGATCAACTAGTCTAGAATCATCACGGTAGATCTTTGTCTGTAAAGATCTAGTCGAAAACTGAGAGGGAGAGGGAGATCGGGAGAGAGAGAGAGAGAGAGAGACAAACCTTCGGTGTGGCTCGAGGAGCCCGAGCCGGTGGCCATCGGGGAGGGCGACGGTGTGAGCGTGGGTGAGCGAGGCGGTGGCGTCGGTGGTGCTTCCCGCCACACTGCGCGAGCCCTCGATCGGAAGGGCGTGGGGAGTGGCACACGACGAACCTCGTTGGTTGTGCCACCGGACCCCACCTCTATATATATATGCGCAGGTGGCAGGGGTCCACCAACCAGAGGGGTTGGACGTCCCCGATCAGGACGTGGTCAAAGGTTCGGTCGAGCCGTTGGACTCGATCGTGTGGAGATCAACCTTACATTCGGCACTCCCCGGTGTCGAAGCCCTTGTTGTGGCATGCCTGGACGCACGCGTCGGACGAGCAGTAGAAGGTGAAGTAGGTCTTGCTGAACTCGGTGCAGGTCTTGGCTTCAGATCCTAGAGTAAAAGAAGAAAAACATCAGATTGATTTTATTATTTTGCACCATATATGGAGTATGAATGACCATGAAAAAAACAGAACACTGAGAAAGTGTCATATTGTTCAGATAGATGATATTTTTCAGGCAAGGCTTACCAGGAAGTAAGAGGAGTGGCATGAGCAGCAGTAAGCACAAGCATGGCACCTTGACCTTGAGCTTAAGCTTGAGTACACCCATGTCTCCGGGAACAAACACTCAATGAAGAAAGGAAGGGAGGAAGGGAGCCAGACCAGAGGAGAAGGTGCAGATCCAAATAGGTTAATGGCAGTAACATCTCTTTTTATAGCCATTGACCTTACAAAAAGACAAAACAGAAAAGGTGAGCATGATGCTGCAATTGCACCTGGATGATGCAATGATGTGCTGTACTACGCTGGAAAACACTCTTGGAACTCTGACTGAATAAATATGGATCATTTATAAGTCTAGATACTACAGAAAAGGTTGTGTATGATGCAATTATACATCTGGAAGACTGCAATGCTGTCCTGTATACATTGAAAAAACAGCTGAAACTTGACCGGGTCATTTTCTTTTAAGAGGTGAAGAAATATATAGTACTCGGGCTATAAAAATGTTTGTGCCTAACAGGGATTGTACTTTCAATGGTCAAGTAACGCTAGAGATAGATTGACATGCAAACATTGCAGAAGATATAAACCCATCACAGCAGTAATATCCATATCTCTGCATTTGTAGCCTGTTCTCGTTGATCGATTCCAGTAATATGAGATACAAAAGGCACCAGTCTCTCCTTATTCAGACCAAGAACACATATCATCAGCACAGAGGACGATCAAGAGCTCGTTGATGCTCATCAGGATTAACCCGAGTAGGGCGGGCTATTACTATCGCAAAAAAAATTTTGCGAAAAATTGCAATTTTATTACCTTTACATCACCTTAGGTGAATTCTTTGTTGATCTGGCCGTCACAGCAAAAAATATATATAGTTCCTTGAACACACACAAAAAAGATTCTTCCACCCTATCTAAAGGTATTACTGCTCCACATCAAACAAAACACACCTATTTCCACTGAAACAACAGCATTGCATCTAAAAGGTAATTCTGTTGGCTAAAAGGTTACATGACACCCTCTGATTTAGCCCGGTCTCGAGCATCCACCAGGAAGTAAGAACTTGTAGCTGTCCGCGTTCCTGATCAGATAGGAAGGCAGATGAACAGCGGATGCCGACCTCGGTATCGGTCCCATCTTCTTGAAGAGATCCCCAAATGTGTACTCTTCAGGTAGCATGTCAAACAGGTTCTCCCCGTTGCATATGACCCTCTGGATCCTCTCTGGGTCCAGGAAGCTTTCCTGTCTCACCCGGTCTGCATGGCTATATGCCTTCATCTTGAAAGCAAACTCCTTGATCTCCCTGAAGCAGAAGCTGCAATGCCATCCCGCGTCAGCCAGCATCAGGTCGGTCTGGCGGGAGTGGCGATACTTTGTGCCCTCAGTGAACACGTGCGCTGTCGCTCTCCAGCTGTTGTGATCCACAGGAAACTCAAAGGAGTACATGTAATTTTTTAGCTCGAGATGCATGATTGGCGGTATTCCATCACACCACTTCAGCAACTGCACAGTTTCAGGACTGGGGATCTCATCAGCATCAGCCATTATCAGCACATCCCCCACAGCAACGCCTGATCTTCTTAGCAGGTTGTTAAGCGCACGGCGGTGACCGGCCTCTACAAGGAAGGGCATCCGGCGAGATTCAGGATCCAAATCTCCAATTGGAAGCATGTCATAGACGATCTTTGAGCTAGCAAATGCGAAACGGTTGATGTTTTCAAAGAAGGAGAGTGACTTTGGGATGCCAGTGAAGGTCGCATTCGCCTCAAGGATGACAAACCTGTCAACATATGGAAAGAGCTCGCGGTAGCGGATTTCCAGAATATCGAGTTCATTGCTGAATAGGACGGCATCAAAGACACGGCGAGGGGAAGGAAGGATGCCCCAGCCATGGAGCTGACATAGCTGTTGCATGGACGTATTGGGGGCATAGTAGTGCGGGATACGGATGAAAGGCTTAGGTGGTGTGTCCCACAGCGGCCGCAGAAGGTAGGAGATACTCTGGAAGTACTGGGTGACAGCAATAACAGAAACTGAAAGAACTAGAACAAAGGGTATCAGGAACTTGAAAGCTAGAGTGCTTTTTCGTCTAGTTACAGAAGGCTGATTCTTCGAGTTTCCAGCCATGCGACAGGCTTGTGTGTATGACAAAGAAAGAAGTGAGCCGGTCTTTGAGAAGCATAGGAGAGTGCCTTTCTGGGGAAAACTGCAATGTTGGAAGCTGAATGTAACCTGCATTATGCAAGAGAGAGCAGAAAATAAGTAAACAAGGAAAGCAAAGTGGTACAAGAACTACCATGCAACATCAATTACCAAAAATATACATATGGGTAAGATTCTCAATGCACAAAGGAGAGCCATGTACTGAGTTACAGCTACAAGAGGGCTCTTTCAAATCTGTGACGCAACTGACTTGCTCTTTGGATGTACATACATGTAGGATATGACATGGAACCGTGAAAATGATATACGCCTAGACAAATGAGTGACTATTACATCATCCAAATAAGTATATAAATAAAAGAGCAGCATAATACCAGAACCAGCAAGCATCTATGGTCACACAACTCCTGTCAGAAAATCTTAAGAAGCATGATCTAACTGCTCGTGCTGCCAACAGCATAGCTACCCTACCAACCATAGAAGTACTATACAAAAATTTCAGACAACTACGATCTCTCGTGGGATGATATCTATGCCCGGTTGCCAACTGCAAGAAAGATGACAAAACAGCATTGTGTGCACATCTAAAGAGCAAGACTTGAAGTGCCATAACAAAGTAAACCAGACTTGCACATGATCAGTCTGAAACTGCCATCCGAGCATCAGTCTGAAACTTCCCAAATCAGAGTGAAACTGCACGCGGATCACACAGACATATGGCATCACTTGTCACAACGAATTCCTCCATTATTTGTTTCTTTAGAGCAAACAGCATTATAAATAAACATTTATACAGAAGACGCCTGGCTGAAAAAACAACAGCGGTCACCCCCCCAGCCCGCCCCGCCGCCACAGACCTACCCCGCCGGTGGCACGAATCCGCTCCAAAATCGGCACCAAATCCAACCAACCAAACCCACGCTGATTGCCGCAACCCCTAAAGATCCTTCAGCGGGAATATCTCGAAGCAGAACGGGGTAGCCGTACCGGAATGTCGAGGGACAGAGGTGGCGGAGCGGCCTCTTACCTCAGGGAAGAAGACGGCGGCGTTGACGAAGACAAAGACGAAGACGAAGACGGGAAGCTGACGCCTTTGGACGGCACATGGCGCGCTCCGCTATCTGCTCTCGTCTAATCAAAGACAGGCTCCATGGATCTCTCTCTCCCAACCTTGTCCTCGTCCATTGCTAAAATTAGGCGGGCAGGCGACGCCGACCGGCCAGGAGAACCCAACGTGCAGCGGAGCGTGCTTGAGTGGATTCGCTTTTGCTTTTTCGTGGGATTGGGATATGCGATGCGGTGCGCCGGTGCCCCTGCCCAAGGAGGAGGATTTTTGCTTTGCCACTCCACTTCCTTGGGATTGGAAGGAGGAACACGAGGTGGCTGCGTGGTTTGCAGGCGGCAGTGTCAAAAAATAAAAAACTCACCAAAAGAAATAAAAGTACAAATAAATCATCGGACCTCCTAATACATGGTCGATCCATCCAACGGAACTAAACGGGAATATTTTTTTAATGACTATTATTCTCCTCTTACTGAGGCTTGTCAAAGAACTTCCAAGTGTATTAGATGTCGCAGATTGTTTAAATTTATATTTATTTATATAAAACATGTCTACTTATATTTTTTGAAAGGAGTATATATTAATATCACGAAGATATCAAATACACTAAGGCCCCGTTTGGAAGCTTAGTATTTTCTCAGTTTTTAAGAGATACCGTGGTTTTCAAGAATAATCTGGTATTGAAAAAACTGAGGTGTTTGGATGCAAGGAAAACTGTGGTTTAAGATATCGTGGTATCCCCCAAAACGTATTTTTTTCTCAGTATTAGAAAATCTGCTCCGGACTTCTTTTTTCTAAAACCGAGAAACGCTCGCTTGTGGTTTCTATCGATACCTCTCTCCCCGTCTTCTTCTCCATTGGCGGCGACGCCCCCAGCCATGGAGAAACCAATATCATCAACTGGAAAAGGCTCATCAAGCGGAAAAGGTTAACCCTTCTCTGTTTCAATTTCGTTCTAGGCAGTCGATGGATGATCTCTCCACTTCCAGTGCCATCTATGGCATGTTATTTTCCGTCCTCCAATGCCCACACCTGCTAATCTATTCCAGGCTTTCGGCCAGGTTTGGCACCTCCGCTGGGCATCCAAATTCTTGGCCTAGGTCTTGTGTGATCTACGTCCTAGTTGCATCAATCGGTCCCAAACTTGTAGATATGTCTAGAGCCCTAGATCCATCGATGTGTTGAATATGTTGGAGTGCAGTTTTAGGAAAGGTGAGGCTATACGTACTGGCCAGGTACTCCAGCACCATGGCGGCCGGGGCGCTGCTTTTACTATGTATAGGATCGAGTCAAGAGTTTGGAGCATGCATGTCGGCAAGATGAGATGGTATATCAGTACATTAGTACAGTTCAAGAAAGAGAGAAAGATGCGTGTGTGCACATCGCACCAGCAGATATAGGTGATTGTGGATTCACGTTAGATACCATGCAATATATGTAATCGATTCCTGTTACATGTAACGTTCATAGCAGCCAAAAATCATTATTCATTCTATCTATCTAGCTAGCTGTTGGGTTCAATCACTACACTAATCCAGTTTTAACTAAATAGTTGTTTGAACATGTGCTGGTCAGAGGGAGGTTACATACTATTTATAAGTCTGCAATAGCATGTAACAGATTGTTGCTGGCAACCTCAAGTGTGTTTATATTCTGTATGTAAGTTGAGCATATTCATATCTTCACTTTTATTGCGACTGATTGCAGATAAGAAGAACAGGGCAACTTGGACAAATGCTCAAACAGCTTTTCTAGTATTTATGATGAAAGAGTATGCAGATGCCGGGAAGTTTCGTGGCCAAAACGGGTGGGCGAAGGAAGGATGGAACGCTATGACGCACCGTTTAAATTTGAAGCACCCTGGAGCTGATTTCACCAAGCAGCAGGTGAAAGATAGAGAACAAAGGCTCAAACAGGATCATAATGTGGTCAGGTCCATTTTAGAAAAGAGTGGCTTTGGTTGGGATCCTGAGAAGGGAGTTCCAACAGCCCCAGATGAAAAATGGGATGAGTTGTTCAATGCTCAGAGAAAGTGGAGATTCAAAGCATTCCCACACTACGATGTTTTGTATGAAATTTATGAAGGTTTGTTCTCTAAATAACTATAAATAAAAACATGGTCTTCTATGATGATACTTACAATTTACTTACTTTCTATTTAGGTAAAATAACATCAGGGAGGCGTTGCAAAAGGACAACAGATAATATTGACGAGAAGTATAATATCCCTGATTATCCGGAACATGAAAGCTATACAAATGAAGTTCTAAGGGATAGTGGGCTCGATTCACCTTAGCCAACACTGTCAGCTCCAGGATCATCCATGCCCGGATATGACTAGAATAGCAATGTATATGGTGATGATGTTGATTTGTCATATGGTGGATATACAGAACCCGTCGGAAGTACTGGACAACAATTTTCAGCAGCAGAAGATCAGAGTTGTGTGGAATCACCTCGGAAGAAGAGGCTTCGGGATTCAAAAGGATCCTCGGAAGAAGAGGCTTCGGGATTCAAAAGGATCAGATGGAGGAAGTGAGAAAACTAAGTCTAAAAAAAGGCAAGGACGCTATGTTAGAAAACTTGGTTTCTGTTAGGGAAGAAGAACTTAAGACTTATAAAGAAATGAAGACGAAGCAAATTGATAGCTACAAGGACATCAAGATGGCACAAATGGAAAGAAATGATCCGAAAAATGACCCATATGGCATGCCCAACTGCATTCAGAAACTAAAAACATTGGGACTCCCACCAAGTGAACAGTACAAGGTGATCAACCATCTCAAAGAAGATATGCTAAACCGTCAAACTTTCATGGAAGTGGAGGCTGATGTTCTTGATGAGATTATAAAAGAAGTGGTAAAAGGGTAGGTGTGAAGGTTCCCGAAGTACGACTTAGTGAAGTATTATGAAATAATGGTACTGTTTTTTAATTATACATTTCTCATATCCCATGAATCCTTGTCTATTAGCTACTCATGTTTGGTTGCTACTCTATATTTTGCTTCTATGCACGCACTGTTTAGCACTCTAAAGTTGTAATGTTTATTTTATTCATCATACTTCCGAGTACAAATAACATTATGATAATAAGTGAAAGACTACATAAAATTATGGAAAAATAAACTCATGTTGTATTTCTTCTATTCCGTGTGAGATAGTTTTGGTAGTCTTCCCACATTGCATTAGCTATTTCATCCCTTTTTTCCCTACCTAGTGCTCGCCGATCATTGAGAGATTGTATGTCGCTTGTATACTGCTTATCTCCACTAGGAACATCAATTATTTTTATTGGGTCAATATCTGATTCAACTTGATCCAGCCATGCTTCACCGCCCTGATTATTGCAAATAAAATTATGAAGAACACAACATGCTATTACAATTTCTGCTTGTGAGTCGATGGGGTATTGGGTAGCACACTTCAGCATTGGAAAACGCTTCTTCAACACACCAATGATACGCTCAATATGATTACGAAGTTGTGCATGCCTCAAATTGAATAGCTCTTGAGGGTTTTGTGGCCGTTGATGGCTTCTTCCTTGCTCCTGCAAATGGTACCTCACATTGCGATAAGGTGCGATGAAGTTAGGTGTGTTCGCATAACCCGCATCCACCAAATAAAACTTCCCTTCAGGGACATAGAAATTGTTTTGAAGTGCATCTTGTAGCACTCGAGCGTCAGAAGCCGAACCTTCCCATCCGACACTGACATGAACAAAATGATTTTCAAAATCGCATGCAACCATGACATTTTGTGACAATGTTCCCTTTCTATTACGGTAAGGATCTTGCTCTTTTGGAGACATACTAATCGGAATATGTGTTTCATCTATGGCTCCAATGCAATTCTAGAGACAAGAAAAACATATGGTGAGTAATGTATGTCACTCAAATGTATATATAACCACTATCAATAAATTTAGAATGATACAATACATGTAATACCTTGAAATATGGCATAAATTTTGGGTTGCTCGCTACTTTGAAAGGAACATTAATTGAAGGTAGCCGTATTACACTTCCGGACAGTTTCATGAGTGCATGCAAAACAATATTGAAATATCGACTGATGGTCTCACCACTATGCTGAAATTGTCCTTGAAGCGTACGGTTGCTCGCATTCTTTGATACGGCATACAAGAATATTGCTACTTGTTCTTCCACAGAGACACAATCTGTATCTCTTAGACAACATCTCTCCCGTAGGCACTCAACTAGGTTATGAAAGATATGCTTCTCCATCCGGAAATATCTTTTGCATCTCAACTCATGGCCATCTAGAACTTCCTTCACATACAGATCTCCCGTAAGGATGGAAGTATGAATACGAGTGCGATGGGCTGAGCTTCTATCGACATACAAAGCTTTTATGATGGCCAATTCTTCATCTTCTCTACGTTTACGCATCAAAAAGTTTCCCCACATTGTTAAAAATATTTGATTGATAATCGAACACACCTGCAAACATGTTACATATCACATCTCTTGTGTAAGAAATTAAACATTAATTTTTTATCACATTAGATCCCCGCATCTACCAAACGTCAACCTAACCTTCTGATCCCAAGAAAGAATAGACAGCAAAGAAAAAAAATAGATCACTACGTATATGTATAAATATACATGCTCCGGCTGGCTCCGACGGCCACACCGGCGAACTCACAATCCTCTGATGCACCTGCACCGGCCGACGGCAAGCCAGCGAACTGGTTAAAAGGGAGATGAAGTCTGATGCACCTACATAGTTCCATGCGATTGGTCGATTTATATATAGCCGTGTTTGCTCAAGCATGCAAAGCTAGCGGCTGATGCAACAAGCATGCATGTGAATGTCGGTCAAGATGAATCTACATGCAATCGTAAGAACCGGTCAAAATCTTTCCAGAAAACAGAACTAGCCAAAC
Organism: Avena sativa; assembly: GCA_916181665.1. Classification (NCBI taxonomy): domain Eukaryota; kingdom Viridiplantae; phylum Streptophyta; class Magnoliopsida; order Poales; family Poaceae; genus Avena; species Avena sativa. Next base: position 68,618,482 of record OV702297.1, read on the forward strand.
GCCTCTCTGTTTTGCCTAAACTAAGAAAAACATTGGTTTTAGAAAACTGGAGTATTCGGTAGCCAGGCACCAAAATATTGTGGTTTTAGAATACCATGGTTTAGAAAAAACTGAGCTGCCAAACTAAGCCTAAGTCTCTTCCTCAAAAAAAAAAACTACACCCGACCTCTACAAGAACGCATGTCCTAGCGGCCTTATGGATACACACGGCTCAGAAAAAGAAAGAATAATTGCAAAAAAGAAAAGTCCCGCTATAGAGAACTATTCCTCATAGCAACGACACTGACTTCACCAGAACAACACCAGTAGTCCACCACTCTAATAACAACGCCTTTAAAAGAAAATAGTGCACAAGCGTCGTCATTGCCCGATCAAAGATCATATGTTTTCATCCTGGAGAAAGTCCTTTCTCGCAAAACAATGTCTTCAATACGGTCATTGCCAGCCATAACCAGTTAAGGTCAGACCTTAGATTTTCACCTTGCAAGGTAAGACCGGGAACTCCTCATGTGTTGTCTCCCCCCTCCCCCCACACACAAACAGTCGCTGCTGCAAGTCACAGATCCCGCAGCCAGTTCGTCGTCCCCACAAAGACTCCAATCACCATCGCCGCTCTCATATTTCCGTTTTACTGACATTCTCCGCATCTAACTTCACCATGGCTCGTTACATGGCACTTGGTGGAAACAAACAACAGAGCTTCACAACGTACCCGCTAAAACCAAACGGCCAGAAAAACAAAGTATGCACGACCGAGTACCTTCCGATCCAGCAATCTCCATGCCTAATGCGCCTATGAGAGTTCGCCGACTGAGCCTTCCCTAATCCGCCTCTCCAGGGTAGATCAACGAGTACAAGCAATAAGCAGATCTTTGTCTTCACGCCGACGGAACCCTAGGACCGACCGCCATTATTGGATAGAACAACAGGCCCCCACGCCGCCGTCCGCCCCCTCCGACGAAAGAGGAGACAAGCCTGCAATACCCATGTGTCACTGTCGGTCCGCCGGCCCGAGAAAGAAACATTGTGTCGCCTCTCCACGCACCTTCAGGCAACCAAAAGGTCGCGCCGATGGCGGATCTAGGCGGAGACTTACGACCACAGCCGCCACACCTTATGCCGATACCCGATGGGTAAGCCGCCGCCACAACGATCCGGGCACCGGCCCAGCCTCTGCAAGCAGCTGACCTCCATGATCGGATCTCACGCCTAGGGAGCAGCCACCGTCGCCACACGACCAGGGGTGCTGCCCTGGCCGCCGCGCGCATCTAAAGCACCAGCGTCGACCCTAGCCACCACCAACGAACAACCATCGTGATCTGCGCTCCCTGGCCCCTTCGGCGTCGGGCCTGCCACCACCGCGGTCGGCATCGGCGGCAGCGGCGAAAGGGTGGTAGATCGAAGAGGGAGGGTTGGCGGCGGGATCAGGGACCCCCCCGGCGGCGCCCTAGGGTGTGCCATGGGAGGGGTGTTTTTCTCGTACATGAGGGGATGTCTAAATACATATATATTTAGATAATTTGCGACATCTTTTTTCAGACGGATTAAGTACAAAACTTTTCCCAAAGTCAAAGGCAGTAGATAATAACCATAATAACATCAGAAACATAATCTTTACATTTTCTTATCCCCCTTAAAGAAGAAGTCCTTCAGACCTTTTTTTACATTTGAAACTCCATGATACGTTTTATTCCCAAAAATTGTTGCCCGTGTATTGGGTCTTCTCCTAAACCTTTCTTTCTTGAGAAACCCGCTAAACCTTAGAAGTTAGAACCCTACTCTTTCACTAGTAGACAACAGACTATTCGTTCGCGCCCCCTAACAACATTAGTCCTGGTTGCGCCATGAAGCGGGACTAATGCTAGCACGCGTCCCGGTTCGAACGGGCACGGTGGCCAGAGGCATGCGTCCCGGTTCGTAAGGGGTCATGTGTCCCGGTTTGTAACACAAACCGGGACTAAATGTTGGGTGTTAGCCACGTGGCGTGGCACACACCTTTAGTCCCGGTTTGTGTTACAAACCGGGACGTATTGATCTCGCCCTCTATAAATACGACGCCCCAGCCCTCTGCCTCTTCTATGTTTTTTCTTGATGGAAGGTGTGAGAGGTGTGCTAGTTTATTTTTTTCCTATGCATGCATTCAAGGTGTTTGATGAAATGTTTGAGTGAATGATCCTGTTCAATTTCTCACAGAACAAAAATATAGAAGGTGTCCAAGACGCACTTGAGCTTTCTCCTCTTTATCTCCCTCGATCGAGGTTAGCAATCTTATCTTTTTTCTGTCATTGATACAATGCATGTGTCGATGTAAATTGGTCATTTCACTATTTATGATGTCCTGTTTTTGATAAACTTACTTATATGATGCAGATGAACGGTCAGGAATGGATGTACGGTGACCGGCGTGTACCCGAGTACATTAAAGGCGTGGATAAATTTATCGATGTGGCTACGGCAAACAAAGAGAATGGTTTTATACGTTGTCCATGTGTTCACTGTTGGAACAACAAGGAGTACTATTCCTCGAAAATCATTCGCGGCCACCTGGTTATGAAAGGTTTCATGGCTAACTATAAGTGCTGGACCAAGCACGGGGAAAGAGGGGTTATGATGGAAGACGGTGAAGAAGAAGATGATGATAACAACTATCATCATATGTTTTCTGAATACAGTGATACTGCAATGGAAGACAATGAAGAGGAAGGAGGTGAAGAACGGGCATCAGATGAGCCCGCTGATGAATTTGGTAGGGTCATTTCTGATGCAAAGCGAGACTGTGAAACAGAAAATGAGAAGTTGAAGTTAAAGGGCATGTTAGAAGATCACAAGAAATTGTTGTACCCAAATTGTGAAGATGGCAGTACAAAGCTCGGTACCACACTGGAATTGCTGCGATGGAAGGCAGAGTGTGGTCTAACTGACTTCTCATTTGAAAAGATGCTGAAAATAATGAAGCCAAAGTTTCCAAAACATAACGAACTTCCCGAGAGTACCTACGAAGCAAAGAAGACTCTCTGTCCTCTAGGATTAGATGTGCAGAAGATACATGCATGCATTAATGACTACATCCTCTACCGCGGTAAGGAGTATGAGAATTTAGATAAATGCCCGGTATGCAATGCATTGCGGTATAAGATCAGACGAGATGACCCTGGTGATGTTGAGGGAGAGCCCCTCCGGAAGAGGGTTCCTGCTAAGGTTATGTGGTATGCTCCTATAATACCAAGGTTGAAACGCATGTTCAGAAACAAAGAGCATGCCAGGTTGTTGCGATGGCACAAAGAAGACCGTAAGAAAGACGGGAAGTTGAGACACCCTGCTGATGGGTCACAGTGGAGAAAAATAGAGAGAGACTTCCCAGACTTTGCAGGTGACGCAAGGAACTTATGGTTTGGTCTAAGTACGGATGGCATGAATCCTTTTGGGGAGAAGAGCTGCAATCACAGCACCTGGCCTGTGACTCTATGTATCTACAACCTTCCTCCTTGGTTGTGCATGAAGCGTAAGTTCATTATGATGCCAGTGCTCATCCAAGGCCCGAAGCAACCGGGCAACGACATTGATGTGTACCTTAGGCCATTAGTTGAAGAACTCTTGCAGCTGTGGGGCAAACCAGGTGTACATGCGTGGGATGAGAACAAACAGGAGCCATTTGACCTACGAGGGTTGCTTTTCGTAACCACCAATGATTAACCTGCTCTTAGTAACCTTTCAGGACAGACAAACAAGGGATATAAGGCATGCACGCACTGTTTAGATAAGACTGAAGGTACATATTTGCATAAATACAAGAAGTTTGTGTACCTGGCGAATCGATGATTTCTTCTGACCAATCATCCCGTAAGAAAAAAAGGCAAGCATTTCAAAGGTGAGGCAGATCACCGGAAGAAGCCTGAACTCCCTGCTGGTGATGATGTATTTGGTATGGTCAAGGACGTAGAAGTAATCTTTGGAAAGGGTCCCGGCGGTCAATCAGTTCCGAACGACGTCGCTACAGGACACGCACCCATGTGGAAGAAGAAATCTATATTTTGGGAGCTGCCATATTGGAAATTCCTACGTGTCCGCTCTTCAATCGACGTGATGCACGTGACGAAGAATCTTTGCATGAACCTGCTAGGATTCCTAGGCGTGTATGGGAAGACAAAAGATACACCAGAAGCATGGGAGGACCAACAAATTATGAAAGACCCAAAGAACATGCATACACAGAACAAGACGGATAAAGGGCGTCACTTAAGTCGTGCCAGCTATGCTCTTACCAAAGTAGAGAAGGAAATCTTTTTTGAAGTCCTTTACAGTATCAAGGTGACGTCTGGCTTCTCATCTAATATAAAGGGGATAATAAATATGACAGAGAAAAAGTTCTAAAACCTGAAGTCTCATGACTGTCATGTGATTATGACGCAGTTGCTTCCGATTGCATTGAGGGGGCTTCTACGAGAAAATGTTCGAGTACCCATTGTGAAGCTGTGTGCATTCCTCAATGCAATATCTCAGAAGGTAATCAATCCAGATATTCTGCCAAGGTTACAGAAGGATGTGGTACAATGTCTTGTTAGTTTTGAGTTGGTGTTCGCACCGTCCTTCTTCAATATTATGACGCATCTCCTGGTTCACCTAGTGGAAGAGATTGCCATTCTCGGTCCTGTATTTCTGCACAATATGTTCCCCTTTGAGAGGTTCATGGGAGTCTTAAAGAAATATGTTCATAACCGTGCTAGACCATAAGGAAGCATCTCCAAGGGATATGGAACAGAGGAGGTCAATGAGTTTTGTGTTGACTTTATTTCTGACCTTAAGCCGATTGGTGTTTCTGACTCGCGGCATGAGGGAAGACTAAGTGGAAAAGGCACGCTGGGAAAGAAAGCAATGATATGTAGGGACGGGGATTCTTTCACTAAAGCACACTATACAGTTCTACATAATTCCACCTTGGCAGCTCCGTATATCGAGGAACACAAGAATATTGTACGCTCCAAAAACCCGGGGAAGCCTGACTCATGGATTACAGATGAACACATGAAGTCTTTTGGTGGTTGGATGCGGACACATCTCTTGAATGACACCACTGTTGGAGATGAGCTATACTTGTTGGCCGCATCACCATCTTCTACTATATTGAATTTCCAAGGGTATGATATAAATGGGAATACATTCTACACGATCGCCCAAGATAAAAAGAGCACCAACCAAAATAGTGGTGTCTGCTTTGATGCAACGGAAGAGAATGGGCAAACGGACACATACTATGGTTACATAGAGGAGATATGAGAACTAGACTATGGAGTCTCTTTTAAGGTCCCTTTGTTTCGCTGCAAATGGGTCAACCTGAATGGGGAAGGGGTAAAGATAGACCAGTTGTACGGAATGACAACAGTGGATCTCAACAATCTTGGTTATAGAGATGAACCATTCTTCCTATCCAATGATGTGTCTCAGGTTTTCTATGTGAAGGACATGTCCTCTAGACCAAAAAAAAGAAAAAATATGCAAACGAATACATCATATGATGAGCCAAAGCGTCACATAGTTCTTTCAGGGAAAAGAAACATCGTGGGAATCGAGGACAAGACAGACATGTCAGAAGATTATAATAAGTTTGATGAAATTCCGTCCTTCATAGTGAAAACTGACCCAAGCATTCCATTAAGTAAAGAAGATGCTCCATGGTTACGTCTGAAGCGATCATAAGGAAGGACATATGCCAAGAAGTTCATGCTTATATTGTGTACCTCTAGTTCATGTCTGGCCGGTCGGCTGCATATTGTGAACCTAAATGTCATGAGACATGATAGCTCATTTTGTGAAGGATATCTTATGATGTTTGCAATTTTCCAAGTTTAATAAATGTATTGAGTGTTAGTCCCGGTTTGTGGCTTGACCAGGACTATATATAGGGGGGACTTTAGTCCCGGTTTTGTAGTCTCGATTTTTAATATTAATAAATTTCTTGATTGTTAGTCCTGTTTTGTGGCTGGACCGGGACTAAAGGGGGCCTTTAGTCTCGATTCATAGAACGACTTTCTCGAACTATGAAGAAGTTGTCCCGATTCGTACTTACCATTAAGATCTGATCTCCAAACACGCGTGATCACATATTAGGGAGTGCCTCTATGACCAGTTTCTTGGAGATGCCGGAGGACTGGGATCCGGCGGCATCTCCCTGAAACTGGTCGTAGTGGTGTCCCTGCTCTCGCACACCATCTTGCAGCTTGTAACTTCTCTAACTAGATCAATACACCTGGGAGCTAACTAATTTCACATATTAGGGAGTGCCTCTATGACCAGTTTCTTGGAGATGCTGGAGGACTGAGATCTGGTGGCATCTCCCTGAAACTGGTCGTAGTGGTGTCCCTGCTCTCGCACACCATCTTGCAGCTTGTAACTTCTCTAACTAGATCAACACACCTGGGAGCTAACTAATTTCACATATTAGGGAGTGCCTCTATGACCAGTTTCTTGTAGATGCCGGAGGACTGGGATCCGGCGGCATCTCCCTGAAACTGGTCGTAGTGGTGTCCCTGCTCTCGAAAACCATATTGGAGATGCCTCAATCTGGCTGGAGGACTGGACTCAAAAGGATGCCTATTTATAGTACAAGCAGCTCGGCATAGTGTCGACACTCACCCCTATTATTTGTGCTGATTCGTGTTTTGTCCCGGTTGGTGTCTCCAACCGGGACTAAAGGTTCATCTTTAGTCCCGGTTGGTGACACCATCCGGGACAAGGTACACGCCGCACAACATAATGTCGACACTCACCCCTATCATTAGTGCTGTCTGGCCCAGCCTGCCGAAATCCCTCCAACCGGGACTAAAGATGAATCTATCATGTTCGAGGTTTCATGGCTTTCGGTGCAAATGATCAAGCCATTTTCCATTTTCTGAGCGCAAAAAACGGGTCGTTTTGTGAAGTAACCACCAAAATGCTGTTTCAGAATGCTACCGTCCCATTTTTCTAAAATACTAGACCACCTTACATGGACTATCTCCCAACCGGGACATCTCAAACCTTTTCTTCCATCCCGGGTAAAAAGGACAGATGTCTGCTGAATCGGTAGGAAGTGGGTCCGGTTTATACTATAGGTACATGATCTAACGCCCGTGATTTTTTGGAAAAATCATTTTTAGACTCCCAATATGTGGTTTCTTCAGAGATCCAATGCAAGTTCTAACGATGCTCGTCCCCTATCTTCATGCACGCCGGTTCGACCATAGTTAGAAATTCAAAAAATTCAAAACGGGCATAAACAATTCAAAAAAATCCGAACAATGTAAATCCTTCGCGTGGCGTCATATTATGTGACATAGTTGCAAGGAAAAATACCAGAGTTGGTATATTGATCATGTCTCAAAAAAACCTTCACAAAATGACCTATCATGTTCGAGGTTTCATGGCTTTCGGTCCAAATGACCGATGTTATGTGTTGAATCACGGCATAGTTTGTGATGATGTGCCCATATTATGCATGCATGTGTACATTGGTATGGAGAACAATGGTGCTGGAGGAAGTTTTCCTTTTCGTCGCACAGAAAATCCATTTTCCATTTTCCGAGCGCAAAAAATGGGTCATTTTTGAAGTAACCACCAAAATGCTGTTTCAGAATGCTACCGTCCCATTTTTCTAAAATACTAGACCACCTTACATGGACTATCTCCCAACCGGGACATCTCAAACCTTTTTGTCCATCCCGGGTAAAAAGGATAAATGTCTGCCGAATCGATAGGAAGTGGGTCCAGTTTGTACTACAGGTACATGATCTAACGCCCGAGGTTTTTTGGAAAAAATCATTTTTAGACTTGCAATATGTGGTTTCTTCATATATCCAATGCAAGTTCTAATAATGCTTGTCCCCTATCTTCATGCACGTCGGTTCGACCATAGTTAGAAATTCAAAAAATTTAAAACGGGCATAAGAAATTCAAAAAAAAATCGAACAATGTAAATCCTTCACGTGGTGTCATATTATGTGACATACTTGCAAGGAAAAATACCAGACTTGGTATATTGATCATGTATCGAAAAAACTTCACAAAATGACCTATCATGTTCGAGGTTTCATGGCTTTCGATCAAAATGACCGATGTTATGTGCTGAATCACGACATAGTTTGTGATGCTATGCCCATATTATGCATGTAAGTGGACATCGGTATGGAGAACAATGTTGCAGGAGGAAGTTTTCCTTTTCGTCGCACAGAAAATCCATTTTCCATTTTCCGAGCGCAAAAAAGGGTCGTTTTGTGAAGTAACCACCAAAATGCTGTTTCAGAATGCTATCGTTCCATTTTTCTAAAATACTAGACCACCTTACATGGACTATCTCCTAACTGGGACATCTCAAACCTTTTCGTCCATCCCGGGTAAAAAGGACAAATGTCTGCCGAATCGATAGGAAGTGGGTCCGGTTTGTACTACAGGTACATGATCTAACGCCCGTGATTTTTTGAAAAAATCATTTTTAGACTCGCAATATGTGGTTTCTTCATAGATCCAATGCAATTTCTAACGATGCTTGAAAAACCTTCACAAAACCCTAAACCCTGAACCCTAAACCCAAGTTTCTTCCCGCCATTTCTTCCCACAGTTTTCTTCCCGCCATTTCTCAGTACATATATGTAGGATTGGCCTCCATTGTCATTGCACATCTCTAGACTCATATCTGCAACCTCATCACTCTTTCCCATGGCTTCCACCATACGACTAACCCCCAGGGAGGCGGAGGCGCTTTGCGCCTCGAACTACCCCTGCACGTCGGGCTACTGCGTCCCCGTCGGCTGGATGCTAAGCGCGGGAGGCGTGCCGGTTCCTCCTGTCCCTCTAGGTGTGGCGCGCCGGATGGCCATCACGAACCACTACTACTTCGAGCTCACGCCGGAGCAGCGGAGGAATCCCAACTGGCATCCCGACTATTTCTCGACTTGGGAAGCCTTCTTCGGGGATCGGCGTGAGAGGGAGCTTGCTAGGCACGAGGAGGACGGCCCACCTCCTCCGAACTTCAACGAGGCCAGCCATCGACTGTGGTGGCATGCCCGGAGTCTCTAGAGCGTCATGGCCTACGACACGGCCGCCGACTCTAACCCCCGCATGCGCTACCCTCAAGTCCAGCCCACTCGTACTCAACCTTCAAGGTTCAACTACGGCGACCCCGACGACGGCTGCGGCGAGTACGACGACTACAATGGCGCGTATTACAGGTGTAGGCAGGAGCATGACTGAACCACTCCAACATTGCAAAACAAGTTCGGCCGATTGTGACTTAATCTGGCCATGTATCTTAATTTTAAGTTCTTCTATGTATCTTAATCTTCAGTCATGCTTTATGTAACTTAGTGTTAGTTGAGTTATGTACATTAATTCTAGTTCTATCGTAATAAAAGTTTCTTCTCGCCCATTATTTCCCATCCTTTTTTCCCGCCCATTAATATATAAAAAATACAAGTTAATTCAAATCCAAATTAAAAACAGAAAACGGTTTTGAATTAGTTATTCAAATCCAAACACTTTTTATGTTTAAAGTTTTTCTAAAATCCAAATTAATATTCAAAAAATATAAGTTAATTCATTTTTAATTTTAAATGGTTACATTAATTATTTTTAAAAACAAAAAATGGTTTTGAATTAGTTATTCAAATCCAAACACTTTTTATGTTTAAAGTTTTTCTAAATTCCAAATTAATATTCAAAAAATATGAGTTAATTCATTTTTAATTTTGAATGGTTCATAGTTTAAATGGTTACATTAATTATTTTTAAAAACAGAAAATGGTTTTGAATTAGTTATTCAAATTTAAACACTTTTTATGTTTAAAGTTTTTCCAAATTCCAAATTAATATTCAAAAAATATAAATTAATTCATTTTTAATTTTAAATGGTTACATTAATTATTTTTAAAAACAGAAAATGGTTTTGAATTAGTGTTTCAAATCCAAACACTTTTTATGTCTAAAGTTTTTCTAAATTCCAAATTAATATTCAAAAAATATAAGTTACTTGATTTTTAATTTTAAATGGTTCATAGTTTAAATGGTTATATTAATTATTTTTGAAAACAAAAAATGGTTCTTAGGTGTAGCTCATGTTCTTCTTGTGATTTGGAATAAATCAGAATGTCATCGATGAAAACAACGACAAACTTATCCAGGAAGTCCATAAAAATCTTATTCATGAGGTTCATGAAATAAGCGGGGGCATTGGTTAATCCGAAAGACATGACTGTATACTCATACAATCCATATCTGGTGGTAAAGGCAGTCTTTGGAATATCCTCCGCACGAATTTTGAGTTGATGATAGCCAGTCCTAAGATCAATCTTAGAAAACACTTTGGCACCGGTCAACTGATCAAACAAATCTTCTATCTTGGGCAAGGGGTACTTGTTCTTGATGGTGACATCATTCAACTTCCGATAATCCGTACACAAACAGTTACCTCCATCCTTCTTGTCCACAAATAAGACAGGTGATCTCCATGATGACGCACTTGGTTGAATCAATCCAATTTCTAGCATGAAATCCAGTTGCTTCTTCAGTTCTTCTAGTTTCGACGGGTTCATACTATAGGGTCTCTGGGCTATGGGTCCGATTCCGGGGATTAGTTCGATGATGAACTCGATATCCCGATCTGGGGGCATACCGGGCAAAACATCTGAAAATACATCGGGGTATTCACAGACTATCCGGACTTGGTCAATGGTAGGTTGGGCTATACTCTTGTTACACTTGAATTGGCGAGGTAAGGTTTCAGATATATGCTCGACTGATATTCCGGCTGTACTAGTCATGGTTATGGCTTTCTTGGCACAGTCAATTAATCCTTTATGTTTGGACATCCAATCCATTCCTAGTACTACTTCCAAACCTTTAGTTCCGAGTACTATCAGATTAGCATAAAAATCTATGCCATGGATTCGGATAGGGACGGCTTTGCAAATTTGCCTAGCCTTGGTGGTTGATCCGGGGATTTGAACAATCATAACATGCTTCAGTTTGGTTGGTTGAAAATTACTAGTGCATGCAAATTCTTCGGTGAAAAATGAATGCGATGCACCAGAATCAAACAACACTCTTGCAAGTACTGAATTAACAGAAAACATACCCAGCACGACGTCTGGCGCTTCCTGAGCTTCTTCAGCATGCATGAGAAAAAGACGGCCATTGCGGTTGAGTGAATTCCCTAGGGCAAATCTTCTCCCTGGCTGAACACGACGCTGTTGCTGAGCTGGGGCATTGGCATTGGGGGCTGTAGCATTCTTCTTGTTGGGGCATTCGTTGGAATAGTGGCCTTTATTTCCACAGTCATAACAGGTCACTTGTGACTTGTCCTTGGCTGCGACAGGCACAACATTGCTTCGAGTCCTCGGGGCAGTGTTGGTGTTGGCGGTAGCATTGTTGGTGTTGAACTTGGGTTGGGCACGGGTAAAATTGCTAGAGTTGCCGAGGTTGTTGTGATTTACTCCGGGCCTAGGGTTTCCACGGTTGGGGTAGGTCGGACGGTTCATCGGGGGTCTATTGGTTCTTGGGGCAAATCCTGGAGATGGGTTGGGGCGGTACTTTGGGGTCTGATGGGTTCCTGGCTGATGCATCATACGACGCTTGCGGTTCTCATTGGCTTGGTTGATCTTTCCTTCCATCTGGACGGCAGAGTCGACAAGGGCTTCAATATCTGCAAAGGGGATATTGACTAACACCGTCTGCATCTCGTCATGCAGACCATTCAGAAATCTTTCTTTCTTCTTGGCTTCGGTGTCTATCTCATCCGGGGCATACCTAGCTAATGACAAAAATTTGTCACGGTATTCCACTACAGTCATCCTTCCTTGCTTCAGCTCTCTGAACTCGTCTCTCATTCTCTTGATGAAACCTGGTGGTACATGGGTTCTGCTAAACTTGACCTTGAATTCCTCCCAGGTCATCATCTGGCCTCCGGTCATTGCGTGAACACTGTTCCACCATGCTCTGGCATCTCCGGATAAGTAGTGGGTGGCGAACAGGACTTTCTCGTTGGCTTCCACTCCTGCTACTTCTAAGTTATTTTCCATGGTTTGCAGCCAATCATCGGCGTCTAGGGGCTCTTTTGACTTAGTGAAAACAGGTGGGTTGGTGTTCTGGAAATTCTTGAGCTTAGATCCATGGTTGTCCTGATTTCCGTGGCCTTAGTTGTTGTGGGCTAGCTGGGCTATCTGTTGCAGAGTGGCTAGGTTGGCTTGACGTTCCGCTTTTTCAGCTTCGCGGTCAGAAGTCAACATTTGCAGGATCTGCAACATCGGGTCCGGGGCTGAACCACTTCCTCCACGTGGCATCTGAAGATTTAGATAGATCATGAGAAAAGAGGGAAATTTCTAAGGTTTCGGCGACTTTGAAAAGTTTTAAAGGTTTTACTCAGATTTTTCTAGCAACTTGCTTTTTCATTCATTCATTCATTCATAGCACACAGTACAACACACACCACAACAAAGAAAAACAGATGGTTTTAAGAACCATTCTGAGAACTACGATATAGTGGGACCGAATACTACTCACTACGCTAGTGCTCAAGTGCTACTACTCATCATCGATGGAGGCGAAATCATCCTCATCGATGAAGAAGTCCATGGCCTAATCCTCTAGAAAATCATCGTCATCGCTGAGATAGGAGTAAGGGTCTCCACGAAGATCCTCTCCTGCATTCTCCCTTTCCTCCAACTGCATGTCTCTCTCGTGGATGGTCTCCTCCAAAGATGAGATGCGGTGGCGAAGACGGGCAATAATGCGCTCCTTCTTGTCGAGATGACGGCGGCGAGACTTGCGATCCCTTGCTAGCATGGCGATGGTCTGATCCTTTGTCTTGATGATGGCAGACTTGTGGCTGGAGTAGTCACGGCAGTTGTCCAACTCCTGCTGACGATCATACATCATGAAGCTAAGGTGGTCCAATTGAGTCTTCAGCTCGGGGTGGTATGGGGCTTCCAGTGGTTGTCCATTTGCATCACAGCTTGGGCAAAACTCAAAGCGAGTACCCTTGATCTGATTGATGCTTTGCCCACACAGACGGGAAAGAGCTTCCTGCATTGCTCTGGCAAGTCCATCGAGCCAGTTGTTTTCCCTCAAGGTAAACTGAATTCCCTCCGCAGTGGGAGGTTCAATTTTTCCTCGGAGACTTGCAACAATTAGCCACTGCAGGTCTTCTCCTCCTTGATCATTGAGCTGAGCTCCGAAGAACTCGGGGTGCGGACGCTCCAGAAGTTCCGAAAGCTGGTCCAAATCCCTCTCAAAGATAAGGTCTCCTCCATTCCCAGTTGGTACAACTTGCTGTACTTCACGTCCATCTATAAGAATAGAGGATGACTAGATTCGCAGGGTGATCAAGTGTGTCAAAATTTTATATATTTTGCAAGAGTTTTTGAGGAACATGTATTTTTATGAAAGAATAAAAGGGATAAGAATTAGAATAAGTTTTTGTAAATATTTGTTTTCTTTGGTTTTGAAACTAAGTTTTTGGTTCAAAACGTCTAGTCTAACTAGGGTCTCCTATGGTCAGGATGGCTCTGATACCAACTTGTCAACACCCGGATTTTTTCAATCCTAGATGCCTGTTATGCCATACATCGCAATTCCAGGATTACCATTTTTGCGAGACATAACAGAATTGGATACCATAGTACATCATCCATTACAAACGATACATAAGTTCTTACACAAATAGGGATCTCATGATCCAGTTCTTAATACAACTTCAAGCAGCGGAATACGTAATAATAACGGTAGCGTAGGCGAAGCTCCATCTTTGGGGTCACAGGCAATGCTGACGATGGGAGATGATCCTAGTTGTCGTAACCTTCCTGGGGTCCATCTTCCAGGTACTACTCTTCATAGTCTGGCCATGGGAATAGCCAGGGACAAAGCCATAAGTACTCTTTAAGTACTCGCAAGCTAATACTAACAGGTAAAGGGGTTTTTGGATAATAGGACACTAGGCTCTAGGGTTGTTTTGCAAAAGCCAGATTTATCTCTACTAAGTTCCGAAGCTAGTCACAATTTTATAACTCCTAGGTGGGATCTTGTAACTCATGTCACAACTCTGTTGTGGTCAAGTCAAAGTCTCAATTCATTTCACAAGTCATTTTGAAAAGTCTGACGGGGGAATAGTATGGCCACTCCAACTGTCCATAACCGCGGACGCGGCTATTCGAATAGTTTGACAATCTGCAGAGATTGTACACTTTCACCACAACATTCGATACATCCGTCAGGAACAAATCCTGAATTCAACATACTCAGTATGCGGATAATCAATCCTAACCTTTCAATTACACGCCCTAGTATAAGCACCTCTCCTGTGAGTTTGGCCTCCCAACCATGACCAACTGTCATCTTGGGTACTGCACAGGTGGACAATCTTCACAAGGTAGCCTCAGCTCAGACCTTGGCCGTGAGGGAGCTAATACTAAGGTATATAAGTTTCTAGTCAAGCCCTACCCAATATTCGGGTATTGTGGTTGTACGGTAAAATTGGAATGGTACCGCATCCAGACAACCATCAGTTTTATAAAGGGCTAAGGCTCATGCCTCAACATTTTCATCACCAAAATCATCAAGTGTTCGGAAACACATGTCCAAAACATTTCAATAAAATGATCCATCATTCCAAGGTTTTCATAACCATTTTTCCACCAAGTAAACCCATCTAAAGTTGATCAAGTGTGTGCTTAGCACTAGCATCTACAGGTGGGGGTAGTACTACTGAGGGGTGGTAAACTAGTGGAGTTTCAACTAAGTACAACCTTATATCTTAGGCTGATATCAAGGTTTCTAACTTAGGCCAAATTTTATGCTCTTTATGCAACCTTCAGAATCTTTCTAGTATCTCCAAGTCACTTAAGTCAACTCTAAGTTAAAGCTTTGATAAAGAAATAAAGTAAGAAGCTTGCAAATAAAACTAGTATTGGTTTATCAAGTGGGTATGATCACATATGCTTAAGGCATATAGTAGGCATAGTAACAAGTAGTGGTTTGTGGCATCAGTAGGGTATCTTGCAAGAGTTAGCTTGCATCAATATTAGTATAAGCTTGCTAAATTGCAAGTGTTAGCTTGCATAGGTCAACTTGATTGGTAAGGCTTGCTAAAGTAGAATGTCTTGCAAGTTTTAGCTTGCATTGGTATAGTATCAGCTTGCCTTGTGCAGAGCAGTGGTTGAAGTTCTCCTCAGCTTCTTCTTCGTAGTATCCTCCTTCCTCCTCGTATCCTTGGTCGGTACTAGCGTCTATGAATAAATACGAGGTACACAATCACCAAACAATACTTAACTACTTGCAATCATCACACACAAGGGTCCTATAGATGATCTAGCATCATCTCTAACCTTACAAGGTTAAGGCTTGATTTAATTCCTTTTATTTTTAGAAAAGTAATTTCTACTCATTGAAAAACTACTTAAGATTTAATATTCTCTCAAACCAAACATGGGATCATGTTGACACATGTCATCACCACATATTGTAGTCCATGGGAATGTGATTTAAAGTGGTGTCACAATTTAATAAGGTTTTACCCTTTTATTTTAATTAATTAAAGTGGCTAGAAATGCTTATGTAGCATTCTTTTATTACTTGAACATTATTCCTACAAGTAAACCTATATATTTTTATATATTCTGAAAGGTATGGTTAAATGTGATTTTTGGGAGTTGGAATCAACTCAAAAGCTATTATGGTTTAAATTTGAAAAATGTTTGAATGCAGAAAAGCTTCTGCATTGTTATTTTTACCATGGGTGATCTATAGATCCAAATGACTTGAATCCAACGGGCTTGGATTCAGCATTCACAGACCTTTCCAACAAAATTGGTTTCATTCAATTTGGTGCACTGAATCGATCTGGGTTGATTTTTTAAGTTGGGTACAGAAGTGTGTTTGAATTGAAATGGAAAATGTTTAATTTGAATAACTGGGCTGCGCGGGAAAAGTTAACGGGCCGGCCTGCTAAGCGCAGTGCTCCCGCGGGCTGCTTAAGTGGGTGTCCCCACTCGTCAGTGACACGGGGCTGAGCGAAGCGGTATGGGGCAACGTGGGTCGTTCGATCTGATTCTAATCCAACGGCTGGGAGTCATCGTCGACGCGAGATAACGCCGGCGAGAACGAAACCTAACGCGGCCAGTGGGGGGTGCTGGGGGCTCACCGGGGTACGGCGAGGGTCGGCGAGGCGGGCGAATGACAAAGTCGATGACGGCGAACTCAGGGGTGGTCGCGGCAGCTCCTGGGGTGGACGAAATCGATGGCTCCCTTCTTCTCCAGAGGCGGCGGGCTCCGGTGAAATTCCGGCGGGGTGGTGCTCGCCTTGCTCTGAGAACGGTGTGGCACGATCAGTGAGGAGAGGGGAGTGAGATGGTGTGAAGAAATCGAGCGGGGGTGGCCTCTATTTATAGTCGAGCGAGGGGACCGTCGGGGCGCACGGTGAGCTCGTCGGGGGCGATGTTACAGGCGGCTATTGGCATGGGCAAGGGTAGGGGACGGTGTGGTGTCTCCTGGCGATGCTCAACGACATGGTTTCGAGGCATGGGGCGGTGCGGCTTGGTCTGGAACGGGCGATGCTCTGCGCGGCAGAGGCGGCGTCTTCGACGGCGAGTGGTGGCTATGCGTCACGGGGTGGCGAACGGGGATGTCTGGCGGTCTCCTGGGTCGGTGGGGATTGTGTATGCACGCGGCAAGGGCGGCGCGCGGTCTGTGGGCTTCGGTCGAGGGTGGCGCTCTGGCGCACGCTCGGCATGGTCTCTGGCGGCCTGGGCGCGGTTCGTGCGCGTGGTCCAGGGCTTGGCAACGCTCGCGGCTGGGACAGTGAGTGGCGGTGGACGGTGGGCTGCCTCCCAGACATGCTGGCTAGGCTTGCTGCTGCTCCTAGCTTGCTATCGACTATGGGGTGGCAAGGGTGTGTTCGGATGTTAACCATTAATGGCAATGGCAAGCTCACAGTGGTGCTAGTGCTTGGTTAATCTTCCTAGATGATCTACTGAGCTGGTTGTGAGCTAAATGGGTAACCAGCTAGGCAAGAATCACTGCTCACAATAGTGTTTGATGTTTGTTTGATTTGTGTCTGCAACCTGTTTGATGAAATGGCCGCATGAAATCAAGTTTTGAATTTTAAAACGATTTTGGGTGGGTTTGCTAGATTGGTGCTGGTGAGTCTGCAGATGCTTGGGTTTTGAAAGTTGAGCTTGTTTGAGTGGTTTTTGAAAAAGTGGGATCTTTCCATATGATAAAGATTCAATTTTGAATTGTCATTTAAACTATGCATTTGAAAGTTTCTGGATGATCACAGAGTGGGCATTGATACTTTATTATGAGTACATTCAAGGGGTGCAAAGATCCAGAAAAGTTTCCATTATATTCTGAAAGTTTGAGACAACCAAAATAGGCATGGGAGTTAAATTGGTCAAAGTGACCATTCATTTAATATATGTGTTTTGATTTACTTGTCTTTAGGAAAAGTGTGGGAAATGTTTTAGATGATGTTTATTTCACCTAAGAAACATTTTACAAGCAATGAAACAAACAAAAAAGGTGGTTTTAAAACAATTCAAAATCAATGCATACACATATGCATGCATTCATAATTTTATTTAGAAAAGTTTTTGTTAACCCTAATTTTGATGATTAGAGTTTGATGATCCGAGCTTAGTATTTTTGGGATGTTACATTCCCCTTTGATTGTATTCCCTAAAATCCCACCACCACCTGCTCCCTACACGCCGCCCTCCCCATCCCTCCCCACTCCGGCCGCCCTCCCCATCCCTCCCCACTCTGACGCTGCCCCTCCCCACTCCGGCCGCCGGTGCGCCACCCCTCCCCATCCGGTCGCTTGCGTGCCGCCCTGCACCAATCCGGTCGACGGCGCTGCTCCTCCCCACTATGACTGCATCACTCTGTCCAAGCACAGCCGGCCCGCCATGGGAGGGCACCGGCATGGGGAGGACATAGCTCGGGGCCCGGGAGATGCGTCCAGGGGAGGGCGCGGGCGATCTCTGGCTCGACATGGAGGGCGCGCTGCCGCCCGCCTCACCTGTTGTGTGCGCCGGCCGCACCTGATGTGCGCGCCGCTGGTAGCCTCCCCGGACTTCCCCTGCTTCACCGGAGCTCGAGATGAGCAGCGAACATGGCGGTGTTGCTGCTCCCGGTGTTGTCTTCGGTGGAAGCGGTGCACAACACCGACTGCCATTCGGAGAGGGGAGCGAAGATCCCACCGGAGGTAGGCCGGGGACGGCGCCGACGGCTAGGGACGGGAGGAGTGGCCATCAGCGAAGATGAATAGAAGAAAAAGGGAAATTTTAAAATAGGAAAATTTACAAAAAAAATCCACCTTAAGTTATGTCTCTTCCTTTGACGGTTTAACCGATTCAGCATGCCATGTCAGCCTGACAATGGGGCACGATGTCATGTTAAGCCGGATAAAAACGAGAATCAGTGCACATTGAAATGAATCTCCTTAAAACCAGTGAATTTTTGCAATTTCGCGTAATGCCGGTGGTTTTTCGTATTTCCCACTGTAATGTGATGGGTTTTTGAAATTTTCTCAAAAATCGTATCAATCTTTATTTGATATGCATTTGGCCTCTTGTGGACTATATGTGTCTACACCACTTTCGTATCGATAACTGAGAAAAACAATTAGGCTAACAATTACTCCTCGTCCGAAAATAAGTAACTTAGATTTGCATATATCTAGACGCGTTTTAGTTTATAAATATATGTGAATACATTAACCAAAGAACATGATTACAATGAGCATATCTATATGCAGTACAGTTATTCCCACGTTTGCAGTTTCAGAAATGGTCCTAAGAAAAACTAGAAATACATTCAGAAACCCCAACAGAATCTTCTGCAACTGAATCTACCACTACTAGTTATGTTATCATCGCATCGCCGGATGAGAGAACATACTAGGTAAGTATAGAAGTAAATGAGTCTCCCGCACGGACATGTATAGGGATATTCCTTGTCAAGTCGTTTTCGTAGCCACCCGCCACATACGAAAAGAAGCCGAATTGACGAGGGACACACCCGGATCTGTCTTAACGGTCGGGCTAGAATCGTTGGTTTTCAGATTCGCCTACGTTAAGAACAACCTACACACAAAAAACGGCGTCGACAAGACCAACAGGTCAGAAACCAGAGTAATACCACACAACGAAGCTGGAGCACACGCCCTGTGACGCCACGTACCCACTGGCTCGTTTGTGTTGTCAACCACGCAGCCGATATAGCAGTAAGTGTTATAATCGTGACAAGTAAATAACGAAGAACGAAAGAAAAATCACAGAAGGAGATATAAATTTAACATGGAAAATTTTCTCTAAGAGGAAAAAATTATGGGCACCAGCCAGCGAAACTTCACTATATCAAAAAGTGTTTACAAATACCGGGGATTTCACCTATGCAAATCATCTCAGCTGGCGGCTTACAAGAGGTTTATACAACGATGAAAACCTAGGTCTTCTACTCAGCACAGGCCTCCGGCGACGGGCCTCGCTCCGCTCGTCAGAAGTTTGTCTATACTTTGTAGAATTTGGATTCACCTTGAGACAAATTTCTTCTTATAGCATCAACAACAATCATCTCCCTGAAAACAAAGCAAATACTTTTGGCGCCAATAGCCACTTGGGCTAATTAGTTAAACCAACTAAGTTTGAGCAGAAACAGGTTTAGTCATCATATCAGTATGATTATCATGAGTGCTGATCATGCATACCTTTAGTTTATCTTGAGCAACAATGTATCTAACAAAATGGTACTTGACATCAATATGCTTAGTTCTCTCATGGAACATCTGATCTTTTGTAAGATATATGGCACTTTGACTGTCACAAAACAAAGTAATGTAAGAATCATCTCCACAAAGCTCAACAAACAAATCTTTCAACCAAACAAATTCTTTGCAAGCTTCAGCAATAGAAATGTATTCAGTTTTAGTAGTGGCTTGTGCAACAACAGCCTGCAACGTAGCCTTCCAGTTAACAGCACAACCACCAACATTAAATACATAACCTGTGAGGAATCTTCTCTTATCCAAATTGACAGCAAAATCTGAATCCACATAGCCAATGAGTCCCTCACAGGTCCTGCCAAACTTTAAACAAGCATTGGAAGTGCCAAGAAGTTACCTGAAAACCCATTGAACAGCCTTCCAATGTTCTTTACTAAGATTAGCCATGTATCTACTTATCAAACTCATAGCATATGATAAATCAGGACAAGAACAAACCATGGCATACATCAAAGAACCAACAATACTAGAATATGGCACCTTTGACATATACTCAAACTCTTCATCAATAGTAGGACATTGAGAAACTGGTAATTTAAAATGAGGAGCAATAGGAAAACTAACTAACTTGGCACCATCCATATTAAAATGATAAAGAACTTTTTTAATGTAACTTTGCTAACTAATAAACAACAAACCAGATTTTCTATCTCGGGTAATTTCCATACCTAAGATCTTCTTAGCAGTTCCAAGATCCTTCATCTCAAACTCACTACTTAGGTGTGCCTTCAAAGTAGTGATTTCTTTCATGCTCTTGACAGCAATTAACATATCATCAACATATTGCAGCAGGTATATAGGTGATCCATCAACAAACTTAATATAAACACAACTATCATATTTAGACCTATGAAATCCATGTGATATCATAAACGAATCAACCCTTTTATACCATTGTCTTAGAGATTGCTTTAAGCCATAAAGAGACTTCTTTAATTTGCACACAAAATCCTCTTTACCAGGCACTATGAACCCTTCTGGTTGGTCCATGTATATTTCCTCATCAAGCTTTTCATACAGAAAAGCAGTCTTGACATCTAACTGCTCAAGCTCAAGATCACGTATAGCCACAATACTAAAGGAAGTGCAAATAGAACTATGCTTTACAACTGGGGAGAACACATCATTATAATCAATACCTGGAATTTGACTGAACCCTTTTGCTACTAACCTTGCTGAAAGAGCATGTGGGTCCACATGTGTGGTTTTGGTGATTAATGACAATATTTATGGACTAATGTGTGTATTAAGTTGCAATTGTGGGTATTGTCCATTGGCATCGCTTGGAGCATGTGTTGGCTTCAAGGTCGATGAAATGAAGAAGAAGATGTGTTGTGCAAGCTTAAAATGTGCCATCTCTAGAAGATCTCATGTTTGGTGCTTGCCATCCTCGATGGTCTTGGATCGATGATGAGGAATCAAGAAAGGCGTTCCATCTTGAGAAGGGCGAGATCGTATACATCGCGCTCAAGTGGAATGCTCAAGGCAAAGGTATTCTTGATAGGTTTTCCCTTTTGCCTGTCTCATGTTGTTAGTTGGGAGATTGGGTTTAGGATAGATAGTTATACTATCAAGAGGGGCTCTCGAGTGAGTATCTCGATCATATCATTCAGAGAGAGCTCAAACCTTTGCATACTTGCATCATCATATTTGGTTGTTATTTGGTCTTATCCATGTGAGGATATAGATCTTGTGATAATCTTCATAACAAGCTCTTGTTCATCAAAATTGGATCTACCGTTTATATCTTGTTGCGATTTTGTTCTTGGAGATTTTCCGGATTCTCACCAAGTGAGGTATATCACATTATAATACTTGATACATTCTCACTTGGTGATATCCAATATTTTCCAATGCAATTGGATTCGGGTAGCTCTTGTCATCCTCTTTCGAATGCAGTTGGATTCAGGTCAATCGGAGTTACCAAACAAAAGTTATCGCCGTTTGAATATTTGCCAATTTTATTTGAAAAAGAAAAAGGAAAATCTTTCTTCCAGGCCGTCCGGTACTACCGGGCCCAGTACCGGACGCACCAGTGTGTCCCGCGCTATCTACTGCCTCCTCCGGTAGTGCATCTGACTCTACCGGCCTAGCCCGGTAGTACCGCCCGGGTGGGCCGGTACTACCGGCCGACCTGTTCCCAGCCTAGATGGCCATCGCGTCCACCCGCTCACTCGCTGTCGCCCGAGCTGCGTTGCGTCGCTCGCCCGCTCCCGATTCTCGCCTTGCTGCACTCGCCCTCGCCCACGCGTGCCCCCGCCCGATCCCCTCTCGCCCTTTTTTCTCGCTCGATGGCGCTCGCATTGACTGGATAGCTGCGCTGTCGTTTGCTGCTGGTGGGCTAGGCGGTGGTACCGACCCAGTCCGGTACTACCGGCCTAGTATGGCTAAAACAGCCCCAACGGGCAAATTTGGCGCCTTCCTTTAAATAGCTTTCCCCTTTTTCTTTTGGGCTAGTTCTTTCTCCTCTATTTTGTCTAAGCTTTGTCCCATTGTTCTTACTCTCTCAAGCTTGATTCAATCCTTCCCCTCCAATGATTCTTGCCCATATTTGAGTGGAAGGTAGAGGAGATTTGGATCTACAATTTGACCTAACCAATTCATCTCTTTGTGAGTGAATATTTGGGATCTAGATCTTGGGGGATTTTGTGTTCCTCTTTGATTCCTCCTCTCTTGTCCCCCAATAGCTTTAGTAGCTTTGTTGGAACTTGAGAGTGAGGGATTGGAGCATCTTTGTGGTGTCCATGCCTTTTGCATTCGGTGCATCGGTTTGAGTTCTCCTTGGAGTATTTGGTTGGTGATATTCATTGAAGCTTGTCCCTCTTGGGTTCTTGAAACCCTAGACGGTTTTGTGGCCTTGGTGGCATTTGTTGGGAGCCTCCAATTAAGTTGTGGAATTTGCCCCAATCTTTGTACAAGTTTGGTGACCGCTCTCAAGTGTCCCATAGTGGATCGGGTGCTTGTCGTGCAGCGGGTGCTCGAGAGAATAGGGTGAGGCATTTTGTGTCATTGGGAGACGTACTTCCATTATGGAAGGAACTTGGTAAAATATAATTTTCCCTGTGTTCCTCGGTTATCTCTATACCCGAGCTCTTTAATTATGCACTTTACTTTGTGATAGCCTTCGTGCTTAAAGTAATCTATATCTTGCTATCACATTCTTGCTTGTCTTGCTTAGCATAAGTTGTTGGTGCACATAGGTGAACCTTAGTATATAGGCTTTGTGCTTAAAAAAATAAAATGATAGTTTTATTCCGCCATTGTTAAGCCCATCTTGTAAAAGTTTTAAACCACCTATTCACCCCCCTCTAGGCGGCATCCGTGATCTTTCACTTGTCTTGTACCTTGAAGGCTCTTTAGGAGACAAACCTTCCTTTTTCTTGAAGATCCACTTGCAGCGGACCGTCTTCTTTTGTTTGGGCAAGCACACAACATCCCATTTGCCATTTTCTCAAGAGACTGCATCTCTTGTTGCATAATAGAAACCCACTTATCGCGATCAATGGATGTAATGCGCTTCATTATATGTAGCAGGTTCAGAATCAGTCTTCACTTGTTCAGCACAACTCAAAGCATAATGAAAAAGATTACACTCTTCAATTAAAAAAGGACGAGGACCATAGTTATTCCTCGGTCTATCAGCAACAATGGACTCATGTGGCTGCTGCAAAACAATAGGTGAGTGCTGAACAACAATACCATCAATGTTCTCCTCATGTGTATCTTCAATGACATCATCATTATCAACAGTTTTCTGCATATTCTCCACTTGCACACTAATTCTCTCCTCTCCAACAGCAACAGGAGAGGGATCTGATGGCAAGCTATCATGATACATAATGGACTCACTGAAAACAACATTTCTACTCAACAAAATCTTTTTAGTTTCAGGATTACATAGTTTATATGCTTTATCTCCTGAATCATAACCAAGGAATATGCACTTAATAGCCCTAGGCTCTAACTTTCCATTATCAACGCAAGCATATGCAGTGTAGCCAAAAACTCTCAACTGTGAATAATCAGCAGGCGAACCTGACCATACCTCAATGGGAGTTTTCTTCTCAAGTGGAACAGAAGGTGACCTGTTGATGAGGTAGCACGTTGTGTTGGCTGCTTCATCCTAGAAAGGCATATGCATACCTGCATTAGACAACATACAATGAGCCCTTGAGATGATGGTTTTGTTCATGCGCTCAGCCACGCCATTCTGCTAAGGAGTATAGGGGATGGTGTGATGCCTGATCATGTCATCGTTACTGCAAAACTCCTCAAACTCATTAGAATAGAATTCCATACCATTGTCAGTATGTAATACCTTTGCCTTCTTTTTAGTTTGCTTTTCAACCATAACTTTCCACTACTTAAAAGCATAAAAAATATCAGATTTATGCTTCAGAAAATAAGGCCACACTTTCCTTGAGTAGTCATCAATAATAGTAAGCATATAATTAGCACCACCAATAGAAGTCTTACGGGACGGCCCCCATACATAAGCATGCACATAATCTAATATTCCTTTGGTGGTATGAATGGAAGCATTGAATTTAACTTTTTTATGCTTACCAAAAATGCAGTGCTCATATAACTCAAACTTACTCAAGTTGTAATAATCAATCAGCTCTCTCTTGAGCAACTCTACCATGCCTTGTTCGTTCATATGCCCAAAACGCATATTGACATGGATATACCGCACGGGTACATGACATTGGTATACCTGGTCCAGCCTAAGGAAGGCCCACGTCATGACACACGGCCCATAAATACTTTGGGTGGCCCAAGCCCATGGCGGTTTCGACTGCTTGGAGGACAAGTCTAGATTAGATAGAATTTCAAAGGGTATCAACCCTAATTTGTAACCGACTCGACCTATCCCGAGACCTGGCCTATCTATATAAAGGCCAGGAGGGTACGGCGAGAAGGATCTCTCAACTCACCGCATACACACCTCACACCAAATTGCATCTGCGCACCCCTGTAACCTTCGGTTCCGCTGTAATCAAGAGCAGACAAGCAGGAGTAGGGTTTTCCCTCCAGGGGTCTGAACCTGGGTAAATCTCGTGTCCCTGAGTTCTTGTCTATTAACCGTTCCGCGACTTCCAACATCCCCATCTTCTCCAAAACCCAAGTCCATAACAATGGGCATTGACAAGATCGAACCTCGTCAATTGGCCCTGTCTGTGGGAAACGGGGACGCTGATCGTGCGGTTGTGACGGTTCCATCCAGACCGATCTACAATTCATCAGCAACGGAGATTCATCTCCTCTTCGGCGCCTTCGACATCACCGCCCACTCGCCGGCCACCCTGAAGGATTTCGAGTCCGTCGGTGATAGGCTCGAGATGCTGTTCGGGACCTTCTGCTTCCAGGTGGGGCAGACCGGCACCCTCCGCCTCCCAAAGCGGGTGCCACCACCATCCATCAGGCCCGCTTCGTAGGTCCCACCCATCAGTGCGTTACACGCATCGATGCTGACAGACGATTCGGATGACAGCAGCAGCTGCAACTCTGATATGTGCGGCCCCCCTTCAGATGAAGGAACCTACAGTTCCGAATCCGAAAGCTGCGGAAGCAGCAACCCACTCCGCGAACGCTACCTATGAGCCATCGTCATCAACGGTGAAATGGACCCACCACTAGATTCGAGTGCACAGCAAATGCCCAATCCCCCTCCCAACCCGCAAACTGGGAACGGAGGAAATGAGGGAGATCCGCCTAACAGGGCCAACAAAGGCGACACTCATGCCTACAACCAGATCAACCTCAACGAGGCAGGCTGGCGCCAAGCATGCGAGGCTGTGGCAGGCAACATAATCCTACCTGTGAATGCCTCCCGAGACCTACTAATGGCCTACCACCTCCTCCTGATCGATGAGCACAACCGGCAGGTGAAGCTGATGGAGGAGCTTGACAAGCATAAGAAGGCAGCTCCGAAATCCAGCGTGCGGCGAGCTGCGCTCTTCACCGCTGACGGCTCCACTTCGCATGGAAACAACACCAACAAGTACCGCTCCTGCACGGAGCGCATGGACCCCGCCTCGCAACGCAAGGTCACCAGGGCCCTCAACAACGTCCTTTATGACGATGGACTCGCACAGCAACGTCATGCCGAAAACGCCTCAGGCTGCGATCATGGCGGGCACTACATATCTCGCGTCCCATCCGCCTCCGGCGGGCGACCCGAAGAGCGCCATGCATAAGTCCGCACTAGCAGGCCTCAGACTCGTCGGAGCTGCGCTCCACGACGAAACTCCTACGAAGCCAAAGAAAAAAGCTGCGGTCAAGTTCACTCGAAGCCCTATACCCTCATCCGAAGAGGACGAGCATGACCTGCCCCAGCGGTGCAAGAGCCCACGGCACCGCAGCAGCAACTACGACGCTCGCAACAAGCTCACCCAACACAAGATTGACAAAGCACGTGCTAAACGCGCGTGCTCAACTGAGTCCGAAGAGGAGGAGGACAGAGAGTTGTGCGAAGCCAGATGCTTCAGCAGATCCGTTCGGTGAACGCGGATGCCAAAAAATTTCAAGATCCCTTCGGACAACCCGAAGTTCGATGACACGCAGGAGACAAAGGCTTGGCTCGATGATCACGTGTCGTCGGTTAAGCTCCACAGCGGAAACAAGAATACCGTCTTACAATGCCTTCAGCTGCATCTGATAGGCGCGGCTAGTGCGGTGACCCAGCATACCACTGCATGTGTAGTACACTATAGTCGTTGACATGACATCCATAGAACACCGTTCCATAAATATCACATCCCTCAGAGTGGTACAACAGAAACATTGCATGTCCATATTACAAACATACACACATTATTTCATTACAATATCAGAAGTTCAAGACTTCCAAAAGATTCAACTTACAAACCAAAATATAGGTGTTTCAGCGGAAGTTTCAAAGTGAAAATGTA
Source organism: Avena sativa (assembly GCA_916181665.1). Classification (NCBI taxonomy): domain Eukaryota; kingdom Viridiplantae; phylum Streptophyta; class Magnoliopsida; order Poales; family Poaceae; genus Avena; species Avena sativa. The sequence continues at coordinate 68,645,197 of OV702297.1, forward strand.
AACTCCAAATTGAGCTCAACAACGTATTGCTATATATTGTTCATGTTGCTTGGCTCAAGTGGCTCCTAGAACTATAGTAATTATTCTGACTCTTGGTACTCTCCTCCGTAGATGATATCATAGTCCTCTCCTTCTACAGCTCCATACAAATTGGGCTCTTCATAGAAGACCTCCTCTTGACTCTTAGTTGCATACATTGGAGTCTCTTCGGGATCCTCAGAGTCTAAGCAAGGATTCAAAGGAAAGGGTGAGTAACAGCGTTACCCGGCAAGTTCATTATATGCAAGGAGGGAAGTTTGATGCTCTATCTACCACCTCGGACTATAAGTCCTTGGCACTATGCAGTTTTTGTAAATCTTTCTTCAAAGATTGATTTTATTATGAAAATCTATGACCATCAGCCTTCACAGGCTGACCAGAACTTTCATGGAGTTCCTTTCATGTCGCGTTCGTAGCTCCTTCCCGGAATAGGGAGTAACAAGTTATAGTTCTTACACTTTGCAGAGGTGTGTTACTTTACCCATGAGAGATCAACTTCCTTGTTGCACAACCGGGCGTACTTTCCCGTCCACAATTCCATGATGTGGGGCCCAGTAGTTGGTCCAAGCCATTCACTGCCCCTCTCCGCGACCTCATATGTCTGCACGATCCTTCAGGGCCGGCTCACCTCTGTTAAGCCCCCTTTCGGGCAGGCTAAAACCCTGATGAGTTCCCAAAGACTCTATGACCTGGTGATGCCCGGACAAGTACCATATTAAATGGACTATGCCCTAAACACCATTCGTAGATAATCTAGACACCAAAAGTGTGGGGAGTAAGGGTGCCCACCCATATGTTGGATCCGCACAAGGAATCACAATGTAACGTTAAGGTCGTCTTGCCTCCATACGAGAGGAAAAGGATACAGCTGACTTCTCCGTCCCGTTCCAAATCTCATGGTTAACATGTAATATACGGTGCTAGAATCACTGATGTCATGGGTTATTAAATACCTAATTGATCATCATTGTTGAAACTAGAACCCTAAGCTCTATTGCTTCATTATATCATCACTTAGGATGATACTAAACATTTATTTGTTTGGGAAAATAATATTTTCTTTTTCTGGAATATAGATGATAACACACAATTTTCAAATACTTTGATAAAGACTCTTCAAAGGACATGAGCAAGTGATGAACTTGCCTTGTGATTGCAAGGTAGTGAATTTGGATGCTTGCACTGGACCTTGAGCTTCTATGTCTACAAAACATCATTATTGCCCGGTAAGGACAATATTTAAAGAGTCAAAATGATTATGCAAAGTAATCCAATGCATCATTTATTTTTGTGTGTATTCTCCCCATTATTTAAATTACAAAAATTCTTTTTATAAGTAAAGAATTTATAAATAATAATTATTAATATTTATTGAATATTGTATTCTTTTATTTTATTTGAATTTTACTTATTTAATAATTCCTTTAAGAATTATCATTTAAATATAAGAATGATATAAATTATTTATTTAGTATTTTTATAAAATACTACAATATTGATATATAATAAAAGTAATTTTTATTTATTTTTATCATATTTCTTTAATTTAATAGAATTCCATAAGGAATATATATCATAAAATTCTTGATAAAAATTATATGCCTAAAATTTTATTTCTTAATTTATTTAGATAGATTGAGTTATTGTGAATCAAAAAATATTTTATTTATAATTTTTTGATTTTTAATTTATTTTCTAGAATTTATTTAAATTTAGGGGCATTTTGGTCTTTTCTTAATTATTAAAGCTTCCTTTGGGTGGTTGGGCTGGTTGTGTTGGGCTTATTGGGCCATTCTGGCCCAAGTGGACAGAACCAAAAAGGCTCCCCGAAGGGTTGCCCCTCTCAGCCCACTCTCCCTGTCCATCTCTCTCGTCCCCTTCTCTCTTTCTTCTCTCTCGACCCCATGGTCGCATATGCCACTACCGGCGATTCACGCCGCCATGGTCCTCCCTGGCTGCCGACATGATGCAGGGACCTAGGGCCTCCATGTGGCTAGACTGGCTCCGTCCCAAAACCTAGGGTTTGGGGTGGTGATGTTGCTACCGCCACCTCTGCTCCTATGGTGATGTGGTGGTGTTGCTAGCCCTCAAGTGTGGTCGTGGTCACTGCCTCGGCGTGGTGCGAGTTGCAGCGCCCCCTTGGGGTGCTCCCCGTGTCGCCGCGCTCGTCGACACCCTCTGCTTCCTCTTCTCGCCCATAGCAACTTCTTCTAGTAAGTTTGCCTTCTCTTCCCACTCGTGCTCTATACTCTGCCACTCTGTCATGTGTGTTTCTAGTTGCTACCCCTGACTAGTGTCCATATCCTGATTAGGGTTCATATCCCTCTGTTGATATTATATATGATGATTTGGATCTAGTAGTGATGATCCTTGAGCATGATGAATGGTTGTTTGATGTGGATTACTGCTTATAGTTGGATTTGATGATGCTAGTGGCTTACTGAAAGAACATTTCTTAATCCCTAGTGTTTTGTGTGTGTTAGATAACAATATCAAGTATTATTTAATGTGTGTTAAAGTGTCGCAGCTCTCCCTAAGAAAAAGGGAAATGTATCTGCCTTTAGGGGGCGGATAATATGCCCCTCCCTCTTCCCAAGAGTGCGCGAACCCCAGAGAGGGGGCAGAGTTTGTGGCCGGATTTTCCGGCCCGGCCGGATAGTCCGCCCCCTCGAGGAATTCCTTCAAGCCAAGGCCTGCGTCGCTCTCTGTATGGGGGCCGGAGTTTCCCTCGGACTGTCCGGTCCTTAGGCGGACTTTCTCCCAAGGGCGGATAGTCCGCCCCTGGCAGGGGCGGATAATCCGCCCCCTTGGAATTTTCTTCAAGTCAAGGCTGCGTCGCTCTCTGTATAGGGGGCGAAGTTTTCCCTGGAGTTTTCGTCCTGTGGGGCGGATTTTCTCCCCAGGGCGGATAGTCCGCCCCAAAGGGGGGCGGATAATCCTCCCCCAATTTTCTCCAACAAGATGAAAATGGCATTGTTGTGAGGAATAAAGCAAGACTCGTGGCTCAAGGATTCTCTCAAGTGGAAGGAATTGATTTTGGCGAGACTTATGCTCCGGTGGCTCGTCTTGAGTCCATCTGTATCCTTCTTGCCTATGCATCCCATCATAATTTTAAATTACAGCAAATGGATGTTAAGAGTGCATTTCTTAATGATCCTCTCCATGAGTTAGTATACGTCAAGCAACCCCCGGGTTTTGAGGACCCCAAATTTCCGAACCATGTCTACAAACTCGATAAGGCGCTCTATGGCCTTAAACAAGCCCCACGTGCATGGTATGAGCACCTTAAAGAGCTTTTGCTAGACCGTGGATTCGAAGTTGGGCAAATCGATCCCACTCTTTTTACTAAGAAGGTTAATGGGGAGCTTTTTGTATGCCAACTTTATGTAGATGACATTATTTTTGGCTCTACTAACCAAGCTTTTAACGATGAATTTTCAAAGCTTATGACTGACAGGTTTGAGATGTCCATGATGGGTGAGTTGAGGTTCTTTCTTGGATTTGAGATCAAACAACTTAGAGAGGGAACCTTTATTAATCAAGCTAAGTACATCCAAGACATGCTCAAAAGGTTCAAGATAACGGATCTCAATGGTGTGGCTACTCCAATGCAAACAAAGTGTCTTCTTGAGCTCAATTCCAAGGGTAAAGATGTGGACCAAAAGGTATACCAATCCATGATCGGCTCTCTTCCTTACCTTTGCGCATCTAGGCCCGATATCGTGTTAAGTGTAGGAGTGTGTGCAAGGTACCAAGCCGCTCCTAAAGAAAGCCACTTAGTGGCGGTCAAACGAATCTTCAGATATTTGGTTCATTCCCCAAATTTTGGGTTATGGTATCCCAAGGGTTCAAGTTTCTCTCTATGTGGTTACACTGATTCAGATTGGGCTGGTGACAAAGATGATAGGAAATCAACCTCTGGTGCATGTCAATTCTTGGGCAGGTCTCTAGTGTGTTGGTCTTCAAAGAAACAGAATTGTATTTCATTCTCAACAGCCGAAGCTGAATATGTTGCTGCTGCAAGTGCTTGTACACAATTATTATGGATGAGGCAAACTTTAAAGGAATATGGTGTCAATTGTGACAAAGTTCCTCTATTATGTGACAATGAAAGTTCTATCAAGATTGCTTACAATCCCGTGCAGCATACAAGAACAAAACATATAGAGATTCGCAACCACTTCATTTGGGATCATGTTGCTCGTGGTGATATTGCCCTATCCTTTTTAGCACGAAGAACCAACTTGCTGATATTTTCACGAAGCCCCTTGACGAAGCAAGATTTTTTTATTTGAGGAATGAGCTAAATATCATAGATTCAAGGAGCTTGGCTTGACTATCCTTGCACACTCACTTGCTCTTATTCATGTATTTGGTTTAGATGCGGGCATATACATAGGGGGAGTGTGGTCCTAATTGATTGGGTCAACCCTCTCCCCATAATGCCGAAAGCAAGTAAAATCATTTCCCTTAATATCATTTTGTGATATGTGGGTCATCGATGAGCATTGGTTTTGAACTCAAGATACATCTTCGCGGTGTCATGCCATGCGCTCCAACATGGTGGCTTCAGCCACCGCCCTCTTCCTTGAGAAGAGTTGGTTTCTAATGGATCTCTTTGGATTTTCTTGCATATTTCTTGTTCTTATGGAAAACACACTCAACTTTGGTTTTTGTTTGATTTGGTTCTTGCAAATTTGGGTGTGTAGTACCATCGAGGCGTGACCTTCAGGGGCGTTAGCATCGCTCTTCTTCCTTTTTGGCGTTTCGATGTCAAAGGGGGAGAAGTAGTTCTATTAGGTCTCGTGGATTTGCAAGGGTCGGGCACAAGCACTTGTCTTTCCGTTGTTTTTATTTGCTTGCTTGTGCTCTTTTTAGCGTGAACTTATTTGCTATTTGTGCTTGGATTATGTAAGACTATGTCGTGCTCCACTATGTTTGGTATTCATGGAAGTCTGGATTTATCTATTGTGGATCTCATGGAATTCTGGATTTATCTATGGAGCATTTTGATGGCATATGGAATCATGGGATTATCTAATGTTTGCATCAATATTGTTGGGATGTACTTGGAGGCTATCAAGCTAATTATTTTCTTTGGCTATAATCACATCCCGGTGGTATGACCTTGTTTCCCAACCCACCTTATTTCAATCATCTTTGCTATGAAAGTTGTATTCTCTCTAGTGTGTGTATTTGTATTCAAATGCAAATTTTAAATATGCACACATCTAGGGGGAGCGTCTTTCATTTTAAAGGTGGCGTTAGCCGGTCTCATTGCAAATCCTAGTATTGTCATCTAACACCAAAAAGGGGGAGATTGAAAGAACATTTCTTAATCCCTAGTGTTTTGTGTGTTAGATAACAATATCAAGGATTATTTAATGTGTGTTAAAGTGTTGCAGCTCTCCCTAAGAAAAAGGGAAATGTATCTGCCTTTGGGGGGCGGATAATCCACCCCCAATTTTCTCCAACGGCTTGTTCTGGGCAGGGGGTATTTAAGCCTGTCTCCCCCCTCTGTCCAGAACTCTTGATTGATTCGAAAAATAAGAGACCTGATCTGCAACCTTCATCCAAGAGAACTCCACCTAGATCCACTCAAAGGCTCCGTCCATTGGGGAATCAAAGGAGGAGGACTCGATCATCATCAACTGCAATCAAGCGCTTCATCTCCTCTCCATTCATTTGGAGAACCACCGATCTAGTATTTCTTGCAAATACCTAGATCCTTGTTTTTTGTTTCTGTTGATAAACTTTGTTCTTGTGGCAGCTTGTTGTCATCTCGGGAGCCCCCAATTCGGTTGTGGGTGTGTGCCCCGATAGTGTTGTAAAAGGCACCGGTTCCCGCCTCGAAGGGATCCAATAGTGGAGAAGGTGGATCAGGCCTCTCGTGGCGAGATCCATCGGAGAATAGGGTCAAGCCTATTGTGGCGTGGTGGTCTTAGAACCGCCAACCCCTCCAACGCAGATGTACTTCCCTTAACAAGGAAGGAACTGCGGTAAAACAAATCCCTGTGTCTCCATGTGCTCCACTATGGTTCCTTCGCTCCTCCCTTTACGTGCTTAGTAGTTAGGGTTGCATATAGGGAAATTCTCATAGTTGCATATCTAGAGAATTTACTTTGTGTCAAGCCTAAAATTCAAAAAATGATTAAAAATTGGTTAGCACCTATTCACCCCCCCTCTAGGTGCCCATACGATCCATTTCACTTACCAGACTGATTCCAGTGGTAATTTGATATGATTCAAATGATAGTGCTTCTGTGGTATCATTACTTGTGAATGTTTTTGATCTGGGAACTTTCTACTGTCAAAATGTTAGTACTGACAGTAGTTCTGTCAGTGATTGTTTATTGCATCTATAATTGTTGGCTTGTATGATGATATACATACTGAATTAATCATTATATATTAATGATGTTCTGTAGATGTATAGATGAGCTTGATGCTGATTCCTGGCATTTGATTCCAGGAAGATGATATTTAGTGGCTTGCCCCTTTTTTATTTGTGAAAGCTAAGTAATGATTGGAATTGGCTTATTATATCTTGTCCTTGTGATACCATCATAGAATGGCACACAAGTGGTTGGGTCATATTATTGAGCTTAGCTCTGTCAGTGCTTGAAATTGGTATCTGGCAAAGATAAGATGAAAGCTTCTTTTAATCTCTCTGCCCATGATGTTAGTCTGAGGCATAGGAACTAGTTTCCTAATTTGTTGTCCCTGGTAGAAATGTTCTCGTAGTAATACCAGCTGCTAATTCTTGAGTCATAGTTGGGAAAATAATGGGTGTGCTAATGGTTTTGCATGGACCCATAGGATTTATGGATTCTGAGGTGCTACTCTTTTAAGAGATGTGCCCAGATTTCATAATCTTGACTTTGACTATATTGGAGTATAAGATTTGGCTTTTGTATCCAGGATCAGTGATGTTGGTCTGAGATCCTGGTTTTACTTGTATGGTTATCTTGTGGCTATGACTTTATTATTCAAAATCTTCTAGGATGGGATTCACCTCACTTGGGTGAATACTGAGAAGTTAGATATAGAACAACACATGAATCTTTTATATTAATATGATAAACAGATCATGTGATGGTTTTATATAACTCACCACAACAGTGGGTTGTTGTTGTGGTTGGTGATTGATCTTATTGGTTGTGTTGCTGGCCTGATCTGGTTATTCTCCTTAGGCTGCTCATGCTACTTCCAGCTCCTAGAACTTGTCCTTGATCTTGCTATCCACCTTCTGGTTCCTGGTAGCCTGGCCTTGTCCTTGCTATCCACCAGATCCACCCCCTCCTTATGTCACCATCTTGATGAGTACTGGGATGATCTGGTTTGTGGTTTAGTTTGGCTGGTTTGGCTATGGCTAGACTGCTGGTGCTTGGTGTGTATGAGCAAGGAAATGGTTCTATGGTGCTTTCCCACAGCTGTGTTGAGCTGTTTTGATTGTGTGGGAAGCTGTGGCTGTGCTTGACAGCACACACCATGCATTTAGGTATGTAAGATGCTTGTGTGCCTGCTACATCCTTGTCGATATGCTCTGGAAAGGAAGTTACCTTTTTATCTGTTTACCACTTATGAGCCTGGTGAAACTTTCTCTCTTACTGATTGGAATCATTTGACTTATGACTTAAGAATTATGAAATATTTAACTCTTTCATATTGGTGAAACTTGCCCCTAAAGATTTACTCAATGATGTAAAGTGGAACAGTGCATCTCACTGTCACTACTGAGAGTAAAAGAAATATCTTAACCTTTATTTTCTTTCTTTTTGTTTGCTATTTGTTTTGCAGGTATAAGACTTGAAGATTCAAGATTTAGAATAGGTTTTCTTTTTCTTTATAGAATAGTTCCCTTGTAATATTTATTATATTCTTCTGTAAATAAAATGTACTAGATAAATAAGGATGTAATTGTACTCTTGTAAAGATTCTTGATTAGTTTTGTAAGTTACATGTTGTAACTTATTGATGAATTGATTAAATGAAATGAATATTCATTTATTTAATTGTAAATCTTATACAGAGTTTCTGGTTACTATGTATTATTTCTTTATTATATTCATAAGTTACATTTTGTAACTTATTCATTGAATAACTATATGAAATAAATATTCATTTACTTGATTGTGTTATATTATTTAAAATTGAGTTACTAAATATTATTTCTTGATTAAATAATATTCTCACACATAATCTTAATCCTTTAAAAAAAATATAAATCCAAATCTCAAGTTTGAATTCAAATTCCTTTCCCCCAAACACATTAATCCATAAAGATCATGTCAAAGTTTATAACAATCATTCTCCAAGGCTATTCCTAAACTTAAAGAGTGAAAGAAACTTTGATCACTTTATGTTTTTATTTGGCGAAAAATTTACCCATATTTTTTTACAGATGAATGCATGCATTTGCATAGATTCCTAAATCTACCCTTCATTGGTTCCTAAATGCTGGGATGTTACAGCTAGGGTCTGGCTCAGCAGCCTATCCTCCGGCTCCATCCGAAGCTGGGAAGAGCTGGCATACAGCTTCATCCGCGACTTCAAGGGCACCAGCAAGAGGCCAGCCCCAACCGAGGAGCTACGGGCCTGCACCCAACGGACCAACAAGTCCATCCACTCGTACATACTTTGTTGGTCCCACATCAAGAACTCTGCTGCGCACATCTCTAAAGAAAGGGCAATCGACACCTTCAAGGATGGTGCTAGGCGCCTAGATTTCAAGGAGGATCTCGGGTGCGTCAATCCCAAAACGCTCGACCACCTCATGGACATCGCTAACCGATGGGCGGATGGCGAGGATTCCATCAACCGAGCGCATTCGGATGACGAAGACGACTACGGCCGCAGGTGTGAATGCCGCAACAAGAGAAGATCGCGCCTCTACGACGATCGCGACGGAGTCGACATGGTTGCGGCTAGATACGCCGATCGACGCGATGATGGAAACCGCAACAGCGGATACCGCAGCAGCAACTACCGCGACGGCGGACAACCCACGCAGGCATGGCAACGTCGCAACCGCGATGACGATCCTTCGGCATATGACAAGCTGTCTGGTCCCTACACCATCCACTTCTAAATCGACAAGCAAGATGGTAATAAGAAGGCCAACCACATGCTCAAGGACTGCCAAGAGTTCCAGAAGCTCAGTGAGGGCTTCACCCAAATGTGGTGGCCGACCAAAACCCTGGGTTCGGGCCCGCACCTGCACCAGGTACCATCGCCCATGGATCTCCTCCACCACCACCTGTCGGACCATCACATCCGTCGGTCGCACCAGCGCCAAATAACAGTGCAGGAGGGTACCCACCACCAAAAGGGTCCCTGATGATCCAGAAGGGGCGCCCAACAAAAAGGGTGCGAAAGAAGATCACCCGCCAAGTCAGCCTGGCCGTGACCTCTCCACCAGCCATACCTGAGTACCTCAGCGGCTCGGAGTCCTGCATCACATTCGATCGTTCGGATCACCCACGCAAGATCCCTCGCCCAGGTCATGCCGCCCTGATGCTCGAGGCCCGGATCGGGGGATTCGAGATGAGCCGCGTCTTCATGGATGGTGGTAGCGGCATCAACCTGATATTCTTCAGCACACTCGCAGCGATGCGGATCCCGCTGTGCAGCCTGGAACAGTCAGACACGACATTCCACGGCATAATCCCAGGGAAGGGCATATACCCCTTGGGCAAGATATGGCTCGATGTCATCTTCGGCCATCCCAAAAACTTCAGGCGCGAGCGGCTACAGTTCGAAGTGGCGGACTGGCCATCACAGTACCACGCCATCCTAGGGCGTGTGGCATTCGGAAGATTCTTGGTAGTACCGCACTACGCATACCTGCTACTAAAGATGTCAGGACCTAGGGGCGTCATCACCATGCAAGGAATATTCACCAGGTCCGACCACTGCGACAGAGACTTCAACAGAATATCCCAGTCGTTCGGCATGCAGGAGGAGCTCACGAGGCTCAGAGAGGTGACAGTAACGGGGTACCCCAGTCACCAGACAAAACGCACCCGATATGTCGTTCGACTCCAAGGTCAACACGAATAAGGTGCAGGTCCACCCGACGAATGCCTCCAAGACGACGTTGATCGCCAACGACCTCAGCCTCGCATAGGAAAGCGCGCTCGTTGAATTCCTCCATGAGCGTTGGGAAATTTTCTCCTGGTGTCCTGCGGACATGCCAGGAGTACCCAGGGAATTCGCCGAGCATGCACTCAATGTGTTTCCGGATGCGAAGCCAGTCAAGCAGTCGATCTGACAACTGTCCAAACAAGAGCCGAAGCCGTGGGAATCGAAGTCAACAGACTGCTCGATGCCAACTTCATCAGGGAAATCAAGGAGAGCAAGTGGCTGGCTAACACCGTGCTAGTCCCCAAAAAGGACACGTACATCCTGCGGATGTGTGTGGAATGCACATCGCTCAACAAGCACTGTCCCAAGGACCACTTCCCTCTACCACGGATCGATCAAATCATCGATTCAACTGCAGGATACGAGAAACTCTCCTTCCTCGATGCCTACTCGGCCTAAAACCAGATTCAGCTGAAGGTCGAAGATCAGGAGAAAACGGCGTTCATCACGCCGTTTAGAGTGTTCTGCTACAACACCATGCCCTTCGGGCTAAAGAATGTAGGTGCCACATACCAGAGGTGCATGCAGGCGTGCCTGAAAAACTAGATCGGTCGCAACATCCAAGTCTATGTCGACGACATAGTAATCAAGACCAGAGAGGCCAAGATGCTGATCAACGATCTCCGCGAGACGTTCGACAACCTTGATCGCTACAAGATAAAGCTAAACCCACACAAGTGCGCCTTCGGCGGCCCGTCTGGCCAGTTACGCGGCTACTTCATCTCCCAACAGGGGATCGAGGCGAATCCGAAGAAAATCAGGGCCATACTGGCCATGGAGAAGCCAAAGAACCTCAAGGGCGTCCAGCAGCTAGCTGGCCGGATCGTGGCGCTAGGCAGATTCATCAGCCAAATGGGCGAGAAGGCCCTACCCTCTTACCAACTGTTGCGCAAGACAGACAAGTTCGAGTGGACACCCGAAGCAGACGACGCGTTTAAGGACCTCAAGTGGATGCTCTCCACCTCACCTGTCATGGTCACGCCGAAGGAACGGGAGCCTCTGCTGCTACACATCGCAGCTACACATCAGGTGGTAAGCACCGTACTCGTGTTCGAGCGACCCGAAGATGGCAAGACCCACGGGGTCCAATTCCCAATCTACTACCTCAACGAGGTACTAACCCCGACAAAGCAGAGGTACCCTCACTACCAGAAGCTCGCCTACGGCGTATTCATGACGGCTCGTCTGCTGAGCCACTACTTCTAGGAGCATCAGATTATGGTCGTCAACGATGCCCCACTGTCAAACATCTTGAACAACCCCGAAGCCATGGGGCGTGTAGCCGTATGGGGCATCGAATTGTCCCCTCTAGACATAATCTACGAGTGGCGCACCGCCATCAAGTCTCAGGTCCTTCCTGACTTCCTCGTCCACTGGATGGAGCTCCAGCTATCGGATACTCCGGACATGTCGCAGTCCTGGATGATGCACTTAGACGACTCCAAGCGCGAGGCCGGAGCCGGGGCTGGCGTCATACTGACGTCCCCTCAAGGCGACAAGATGAAGTACGTCCTTCGGATGAAATTTCGTGCCTCTAATAACGAGGCCCAATACGAGGCCCTCATCCACGGCATGACGATGGCCAAGGTGTGCGGCGCAACGCGCCTAGTCATCTATGGAGACTTGAACTTCGTCGTGCAGCAGACGATGAATTAGTGTGACGCCCATAGCGCCAACATGATCGCATACCGCGCACTTTACAACTCACTCGAAGGAGACTTTGACGGTCGTGAGCTTCGGCATGTCGGAAGGGAAAGCAACGAAGAAGCTAACAGGCTCGCCAACATTGGATCCACCTGCGCACGGGTGCCACTAGGTGTGTTCCTCGAACAAATCTGCGTACCCTCTATCAAGAGGAAATTTCCTAAAGGCTCAGCCGAAGAAGCAGAGCACTCGGGGGCTGCGCTACCCGAAGGCCAGGAAGGACCAGAAAAGCTGGACATAGAGGCAGAGCAGGTCAGCCTAATGCAGGTCATGGCGGTTGAAGAGATGTGGACGCAGACGTACCTTCGGTACCTCATAAACAATCAACTGCCCGATGACCCGACAGATGCCCGGCGCATATCTCGCCGGTCCAAAGCGTTCGCCATCATCAATGACAAGCTGTATAAGCGCAGCATTTCGGGTGTGCTCCAACGGTGCTCCACCATCGGTGACGGCAAAAGCATCCTCCAAGACATCCATGAGGGTATCTTCGGCCATCATACAGGCAGTCGCGCCCTAGTCGCCAAAGCTCGACGAGCTGGGTTCTACTGGCCAACGGCAATGAAGGACGCCAAGGACATCGTCCAGAGGTGCAACGCCTGTCAGAGGTATGCGGACAAGCCACACGTGCTAGGATTCGAGCTAAGTCTCATACCGCTAGCCTGGCCCTTTGCCTAGTGGGGCCTCGACATGATTGGCAAACTACCAAAGTCCTCGCCAGGAGGTCACGTCTTCCTCCTAATCGCAGTTGACAAATTCACCAAGTGGATCGAAGCCATGCCCATCACCAACCAGAGCATCAAAACTGCCATCGAATTTTTCGAGTCCAATGTCTACAGGTTCGGCATGCCTCATAGCATCAAAATGGACAATGGCTCGAACTTCACCTAGAAGGAATTTCAAGACTTTTGCGGGAACCTCGGCATCAACATATCAAATGCCTTCGTGGTGCACCCGCAGACCAACAGACATGTCGAAAAGGCCAACGGCCTCATAGGCAATGGCATCACAAAGTGCCTACTTTTCCCACTCGAAAGGCTTGCGGGAGCCTGGGCAGATGAGCTAGCATGCGTCCTCTGGAGCCTGCGTACAACGCCAAACAGCTCAACCAGCTACACGCCCTTCTTCATGGTGTATGGAGCCGAAGTTGTGCTACCTGCCGAGGTACGCCACAAGGCCCCACGGGTCGTCGCCTATAGCGAAGCCGAATCATCGGCAGCACTCGAAGACGCTGTCGACACACTCGACGAGGCATGCGACATCGACACGGCTCGCTCAGCGGTCTATCAGCAGAGCCTTCGCAACTACCACAGGCGCCGGCTGCGCCCAAGGTCCTTCGTCGAAGGAGACCTCGTCCTATGACTCAAGCAAGAAGGGCACAAGAAGCTCGAGTCACCCTGGGAAAGACCCTACATCGTCACCGAAGTCATCCCAAGTGGCGCCTACCACCTCACGGACATCGCATCATTAGTCGAATACTCCAACCCTAGGAACATCGCACGACCGCGACACTTCTACCCCTAGTTACCCTTTACTTTCAATAAGGCAATTCAGCCAAGGCTACTCATCCGAACAATGTACCTCCTCATTTGCTATGAATAAAAGCTAAGTTCCTTGGCCCAAATATCTTTTTCTCCTTACATTATTTGTCGCTAAATACGCTCGGGGGCTATGCCTCACCCCACAACTTCGTCGACTGCAAACAACGCATACAACCCGAGTAGCTAACCACGTCAGGCTAACGAAAGGGACATGCACATCACAAAGCACCACGTGCCAATACATATAAAACTTTACAAAGGGAATTACAAGCCCACTCGAATAAATACAAATTTTACATCATCTCGTTTTCTTTACAGGACCTAATTGTTCTAGAGCATTACCTTCTCCCGCTACTCGAACAAATCTACAGTCTCTTCGGTGTGCTGCGCCACAGCTGTGTAATGAGGGTGCATATCCCATAAACTACGATCTGGTCAAGGGGGCGGTCCAGCCGCCACCTTTGCAAGATTAACATCACGATGATGCAATCGAACAAGAGACAAGGCAGCCTTGATCCCTGCAATCAGCTGATGATGCACCAACTCCTTTACATGGCCTATATTTCGAAATTTTCCAAGAAGACCCAAAAAAGTAGAAGGCGCATCGTCCAAAAGGAACATGACGAACCAAATGGCCGCAAGTGACGACCTCGCCTGCCTCAGCACCCGAAGAACCTGGTGTACGCGATCTTGCACCGTCGCAAGGACGATGGCTCGATCACGGTCCATCCAGAAGAAGCCACTAGCCTCCAGCTCTTGTTGTGTCAGGCAGTTCATCCGAATTGCGACACGCTCCTTCTCTTCCCGTGGAATGAGATTCACATCTACAAAAAGCATGGAATGAGCCAGCATACAAATAAGGTGCACCTAAAAGAATATCGGTTCACGAAGACTTACATTGAAGTTGCTCACCAATCTGCTGCAATTCTCTAAGCAAGAACTCCCCCCTGGCAGTGGCTCGCTCGGCCTTTGACTTCCACACATCTGCGTGGCCTCAGATGCTGAGGATATCCTTTTCTAGGCTGCGGATGCGATCACGCAGAAAGGACAATTGCGATGTGTCATCCAAAGATGGTCGAGGCTCAGGCGCAGTCGGAGTAACAACTGTAGCCCCACCCGACGGATCCTAGAAGTAAATAAGCAAGTATGAACATCACAAAGACTTTTGGCAGCAGCTCAAAGATAGACTTATATACATAAATAAAGCCACCTCGTGGCAAAGTGGGACTTGTTCATCCGCAAGATGTTACAAAAACAGCAAACGCAAAAATCTACCCTAGCTACAGTACAAAGGCCAAAGCACCCACATCCGGAGCAGCCTCGGAGCCAGACTTCCTGCTCTTGGCCTCCTACTGCTGCTTTGCTGCATAATCAGCCAGGAGGTCAATGAGCTTAGGCCCATAATGCTTACAGCAAGAAGCAAAGAGGGAGAAAGCTAACTCGGAGCCATCTGCCGTCGTCGGCATCTTGGACGTGACTTGAGGTAGGTCCAGCTCGGCTCCGGACACCATCACCATGGACAGTCCCATGGAGGCACCGATGCCCTTTTGCTTGCGTTTGTACTCCACTGGAGCTTCCTCCGATAGAGCATCCGCAAGGGAGTCGACGTTGTCAAGGGCAACGCCCTTGGGGACGACCTCCTTGTAGAAGTGCATGAGCACCTTCTTGGCCTTCTCCAGGGAGCCAACAGCAGTAGAGAAACGATCCTCGATCGCATCAGCAGCATCAGCCAGGACATCCCCGTGCTCCAACGCACCACGATCAAACGTGATGCCAGAAGCATCTGACAAAAAGAAGAAAAGAAGACTCGAATGAGAAAGAGTAAAACACACTCAAAAATCAGAACACCCAAAGGATACAAGAGCAACTTATGAGAGATAGCCTTGGTAGCAGTCATGAGCTTATCAGCCACTTCCTTCTCCTAGGTGGCTGCAACGGCCGCGAGCTGCTACTCGCGATCTTCAGCCTCCTTCTGCAAGTGCTCCTTGGCTTCCACAGCATCCGCTGCCTTCTTATCCTCCTGGCCGAGGCTCTTTTTGAGAGCGTTCAGCCTTCGGAGCATAGTATCGTTATCATCTGCAGCATGAAGAAGTTTTGGGTGAACACAAGTAAGACACTTGGCGAACTCAAACAACAACCAAGAAAACAACTACGCACCTTGGAGCTGCTTCAGCTCACCCTCCAGCGCCAGATGCTGCTGGATGAGGAGGTTGGCGCTGTGCACAAAATGCTACAGAAGAAAAAAACAAAGCCGATGAATAAAGGTCTCGAGGGCTCCCCCTGCAAAGCAAAAAACCAACAGGTCAGACAAAAGGGACTCGGGGGCTCCCCCCATGGAGTAAAGAAGACAACACTTACATGCTTAGGTGTGGACTTCGAAGGTTTGCATGCTGCCTTCCGAGTTATGACTGCCCGAGCTTCTCGCCTAGCGGAGCTTGGGTGATCATCCTCGGAGTTGGCCACCACCTTGGGAATAGAAGTTGTCGGCTTTGACTCCGCAATAACTTCTTGGGTGTCCCCGTCAAGGGACTCCTCCAAAGAGTTGCTGCAAGCAATTATTAGATCAACAACACAATTAAACTACATAGACGAACGTGATAGCAAGCTTTAAGCAGAGTGACTTACAACTCGATGTCCGACAAATTGAAGACGGGAGCCGCCTTCTCCTTCTTCTTATTGGCCGGCGGATGCGGAGCCACCGCTCGAATAGGCACGGCAGGGTAAGGCGCAGACGACGCACCTTCTTCCTCGTCGTGCTGCTCGAGGAACAACGGACCCCTTGGAGTGGGTGGCGTAGAACCATCCGAAGATTCATTATGGGAGCGCTTTCGGTAACGCCCTTCGCTCGGCTCAGGGGCTTCCAGGGTAGGGGATTGCGTCGGAGGAAGCTCGGATTCAGAATCCACAACTTCGTTATCCGGCGCAACCGGAAATTTCTCAGGTAGACGGGGCATCATCCCAGCTACCTTGAGGTCCTGCAAACAAAAGACACAAGAGAACAGGATTAGTGACACTAACAAGCTGCAAAACACTCGAAAAAGCGCAATGCGCAAGCTACAAGTTTCCACCTACGGAACTGCATTTTTGGCGCTGAACAGGGAGGTCAAGGATTTCCCCGGGAGGTCCTCACCAGTCTTGAACTTTAGTAGGGGCCGAATATCTCTATCAAGGTCACCCGAAGACAACTCCTCAGGTAAAACTCTTGTCGGATCGTTGCGTATAGCATATAGAAACATCGGGTGCGCCCTCGCTTGGAGAGGCTACACCCGACGCTTGAAAAAGGTGCGAATGATATCGACACCGTTGACCTCCTTATCGACCACCAGCTGGAGTGCCTCCACACGACGGTAGAGTTCTCCACCTCCGTTGTTTCACCCTCCAAGACGTGATTCTTCCACGACCTCTTCAGGATGATCATTTGGGTCGAGTCGAAAGGGGAAAGACCATATTGCTTCCCGTCTAATTTGGCGTCACGGATATAGAACCACTTCTTCCACCAATATTGGACGGACTCGCACATGAAGAAGGAGAAGAAAAGAATAGAAGAACGAATGGAAATGATGCAGCTGCCGAGAGGATAAACATCGCTGGTGCCGGACTGCCTCTTCACGGAATAGAGCTTCCGGAAGAGGCCAAAGTGCGGCTCGATACCGAGCCAACACTCACAAAGAGTGATGAAACAAGCAATGTGGAGAAGAGAGTTGGGAGACAGATGATGCAACTGAATCCCATAGAAAAAGAGTAGTCCACGAAGGAATTCGTGGACATGAAGATAAATACCACGGACAACAAAGGCATAGAACATCACCCGAAACCCTTCGGGTGGGCGTGGGATTACCTCATCGCCAGGGAGGATGGCGTCCTCCTTGTTCTTGGGGATCAACCCAGCATCGTGCAGCTTGCGCATATCCCCATCGTGCATGTCTGTGCGCTTACACCCGCCATCAGTGGTGCGGGCCGTAGCGGCGACCTTCTTGCCGCCGTCGGCGGCGCTCGAACCAGCTCCAGCGGTTATCTTCTTCGGCTTGCCCATCTTGCAGCGGTGAGTGCGGCAGTGCGAGCGCAAGAATGAGGAGGAAAAGTGTGGAGAATGTCCAGAGCACAACAGAGGGCAGCAAAACTCGCGAAAATGGAGGCAAAGGAGATGAGAAAATGGCGAAGGGTAAACAGAAAATCACTGTTCCCCTACAGTATAAAAGGACGAAGACGATGCACACTAGCCGTCGATTAAGAATCCCTAGCGTACCGCTCAGATCTCACCATACACGTGTCAGCACTACACCGAACCATCGCCAGCACGCCATCCACTACGCACGGAAACCGAGGAGACGCCGTAATCTTCGCCACGTTTACGCGTGACTAGTCAATGTCAAGTTAGGCGGTAGGGCCCACGATCGTCTCATCGCATCGTCTCTACTACCGTAGACGGTTGAGATCACCAACCGTCAGCACTGATGTCATCAAGGCAAAGCAAGCAACGGCTCGAAAATTTCAGCTGATCATTCAAGTACTTACTCGAATCTATGCTTCGAGAAACTACTCGGGGGATACTCCTATCAGGAGCGCTGGCCGCGCACCCGAGAAATTACTAAGGTAACACCACCTCGACATTATCTTCGAGTCTTACGTCGAGTCTGCGACTCTACTACGGATTCGGGGGCTACTCCCATAGGGAGCGTTGGTTGAGCATCCGAAACAATTGTGTTCTTTGGACTTACACTGAAAACGACTGAATTAAAGTCTCTGCTCGAGTCTACTACTCGAACAGCCACTCGAGGGCTACTCCCATAGGGAGCGCTGGTCGCACACCCTATGAATTTTTTCGACTGCGATCCTTCGGATCAAAATACAACAAAATCTTTTTGACAACTTTGCCCAAACCAACGCTAAGAGATAAGCAGTCTCCTTGGCCACCCGAAACACCTCTGTGGTAATAAAACTTCGGATGTTGTGTCTGTGACACAAAGATAAGCCCTACAGATATCATCTGATGGCCTGGTAACGCACCTGATTGCGCTCTGTCAGTAAACTTCCGTGTCAACAGGCACGATGAAAATCCCGACGGATGCGTTGGGTACATCACTTAAAAATCACTAGGATTCGACTCCTGTAAGACCACAATGGCCTGAGACGAATCACACCAGCAATCGTCCCGAATTCGAGTCTGGGGACTTGAGTTTGATGAAGATTGTGTTGTTTTGTCCTATGACAGTTAACTAGCCCTGATCCGTCGGGTGAGCCAGGCACACGCATCAACAATCCCTATGAACTAAAAACATTTCTCCTTGAAATAGCAGGTTCAATTGTACCCAAAAGATTGAAGAGTCTCTAGCCGAATCTACGATTCGACTGAACACTCGGGGGCTACGGACATGGATATATCCCACGCGTACATGACATTGGTATACCTGGTCCAGCCCAAGGAAGGCCCACGTCAAGACACACGGCCATGAAGACTTCGGGTGGCCCAAGACCATGGCGGTTTTGACTCCTTGGAGGACAAGTCTAGATTAGATAGAATTTCAAAGGGTATCAATCCTAATTTATAACCGACTTGACCTATCCCGAGACCTGTCCTATCTATATAAAGGCCAGGAGGGTACGGCAAGAAGGATCTCTCAACTCACTGCATACACACCTCACTCCAGATTGCATTTGCGCACTCCTGTAACCTTCGGTTCCGCCGTAATCAAGAGCAGCCAAGCAGGAGTAGGGTTTTCCCTCCATGGGCCTAAACCTGGGTAAATCTCGTGTCCCTGAGTTGCTTGTCTGTTAACCGTTCTGCGACTTCCAGCATCCCCATCTTCTCCAAAACCCAAGTCCATAACAATGGGCATTGATGAGATCGAACCTCGTCACATATGCCACATATGTGTTTTACCACAATCATCAGAATCATTAGAAGTAATAGCAGCAACAATACCAGGCAAAGTGCTACCTCTAAGAACATATAATTTAGGAGAATTCATATCACCTATCATGTGAATAAGAGAACCTTTTGATATCTTCAGAACTCTATGCCCACCGGCATACTTGTATCTATCAACGTCCATGGTACTCAGGGAGATCAAATTCTTGGCCATGCTTGGTATGTGCTTCACCTCACTCAACGTGCCTGTCACGCCATCATGTGTCCTGATCTTAACAGATCCAACACCAACAGTATGGCATGGGTTATCATTCCCCACCCGCACAAAATCTCCAGTCTGCATAGACTCATATGAACTAAACCAATCTTTGTTACAGCAAATATGAAACGAACATGCAATATCAAGTATCCATTCATCGTCACGAGAATCACAAGCAGCAAAACGGCTAAACATTCACCAACTATCAGAAACAACAGCAGCCTTACCAGTACCTTCAGACTCTTTTTGATTGGTAAGTTCCGTTCATTTTCTCCTTATTCTGCAATTTCCAACAATCATCAATAACGTGACTAGATTTCTTACAATACCTGCATAATTTGTCCTTTCCCTTGGACTTTGAATTACCTCTGTCGTCCTTGCTCTTATCTTTGTTGCCATAGTTGTTGCTCCTCTGCTCGGTCCTGCCACGAACCTGCAGAGCCTCAACCTTGGATGACGTCTCATCTAACCCTACCATAGTTTTCATCATTTCCCTCTATTTGAGGGCGTCATGTACTTCGACAAGGGTTAGTTCATCATGTCTCAGCAATATTGTATCACGGTGTATAGAAACTAGGCAACGAGCATAAGAGTAGAAGAGCTAAATCCTCATCATCATATTTTACCTCCATAGACTACAAGTCTGAATCAATCTCTTTAAAAACAGATATGTGAGTCATTACCGATCCACATTTTTGCAACCTATGCGAGAAGAACTTCATCTTCACATTCATCTTACTGGTTAGATCCTTTGACACATAGATCATTTCTAGTTTTGCCCACATGGCAGCAGCAGATTTCACCTCCAACACTTTCTGCAAAATATCATTGGACAGATGAACTTGAATCAAAGACAAAGCCTTATGGCCCTTCCGCTTCTCTTTGTTAGACCAGATCTTAGCATTCTTTTCACCGAATCCATCCAGCACTTCGTCAAGATCAGAAGTTTGGGCGAGAATCGCCCGCATCTTCACCTGCCACAAGGAAAATCTTGTGGTGTAGTCCAGCTATGGTAGATCGAACTTCAATGACGACATGTCGCAAATCCTAGATTGAAACCTAGGACTCTGATACCACTTGTTATAATTGCGACAAGTAAATAACGAAGAATAAAAGAGAAATCACAACAAGGGGACACCGATTTAACGTGGAAAAACCTCTCCAACAAAGAGAGGAAAAAACCACGGACGCCAGCCAACGAAACTTCACTATATCGGGGAGTGTTTACAAACGCCGGGGATTTCACAGATGCAAATCATCCTAGCCGACGGCTTACAAAAAATCTATATAACGGTGAAAATCTAGGTCCTCCACTCGGCCTAAGCCTACGGCCACTAGAGAATATCCTAAAGGTTCCAAAGTTGACAGAGCTTCGTAGACCCACGGCCATATGAACCATGGCACCACCATACCCTAACTTTAGGCACGTGTGACTCGATGTACCAAATATGTGCTACTAGGAAACATAGATTGTAAACGGAGCAAGAACTGAAATAAGCATCACCGTACTTGTGCCAAACTGCCAATCTACAATTTATGGGCCATATGTAAATAGTGTGTCAAGCAACTCACCTAGACATAACAGAGTTAGGGCAGAAACTGATACGTTTTTATATACGGAAGGTCAGGGTTATGTTCGAGATTGTTCGAGATTATTGTGATGATATTTTTCGCCTGACCACCTTTTGTCTATTTTATCTCACTCCCACTTTACTTGTACTTTAAGCAAATAATCTCTTTCATTTATTACCATCATCATCATTATTTGTCCATCCTATTGACTGTCATTAAACAAAGTTCCAGCTGTAAGGCTATTTTAAGAATTCCATGACTACACGAATTGTGGGGGAAAAAAACAATTTATTTGTCAAGTGTTCCTCGGTTAAAGAAAGCACTTTAACGGTGTACTAAAAAACAGAAAGCATGTTCCTGCCTCGGATTATTTAATCATCACCAACGCTCTGACAAAAAAACCATACTACCAACAAAACCCCACAAAAGTACAGAACTCAAGTTACCCCAGAATTAGAACTGCAAAAGATTGACTGGAGAATACATTACTAAGTTCCACTTTTTAATGGATTGCCACAAGATTTTGTACAAGGAAAGAATGCTGGATATGCAACATCTTTTTGTCCCCATGTTCTCTCGCACAGCCTTTCAGCCAAAAAGGGTCCAGTATATATTAACCTAGCGCAATAGGTTGGAACTTCGCCTGGGAATCGGCAGGCCCATGTACCAAGTTGGCTCACCTATTTTCTACCCATGTACAAAAATTCAGCTTTCATTCGCTGCGCACAGAGTTGAACTTCTCGGCAAGTGAAGGAGTGGCCGTTATCTTGTTCATCAGATTCTTCAACTTCATGCTGTAGTCACTGCCACTGCAGGAAAGTCATGAGATAAAAAATGTCACGTCAGGCATAAAAGCTATGGCCAATGGATCGTCTATAGTGCAATTAAACAAGACGAGTATTGTTTTGGCTAAACCAGAATTAGTCGTGAGATTGTAAGATGGGATCGAGCTTTACCTTATGCGGCTTAGAGCAGCAATGGCTCGAAGGGCACTGCGGATCATGTCCTCATTACGATCAATCTCCTGCTTAACTGCATCGCCCTTGGGTTTGTGACTGATAGTTCTCTCAATAGGTTCAACTAATGAGTCCAAAACTGAAACAAGATAACAATAATATTAGAAAGGGCATTCGCAATATGAAACATCCCTTAAAAGGTCCTTGGTTATAACAAACCTGCAAGAACAGCAGAAGGGCACTTGTCTGCTAGCTTTGAGAGAATCAGATGGCAAGGCATCTTTACATCATAATGATCTGCAATAAGCAGTACAGTAAGACCTGATTAGCAAGTACAGATTGACAAAACACATTCAACAAGATTATGATAGTACTACCACTGTTTCATAATATATGACGTTTTAGGTAGGCTAATTAGTCTACTTAAAACGCCTTATATTCTGAAACGGATGTAGTATATGTTATATGCCAGCTTATGCTAGGGAAAGGAACAAGAGGACTACATAGTGATAAGTAACGTGGGCCATATATCCAGGAGAACTCAAAAAACTAAGCTATACACAATATCACTGGTTATATGCAGTATGTTTGGTTGATATCTGATGCAGCCCTGCAAAGCGTGGGCAAAAATTGGGTTGCCAGTGTTTAGCTTATCTGGGAACCGAGCCACAACCAAACCCACCCTTTAAAGTACTGTGAAGAAAAATATAATGTCAAAAACCTGCACTTACCGCCTAAGCCAGATAAGAGGAAAGGAACAATGAAGGACGACGGATTCACTTGATCAAGACAATTATCCAGCAATGTGTCCACACATTCAAATGCAGCTTTCCTAAGTTCAAGCCCATCATCAACAACATGCTTGAAAGGACCTAGATCAACTGTCCTGATCAATTCTTGCTGCAAAAGAAGAATATCATTAGTTCATTCCTTCCTAGGTACTCCCTCTGTTTCAAAATATAAGATGTTTTAGCTTTGTGAAGCAAATGTATCTAGACTTGTTTTAGTACGTAGGTTCACTCAACATTGGGGTGAATCTATACACTAAAAGAAGTCTAGATTCATTTTCTTCACAAACCTAAAACATCTTATATTTTGAAACGGAGGGAGTATAAATTACTATACAACACCTCCAGGACATAAATAAGGAAAGATACCTTCACAACAGTCTGGTCATACAATAGAGGCAATAATTCAGGAAGAAGAGCTTTGATCAAATTTGGCTTGTTGTGGGCAGCTGTACTCAATGCCAGGACAGCTGCACGTCTCACGTGCTGCGAAATGCAAACAACAAACGCAATTGTCAGCTTCACATCTTACTTTATGAACATTAGTTAGTAAATATGTGAAGACTAATTCAAGAAGTAGAATTACCCTGTCACTATCTTTAATCAACATAAGGAAAGTGGAAATCTCAGAGTACATGATTGGATCTATTTTTCCAGGTCGTTCAACGATTGAATATTTTATGGCAATTGCAACTGTAGCCCTTGTGTTTGCTGCTGGGCTAGATGTGCGTTCCTATAAAATTATATGAAATGCCCCATTAGATCCGTAATCATAATAAATGCAACATGAAATGTAAATTTGCTAATTGTCCACATTTCATACCTTGAGAGCAGGGATTAATTTGTTAGGTTCAATAAGAGCAATTTTGCCTAAACACTCAGCAACCACATTCCGGACTCCTTCCTCCTCACTTTCACAGTGATTAAAGAGCAATGCCAGTATCTTCACAATGTTTGAGTCCTGGAGCTCACTCTGGCCAGTATGATCAACAGACTGACGTGCAATTACCTGATAGATTTTGCAAAGAGCACAAATTAAACAAGTCTTACAGGAGGTGCTTTACAAACATAATTCCACTAGAAACTAACCTCTTTCAGTGAATGAAGCAAGAGATACTGCTTCTTCTGTTGATTGTCAATCTGATCCAAGATAAATGGCAAATACTTTGATAGATTGCCAACAGCAATGTTTCCAAGAGCATATGATGCTGCAGACTTTATCTCCTCAAAGGGTGACTGGAATGATTCAATGACAATATTCTCAATTTGAACATGATTGCTAAGATCCTTCCGTCTTCCAATTTCTCCCAAACACAACAAGGCCATGTGTTGTTTAGCCTGGAAAGCATATTATAAACAATTAACAAATGACAAAGAGAATACATAGTTCATCGTCGAGTTAAACATAAATATAAGCAATCAAACAATGCAAATAATAAAGATTGTTTATTACCATCATAATTAGGCACTAATCCTACAAAGACTTTACAATCTGCTTAACTACAGTTCAATGTTTTAAGATCATTAGACTATAGAGCACCAATCAATATGTTTGCTATAAATGGCGAACAATGCTACTTGACCTTCCATTGCGAGTTCAGCGTTGAAATACTAAATTATGGGAGAGCATGTTTTATCCTGATTTCACAATGCTATACTACTAGGTAGACGATGCCCATAAATGGATTTTTCTTTAAAGCTAACTGTCATGAATTACCAAAGAGAACGGTTGCAAGCATCACATAGATATAGAAGTGTTAATCTAGTGAACAGAAGACATCCATGATCAGGAAAAGAAAGGATTACAGAATTAGCAGAGCTGTCATCCTTTAGAATGCCTTTAAGCATTTCAATAGTTGATGCACACTTCTGATCACCAGCAGCTAAGCATAGCACAGCAACACACTGTGCAATGGAGGATAGCGCTTGCTTGGCAAGACTGCCTGACTGTGATGGCTTGGCAGCAGAAATAAGGGAGTCCAACAGAGTCTCGAAACTTGTATTTGCAGACTGGACCAGTGAAGCAAAAAACTTTTGTAGTGCCTGTGACAGAAACAATGTCCTGTCAGTTGGAGCATAAGAAGATATCAAGTGTTTATACTTAAATATGAAAAATATATACCTGCAGTGCTTGACCTTGTAACAGAGAACTCCTGATCAAAATAAGGGCCTGAGGCAAAACCTTCTGTCTCACAGCTAAACCAACATTTTGAATGGAACGTCTGTCGACCATAATTGTGCTACACAGTTCCAATGCAAGAGCAGCCATGTGCAAATCGATGTCACTGCAGCAATAAATATAACAACATCAGTCATCATGGTAGGCAGAAAATGGAGAATTGCTGAAGAAAGCCAAGCGGGGAAAAAACCTTATGAGAGTAGAAAGTTCAGCAATTATCGTTTCATAAGAGGACGACCCAATTTGACCTCCATATGTAACAACCAGAGAATTCAGGGTTCCCAATGTTGCTTGCCTAAGAGCTCTGTTTGCCTGTTGAAAGGGGGCAATAAAGAGTTAACTTCAAGTTCAAGTTTGGTGTCCTCTTTAAAGTGGACAAATTTTGAAGGCAACAAACAAACAATATATACAATATATCTCTACCTTCCGAAGGAAAGCTGTGAGCTCAGAAACAACATGGTCCAGAACACATTTGAGATCGATCTGAAGAGGTGAACTTGCAATCACCGCAAATGCCTGTAAAGGAATGAACATTTTGAAAACAATAACAAAACAGCAAAAGCACTTTAAAGCCATACAGGAAACAGATAGCAAACAAAACTGTCTGGAAACAACAGCAGTAAGCATTAAGCAAATGACGACAGGGTACACAAATAGAATTGCCGACAAGATCCACACAAGAAATCGGTGCATTTTAGTATTCTACTGAAGCTATGTTTACTTTAATTAAACTGCCACAAAACAATCTCTCTCCAAACCAACACAGCAAGCCCAGCACTGATCAGAACATTTACATTTGGTTTTATATCGTTGACTAGAATACTGAAATTCAACTTTTAAATAGGGTAAGGTAAAGTCGCTGAACTTCATGTCCCTAGTTGTTCCGGTTGAAAGTGCAGATAATAGGTTACCTTGACAGCTGTAAGTCGTGTTATTTCATTGCCCATCCTATCAACAAGTATGGGAAGGCATGACGGTAATTCCCTTTGAAGACCATCACCAAAAGTGGAGATCACAAGGCTCATGCAAGATATGGCACACTCTTTAACTTCCTGGAAAAATACGAGAGCATGAGAGAGCGAGAGACACAGAGAGACAGGGAGAGGCAGTTATGTAGGAAAGAGAGTTCCAAACCTGATCTTGATCTTGATTTGCCAAGCGGGCCAATATAGCTTTATAGATTGAACCAATATATGGTCTGAAATCTATAGAATGTGCCTGTATAAAAGAATAGCAAGAGCTTAAATCAACATAATCGGGTGCTTATAAGTTAATATCAGCTCATGGAGAAGAAGGCTAACCTCAAAATTTGGACGGAGGACACGGACGAGCTCTCCGCACACCCGTAAAGCCTCAGCAGTGACTTTGTAATATCTATCTCCAATTGCAGATAATATTGGACCGGAAAGTGCCTGGATATTTTATTCTGCTATTAGCAATGAGGCAGGACTACAAGTGTCTCAAGTAGTTCATTAAAGATAGTAGCTAAAATACCTGGATGTATGGATGAAACACAGAGGGTGAATGTGAAGCCATGACGATCCTTGTAAACGCAAGGGCTTCAATCTTTAGGTTCGAGGTAGAAGATTTATCCTATCAAATAAAATGTGTTAAAAACAAATAGAAGTCCAGCACAAGAAACGTCTCAACAAAATGGAAATCACTAACATTCAAAGCCTTCTCAATCCCAGGAACAAGAGACCCAAAGTGATCAGCAAGACAATCTGGTAGTACAATAACAAGCTCCTTCAATACTGAGAATGCTCCAACCTGTAAATGCCAACAAACCATTATAGATCACAATTACAAGTGCACACATATGCTTCACAAGATAGTTGAACAAACCTTTGTCTTGATTGATTTTTCACGCAACTGCCTATTGATAGACTTGACAACTTTGGGTACTTCTTGCTTCAGCAACCATCTAGGGCTGCAAAGCATACATATTGACAATATGGGCTTAGTGCTTAGTGCATAGAATTTGAAATCACGATAAAGAAAAAACTTCCCCTGAGCATAATAAGTCAGATTGAATATTTGGACCGGATCACAACATGTGCATTTAAATAAGTCGTACCAAGTTCTGACCAAGAACGGCTCGCTCAGGTTATTAATGCAAACATAGAAACAACTGAAATTATTTGCTGCTTATGGCAAATTCTTTTAAAAATATGGTACAGATGGGTAAAAATTCAATGAAACAGATATTTTGTTTACCTAGACTCATCAATGTCACCTTGACCTTTCGTCACATTAGCAGTTTGGCGTAACAACTCAATAAACGTGTTGAAGATGTCCATCTAGGATCACAGATAAACTTCAGAAAATTGATAAACAACGAAAATTGAAATCTAAGTTAGCAACGAAATATCATGCACCTACCTTTACATTCTCCTCTCTTTCCCTAAAGCGGTCGATTAACTTTGGACAAGCCTGCATAGTGGATACAACAAAATACATTACACCATATTCCATAGATGCACTTAATGAGTCGGCTACTTATAAAAACCAGGTAATAAATGGTTGAAATCAACTCAAAAACTTTATGTGCCAAACAGAATAATGCTGTCATGAAGAACCAAACTGCACTATGTTCGTTTAACTATTTTTTGTCACATACCTCCTGATACATCTTGGACAACGTTTGAGGACGAGATACTATAATTGCTGACAGGCACTTCGCTGATGCCCGACGAACCTTCCAGCTTGCATCCTCGTCGTCTGTGTATTCATCCGCACTCTCACTGCGTGAAAAGGTTATGTTTATGATTATGTTGATAGGAGCCAATAATTTTGTATTAGATGAATATAAATCACATACTCATCATCTTCGTCATCTTGCACTTCATCATCAGTGTCCTCCTCCATGCTATCAGTGAAATTAGGATCATAGCTTACATATTCCAAAGCAAGATTCAATATACCCTCACAATATGGGGATATATCTCTTGGACACCTGAGCATAAAACTCTCGAGGGCCTAAAAGATGGAGTTAATTTATAGCGACGGAGAAGCAAATGTTCTAGCATTCCAAGTAACAACTGAACATAAATTCTCACCTGCAAGCTGTATTCGCGGAGCTCTTCATCATTTTCTGATGCACTTGTGCAGTAGTTTATGAGTAAAGGAACAGCTTCAGCAAGGTGGGGTCCAAACCGGTATCCAACAGAGCGACTGTAAGTCAAAGGAAGGTATATTAGGAAATGAGTTAAAGGGCAGCTCGGTGCATGTAGCTCCAGCTTGCGCAGGGTCCAGGGAAGGGCCTGACCACTTTGGGTTTCCAGGACTTGAACCCGTGACCTCATGGTCACAAGGCAGCAGCTGTACCACTGCGCCAGGGCTCCCCTTCATATTAGGAAATGAGTTCCAGTAAACAAATGAATTGAAACTACCAAAACTCTTATAACTCCTTACGTCCTAAAATATTTTTTCCTATGGGTATATCATCCAGCCAGATTCACTTTCTGTAACATTAAACCGATATTTGGACTAGCCTGAACTTGAAGTTGGATATCTTAGCACATACAAGCTTGTTATGAAGAAATTTTTGTGGCAGTTGGAAGATTGATGCATATACCTTAGAGCACCAATCATCTGGATATTTGTTCGAGTTATTTCAGACTTTGCCCTTCTATTTTTCAGTAATTGGATAACCTCCAAAGTTGCCTTGGCTAATAGATCATCTGACAAACATGGAGCAAGCGATGCTGCAACAGAGAGCAACATGTTACACTCATTATAAATAACTATGATCATGCAATCGTTTGCAAGCATTAACAATAGAACGCATTCAGGCGTACCAATGCACGAAACAGACTTTTTCCGGACACTTGCTTGACTGGAGCTCAGCTGGGATAAAAGTGCAGTGAGCATATATGCATGGTCTTTTGCAATGACGTTGCCGAATCTATTAAGCACATCACTTAATATATCAAGACATTCACATTTAATTTCAGCACTCTTTCCCTGCCAACAAAAGGAATGTATAAAGAGATTTGCAATAATTTAGCACCAAAATGATGAGCAGCATAATGGAGCAAGTTGAAAAATTTATATTCTCGAAATCCTTGAAACATGCACAATTATTTAAAAGTGCAACACTTCCAAGTCACTATTTGCTAACTAGCATATAATAACTAGAGGAACATCAATACATGATAGTAAACATATGTGCACCCATACTGCGCACGCAAATGAACAAACTATACAACAGGTCATTTCCATTGTAAGAGTAAATAAATGGGTGAGATACAATGGATAGACAAAAAGCTACTCACAATTTTATGCATATGTACACCTTTAAAAACTAGAAGGCCTTATCAGAAGCATTATTAAACCTTAACCAGTATCACTTATCATGCAAGACTAAATCATTCAAAAAATTAAAACTTAAGAGGTCTACAGACAACTACGGAAAAGCCTGGGAAACAAGAAACGAAATAAAAAGCTTACACTGGTAACACCGTTGATCAGCTGTGGGGCGAGAGAAATTAAAATCTTTTCAGCAAGTAATGGTGTAGTAACTTCCACAATGATTGTCTTCAGAGCTATACTAGCAGTATCACGATGCTGGTCCTTTCCATTGAGTAATTTATCACAAAGCTTGTTTGTCATCTCCACTACTCTATCCTCGCTAACCTTCTTGACAAGTGGAGCCAAGCTAACCAAGACAAGAAATAATGAGTAAATATAGCGAAAATAGATGTAGGAAATAACAACAGAACAATCGGTTATCAAATTTCTCTGCAAAAAAGAACTCCCACAGATAAATAACTGAAGCATGAGAAAACAGCATGTAACTCAAGAAGTATTGTCTTCTAGTGCAAACTATAGGCAATCTTTGAGATAAAAGGGAAGTATAGTGTCATCTCAACAAATACTCCCTCCGTTTCTCTGCATAGGGCGTAAAAGTTCTGGCTCATGAATTAAGAAAAGCCCAGCACTACAAATACTTTCCAAAGATACCCCAATTTAACGGTGTGATTAATTCCTAGATTTTCTCTCGCGCGGTGAATGATCTCCTTGTTTCTCTCTCACATGACGTGCATGCCTTCAATTCTCTCCTTCCCAACGGCACAATAACAGCTCCTCAGCCCACATGCGGCATGCACGGCCAATAGCCAACGCCACAATTAATTGATCTCTTCTGGTTTTTTAGGCCAGGTAAAAAGCCGGAAGGGTAGTTTTGGGAGAGAAGGGGTAAATCACACCCTGCGCCTTATGCTATGGCGAAAAATAAAAAAAAAAGTTATACGCCCTAAGCAGAGAAACGGAGGGAGTAGTAATAACAGCTAATGCATCTAAAACAATCTATAACGCAGCGAATAGCATCATCCAGATTAGGGATGCCAGACAGTCCAGCGGACTGGAGCAGACAGCCGCCTGATTAGTTCATTGAACACATTGTTAATGATTGATGAGTTGTGAGTACGTGACTAGTGAATCAATTGGACCAGGCAGACATGCCTCGGTGCGGTAGCGGACGTCCGCCTGCATTCCTAATCCAGATCCCCAACTCTCCAATCCCGACATCACGAAAAGAAATGTGATTCGCCTTTATTTATGCAAGATAATTTCAACACACATACAAAGATCACAGGGATGCTGAAACATTAAGGATTTAATCAAATGGATTCGGTGAATATATTTTTATGGCAAAATTACCATTTCACAGCTAAGCCAGAAACATCTCCTGAAGCATCTTCCAGTTGTTGAATAATAATATTTGTCAACTTTGGTTCAAGGTCTTGATCTGCTTTGAAACTCTCTTTGTTTAATTCACTAAGCAGATCTGACGTCGCCATATATCTGTAGTCTTTATCTTTCCCTGTCATCTGAAAGCACATGCACGAAAAAGTAATGTTACAAAGTATTATTAAAGAGCAGAAAGATTCATTCCTATCAAGGAATGTAAATTAGCGTAATGGATACCTTCTCCAAGATGCCAGTTATGTTCATATTCGCCATCGCACCAAGCCAGTGCTCAAGTCCTCTTCACAAAGTATTCAGTAGTATCCTACTAAAAGGCAGATTAAGCAACTAAGCATGTAGTATACATGTTGCAAAGTGTATAGTTTTTAAAAACTGGGCCAAAGAAGCAGAGCCAGTGGCAAGTCCATTCTGGTAGGACATGCTAGATGGAGGAAACCCAGGCAAAAAAAACTAACAAAACAAATTTGGCAATCAAACAACTGATGACTCCACTTCATACCAAAGCCTACCACCTGCGTAACGTGTATGTTGCCTTGGTAACAAACATACGGTACTTAGTCCTAATATTGTGGATAAAATTCAAAATATCAATGAGCAAACAGGGGATTCAACCAGTCACTGTTGAGTTTAAAAATACATATATTAGGCCATTAGCTTTAATAAGGATATATTAACCCATGGTTCTGGTTGAGCTAACAGTCAGACAGCCAAAATAGTGGACATGGAGCATGAGAGGGTTGACACATGATCCAGTTTTCAAGACTACAGTGGAATGTTCAGCTTACGACATGCAAACAAGTAACAGCCAGCAGCAGTAGGAGACCATAAACTGTCACAACTGATGTTATGATCCTAACAAAAAGAATGAGTTTAACTCGAAATCCATGATTGAGACAAAAAAAGCATATTGAATACTACATATGGTCTTCCTTTTTTTAGCATGGGTTACAGGAACTAACTAAACTGATCTCTACACAAGATAAAAAAAGGTGTACATCTACACATCAAACAACTGAATGCTTCAAACAAGACAACGATGAACAATGACAGTACTAGTCCATGTGTGCACTTTCTACACAGGAAGTAACAAAACTAGCACAAATATACAGTATCGGAGTGTAATTGTAGACAAGAAGCCTGCTGTACATTACCAATAGTATAAACATTAGTACGGAACAATGACATTACTATGCTTTTAGACACCTGCCAGACCAGTTGACAAAACCTAGCTACCTAGATCGCTCAAATAACCAAGTGATATTCCCACCTCAATGACAGATCGCGAAAATAAAATCTAAGTTCGTCGCCATCGGAGAGCAATGCCCGTGTCACTGACTCGCACCGATCCGTACCATCACCCTCGAAATCACCGCCCGCTCCCGGACCGTTCCGCCGTGTTCAACGATTCGAGAGCGGAAGTGTCCTGACCAAGCTTAACCCACCAAGCAATGCTTGCTGCGCGACGGTGACCGGAAGACGAAACAGCAGAGGAAAGTACTACGGCGAGCAAATCAGCCGACGTGGACGGGGAAAACGCACCTCGATCCGGCGCTGGGGCGGAGGACACGGCCGATCCGGGACAACGCCCCGCCGAGAGCTCCGATTAGCGGGAGCCCCTCGCCCGCGGAGGTCGACGCGCTTTCGCCGGAGATGGGAAGCGGGGCAGCAGCAAAGGCAGCAGCAGGAGAAACCCTAAGCTAAAGCCTGAAAGCCTTTTCCCGTTTTATTATCTCCCGAAGCCTTCTCCCCTTCCCCTTCTGCGGATGTAACGCGAGAAAAAAAAAAGGAAAAACGAGCTGGAGAACGCAATCGAAACGGACGCCGTGATTCGGTTGGGCCGAGCCTGGAAGTTTGATGGCCGTCGTGGGCTTACGGCGAGCAGCTGCACCAACGCTGCTCGACGGCAAACCTTATACAGGGCCCATTGCGCCCGTTAGCGGCGCTACACGCAGCCTGGCGTGATAGTTGAGCCGGCCCACTGGCAGCGTCTCTTTTCCTTTACAATAACTTTTCTTTTCCTTTTTCGCTTCATATTATCTGTTTCTTTTTTCTTGATAGTTTCTGTTTATCTTTTTTGTTTATGTTTTCTTTTTATATTTTCTGTTTGTTCATGTGTTCCTTTTTCCCCTTGTTTATATCTAAAAAGAATGTGGATATATTTACATTCTCTAATACGTTTAAAAAATCAAACCCCTTAAAAATTGTTATGTACTACTGTATTACTTTAATATTTTATCTCACGTGAACGTTTTTTCAACAATGTTAACATTTTTAAACCCCAAGAACATGTTTTGGACCTCGGCGACCATTTTTTTGAACTATATGAACATTAATGAAACCTTGTGAATATTTTTTGTACCTCACGAACATTCTTTTCGAACTAGATGAAAAAAACGGAACCTCGCAGACAGTTTTTAAAACCTTCTGAAGAATTTTGTATAAACTCTATGAATTTAAGTGTTAATTTCCTTAATATATTTTATTTAAAAACACTTCTAATACATGATTTTTAAAAAAATTCTTAAGGTTCAAAATGAGTTGTTTTGTTTAGAAGATGATGTGAAATTGTTCATTCTGCAAAAATTAAACACATTTTTCTTGTAAGCATAGTGCGATTGTGTATTTTTTTTCTAATCAAATAACTACCCTTTTGTGGTTCCAATTTTATTATATTTCATTTTGAATGGTGTGCGGTATTGAAGGTCTTGTGTTAGCTAATAAGAAAAACAGTTCAAACTTATCCAATCTCGATTCAGCACCCGGACAAACAACAACGAAAGGAGAAACAGTAAATAGACCAAGCACAAATAGCTGGCGGAGGCACGTGTAAGGTTGAAAGGCGACTCTTAAGACCTTTATATAGGAGCTCCCCTGCTCGACAGGCTAGACGGAAAGCAAATCCATCTATTTTGTTCCTTTCCTTAGAAAACACAACTACTTCCAATAAAAAATACACTACACTAAAAAAGCACAACCAAATTATATACGCTTATAAAATTTGACTGAATTATATATCATAGGCCAAGATAGATAAACATAACAAACTGACCTTGATATTCGAAAAGGTAATGTACTGTCTTTGTACATTCCACTTACATCTTACATGCAAATGTTCAAAATATATATAAACATAGGACGAATGACAAACAATGAGAAAAAATTAAACTTAAGGGAAGTAATATTAACACTACTGTGGTTTTCTTTTTTTCATAAGGCCGTGTAGAGCATGAGATGATTAGAAGCTAAGGGGCCCCTCGTCTGCTCAAGTATCGGCGTCACGTCCCATGTAGGAGCCTGACGTGCAAAGATTTCCTCTCACAACACAACGACATCCTAACCACCAAGCAAATCAAGCTCATAACCCAAAACACAAAATAAAAAACAATGGAAAGGAGGCAAATGAACAGATTGCGAAATCATGGTGTCTCCATTGATCAGGTTATTTAATGGTCTTGTCTTCTTTTGTGCATTTGTGGTGCCTCTCTGGCCTCATCACATAATGTGTTAATTCGCATGCATGATTTAGAACACGCTTTAAATCATTTTCGAGCTACACGGTAATTGGTTTCTTAAAGACAGTTCACCAAACGAAACACACTCACAATTAGTAGCAGGGACATGGAGAATTTAACACAATTGATAAAATTACACCCCCAAATAAATACTAATCGGTAGTAATACTAGCAGTACTAAAAGACCATCAAGATGTGCGTCCAAAAACTGGTGCCAAGGAAATGATTAGGACATTGACCGACATTCACAGCAACATGACTAGGAGTGTGAATCATGAGGGACCTGGAGTACTGCTCATATAGTACACATCAGGGACAAGTACATGTACTTAATTATTTGTGTATCCCCGCCAGAAATAAGGGAGAGGACAAATAGAATTGACTGTGATTTGCACATACAGGATATAGAGAGGA
This sequence comes from Avena sativa, assembly GCA_916181665.1. Lineage (NCBI taxonomy): Eukaryota > Viridiplantae > Streptophyta > Magnoliopsida > Poales > Poaceae > Avena > Avena sativa. Next base: position 68,679,888 of record OV702297.1, read on the forward strand.
AAACGATTGATGCCTTATCAGCAGCATATATTATGTAAAATACAATCATGGAAATCAACCCGATCATCACCCAAATGATTAGCAAAGATTCTAGACAAAATATTGATAAATGGAAAAAATGGGTATTAGGCAACAAAATCATTGAGAAGCATGTGTATGCATAAAATAAAGATGTAGCAATCAAGCATGTGTACCCTTGATCTAATTCGCAAGTACTATACAAAGTCAGACTCCCTTCTCTACAAGATAATTGTCCTTTTCCGAGTTGCATTAATTAGGTTAATCTTCTTATCACTATTAGGGAAAAGCCTATAGGAGACATGCTTATAGGAGGCGCATCCCTTAAGCATGTGCCTCCACTAAATACTTGAGGTGCATGTCTAAACGGTGTGCCTCCTGTATATTATTACTTGAGGCGCATGTTTAAAGGGTGTGTCTCCTATATCTCATGTACTGACCAGATCTGGCTGTCCCCACTTACTTGAGGCGCATCTACTCCATGTGCTCCTCGAGTAGTTCAGATACTTGAGACGCATATGAAGCAGATGCGCCTCGAGTAAGTTGTGTGGGCCCAGTTGTGGTAGGTGCCACAATATAGGAGGCGCATCAACAAATATGTGCCTCAAGTATTTTTTTTTTAATACTGGAGGCGCATCACTGTGACATGCGCATCGAGTAAGTGATGTGGGCTCGGGAATGGCAGGCGCCAGACACTCATGTATTTTGAAAATATAGGAGGTGCATATTGAATGAGAGTATTTGAAAATATAGGAGGCGTATATTGAATGAGATGCGCCTCAGGTATTTTAAAAATATAGGTGACGCATATTGAATGAGATGCGCCTCAAGTATTTTATGAATATAAGAGACGCATATTAAATAGGATGCAAATCGAGTAAACAGATCCCTCCTGATCGTCTTTTAAGTTTTGTAAAAAATAAACAAAAATGATAAAAACTTTAAAAAAATAATTCCTTTGAATTGTAGTTATATTTTGGGGTATAGTTATAGACAAAATTGAAAAACATGATTTCGATGTATTTTGCAAAAAAAAATCATGGAACGGTAAAACGGCCATAACTTTTGCATACGATGTCGGAAAAAAAGTTTAATATATCAAAATGATCTTCTCGAAATTTCCTACTTGATTTCAACCGCTAAAAGCTATTAAAGATTTTACAGATTCCATAAATTCGAAAAAAGTAAAAAGTTATGGCAGACAGAAGTTTTTTCTGCAAAAAAAAGAGGGAGAAAATTTGAATCTTTCTCCCTCTCTTTTCTCCTTTACTCCTCTTTCTCTCTTTCACACTTTTCCTCCCTCCACCTTTTCTCTCCTTCTCCCCCCTTCTTCCCCCCTTCTCCTCCCTCTTCCTTCTTCTCCACTCGGTGAGCTCCTCCCTCTTTCACCCCGGTGAGCTCCTCCTCCTCCACCCGGTGAGCTCCTCCCTCCTCCTCCTCCTCCTCCACCCGTGAGCTCCTCCTCCTCTACCCCGGTGAGCTCCTCCTTCTCTACCCTAACGAGCTCCTCCTCCTCCACCCCGGTGAGATCCTCATCCTCCTCCTCTACCTGGTGAGCTCCTCCTTCGACAACGACGACGATCACCCCGATGACACCTTCCTTCTCCTCCAGCGACCCCCTCCTTCTCCTCCGACGATTCCCCTCGTCCACCCACCTCCGGCCTAGCCTAGTCCTCCTCCGGTGACCCCCTCCTCCGGCGACCCCCACCTTCGGCCAGATCTGGCCAGCTATTTTTTGAAATTTGAAAACTTATTGGAGGCGCATATGTAAACTAATTGGAGTCGTATTAGAGATGCATACACATGACCTACCAAATTAAAGCAGAACAATCAATACACACAAATATCAGTACAAAACAATGGATGAAACAATCATATACCTTTAGAACGGTCAGACGGCCTAAACCTCCCTTGTGCATTTTGCACGTCAAGCTAGAGCTCTAGATTATTTTTAGAGGAAAGGACGAAGTTCATCGTCATGTATTTCCTCCGTTGCATTTAACTATAGTAGATCTATCTAGATATGAATATATTTAGATACTAAAATTAGTGTATACATATCGTAGCTAATTTTTTTTAAATAATACATTTTTTTATTCAATTTCACAAATAATACATGAATCTAACGACGGTCCGTTAGATTTGCAATTTTTGAATTTCGTGTATTATTTATGAAATTGAATAAAAAATGTTGTATAAAATATGTCTAGGTAACTAATTTAGATTTGCAATTTTTGGATTTTGTGTATTATTTGCGAAATTGAATAAAAAATGTATTATTTAATTTTTTTAGCCATATCGTATGTAGACAAATCTAGGAGTTGGTATGGAACAGAGATATGAGACATGTATGAGTATGACCTACCAAAAAGAAAACAATACAAATAATTATGTACGTACATCGTAACCATACATGGCCAAGTGTCACGGTCTCGATGCCCTTGCATTCTGGTATAGCTTTGTATGCCTACCACTAGCACGAGCTAGGTCTAGACAATATGGATGCATGGATGGATCAATCGTGGGTAGCGCGTGCGAATACAATTAAGCATTCAAAGCGAACGAGACAAGGAAGAACGAAGATGGTCGGTACTTTAAAATGACTTATGTACTATCTCTTTTTTTAGGAATGAAATTTATATACTATCTCTAATCTAAATTAGTTACCTAGACATATTTTACACAACATGTTGCCTAAAATTATGATAATTAATTTGGATCGGTATGTAACTTTATTCTTCCAGATCATTTTGTGTCTTCATATTTATACCGACTTCTATTTTCCTTAATAAATATTAGATATGCGATGCTTTTGAGTGTCTTTTCTAATAGAAAGAATATATTCAAGCAGAATTGAAGAGGAGATTGACCGGAGAAGAGCAAAGTGCACGAGTATTAAAACTATACTATATATTTTTCTTAATAAATATTAGATATGAGATGCTTTTGAGTGTCTTTTCTAATAGAAAGAATATATTCAAGCAAAATTTGAAGAGGAGATTGACCGGAGATGAGCAAAGTGCACGCTTTTTGTTTTGGTATGTTTCAGCAGTTGCTTCTTTTGCTACAACACACACTCGGCGGTTTATAATAAGCTCTCTAAAAAATATGAACTCAAAAAGAAATAACGCCTAAATTCTACCCCATACGGGATCATAATAATCATGGATGTTTAAACCCTAAAAAACATAAGCATAAAAACTTTGAAGGTGTCTTATGCATCTATTTGGAGTATCTATTTACTAATTCATGAGAGACAAGCTGATTGCCACTATGACATGTTTTCTGTATCTAAAACAAACAAACGTTTTCAATCTATATTATTCATGATCTTTGTTTGTAGCTTTTTATGTTGCATGCATAGTTACTTTATCTTATTGTAAGAACTTCATCTTTCATGTACATTTTAGAGTTCTTTGATCTCAGCTTTTAATGCTTACAAATGGTTTGATCTTGATTTTGATGGTGCATGTCACCTAAAAAATTATTTTTTTATCACTTACCTACTCGAGGACGAGCAGGAATTAAGCTTGGAGATGTTTGATACATCAGAAACGTATCTATAATTTTTTATGCTCCATGCTTGTTTAGAATCTACTTTACTTTGCTTTGTCTACACTTTGAGGTGTTTTTATATCTTTTCTGGAACTAACTTATTAACAAGTTGCCACAGTGTCAGTTGTCTGTTTTCTTCTGTTTTTGGTTTCAGAAAGGCAGAAAATCAATATTCTTGGAATTGGACGGGACAAAAGTCAAAGTCAATATTTACTACGGGCGACACGAATCCATAAGACGAGACGGAGGGGCGCCACAGGGCGGCCAGACCCCCGAGGCGTGGCTAGGGCTGGCCCGCGCCTGGGCAAGGTGTGGGCCCCCTAGGCACCCCCTGCCTCGCCTCTTCGCCTATAAGAAGCCCCTGATGCAGAAATCCTAGCCACCCGAAAAAACTCCATGAAACCGTCTGTAGCCGCCGCCACCATCGTCCCTAGATCGGGGGGGGGGGGGTCTGAAGTTCTTCCCGGCACCCTGCCGGAGGGGAAATCATCCCGGAGGTCTTCTCTCCGGTATGAAGCGTGAGTAGTTCCACCTTGGACTATGAGTCCATGTAGTAGCTAGATGGTTGTATCTCCTCCTTGTGCTTTCATGTATAGATCCTGTGAGCTTCGTTCATGATCAAGATCTAATCTATTTGTAATCATGCATGTTGTGTTTGCGGGAATCCGATGGATATTGAGATTACTATGTCAGATTGATTAATAGTTTTCTCTTATTGATTCTATCATGTATGTGTGTGTTTGTGATCTTGCATGCTCTCCGTTGTTAGTAGCTATCTTGGCCAAGTAGTTGCTAGTGACTCAAAGAGGGGGTATTTATGCTCGATAGTGGGTTCATGCCTCTAGTTTCCAAGGGAAGTGACAGAAATCTCTTCGGTTGTAGATGTGTTGTTGCCACTAGGGAGAAAACAACGATCTCTTGTTCATGGAACAAGTGGATTGTTTACCTTACACACTTTGCTTAAAGCAGTTGTCTGTTACTTGCAGCTTAATACTGAAGGGGGTTCGGATGATAATCTGAAGGTGGACTACTAGTCATAGATGCAGCTGGATGGCGGTCTATGTATATTATTGTATTGCCCAATCGAATCTCACAGAATATTTTTGTCTGGTATTGCATTATTATGCATTGCTCAGTTCCTGTCAATTGCCCTGTCGTAATTTGTTTACCCTTTATGCCATGTTTATCTAAGGAGAGCACCTCTAGTGAACTATGGATCTCGGTCCAATGTTTACCATTGATACATATTCCACTGTTATTTGTTTACTTGCCGCAAACCATCATCACCTTCCACACCATACAGTTAATCCTTTGTTACAAGAAACCAGTGAGCTTGATAACATCACTGATTAGTTGGGGCAAAGTCTTGAGTTTGTGTTGTGCAGGTTTCCATGTTGCTTGCAACACCTTTGAGACATTTCCTTCCTCCTTCTGGTTCGATAACCTCGGTCTCTACTAAGGGAAACTTGATGCTATGCTGCATCATACCTTGCTCTTGGGGTTTCCAACGAAGCATCCCACGACAACACCGGGTGCGCGCATCAAAAGATTTCTGGCGCCGTTGCCGGGGAGGCTAAGGATGTCTTCACAAGGGGAGTCCTCCACTTTCTTTATCTTTACTTTGTTTTTGGTTTGCTTAGGTTTTTTTGTTTGGTTTTGTTTGCCTCTTTTTATCAAAAACTCCAAAAAAAATAGTTTAGTTTGGTTTGCTTTATCTATTCAAAAACACAAAAAAATTATTTTCTACTCTAGTTGCCACCTTTATCTATCTCACCATGTTGTTCCCCAAGTTCGCCCTGAAAGATCTTGCAATAGGAAGTGGTTCCATAATTGGGAAAAGATAATATTAAAAAATTCTTTAATCATGTTAGCAAACATGAGGATATTGAGGATAAATCGATAGTAGAGCTTGCTCCTAATTATGAAATTGCCGCAGCTTCTTTAGTTCATATGTTGGAGGCTAGGTTTGTTAGCCTTAACCCCATGATACAATTTTTGTTCCTAAAACTAAAAGAAGAAAATAATACTGAAAAGAGATAATTTATTCTTAAAACTTTACTAAAAGAGTTCCATGATGTTGCTAAGGAAGCCAAAAAAGTCTTTGAGCGTTTCAATATGCTAGGCTCAAGTGTATATGTTGTGGATACTTCTGATAAAACTAAGCCTAGAGAGGAATTTAAGATACCCATACCCTTTAAGCTTGTTGGAATGCATGAAGCCTTTGAAAAGAATTTTGATTGGATTGCTCCTGAAAATCTTTTTGATGAAAGCAGTAAACCAAAGAGAGATGAGAAGGGATCCTCAAGAACTCATTTGTATGAGATACCTTTCATAGTTGAGGATTTTGCAAGTATTCATGTTAATGCTTCATTTGAAAATACTTGATTTCTTGCTTCTTGTGCCTAACTTAAAGGCGTTAAAGAAAAGTACTTGTTGGGAGATAACACAAGAGTTTCCTTGAGTCTTGGAAGTTATTACTTCAGTAATGACCTCTCCTTATCCTTTTTGTTTGCTTTTTGTGCCAAGAATGACCTCCACCAGGGAAGTAAGATTTGGGGAGTTGCTGTCCCGAAACAGATTTCTGTCCTCCACCATAAAAATTTGTGAGGAATTTCTGTAAGTAGGATTGAGCTGAAAATTTACGAATAAATCCCCCAGTATGTTATCTAACTTTCATTAGTTCAACACTTTTTTTATTTGAGCAACAGAAGATTTTCAAAAAAATCGGTTTCTACCTGCTGGTCTGTTTTGATAGATTTCTGTCATTGTTTGCATTTGCTTCTTATTGATTCCTTTTTGAGTTCTCTTTTGGGGAATTGAGATTTTTGAAGGAGTTGCTACAGTAGCTTGTGTTTTTAGTGAATTTTTTTTGCTATTCCAAAGCTTAGCCCAAAGTTCTATTATCTTTTGAATACACTAATGTTGCTAATGAAGATTGTGTGAAATTTTGTATGAAGGAAAAAATTTGGGTGTAGAGAGAGAATGATGTAATAAGATGAAGAATGGACAAAAGCTCAAGCTTGGGGATGCCACCCTGGTGTCACCCCAAGAAATATCCAATAGGTACAAGCGTCAAAGCTTGGGGATGCCCAGGCATCCCCTTCTTCATCAATAAAAAGCTCAGGTTTGTCTAGACACTTCATTTTTGTTGTTTCATGCACTGTTGTGTTGTTCTTGGAGCGTCTTAGTTTTTGTTTGCTTTGCTTAATTTGTTTATTTTGCCACAGGGCGGCCAGACCCTCCCAGGCGCGGCTAGGGATGGCCCGCGCCTGGGCAGGGTGTAGCCCCTGGGCACCCTCCTGCCTCGCCTCTTCGCCTATAAGAAGCCCCCGATGCAGAAACCCTAGACACCCGGAAAAAACTCCATGAAACCGTCTGTAGACGCCGCCAACATCGTCCCTAGATCGGGGGGATCTGAAGTTCTTCCCAGCACCCTAAACCATAGAAATGGTCCTTGTGTAACCACTCAACACAAACCATTCTTTCCATTCCACCCAGGTGTTTCATTTACTTAGTTGTTTTATTAAGCAAAAACACAAGTCCAAGACTTAGGAGTATTTCACATAGCATGAATATATAACCACCCTTGGTTGCTACTAGCTAGGCTAAGCATGGCAATGGTAAGCATCTTAACTTAGAGAAATTTCTAGCAAATCTACAACTACTAGGATTTCCCAAGCATAGCATATAGATCAAAATATTCATGCAAGTCCTATACAAAATATTTCTAGTGCATAGTTGAAAAATATAGGAATAAATCATGAAGCACTACTTGCCTTGGTAGTTTGGGGAGTAGCAACAATCTTCACAACCACAATCACTATTTGCACCAAAATCTACACATAAAATAATGGCACCAAATCACATAACCAAAATATACAATAAAAAATATATGATTGCATGCAAATGCCATGTGATAATTTTCTACACCAAACAAGACAAGTAAACAGTACTAAAACATAAACAAGTCCAAGATACTCAAATTAGACTTTATTTGCTCTTTAAAACATTTTTCAAATCATTTATATAATCAAAATAAACCTATACAAGTTTCTGCAAAAACAACCATTTTTACAGAGGCAAAACATTAAACACATTGCATAAGCAGATAGGATTTTCTCTCCTGATTCCAATGATATAAAATTTGTAAAATTTGAACATGTGGATCAAAAGTTATGAATTTTACAAGTTTGATTAACTAATAGATCAAATTTCTGTTTTAAATCTAAACTCAGAACACGCGGCAGCTTCTGATTGGCCCGTACCGGTTCGCACGGATCGATCGACAAAAGCCGTTGGATTAAAGTTACTGCGCACGGTCCAGATCTAAACATACCGCTTCGTTAAGTGATTCTATCTGGATCTAACGGCTGCCGATCATACGACCAAAGCCTGGCGGCGCGCGGCGACGGTGAGCGGCGGCGCGCTCGGTCTACGACGTCGCGATGGCTATAGAGGGGGCTAGGGTCAGCGGAGAGGCTTACCAGACTCGCAGAGGCGTGCTGGAGCTCAACGCGGCAGTGGCTTAACAAGGGGCGCACGGACACGGTGGGGATTTCTTGTCGGAGTGGAGGCAGACGTCGGGTACGGCTGTTCGTCATCATTGTCAGAGTTGTAGACCATGCCAGAGTGAAACAAGTGCTGAGTTAGATGCGCACGAGTCTGGCAAAAACGTGAGCATCAATAAGAAGGACGGGGGCAGTCGGAAATTACCAGGATACGTCACCGGAGTTGAGACAGACGGCGGCGCTCACTTGACGTTGAAGTTGCTGGCGAATGGGAGCGCATGCGGACGAGTGGGTGATGATGGCAGGTGCAGAGGAAGATGGGGAACTTGCTTGTGGTGTCTGGAAGGCAAGGGGCGACGGTGGCTGGCCGGAATTTACCGTCGGAGTTCGACTGTGCAGCGGTGGAGTGAGAGCAAATATGGGCAGCCTGGTGGCGCTTCTGGCTAGCTCTGTTGGGGGAAATGGCCGCGAGGGGGAGGGGTTTAAGTAGCCGGAGTAGGGGCGAGGATAACGCTCGCAATCAACGGCATTCAACCGAATTTAAACGCGACAGTGAAGGGAGGAAGAAACGGCGAGGGCCTGGTCGTGGGTGGGATTTTGGGGACGACGAGCTAACGTGGCTGCGGGGCCCAGTGGTCAGCGAGGGGGGGTGTGCGGGCGAGGTGAGAAACAGAGGGAAAGGGAGGACCCCGGGTGGGCTGTTTCGTCTGCTAGGCTGGAATGGTGGCGCCAGGCCCAGTTTGGTTTTCTAATCCCTTTTCTTTTTCTAAATTGATTTTCAGGAAACCATTTCAAACAAATTCCAAATCTTTCTGGCCTTTTATAAAATGAGTCCTGTATAATTTTGAGTATAAAACCATGCTGTCTTGTTGGACTTGCATGGTTCCTTTGAAAATTTTAGAATAACAGTGCTTTAGCACATGATTTGATAAGGATTTGAAAATGGTTTTAAAACCATATTTTGTTTTTGAAAAATTTGTCCAATCTTGGAACTCAATCAACCAATCCTATGAACTCACAACAATGGTTTTAAAACAAATATTCCCTCACTATAGAGTGGCATTGAATCAATGCTTTGATTACATAAAATAACAAGCACCCAAATGCTTCTGTTTTTGTAATGCCTTTGAAATTGAACCCTAAATGATCATGAATGCATGGATGATATGCAAAGCTTTGAAAACATGATTTTAGGGATGTTACAAATCTAACCCCCTTAAGGTGAATCTCGCCCTCGAGATTCGGATTGGCTAGCAAATAGGTGAGGGTGGTCTTTCCGAAGATCATCTTCTCTTTCCCATGTTGCTTCTTCTTCAGAATGATGGTTCCATTAAACTTTGCAGAATTTGATAGTCTTAGTCCGAGTAACTCTTTCTGCAGTCTCAAGAATCTTGATAGGTTTTTCCTCATAAGTGATATCACTCTCCAGTTGAACCTCTTCCAAAGGTATAGTATCCTTCAAAGAAGTCTCTTCCATTTCTGGATGGCATTTATTAAGCTGACTTACATGAAACACATTGTGAACGATGGACAATGATTCTGGCAATTCAATCTCATAAGATACTTCTCCTTTACGACTCAGAATCTTGAATGGTCCAACATATCTTGGGGCCAATTTTCCTTTGACTCCAAATCTCTTTACTCCACGAAGTGGTGACACTCTAAGATAAGCTCTATCACCCACTTCAAATGTGACTTCTCTACGCTTAGGATCTGCGTAGCTCTTCTGTCGGGACTGTGCTATTTTCAATCTGTCCTTAACTAGCTTGACTTTCTCTTCAGCCTCTTTGATTAGTTCTGGTCCGAACAAATTTTTCTCCCACACCATTCCATAGTAATGGGGTGGTACACTTCCTCCCATAGAGAAATTCAAATGGTGCCATCCCAATACTGGCTTGATAGCTATTATTGTAAGAGAATTCTGCGTAAGGCAGACTTTCATCCCAACTGGCTCCATAGTCTAGGGCACATGCCCTCAACATATCTTCAAGAATCTGGTTGGTCCTTTCCGTTTGTCCATCAGTCTAAGGATGAAAAGCAGTGCTGAATTCCAACCTCATTCCCAATGACTCATGTAGTTGCCTCCAAAAATGAGAAGTGAATTGAGTTCCTCTATCAGACACAATACTCTTGGGTACTCCATGCAGACATACAATCCTGCTCATGTAGATCCTGGCTAACTTAGCACTTGTATAGGTTGTCTTCACGGGTATAAAATGAGCCACTTTAGTTAAGCGATCCACTACTACCCAAATAGAATCATATCCTGACCTGGTCCTTGGCAATCCGGTGATGAAATCCATGCCAATCTTGTCCCACTTCCAATCGGGAATAGGTAGTGGTTGTAACAATCATGTTGGTTTCTGATGTTCCGCTTTCAATCTACTACATACATCACACAAAGCAATATGTTCGGCGATGTCCTTATTGAGATTATTCCACCAAAATCTTTCTTTCATATCCATGTACATTTTGGTGTTACCCGGATGAATGGAATATGGTGAGTTATGTGCTTCTTGTAAAATCAGTTTTCGAAGCTCCGGATCTTGTGGAACACAGATACGTTTTCCATACCATAAAGTATCATGTTCGTCTTCATGAAATCCTTTGGCTTTCCTTTTGCCAATCTTTTCCTTAATCTCCTCAATTTCCTTATCTGTCTTTTGGGATTCTTTGATTTTGTCCAACAAAGTGGGTTGAACATCCAATGACATGAGATGTCCTCCAGGCACAATCTCCAATCTGAGATCTCGAAATTGGGCACACAGATCATCTGGCAATTCTCCCTTAGTAAGGCCATTCACAAAAACCTTACGGCTTAGAGCATCTGCTACAACATTTGCTTTACCAGGGTGGTATTGCAAACTCAAGTCATAGTCCTTGATGAGTTCTAGCCATCTTCTTTGTCTCATGTTAATTTCTTCTTGGGTGAAGATATACTTCAAACTTTTGTGATCTGTGAATACTTCACATTGCTTTCCCAAAAGATAGTGTCTCCATGTTTTGAGTGCATGGACAACAGAGGCTAACTCTAAATCGTGGGTAGGGTAATTTACCTCATGAGTTTTGAGTTGTCTCGAGGCATAAGCCACAACTTTCCCTTCTTGCATTAGTACTGCACCTAATCCATGATGAGATGCATCACAATACACTTGGAAATCTCTCTCCAAATCTGGCAGACATAAGACTGGTGCTGTCACTAGCCTCTTCTTCAATTCTCGGAAACTGAGTTCACATCCTTCAGACCAAGCAAATTTCTTGTCTTTCTTTAGTAACTCTGTCATTGACTTAGCTATCTTGGAGAAATTCTCAATGAACCTTCTGTAGTATCCTGCCAAGCCAAGGAAACTACGAACCTCTTTCACTGACTTAGGAGATTCCCATTCAGTTACAGCTGAAACTTTAGCAGGATCAACTACTACACCATCTCCTGACACAACGTGTCCAACAAATCCAACTTCATTCAACCAAAACTCACACTTGCTGAATTTGGCATACATCTTATGCTCTCTAAGCTTCTCAAGTATCAAACGTAAATGTCCTTCATGCTCTTCTTTGCTCTTGGAGTAGATCAAAATGTCATCGATGAATACGACAACAAACTTGTCAAGGAACTCCATGAACACCTTGTTCATCATATTCATGAAATAAGCTGGTGCATTGGTCAAACCAAAAGGCATCACGGTGTACTCATACAATCCATACCTAGTGGTGAAAGTTGTCTTAGGTATGTCTTGTTATCTTATCTTAAGCTGAAAATAACCTGACCGGAGATCAATCTTTGAGAACACACAGGCTCCTTCTAGCTGATCAAACAAGTCATTGATTCTAGGCAACGGATATTTGTTCTTGATAGTCACCTCGTTGAGTGAACGGTAATCTATGCATAACCTTTGACTTCTATCCTTCTTTTCCACAAACAAGACTGGTGCTCCCCAGGATGAAGAACTTGGTTGAATAAATCCTTTCTGCAACTGTTCTCCAAGTTGTTTATTGAGTTCTTTTAACTCATCCACTGACATCTTGTACGGTCTCTTTGCTATTGGTCCAGATCCTGGTAGCAAATCAATCAGAAATTCCACATCCCTATCTGGTGGCATTCCTGGTAATTCTTCCAGAACACATCCGGATATTCACTCACAATAGGCACACTGTCAATGCTAACCCCCTTAAGAGAATTTAGCTTACTCCCTTTTGGTTCAAAGTTAGTCTTGAATCTAATCCTTTTGTTTTCCGGAGTTGTAAGTGTAACAGTATGGTTGGCACAATCTAGCACTCCTTTGTGCTTGGTCATCCAGTCCATTCCCAATATGACATCCAGTCCTTGGGAATTTAGGATTATCAGATTAACGGGAAACTTATACTTCCCAAACTCTATGACTAGATCATGGCATCCTGAGTTCACTATCATTTCTCCGCCAGGAGAACTTACTTTTATAGTACACCCAATAGTTTCTACCGGTAGTTCATTTCTTTCAACAAATGCTCTTGATATGAATGAATGAGATGCACCAGTATCAAAGAGAACAAATGCTGGAACAGAATTGAGTTTGAACTTACCAGCAACAGCATCAGGTTCCTCATAGATCTCTTCCACATTGATGTGGTTCACCTGTCCCTTCTAAAAAGGGTTGGGCTTGTTGGGTCCTTCAACTTTCTTTTCTGGGCATTCATTTGCATAATGCCCCATATTCTTGCACTTGAAACATTCAACCTGACTAAGGTCCTTCTTGACAGGCTAGCTTCCACTACCACTTCCACTTCCATTGTGGTGGTTCTTGTACCCACTCTTGTGATTCTTGTACTTGTCATTGTCATGACTATGGTGATGTTTGTTGTCATGATGACGGTTGTGGTTGTGGTTGTTGTACTTTCCATGCTTGTGGGATCCAGAACTCCCACTATCATCATAATGGGAATGCTTGTGAGACGATCCCGAGCTATGCTTGTCGGAGTGTTTCCTCTTACTGCTCTCAACCTGTTTCATCTTGCTCTCCAAGATGGCAGCCTTGTCACAAAGAGACTGATAAGTGGGGACATAGGCCATAGATAGCTGCAGGTTCAGTTCATCGTTCAATCCTTCGAGGAACTTCTCTTTCCTCTTAGCATCAGTGTCAACTTCATCCGGTGCATAACGCGCCAGATTGTTGAACTCCTCAATATATTCAGCCACGCTGCGGTGGCGCTGCTTCAAGTTATGAAATTCCTTCTTTTTCAAACTCATCACTCCGGATGAGATGTCAGCAGTACGGAAACCATCTTCAAAGATAGCCCATGTCACATCCTCAATGGGAGTGGTGATCTGGAAGTTATCCCACCAAGTAGCTGCTGGTCCTTCCAACAAGTGTGCTGCAAACCTGACTTTCTCCTCATCAGTACAGCCAACAGCTACCAAATCCTTGTTCACTGAGCGTAGCCAATCATTGGCCACCATGGGATCAGTAGTTCTTGAGAACTTTGCTGGCCTCAGTCTTAAGAATCTGGTGAGCATGTCAAATCCTGGTGGATTGTTCTGATTGTTGTTGTTGTTGTTGTTATTATTGTTGTTGTTATTGTTGTTGTTCTGATTCTGCATAAAGGTGGTCATCATCTGCATCAGCTGTGTCTGAGCTGTCATCAACTGCTGCATCTCTGGGGTGACATTGTTGTTGTTCGGGTTGGGGTTGGCACGTCGAGGAGGCATCTGTGGTTTTCAATAAGGATAAGAATGAGATACCCATAGATGCTTAACATGCACAATACATCACATGAACAAACATAAACAATCATCAAAATAACAAAGGTTCAACAACATAGACAACAAGTTTTTGAAAGGTAAACACACCAATAGCAAGCCATCCACATGTTGGATGGTCATTGCGACTCAATAATCAAAAGCATGGTAAATGAAAGGTAAATGTGTAGTCATCACTACTCCTCTGCATCAATCTCCTCATCAGCAAGTGTAAGACCTGCATTCTCCATAGTAGTCTTGTATTCCTCGACATTGGTAGTCAAGGCCTCTACCTTGGCTTTGAGAGCCCTCTTCTGTGAACGAAGTCTCTCAATCACAGTCTATTGATGCTCGAGCTCGAAGTCCTTGGTCTCTTGTTCTGCAGTCATCTCTCGAATCCTCTTGTTCCTATCTTGGACTCTTTTCTCTTGGCTCTTGAACTTTCTATCCCGACTCTCAAACTTGGCCTCCATTTCCTTGACTATCTCATCTTGCTCCGCGAAGAGCTTGTCCTTCTCACGAAGCTACACCTGGAGCTCGTCATTGCTAAGCATGACGTTGGTCCTATCAGTATCTAGGTGCCTAAGAAGAACCTCTAGGTCCTGGAGGTATAGAGGAATCGGCTCTGCCGTCTCTCTAGCAGCATCCTCGAACTCAATAGCCTCACCATCCTCGTCGCGTCTCCTGAAGGCGTGGAAGTGAGTACCTCTAATCTCCCGAGAGTGTCTCCCTAACAGACGCACAAGTAAATCCTGCATGACTACCTCTAGGCCTCTCTCCCTGTCGTCATGCATGAACTTGAAGATGATTGCCTCTGTGGTAGGCTCAGTCTGGCATCCTGGCTGATTAACCTTGAAGCCCCAAAGGTCTTTCCTCTCAAACTTGGTGAGGGGAAGCACCATGATGCTAGGAAGCGAAAGATTGAGCAGACTAGTGAGCTCAATAAGTCGAGTGCCAAAACAAGTTCCCTTGAACTCTTCAGCCGTGCTGATAGTAACATTAGGCATCTATTTTATAAGATAGAAAAATTTAGAATCAACATAGATAGAGAAAATCATAAGACAAAGCCTCACAAGCATATTTTTGGAAATCAAAACACACAAGTCATGGCATACACAGATCCATTACAAGCATCCAGGGTTCAGCATAACTTAGACAAATTTTTTGGAAAAGAAATGATAAGTGTGGTGGTCCAACTAACGAAGTACGTTACAACTCTCACTCACTAGACAAAATGGCTATCAAAGCATCCTTAGTATCCATCTGCCTATCTTGTTCACAAGATTCCAAAATCAAGCCTATGATGTCTTCCCTTAGTTATTGGTTGGTAGTTTCCAACTCTTGGGTATGCTTCTTTTCTTCCCTAAGGTCATTTTGGGTGTTAAGCATTCTGCACTTGAGTCTTTCACCAAGCTCTTTGATGGCCTTCCAAGCTGCATCCCTTGCAGAATCAAAGAATGTGGTGTGCTTCACTGAGTTGGTGACCATGCAGAATCCAGATTCTTTGTGGTTGTCTTCCTTGTTTTTGTACAAGTGAAGTTGCACCCACCAATATTCTTCTCCTTCATCCATCACAAGGAAACCTTTGTACACAGCTGCACCACGTATCCCCATGGTAACCATAAGGTTCTTGAGGGCCTTTGGAAATTCAGTCTCACACTCTAGGGTCATGGTCATGAGTGGTCCCTTCCTTACGGCTTCGTTGATGGAGTTCATCTACAAATTGAGATGAGAAAGAAGATTAGAAAAGTTTACGAGAAGAAAAGACAAGTGTGGAAGTTGTTGAAATTTTTTCCTTAGTGGTTTCCAATCCTAGGGTTATAATCCTACGGGCAACACAGTGCTCTGATACTATCTGTAAGATCCCTCCCTTTATAAAGGTAAGGATCCCTGTGATTGCAATGCTAGCATCCACATTTTAAGATGAAGTACACAGAAACAAAGGTCATTATTACATATCATTCCAGAGACAAACATAGTCTTTTACAAACTCCATGGCCACATGCCTATTACAAGAGTTCAAATATATAATAAGATAAATAAGTCTTCATCTTCATGTGCCATAGGCAAGCATGTTGAGTGTAGACTCATAACCCCTAATCATCATCAGAATAACCTGCAACATCACAAGTTACAGCCACAGTGGGTCAATACATTGGAATAGTATTGGCAAGTGATACCTTAGTAGAATATTATCAGTCTAGTTACTATATGCATTTTGGCTAAGTGTAGCTTAGGCTTGCTTTGCTCAAAATAGGTTTTACCTATCAGTTGAAAACACTAAGTTTTTCTTTGACAAAACTTTCCCAAGGAATCACCAATAGAAATTGGAGAGCCTTCACCCTTGTTCAACCACAAGTTTTAACTTAGAAATTGGGATGAGGAGATTCTTGATAGCTTCCATGTCTTGATGCTCAAGTTGTCCAATACCAGGGACATGGCTAAGTACTTAGATTCTTCCATCTGCAGAGGTTGTGCACTTTCCCTACAAGACTTGATTTTCACCAAGATAGGACCTTTCAGTAGCCTTCCCTTAGACCAAATGGACGCGTTCCAACCTATCATCCCACTACCACCAACTATCCAAATGGCTAAGTTATTGCAACCTATGTGATCCAGGCAGAGCCCATATTGCCATGTGGCTGCACTAGAAGCTTCTTAACATTTGGCATCTCAAATCCCTTTGTTCCTGGGTGGATTTCCACAAGTGAGATACACAAGGTAGACCATAGAAATGGGCCTTGTGTAACCACTCAACACAAACCATTCTTTCCATTCCACCCAGGTGTTTCATTTACTTAGTTGTTTTATTAAGCAAAAACACAAGTCCAAGACTTAGGAGTATTTCACATGGCATGAATATATAACCACCCTTGGTTGCTACTAGCTAGGCTAAGCATGGCAATGGTAAGCATCTTAACTTAGAGAAATTTCTAGCAAATCTACAACTACTAGGATTTCCCAAGCATAGCATATAGATCAAAATATTCATGCAAGTCCTATACAAAATATTTCTAGTGCATAGTTGAAAAATATAGGAATAAATCATGAAGCACCACTTGCCTTGGTAGTTTGGGGAGTAGCAACAATCTTCACAACCACAATCACTATTTGCACCAAAATCTACACATAAAATAATGGCACCAAATCACATAACCAAAATATACAATAAAAAATATATGATTGCATGCAAATGCCATGTGATGATTTTCTACACCAAACAAGACAAGTAAACAGTACTAAAACATAAACAAGTCCAAGATACTCAAATTAGACTTTATTTGCTCTTTAAAACATTTTTCAAATCATTTATATAATCAAAATAAACCTATACAAGTTTCTGCAAAAACAACCATTTTTACAGAGGCAAAACATTAAAAACATTACATAAGCAGATAGGATTTTCTCTCCTGATTCCAATGATATAAAATTTGTAAAATTTGAACGTGTGGATCAAAAGTTATGAATTTTACAAGTTTGATTAACTAATAGATCAAATTTCTGTTTTAAATCTAAACTCAGAACACGCGGCAGCTTCTGATTGGCCTGTACCGGTTTGCACGGATCGATCGACAAGAGCAGTCGGATTAAAGTGATTGCGCATGGTCCAGATCTAAACATACCGCTTCGTTAAGTGATTCTATCTGGCGCGTTAGATCTAGATCTAACGACTGCCGATCATACGACCAAAGCCTGGCGGCGCGCGGCGACGGTGAGCGGCGGCGTGCTCGGTCTACGGTGTCATGGTGGCTACAGAGGGGGCTGGGGTCAGCGGAGAGGCTTACCAGACTCGCAGAGGCATGCTGGAGCTCAACGCGGCAGTGGCTTGACAAGGGGCGCACGGACACGGTGGGGATTCCTCGTCGGAGTGGAGGCAGACGTCGGGTACAGCTGTTTGTCGTCGTTGTCGGAGTTGCAGACCATGCCAGAGTGAAACAAGCGCTGGGTTAGATGCGCACGAGTCTAGCAAAAACGTGAGCATCAATAAGAAGGACGGGGGCAGTCGAAAATTACTAGGAGACGTCACCAGAGTTGAGACAGACGGCGTCGCTCACTTGACGTTGAAGTTACCGACCAATGGGAGCGCGCGCGGACGAGTGGGTGATGCTGGCAGGTGCAGAGGAAAATGGGGAACTTGCTCGTGGTGTCTGGAAGGCAAGGGGCGACGGTGGCTAGCCGGAATTTACCGCCGGAGTTCGACTGTGCATCGGCGGAGTGAGAGCAAATATGGGCAGCCTGGTGGCGCTTCTGGCTAGCTCTGTTGGGGGAAATGGCCGCGAGGGGGAGGGGTTTAAGTAGCCGAAGTAGGGGCGAGGATCACGCTCGCAATCAACGACATTCAACTGGATTTAAACGCGGCAGTGAAGGGAGGAAGAAACGGCGAGGGCCTGGTCGTGGGCGGGATTTTGGGGACGACGAGCTGACGTGGCTGCGGGGCCCAGTGGTCAGCGAGGGGGGGTGTGCGGGCGAGGTGAGAAACAGAGGGAAAGGGAGGACCCCGGGTGGGCTGTTTCGTCTGCTAGGCTGGAATGGTGGCGCCAGGCCCAGTTTGGTTTTCTAATCCCTTTTCTTTTTCTAAATTGATTTTCAGGAAACCATTTCAAACAAATTCCAAATCTTTCTGGCCTTTTATAAAATGAGTCCTGTATAATTTTGAGTATAAAACCATGCTGTCTTGTTGGACTTGCATGGTTCCTTTGAAAATTTTAGAATAACAGTGCTTTAGCACATGATTTGATTAGGATTTGAAAATGGTTTTAAAACCATATTTTGTTTTGGAAAAATTTGTCCAAGCTTGGAACTCAATGAACCAATCCTATGAACTCACAACAATGGTTTTCAAACAAATATTACCTCACTAGAGAGTGGCATTGAATCAATGCTTTGATTACATAAAATAACAAGCACCCAAATGCTTCTGTTTTTGTAATGCCTTTGAAATTGAACCCTAAATGATCATGAATGCATGGATGATATGCAAAGCTTTGAAAACATGATTTTAGGGATGTTACATCATGCCTCTAGTTTCCAAGGGAAGTGACAAAAATCTCTTCGGTTGTAGATGTGCTGTTGCTACTAGGAAGAAAAAACAACGGTCTCTTGTTCATGGAACAAGTGGATTGTTTACCTTACACACTTTGCTTAAAGAAGTTGTCTGTTGCTTGCAATTTAATACTGGAGGGGTTTCGGATGATAACCTGAAGGTGGACTTCTAGTCATAGATGCACTTGGATGGCGGTCTATGTATATTGTTATGTTGCCCAATCGAATATCATAGGATCTTTTTGTCTAGTATTACATTGTTATGCCTTGCTCAGTTCCTATCAATCGCCCTGCTGTAATTTGTTTACCCTTCATGCCATGTTTTTTATCTAAGGAGAGCACTTCTAGTGAACTATGGACCCCGGTCCAATCTTTACCATTGATACATCTTCCACTGTTATTTGTTTACTTGCTGCGAACCATCATCACCTTCCACACCATACAGTTAATCCTTTGTTACAGCAAATCGGTGATCTTGACAACCTCACTGATTCGTTGGGGCAAAGTCTTGAGTTTGTGTTGTCCAGGTTTCCACGTTGCTGGCAACACCTTTGAGACGTTTCCTTCCTCCTTCTGGTTTGATAACCTCGGTCTCTACCGAGGGTAACTTGCTGCTGTGCTGCATCATACCTTGCTCTTGGGGTTTCCAACGAAGCGTCCCATGACAACACCGGGTGCGCGCATCAAGAGGGATGGCGGGAGATCGCAAAATCCGGCGGGATAAATTGGGATTATCGCCCGCTGATTCGCCGTGGCTATTTACACCGCTCCTCTACCGGTTCCAAAATCCCAGCCACCATTTCCCCAATTTCGAGTTCTCCCTCCAAATCCTCTTCCTCACTGATGAGCAGGTAAGCGACGACTCCTACTCCGGTGGGTCTAGCTCATCTCTGGCAAGTCTTACTCCTTGGCTATGTCGGACATGTCATCCTCGTTAGGCGAGATTGAGATCGTGGTAAGAAACACATAACCCTAGCTCTCGCAGCTTAGATCTGTTGCCATGTTCTAGCTCACAGTACTAAGCTATGAGCTGGTGTTCTAGATCTGGACCTGAGCATTCTGGCAGTCAGTTTTCATGTTGTCCTCTCAGGATTGTCATGTCCTATAGGTAGGATTAGTGTTATAAGTATAGTTCTTCCCCTAGAACTGAACACATTATTATCCTGTTGCCGTAGGAGAAGATTGCGTCTCCTGATCTGTTTGCAACCTCTGTGTTGCCTCTACTTTATGTGCGGATGCCTGATGCGGTGGCCAGGAAGAGGTTGGCCATGTCATGGCCAACATCTATGTCCACCTTCATCCTAGATCGGGTTGTCCAGTTGATCAAGAAATGGGTTTTAGTAGTGCGAGGATTCAGACAGGCGGGCATGCGCTTGGTTGCAGATGATGTCTTCAAGTTCTGTGGCCGAACAGTCAATCCGAAACAGGTGTATAACCACTTGAGGCACAGGAGAGTACGCTGGATTCAGTTGCTAAGGATCAAGAGGCTTGAGAACATGCGCTGGGTTGAGGAGACCTCTGCTATCATGATGGATGATGAAGCTTACTATGTGCACGTCAAGGTATGATATATTTGCACTTGCATCAGTTTTTGTAATGCTCACATATGAACTACAAGTCATGGACTAACTATGATTCTCATGTAGTCTTAGCCATCGGACACTGAGTTGATCAACAAGCCCATTGAGAACTATGCTCAAATGAAGATGATCTACGGTCCTTGCATTCCTATTGTGCCCGTCTCTGTGATGGCGATACACCATGCTCTTACTCACCTGATGGAGCATAGTAGACAGGCGACCAGGTATCTTTCCATGACCCCTGAGTGAAGATTGAGCTGGTTCACGGCCTTCATGAACAAGCTAGCACTACCTCTAAGCAGCGGACTGAGTTGTTCGAGGAGGCGCTGGTAGCAATGTTGATGATGATGGTTGTGATGTGTATTTTGGGAGTAGCTAGGCTGATGAACTATGGTTGCGGTGACCCCTAAACTTTGGTCTGTAAATTTTGAGAGGTGGTATTCAGTTATAACCCCTCCGTATGTGATGAACTAGTGCTGCATCATGGACATTTGCTCGTGAACTCATGCTGTAGCACACATGCCACGACTTATTACATCGAACCTGTTTAATATAAGCTAATAGTTCTCTGAATTGCACTTTTCTGAACTTTGTTCTCTGTCTTGATGATGTTGGGTAAGCTCACCTTACTAGCCAGAAAGTAAGGCTAGCAGGGACAATGCAGCTAGCCAAACAAGTACCAATTTGCTAAAATACTAGAATGCATGGAACCAAACGACTTGGCTTGGATTCTCGGACCCTAGGGAAATGAGAATACATAGAACCAAACAAATGACCCTTTTAGTACGAGAGGTTGCATTTTTGCGCGCAACTTCCATGGATGTATGATCTCTAGGTGCGAGTAAAAGCCACGAGCAACCAAACACGCCGTAGGTGTTGGCATTCTTGCCTACAGTTCAGACTATAGACCTTGTTATAATGGTCATCTTAGTTTTAGTTAAAACCCTACCTCCAATCTCTAGTGTGTACTTTTATTTTGAATGTATACTGTTTGCATTCGGCTTTCATCATGTTTTCTCCAAATTAATCACGGCTTTTCTAAGAAACCCTTCGATTTGTAGATGGATATTTATGTATCAATGTAACAATCTATGTTTGTAATATATGTACTCAATACTTAAGCATGGCATGCATCTATTTAAATCATCCAAGTAATGCATGTGATCAAGTGTGTTGAATTAAATGCAAACCCTAAACCCTATATTCTTCCCCTCTCTTTGAAACACATTCAAATGGTTTGAATTTTGAAAACCCCCAAAATTTGTGGAGCCCAAATGGTTTACAAGGGTCCCATAGTGTTTCAGTTATTTTTACAAAACCCCTTGTATTTTTAAAATAACTCAAAAATAGAATTTGAAAGGGAAATACCAAACAGAAATAACAAAACTTAAAAGGAAAAAGTTTTGGTTAAAAAAATGAGCAGCAGCCGAACCAGGCCGGCCCAGATCTTCTTCCTCTCCCCCTGCAACCTTTCCTGCAGCCCAGCAACGGCCCAGGATAGCCCACCCGGGGCCCACGAGAAGGCCCGTACCCCTTCGGCTGTTCTTTCCTCGTTGTCTTTGTTGACGACGGGAAGCAGCTCGGTGGCCGCCGCGATGCCGTTCGCCGCCGCCGCTTGATCCTCGTCGCTCTGGAGCGTGGATAAGATGTTCGCTGTGTCGCCCTGGCCATCCTCATCAACTTTTCCCCTCTCCCGCAACCTCTCTCTTCTCTCCCGCGCGAAGCCCCGAAACCCTAGCCTTGGGCTCCGCCCCTCGCCGTCGCTCTGCACCGCCCTGAGGCCAGCCGAGCACGCCGAGAGCTCCGCCTCGCTTTCCTCTTCCTCCCCACCAGAGGAATTGAGGAGGGAAGCCCCCAATCATCGCCCTCGACTCGGTCTTCTTCTTCACCGACGACCACCGCCGCCGTGGATTCCTTCGCCTCCGTCCTTCCCAGGCCTCACCATCACCGTCAACACCCTCCTGGTGAGCTAGCGGTCCCAGTGGACCTCTCCAACCTTTTCCTCCCTCTCTGGTTCGACCCCGCACCGTGCCCTGCCGTCCGCCACCGTCGGGCACTGCCACCACCATGTCTCTGGTGACCATTTAGCAGCGGCACCGCCGTAGTTTGGTTCGTCTCCGTGCGCTGATTCGAGCAAGCCGTAGCACGCCCCTCCCCGAGCCCTGTAGCGCCACTAGTCACCTCCGTCTGGCCTGTTGGACGGCGAGCCAACGTGGCACCCACGTGGTGCCTGCGTGGCTTGCTTGCGTGGCCAGGCCCCACCAGTCAGCCCCTCTGGCTAGAGGCAGCCCCGGTGAGAAACGCCCTGACCCCCCACTTTGCGCGTGTGGCTGCTGATGTGGCTTCGGCCTCACCAGTCAGTCACTGTGGGTAGGTTCAGATGTGGTAACAAAAGCCCTGGGTTGTTTGATGACGTCAGCCTGATATAATAAATTGTTTTATTAATTTCAGAAAAGGTTTAAATATTGTAAAATCAATAACTAATTATTTACAAGTCAGAAAAATACAAATAATATATCAAAATGTTCAGAAAAAATGAGTTCTACCTATTTAAGATACAATAATGCATTGCTAATAAACTTTAATGACAAGTTTAATTAGAACAACATAGTAACCCCCTTTCATGTGTTTCCGGAGTTATCAGAGTTAGGGTTTTCAACCCTCGGAACCCCGTTTAATTTGCCGAGCATGTTTTAGGGTTTCATCTCAACACAAGTTAACTTGTCATATCATTCATATTGATTGAGCATTGCACATGCCATGTATTGAATGTTGCTTCTTCCTTACCGGTATTTGGTTCTTTGTGATAGGATCCAAACCCGAAGCTGAAGTCAACAACACCGAAGATCCGTACCTGTCTACTGACGGACAAGGCAAGCATAGCCTCTCATTCTGAACCTATGTTTTATAAAGTATATTACTTTCTTGCTATGATGCACACGATTCCAATGTGGTCTTTTGTCAGTAGTTAGTGTTACCTATCTGCTGCATAGTTTCCCTGTTGTAGCCTTATACTCCTGATCCGCTGCTCCTAGCATACATAGGTCTGGCATCTGAGCGTTGCTAGAGCTTCTGAGATCGACAGCTTAGCCATGCATAGTAGTAATGTCTGATCTATCCGAATGATGAATCAGAGATGCCGGAGAATCTAGAAAGGTAGGAGATGGTGACATCATCGAAGGAGTTAACTAATCATGCTAAAACTTGTATGGGAGGCCACGTTGGGTGTGGTATTCGTAGTCCCATGCTCGCCACCACTAGGAACTGAGTTCTTGCCTTTGGAACCGAGACGAGCGTACATCCACACGGGGCCTGGACAACCCCTCGACTGACTAACTTGCCTAGTAGATTCCATGAGTCACATAGTTCGGGCTTTCCATTTGGCATACACATTGAAAACATTTTCAAAATAGGAGGTGATGGAGGTGCATCATAACAGGTAGGGAAACGTGGACCGGGTTGCTTGGGGTCGATGGAGCCCCTGGTGAACCAACCTCGCCTCACATCTTTAAGTACCGGCTTCGGGATTTGACCCGTTACAGCGTAATCATACTTATTGCATGACTCATTGTCTCGGCGAAAGCAAGGTAAAGGTCGTGGTCAACCACCCTCTGCCGGCCTTCCAAGGAAGAGGGCTAATAATATTTGGTATTAAGAGTCGGTTGGTACGTGTGGGTAAAGTTGTACACCCCTGCAGGGTAGTAATATTTTCGAAAAACCGTGTTCACGGTTATGAACGCTTGGTGACCAGATTCTAAGATCATAGATAACTTTAACCATTATAAAAACTTATTGATCCACGTGTGCTTAAGGATGCTTCCTCTGGGTCGAGGGGGTGATCCTTGATAGGAGGTTCTGATGAAGATGGTGGTTATCGAGATGTGATGAACAAGATGAAGATGTCGCTATCTCATCCCTTTTAAAAGATTCTGAGTAGACGAGCCTCTTCTCTCTCTTGTTTACAAATAAATATTGCTTTCCGCAAAAGAGAATTCAGAGAAAGCCTTTCTAGACAGAGCATATAGATACTAGGTTATCTAAGTCTTGCGGAGTACATTCTCGTACTCAGCCTTGCGCCATTGTTGTTTTTCTACAGAGGATCTGGTTGCAACTGAAGGTGGCTTCTACGTTGACATCGACGAGTAGTTGGGGGTCCCAGGTAGCAGCCTGAGGAATGTGGGATGGACGTCGCTTTTGTTTATGGCCTCTTAGGCCTTTTGCCAAGTTGTTGTGTAGAACAACATAATTTGCTTTCGCTGTGTGTTGTAGTGTTGGGTCTATGACCTATGGTTTGTAATAACTCTAATATCTTACTCTGTTAAGAGTTTAAACTTATGCTGTTGAATCCCTGTGTTCTGTAATGTTACCGAATCATACTATGATCTTCCGTGTTTGGGAGTTGAACTTATCTTAGATGGTGATCTGAGGTTAGTTTAACCCTAACCCTGGGGGGTGCTACAGGTTTTGGTATCAGAGCTGGACTGCCTGTAGGAAACCCTTTTATTGGTCGATGTTGAGTCTAGAAGTTGACAAAACTATTTGAAAGTTAAAAAAAACTATTTGTAGAAACTCTGACTAGGATTCTTTTTACTCCTTCTCTGGTGCGATTCTGATGCTAGAGTTTCTCTTACCTTATTTTGTCTGAAAAAGGTTTTCATTCCTTACCTTATATCTTAAAACTTTTAGGATCGTGGTTTTGGAATTGTTTCTCTAAAAGTACTCTGTACTTGGTTGCTAATCTCAGAGTTCTAAGATATCTCATTTTTGCTTGGTGTGTAACATCTTAGCATTCCATTGTCATGGTTTGAAAGTCAGCTGGTTAGTGTATACATTAGTATGCTTTGATACTACCATGCTTGATAAGATGATACATTTATATCAAGTACTCTTCGTTCATCTTTCTGTCTTGTTTCTTTGAATCCCTTATCTAACCTTTTCTTTGCTCTTTCAAGATGGGTGATACCTCTTGTGCCCGTACTCGTGCTCACGCACGTGGTGCCGCAAATGAGGGTGAATATTCCAACCTTCCTCCACCACCGTCCATGGTTCAACTCATGGCCATGTACGAAACTAACCGTGCTGACAACATGAGGCTCCTTGAAAGGATTGAGCACAACACTGCTCAACGCCAGAACAATCAAGTTGGTATTAAGGACTTCGCACGTCTTACTCTGCCAGTTTTCAGCTATTCTACTGAGCCACTTGATGCGGACTACTGGCTTCGCACCATGGAGTGCAAACTTCAGGTTGGTCATGTTGCTCAAGCTGATTGGGTGACTTTTGCTGCCTATCATTTGGAGGGAGCAACCAACTCCTGGTTGGAAAATTTCTTGGCTATGCAAGAAGCTCAACATGTTGTTACATGGCAAGAGTTCACTGAAGCCTTTCGAGCTTATCATATTCCGGAGGGTCTGATGGATCAGAAGAGGGAGGAGTTCCTCAAGCTTAAGCAGGGCACTGGTTCCGTGTGTGACTACCAGCGTAATTTCAATCGTCTTGCCTGCTATGCTACTGAAGAGGTCTCCACTAATGCTAAGAAGCAAGGTCTGTTCCGCAAGGGACTGGATCCTGAGGTTCGCCGTGATATCCACCTCATGGACTTTGGTAACTTCCAAGGTCTTGTTAACAAGGATATGAAAGCCGAGAGTGGAAAAGTGGAGTATGAAGAAACTCGTAAGCGTCCTCAGGAGGGGTACAACAAGGCTGGTTCTGGTGATAAGAAGCGTCGTGTCTTTGTGCCTTACAACGCTGTGCCACGTTCTCCTTATACTCCAAGGTCTTCTAGATATGCTCCTCGTCCGAATGCTACTTCAAGCAATGCTGGTGGATCAAACTACCCTTCTGCTGGCAATGCATCAGGTTTTATATGCTTCAATTGTCGCCAGCCTGGCCACTATGCAAAGGAGTGTCCTCAAAAGAATGCCGCTGAGAAGGCACCACCACCAAAGAAGAATGATAAGTATCCAGGTGCTGGAAAAGGTCGTCTGAACCATATCTCTGCCGAGGAGGCTCAGGAGGATCCAAGCATCATCATGGGTACGCTTCGTATCAATCAAATTCCCGCTAAAGTTTTGTTTGATTCTGGAGCATCGCATTCATTCCTGTCACAACCAAGTTTGTGACTCTGACTAGTCCTGCTGGCATAACAGTCAAGTATTGGACCGTAGGGTCACTATGTCCTTCAGCTGTTTCTATTCCTGAAGAAGAGTTGTATGCTCTTGAAGTTCTACCTCCGTTAGAGATCCAAGATGTTTCCGTGGTCTGTGAGTTTCCGGATGTTTTTCCCGAGGAGTTGCCTGGCATGCCACCTGATCGAAGTGTGGAGTTTGTCATAGAGTTAGTTCCTGGAACTGCTCCTATTTCTAAAAGACCCTATCGTATGCCTCCTCACGAGCTTGTGGAGTTGAAGAAGCAATTAGAGGAGTTAGAAGGAAAAAATACATTCAGCCCAGCACATCTTCTTGGGGATGTCCTACCATCTTTGTCAAGAAGCGGGATACCAATATACGCGCCTGGTTGTGGATTATCGCCCACTCAATGCTGTGACTATCAAGAACAAGTATCCTCTCCCTAGGATCAATGATCTATTTGATCAGTTAAGTGGTGCCACTGTCTTTTCCAAAAATGGATTTAAGGTCAGGGTATCACCAGATAAAGAACCGTAAGGAAGATATTCCAAAGACTGCTTTCACCACTCGTTATGGTCTTTACGATTACACCGCCATGTCCTTTGGTATTACCAATGCTCTAGACACTTTCATGCGACTTATGAACTCTGTCTTCATGGAGTATCTTGACAAGTTCGTCGTGGTCTACATCAATGATATTCTGGTCTATTCCAAGACTGAAGAAGAGGACGCCGAACATCTCCATTTGGTGCTGACAAAAATCCAAGAACATCGTCTCTACGCCAAGTTTTCCAAATGTGAGTTCTGGTTACAAGAGCTCGTATTCCTTGGTCATGTTGTTTCCGCCAAAGGGGTTGCTGTTATCCCCGATAAGGTCCAAACTATTCTCGACTGGGAGTCTCCTAAATCCGTCAAGGATGTCCGAAGTTTTCTCGGGATGGCTGGTTATTACCGTCGATTCATTGAGAACTTCTCCAGGATTGCAAAGCCAATGACTGATCTTCTCAATAAGGATAAGAAGTTTGAATGGTCTGATAAGGTTGAGGAAAGCTTCCAGTTGTTGAAAACCAAGTTAACCACTGCACCCGTGTTAGTTCTCCTAGACACTAGCAAAGACTTTGTTGTCTTCTGTGATGCTTCTCACCAAGGTCTCGGATGTGTGTTGATGCAAGATGGGCATGTGGTGGCTTATGCCTCCCGTCAGCTAAAACCACATGAGAACAACTACCCAACTCATGATCTTGAGCTTGCAGCTGTTGTTCATGCTCTCAAGTAATGGCGACATTACCTTCTCGGTAGTTGTTGCGAGTTATACTCGGATCATCAAAGTCTGAAGTATCTTTTCACACAACCTAATCTGAATCTCAGGCAAAGAAGATGGTTGGAACTCATCAAAGACTATGATTTGGGTCTCAACTATCAACCTGGAAAAGCCAATGTCGTTGCTGATGCGCTGAGCCGTAAATCTTATTGCAACACCCTGCTGATCAAACAAGCACAACCTTCTCTTCATGAGGAATTCGCTCGATTGAATCTTGAAGTAGTTCCTCGTGGATTCCTTTCTACCCTTGAAGTGAAGTCTTCTATAGAGGATGAAATCAAGCTTGCTCAGAAATATGATTCCGAAATTGCTGAGATCAAAGGGAACGTTGCTAGTGGAGTTGCTAAGTGTTTCTCTATTGATAAGCAAGGTACTGTTAACTTTGGTAACCGTCTGGTAGTGCCGAAGAGAACAAAATTGAGGGATCTAATTCTCCAAGAGGCTCATGAATCACCCCTTTCTATCCACCCTGGAGGTACCAAGATGTATCGGGATCTTCGTCAAAGATTCTGGTGGTCTGGTATGAAGAAGGATATCGCTCGTTTTGTTGCTGAATGTGACGTTTGCCGTCGCGTCAAGGCTGAGCACCAAAGACCCGCTGGTCTTCTGCAACCACATAAAATACCTGAGTGGAAATGGGACGAAGTTGGTATGGATTTCATTACTGGTCTTCCTAAGACTTAGAAAGGAAATGATGCCATCTGGGTAATCGTTGACTATCTATCCAAGGTTGCTCACTTCCTACCTGTTCGCGAGAGCATTAATGCTAATAAGTTGGCTGATCTGTATATCTCACGAATAGTTGTCCTTCATGGGGTACCAAAGAAAATCGTCTCTGACCGTGGAAGTTTGTTCACCTCAAGGTTCTGGGCAAGTTTCCAACAAGCTATGGGAACTCGTCTGTCCTTCAGTACAGCTTATCATCCTAGCACCGGTGGCCAAACCGAAAGAGTGAATCAAATCCTTGAAGACATGCTAAGAGCGTGTGTTATATCTTTTGGCAAGAACTGGGAGAAATGCCTTCCTTTTGCTGAATTCTCCTACAACAACAGTTTTCAGTCCAGTATTGGTATGGCACCATTCTAGTTTCTATATGGAAGAACCTGTCGTACTCCTTTGAATTGGTCAGAAACCGGCGAAAGAAAGTTCTTTGGACCGTATATGATCCAGGAAGCAGAAGATCAAGTTCATATCATTCGAGATCGTT
This sequence comes from Avena sativa, assembly GCA_916181665.1. Classification (NCBI taxonomy): domain Eukaryota; kingdom Viridiplantae; phylum Streptophyta; class Magnoliopsida; order Poales; family Poaceae; genus Avena; species Avena sativa. The sequence goes on from OV702297.1 coordinate 68,708,961, forward strand.
TGGAAACTGCTCAGTCCCACCAGAAAAGCTATCATGATCGTCACCGTCAACATATTGAATATAAAGTCGGTGATCAAGCTATCTTCGGGTCACTCCTTTGAAGGGTGTACACCGTTTCAGTATCAAAGGCAAACTAGCTCCTCGCTATGTTGGTCCTTTTCGTGTTCTATCCAGGCAAGGTAACCTCGCATACAAGTTGGAGTTGCCTGCAAACTTCCTTGAGGTGCATGACGTCTTTCATGTGTCTCAACTCGAGCGTTGTTTCAAAGATCCTGTCCATGGTGTTGATCACCAAACTCTTGATCTCCAAAAGGATCTGACTTATCGTGAGTATCCTGTTCGTATCCTTGATGAAACCGAGTGCAAAACTCATCGTCAAAACATCAAGTTGCTGAAAGTTCAGTGGTCTCATCACTCTGAGGATGAAGCAACCTGGGAACAAGAAGATCGTCTTAGATCTGAGTACCCTCCTTCTTTTCTAAAACTTAGGAATCTCGGGTCGAGATTCTTGTAAGGAGGGTAGAGCTGTAACAGTCTATGTTTGTAATATATGTACTCAGTACTTAAGCATGGCATGCATCTATTTAAATCATCCAAGTAATGCATGTGATCAAGTGTGTTGAATTAAATGCAAACCCTAAACCCTAGATTCTTCCCCTCTCTTTGAAACACATTCAAATGGTTTGAATTTTGAAAACCCCTAAAATTTGTGGAGCCCAAATGGTTTACAAGGGTCCCATAGTGTTTCAGTTATTTTTACAAAACCCCTTGTATTTTTGAAATAACTCAAAAACAGAATTTGGAAGGGAAATACCAAACAGAAATAACAAAACTTAAAAGGAAAAAGTTTTGGTAAAGAAAAATGAGCAACGGCCGAACCAGGCCGGCCCAGATCTTCTTCCTCTCCCCCTGCAACCTTTCCTGCAGCCCAGCAGCGGCCCAGGACAGCCCACCCGGGGCCTAGGAGAAGGCCCATACCCCTTCGGCTGTTCTTTCCTCGTCGTCTTTGTTGACGACGGGAAGCAGCTCGGTGGCCGCCGCGATGCCGTCCGCCGCTGCCGCTTGATCCTCGCCGCTCTAGAGCATGGATAAGATCTTCGCCGCGTCGCCCTGGCCATCCTCATCAACTTTTCCCCTCTCCTGCAACCTCTCTCTTCTCTCCCGCGCGAAGCCCCAAAACCCTAGCCTCGGGCTCCGCCCCTAGCCGTCGCTCTGCACCGCCCCGAGGCCAGCCGAGCACGCCGAGAGCTCCGCCTCGCTTTCCTCTTCCTCCCCACCAGAGGAATTGAGGAGGGGAGCCCCCAATCATCGCCCTCGACTCGGTCTTCTTCATCACCGACGACCACCGCCGCCGTGGATTCCTTCGCCTCCGTCCTTCCTAGGCCTCACCGTCACCGTCAACACCCTCCTGGTGAGCTAGCGGTCCCAGTGGACCTCTCCAACCTTTTCCTCCCTCTCTAGTTCGACCCTGCACCGTGCCCTGCCGTCTGCCGCCGTCGGGCACCGCCACCACCACGTCTCCGGTGACCATTTAGTAGCGGCGCCGCCGTAGTTTGGTTCGTCTCCATGCGCTGATTCGAACGAGCCGTAGCACGCCCCTCCCCGAGCCCTGTAGCACCGCCAGTCACCGCCGTCTGGCCCATTGGCCGGCCCGCGTGGCACCTGTGTGGCTTGCTTGCGTGGCCAGGCCCCACCAGTCAGCCCCTCTGGCAAGAGGCAGCCCGTGTGAGAAACGCCCCGACCCCCCACTTTGCGCGTGTGGCTACTGATGTGGCTCCGTACCCACCAGTCAGTCACTGTGGGTAGGTTCAGATGTGGTAACAAAAGCCCTGGGTTGTTTTATGACGTCATCCTAATATAATAAATTGTTTTATTAATTTCAGAAAAGGTTTAAATATTGTAAAATCAATAACTAATTATTTACAAGTCAGAAAAATACAAATAATATATCAAAATGTTCAGAAAAATGAGTTCTACCTATTTAAGCTACAATAATGCATTGCTAATAAACTTTAATGACAAGTTTAATTAGAACAACATAGTAACCCCCTTTCATGTGTTTCCGGAGTTATCCGAGTTAGGGTTTTCAACCCTCGAAACCCCGTTTAATTTGCCGAGCATGTTTTAGGGTTTCATCTCAACACAAGTTAACTTGTCATATCATTCGTATTGATTTAGCATTGCACATGCCATGTATTGAATGTTGCTTCTTCCTTTCTGGTATTTGGTTCTTCGCGATAGGATCCGAACCCGAAGCTGAAGTCAACAACACCGAAGATCCGTACCTGTCTACTGACGGACAAGGAAAGCGTAGACTCTCATTCTGAACCTATGTTTTATAAAGTATATTACTTTCTCGCTATGATGCACACGATTCCAATGTGGTCTTTTGTCAGTAGTTAGTGTTACCTATCTGCTGCATAGTTTCCCTGTTGTAGCCTTATACTCCTGATCGACTGCTCCTAGCATACATAGGTCTGGCATCTGAGCGTTGCTAGAGCTTCTGAGATCGACAGCTTAGCCATGCATAGTAGTAATGTCTGATCTATCCGAATGATGAATCAGAGATGCCGGAGAATCTAGAAAGGTAGGAGATGGTGACATCATCGAAGGAGTTAACTAATCATGCTAAGGCTTGTATGGGAGGCCATGTTGGGTGTGGTATTCGTAGTCCCATGCTCGCCACCACTAGGAACTGAGTTCTTGCCTTTGGAACCGAGACGAGCGTACAGCCACACGGGGCCTGGGCAACCCCTCGACTGACTAACTTGCCTCATAGATTCCATGAGTCACATAGTTCGGGCTTTCCATTTGGCATACACATTGAAAACGTTTTCAAAAGAGGAGGTGATGGAGGTGCATCATAACAGGTAGGGAAGCATGGACCGGGTTGCTTGGGGTCGATGGAGCCCCTGGTGAACCAACCTCGCCTCACATCTTTAAGTACCGGCTTCGGGATTTGACCCATTACGGCGGAATCATACTTATTGCGTGACTCATGGTCTCGGCGAAAGCAAGTTAAAGGTCATGGTCAACCACCCTCTGCCGACCTTCCAAGGAAGAGGGCTAATAATATTTGGCATTAAGAGTCGTTTGGTATGTGTGGGTAAAGTTGTACACCTCTGCAGGGTATTAATCTTTTTGAAAAACCGTGTTCACGGTTATGAACGCTTGGTGACCAGATTCTAAGATCATAGATAACTTTAACCATTATAAAAACTTATTGATCCACGTGTGCTTAAGGATGCTTCCTCTGGGTCGAGGGGGTGATCCTTGATAGGAGGTTCTGATGAAGATGGTGGTTATCGAGATGTGATGAACAAGATGAAGATGTCGCTATATCATCCCTTTTAAAAAATTCTGAGTAGACGAGCCTCTTCTCTCTCTTGTTTACAAATAAATATTGCTTTCCGCAAAAGAGAATTCAGAGAAAGCCTTTCTAGACAGAGCATATAGATACTAGGTTATCTAAGTCTTGCGGAGTACATTCTCGTACTCAGCCTTGCGCCATTGTTGTTTTTCTACAGAGAATCTGGTTGCAACTGAAGGTGGCTTCTACGTTGACATCGACGAGTAGTTGGGGGTCCCAGGTAGCAGCCTGAGGACTATGGGATGGACGTCGCTTTTGTTTATGGCCTCTTAGGCCTTTTGCTAAGTTGTTGTGTAGAACAACATAATTTGCTTTCGCTGTGTGTTGTAATGTTGGGTCTATGACCCCTGGTTTGTAATAACTCTAATATCTTACTCTGTTAAGAGTTTAAACTTATGTTGTTGAATACCCGTGTTCTGTAATGTTACCGAATCATATTATGATCTTCCGTGTTTGGGAGTTAAACTTATCTTAGATGGTGATTTGAGGTTAGTTTAACCCTAACCCCAGGGGGTGCTACAATCAATCCATAATATCTCTTTATAAAAAAATCCATAGTATCTATATATCGACCCTACATATTTTGGCCACCGGCCATGCCACTGAATGAGATAACTCTGGCACTCTTATATTGAAAGAGTCCACATGATCTCCAAAGCTTGCTAGTCATGCATCATGACATCATCGGACCAGCTATGCACATGAAGTAAAGTATGGGCTTTTTACAATCAATACCACGATATATTAGTAATAAATAGTACATGATAGATATACATAAATTGTCTCCAATCATTACAAAATAAAGTCTGTAACACAACGCGGAAATTTTGAAGGTATTCAAAGTCTTCTTCATCCATGACACAATCTTGTATTGTTCTGAAGGCAACCAAATAAACATGACATGTACGTCAAACCACATAGATGATAATACCAACGAGATTTCTTCCATAATTTTAATTTTATCCACAATGCCAAGACTATGTGGACGCGTATACCATTAGAGTAATCAACCAACATCGACAAGAGTACCACCACCTATATTTCAGGGAGAAGAAACCGAACAGTCTGCTCCGCATGGGAGCTGAGAGTACAAATCTCCATTGTCGATGACCTGGCAGCCATGACAATTATTACAAGATAAACCTCCTTGCGGCAACCATGATAAAAAAATCCAAAATCAATTTATCAAAGTAAGCTTGGAAATACCATACCTATATAGCTTTAATATCACACCACCACCATTGACACCGGAAATATCTCGTCATCGAAAGAAGGGGCAAAGATCACTTATTGTGGACAATACCATCTCCGTTGGTGTAGACGTTAAAAAGAAGATGTTTACCAAAACCCTAACCTAATATTTTGAAAACACTCCTTTTATTGAAAACTCCACCCGTAGATCTGGTCCCCTAGCCCTCTCGATGATGGCGAGACGTATGGAGGAAGAATCAGCAAAAAAAGGTCCGTCCATTATTAGTAAAACAACTATCCATGGGTTGCCTACCAGTGACGCACCTCATTTTTGTGCGCCACATATATATATTTACCAGTGGCATATCCCTATTCCAGTGTGTCATGGGTAACTTGATAACATGGAGGGAGGGGTGCCCACACTTACCCATGACACATCAAATACAAGTGTACCATAGATAGTCTACTTACTCATGGTGCATGTGTGCTTGATGTGCCATGGCTAAGGATGGGCCCCACACTATAGAAAGGGAGCATGTTACTAGCCAGGAACCTAGTATCTGTGCGCCACTAGTAACCTAACCACCTCCCACTAGTAGGGAAAACCTTATAGCCATATTCCTTACCGTCGACAAAGTGGGCCCAAGGTTGCCGGTGGTAAGGCCTTCCAGGCCTTCCTTGCATTACCACCGACCAAAGCATAGAGGGATCGCCGGGGCTAGTCAAAGTACCACCGATGAAACAGGCTTGCGCGCGGCGGGGATGTGGTGGGCCACGTGCCCCCGGATGGGCCGGCCTTTACCACTGGCGAATATCATACCTGGTCGCCGGGGATATGGTGCGCTGGGTGGGCAACCCAGGCCTAAAAAGGGTTATCCCCGACGAATGTAGTCCGCAGGCGCCGGTGGTAAGTGGGTCACGGGTCCCACCTGTAAGACCCCGTCTCAACTAGCTCTCTGGCGAGACCTGCAACACATCCCCAATTTTCGCCATACCCTAGCCAGATGATGAGTGCATATTTGCATCATGGTTTATATTATTATTTTGCATTGTAGTGGTAGGATCTTGGTATTTTACAGTGTTTGCACACACCTTTTATGTTTATTTTCTCCAGGATCAGGACAGATGATGGATTCGATGGACACAATTCTTGGACCAGATATATTGGAGTGAAAAGGAGCCAAAACAACATAAATCGCTTATTTGGGAAATATCAATAATACCAGAAGAAACCCTGAAGCGAATGGAGGATACAGAAGGGTTAACGACCAACTATACGGCGGGAAAACTTTTTTTGGCCATATAGTTCCCGCCGTATAGTTGGCGCCAACACCGTCTCCTCAAATAGTTTCACCCCGTGCAACTGGAGCGGAGAGACGACATACAGAACACCTAGAAATCGCTGAAAACCTCACCTCCGGAAAGGATCTGGAGGGGGAACTTGCCTTAGGGATCCATCTTCGCCCTAAATAGATCTGGGAGGCCAAGGCATCGATCTCCATCTTCATCAACCGCTGCATCACCATCATCATCATCATCACCTCCAACCATCCCATCTAGATCTTGTTGTAATTCTTGCACTAGTTGTGAATTCATACAAGAACTAATCATCTATAATCGTTTCCATTACCATTACCATGATGTTGTTTGCCTCCATGTCTGAGTAGATCATTAGTTCTTGGAAAGATGGATAAACCCTAGTATATGATTGAGATAAAATAGAGATTATTATATTATACATCATTATATGTATGTGTTAATTATGTTCATCTTGATATTGGGGCACCTCCTTAATATTTGCCTCTTACGGAGACTCGATAAAGGGGATTACTTGTTGGTAGACGGAGGGATGATAGCACTTATTGTGACTATAAAATAGTTGTCATCCTTTACGTACTAACTTTGGGAAGCAAGGAGAACTCATTAAGCCATGTCCATGCTGCAGGAGAAATTCCTTAATAGCGGGATAATACGATTGATGTATTTTATCTGTCAGCTGTGGTGATGAAGGATGGTGTGAGTAGTGGTTGCTGCTTATTCGTCCATATATGGAGCTTCTCCCATATACATACATGCCATGGTAATATTCGTTATGATAATCTTAATCACTTAGTCTAAATTGCTAGCGGTGTATCCACCACTCCCCGAGGACGCCTTTTTCCCTATTATAGTTTCAAGCTTTCTTACACAGGCGATTACTACTTTCTGCATTAAGTTTTACTTCATTTACTTTATTGCTTCGCTCAACCAAAACCCCAAAAACAATTATACTTTTCTCGCATCTTAGAATTATTCCTTAAGTACTTCGTTTAGTTTTAGTTAAAAGCATTTTAGTCTTTCGCCTACCGCTCCCTGTGGGATCGATATCTTTATTCCGAAACTAGCTACAAACAATCTATGCACTTGCAGTCATCAAGCTATTTTCTGGCGCCATTTCCGGGGAGCTTAGCGCTATAAGTCACTTTACTTTTAGTTATTTACTTTCGTTGTACTAATTTTGATTTGTGTTGTAGGACCTTAACAATGGACAGCACTCAACATTTAATCCAGCTTGAGGTAGTAAGGAATATGGGTTTGCCCATGGACACTTTTATAACTGTCAAAAAAGCATAAACCCAAATGGTATTGAGATCCATCCCTTATTATTTGAATTACTTAACTATAAGAAGTCTGCAGTAAACAATGAAAAGAGTCCATATGGACACTTACAATTCTTTGGAGATGTTTTTGGTTCCTTTATATTTGATGATTGTGACCTTGATACGATTAAAATCTAGTTGTTTAGACAAACTCTCTCCAATAATGTTTGCAACTGGTATATATCCTTTTGTGCAGAAGCACCAAGGACGAGGAAGGATGTGACAACCAATTTCCTGTCAAAATATTATTTAGAAAGCAAAGCTCATATGATGAGAGGTATTATTATCAGTTTCAAAAATAATCCTGATGAGAGTTTATATGAAGGCTATCTAAGGTATAAAATCTATCTAGAGAATTGCCCCATATCACCGTTGCCTGATTGGTTGATCACTCATACTTTTTATGGAGGGCTTAATAATAAAAATAGAACGAGCCTAGATGCCGCTTCTAATAGTAGTTTTCTATTTTATACCTATGATGAAGCCTAGAAATTAATAATGAAATTGAGGGAGACAATAGAAAGTCTTAAAAATGAGGAGAGCAGTATGAATAGTTCTTCTGAATATGCTTGTGTTAACGACTTTCTTGCAGATGAAAGGACTTGTGTGATGATTAAAACCCTCGGTATTGATTCTTATTCAGTAAAGAAAATTATTGAGAATTATGTAGGGCATCTACAAGTACCTATAGAATGAGAACCTTATAAACCCCTCGAAGAAAAGAAACGAGCGAGAGAGCGCATCATTGGTAGAATTTTCCTATGAACTTAGGCTATGTTTGGTTGAGCTGTAGATTCCTGAAAATCAGCTGTGAGGAATCAGCTGTGTAAAAGCTGTTGTGAGCTGATGACTATGGGAAAGCTGAAAGTTGTTTGGTTAAGAACTGCCAACTGTAGATTCGATAGGAATTGAGTACAATGCCCTAAGGCATGAGAGATTGTTTATATGCTAATTGATCGCAGAATACCGTATTATATACTAATAATAGTGCAACAAAATATTGGGAGGATATTTTCATCTCATAAGAATCTCTCTCTATATATATATTAAAAAGTGTTTTTATACGATTACTACAAAATATATATGGATTACACAAAATATATATGGTTTGCAACTACGGATTACACAGAATATATATGGTTCGCAACTATCCTAACTTGCAAGAAACAAAGCATTCGCTATCCTATCACGGATGGTATTCATGGTAACCTCGTTCTCCTCTTCTGGAACATCATCCCCTTGTGGTAGAACGGTTGCTTGTGCCGCTTTGGGCATATATTCTTCATATTCATCACACTTATCAAACTCCTCATACCTCAATTTGCTATCACGGATAAAATTATGTAGTGCCATGCAAGCAATAATGATATGCTTCTACCTACGAGGTGAGAACTTTAGCATAGCTTTCAATATGCGCCACTTTTGCTTTAAGACCCCGAATGCATGCTCAATGACATTGCGAAGAGATGAATGAAAAAAATTGAATATCTCAAACTTCCCTTGAGGTGCACGCTGACGACGAAGCTGGAATTCTGGAAGATGTTATGTACTCCTCTTGAAAGGAGCAAGATATCCAGTTCAGTTTGGATAACTGGAATCCACAATGTAGTATTTGTCTTAAAATTAACACTAGTTAGCACCAAGGAAATAATATAGTGGCATATGGAACATTGCAACAAACATTGATGCAAATTTTCCTACCTTTAGGAGGTACCGGAAACCGATCTGCAAATTTTGTTAAAGCGTGATTGGGGACTCGAGTGTCATGTCTAGATCCCGGCCAACCAGGCATCGCAAAGGTAAACCTCATATCAAAATCACATATAGCTAGAACATTTTGAGATGTATATCCATGACGACATGTGTGGTTAACCACCTCCTCTGCCGACACCAAAACCGTGATATGTGACCCATCTATGGCACCAATGGCACCTTTAAAATGAGGCCAAAAACGACTTTCCCTAACCTTTGCATGCTCACTACTGAAAGTAGGATCTCTTGGTTTGATGTTATCTCTTGCTAATTTCCGCAAACATAGCAATACTTCCTTAAACTTCATATGAACTATCCACAATGACCGACCAAAATGGTTTTCAGCTTGCGCGAATGCTTGCGGGCCTCCAAACAATCCATAAGAACATGGCAAGTGACTCAATTGAAGAAACATTACTTGTAGACTTCAAACCATAGGTAGAGACAAGAAGATTATGTAGTGCCATGAAAACCTTTGGGGTCATCCTAAACATCTTATAAAAGTATCTAGGACGACCTAAGCACTCCATGACCCACTGAATACCAGTTTGCTGAGCATTTCGGTAAGAACCCTTGTCATAATATCTCTCAGTGTAGAGGTTACCTAAGTGACCAAGGGTGGCAGCCTGTTCGGACAACTCGGCTAGAAGTAATAACGCCTCCTGTGCCTTTTTGGCCAATTCGTCATTGTGTGCATCCATCTACAAAAAAACAACAGGGTGGCATTAGTACTGCTACCAACAACAAATTATTCAACATGAAGCAATAGCAAGGTGACACTAAGAACAATATGCCAGCAAGGTCACATACACATGATAACAAATACATTATGGCAGGAAGCTCACATACACACGATTCCAAATACATTATGGGAGGAAGCTCACATACACATGGTTCCAAATGTAAATTATTCAACATGGCATAAAGCTAGTTCACATACAACTTTCCAACAACAAGCAGGTTCACATTCGACAAGCAAATATTGCTCCAAACACAAGCAGGTTCACATACAACAAGCAAACATAAGCAAATAGATAATGCGACATGGCAGTACTACAATTCTACTTGAATTTCCTCATATCCTTTTCATGTTCCTTCTCCAGTAAGTGGAGCCTTCCTTTGTTTGTTTGAAGAAAGCTGAAAACTTCTCTAAATTCAGGCTTCATTATCAAAAATGTGGCCGTATGCATAATATCAGTTCCTTCTTCCACCCCACAATTTTTAACCATCTGCAATGCCTCAGCCATGCTTGGAACATGGCTGTTTTGAGAAGGAGTTAATGAAGCTTCAAAACTAGATGCTATCTTTTCCGCTGCAATCTCTATCTTGCCGCAAGTACCCTTGAAAACTTTTTAGAACGTGCTATTTGCTTCCTTCTCTTCAACAACAATGTTGGCTGCCTTGCGTTTCTTCTCCTTTTTTTCTTCAAAGCGGTCAGTTTCATCTCTCCAATATCATCGATGTTCTGTTCTACAACAATTTCATCATCACTAGAGTCAGACAAAACTCCAGAAATGGAAGCAGTTGACCCATTGACATGGGCACTATCAAACATGACCTCCAAGGCCTCCAAGTTATCCGGTCCATGTTTCTTGAACTGAACATGTTTGCATTTCCTTCCATTGGATGGATCATGGCACCTCTGAAATGCAATTATCGTATTAGCTATTATCAACAAATAAGTAAGAAAAAGTAATGACCCATTTGATGTAAAATATGTCACTTATTGCAAGATGCTCTTTCCACCATTCCTCATCACAGTCCACAGTTTTCCTTGCATCATCCCATCCTAGTCCAGTGGCAACATTTTTCAACTCCATAAAACATGTGTAACTTTTTTCAGATTATCCCATTTGTTCTTGAATTGCAAATTCTCTAACTTTCTCCCAGTTTTTTCTGCAAACTTTTCTTCAACATTCTTCCACCCTACTTTATTCAAATGACCCAAGGATCTGTGCCCAGCAAGAACCTCTTGTCTACAAATGTCACAGAAATGCTGGATATATGCCTTATCCCATACAACCTTCTCGGCCATACTTCAATTAGACAAAAGTCAATTTCTTCAGGTATTATACAACAATACATGGAATAATATATTGGGAAATATAACATCACAACTTGGTGAAAATTATAACACCACCGAATCTGCATTTTTACAAACACCTTGCAAGCAATCTACATATTATAATCTTTATAGCACTAACCAACCCAAATTCATACATACAACAATCACTACAAGATTTGAACCAACATACACAAAAAACAATTTCAATCGAAATCACATAACACATCAGGGAGTAGCAACCTATGCACATGGACCAGGAAAGGAAGGAATGGGAGGATAAAAGAGGAGGGAGAAGGGAAAAAGGAGGGGAAGATGATTACCTGGAGGCGGCGTGAGCAATCAAGTGATGGAGCAGGGAATCAATGTGGCGGAGTGGCAAATCAGACCGATGGCTAGCGGGCGTTGGGAGAGGGCAGGCCTGTGCGGAGCTTCCGGTTCTAGGGAAGGGGAGAGGGGCAACGAGGCTGGCGGGGTATGGCCGAGTAGGCCGCTCGCCGGAGTAGGGTAGAGCAGGCCGCCGACCAGATTTTTGCGGCGGGGCGGAACCCTAGCAAGGGGAGTACGGGGTGCTGGCCTCGAGTCTGGAAACAACGGATGTGGGTGGGATCGATCCTGGATAAAAATAAATGAATCGTCTATTTTCTCGTGACTTATCAGTGGCATCGGGGTAATTTCTGGCTACTCGGTTGGACGCAACGCAGAGAAATCTAGGGCAAGCGCTGATTCTGTTTATTGGATCACTCATGTACCCTCTTGATTTTCATATTGTTGATATGCCTCGAGATACTTTTTTTCCTATTCTTTTAGGCAGGCCTTTTGTCTCTATAACCAAAGCTTGAATTGATAATAAGGAGACGAAGAACATCCACCAATTGAATTGAAATGACTTCCACACAATATGAGGTATGAATTTCTAGATAAATAAAATAAATGTCCTGTTATTATTAGTAAAAACTTATCAGAAATGAAACAAATAAACTTATTTCAGTTTTGATCAAACATCATGAAGCATTTGGGTATACTCTAAGTGATATTAAAGGAATAGATCCGTCCATTGTGACACATAAGATTACCATGCTCGAATATGTTGTACCTGTAGATGACACATAGAGAAGGCTTAATCCAAAAATGAAAGAAGTAGTAAGAAAAGAAGTTATACGCTTATTAGATGCCGACATAATATATCCTATTTCTGATAGTAAATGGGTTAGCCCAGCTCATTGCATACCAAAACATGGGGGTCTTGATGATGCTACGAATGAGGATGGTGAGCTACTTACTATAAGACCTATTGTTGGGTATCATATGTGCATTGGTTTTAGAAAACTAAACCACGAGACATAGAAAAATCATAAACCCATACCGTTCATGGATATAATTTAGAAAGACTAAGAAATAAATCTTATTTTTGTTTTTTTGATGGTTATTCCGGTTATTCTCAAATTTCTATACAACCCGAAGATCAAGAGAAAACAACTTTCACATGTCCTTATGGTACATATGCTTATAGATTAATTCCATTTGGCTTATGTAATACAGCTGCAACCTTTCAAGAATCTGTTTTAAAATACTTTGATGATCTTGTTGAGAGGACTATGGAAGTTTTAACAAATGATTTCGTTGTTTCTGGAACAACATTTGATAATTGTCTCTATAATTTAACTAAGGTTTTGCAGAGATGCAGCCAATCAAATTTAGTTTTGAATTAGGAGCAATGTCGATTCATGGAAAGAGAAGGTAGAGTTTTTGGACATAAGGTTTCAGAAAAAGGTATAGAAATATATAAGACCAATATAAGTGCTATAGAAAATCTTCCCATACCTTGAGACATTAAAATCTTAAAAATATTTCTGGGACATGCAGGGTTTTATAAGAGTTTTATAAAAGATTTTGCAAAAATAGATATGCCTCTCACTAACCTTCTTGATAAAGAAACTTCGTTCTACTTAGACCATGACTGCATTGCATCTTTTGAAAATCTTAGAAATAAATAAGTTTCAGCACCTATCATGCAATCTCAAATCATGTGTGATGCTAGTGACTATGCTTTAGGAGCTGTATTAGGACAACGAGACGGAAAGAATTTAAATGTTATTCATTACTCTAGCAGAACTCTTAATAAGATTCAGAAAAATTATGCTACTATAGAGAAAGTGTTCCTGGCTATAATTTTTTCCTGTGACAAATTTAGATCTTACATTATTAATTCTAAATTAATAATTCATAGAGATCACCAAGCTTTGCGTCACCTTCTTGTGAAAAAGTATGCCAAGCCCAGGTTGATTAGGTGAGTGTTATTACTATAAGAATATTATTTGCAAATAGTAGATAGGAGGGGTAAGGATAATCCGGTAGCAGATCATCTCTCTAGGATGGAGGGAATAATTACTGACCCTATACCTATAAATTGTAGGGTTTCGTAGCATGGAAAACAAAAAATTTCTACCGCATACAAACAAACAAGCCAAGATCTATCTACTAGATTGTAGCAATGAATCGATGGAATAACTCACCCTCGAAGATTCTAAAGTGTTTAGCGAGAGCGGATTCTCGTGGGTGATGTAGTCGTACTCTTGCCGATCTCAAGATCGTGTAGACGATCCTTCCGGCGCTGCGTTCCGGCAGCGCTTCCGCAGTCGGTCACATGTTCGGTACTCGACGAAGACCTTCCTCTCCCTTGTTCCAGCAGGCAGCGGAGGTTGTAGCACTCTCCTCGCGATTCCGGCAGCACGACGGCGTGGTACCGGAAGTAGAGGGGAGATCTCGTAGGGCTTCGCCTTAAGCCGGAGCGAGTATGGTGGACTATGAGAGAGAGCCTCGGCGATCTAGGGTTTAGACGCACCAAGGAGGAGCAAGGCCGGCGGCTAGGGTTTGCCTAGGCGGCGGCAGCAGGAGGTGGCGGCGCCGGCGGCTAGGATTAGGGTTTGCGGGGCGTGGTGTTGTGTGTTTGGAGGGGCAACCCTGCCCCTCCTTATATAGGTGGAGGGGGCGCGCCAAGGGGAGGGGAGTCCCTCCCCAACTCGGTCTCCAAGTGGGCCGGCGGTGGAGGGAGGGAACTCCTCCCCAAGTAGGTTTCCTACTTTCCCTCCACCTCACAAAATAGCCGTTTGACTTTTCAAATTGGCGTTTGACTTTTCAAACTAGGATTTGATTAAACCCTTTATTTTGTTCAGCGATGACACCTAGTACATGATGCAATCATTCCAACTTGTTATGACACACTCATGTACCCTTCCCCTCCGGAGTGCCGGACAATCCGGAACCTTCTAGAACATTCCCGATGAAAACACCGGAACCATTCTCCAACCCTGAAACAGGACTTTCCTTATATGAATCTTATTCTCCGGATCATTCCGGACCTCCTCGTGATATCCCGGATCCCATCCGAGACTCCGAACAACATTCGGTCTCTCACTCATCATTCCATAACTACTCAAACAACGTCGAATCCTTAAGTGTGTCTCCCTACGGTTCGTGAATTATGCGGACATGATCGAGACACTTCTCCGAACAATAACAAATAGAGGAATCTGGAAATTCATATGGCTCCCACATATTTCTACGATTACTTTGCGATCGAATGAACCACTTACATACGATACCAATTTCCCTTTGTCTCACGATAGTTTACTTATCCGAGGTTATGATCGTCAGTATCTCTGCATACCTAGTTCAACCTCGTTACTGATAAGTACTCTTTTCTCGTTCCCGTGATATGTGATCCCTTGTGAGCCAGTCACATGCTTGCAAGCTAATTGGATGACATTCCACCGAGAGGGCCCAGAGTATATCTATCCGTCATATGGATGGACAAATCCCATTCTTGATCCATGTGTCTCAACCAATACTTTCTGAACACTCAATGCCACCTTTATAGCCACCCAGTTACGGTGTGGTGTTTGATGTTATCAAAGCATCCTTCCGGTGAAGGTGATATGCATGATCTCATGGTTGAAGGAATTAGGTTACTATGTATCAGAAAGCATATAGCAATTTGAACTATTAAAATGACTTGATCTTTATGCTACGCTTATCTATAGGAGTATGTCCATCATATCATTCTCCTAACGATATGATCTTGTTGTTAATAACATCTCATTGTTCATGATAGGGAAACCACAATCATTTATTAACCAACAAGCTAGTATTATGAAGAGGCTTTACTAGGGACTTCAATTTAAGTTTACAAATCACACAAGTATTAATGTTTCCTGGTTAATACTATTATAGCATGAATGTAAACATTTATCATAAACACAAAGATATAATAATAACAACATTTATTATTGCCTCTAGGGCATATCTCCAACAGTCTCCCACTTGCACTAGAGTCAACTAATCTAGATTACATGGTAATATACCGAACACCCATGGCAGTTTGGTGTTGGTCATGTTTTGCCCTTGGGAGAGGTTTAGTCAACGGATCCGCCGCATTCAGATCTGTGTGTACTTTGCAAATCTTTATGTCCCCATCTTGGACATGTTCTCGAATAGCGTGAAAACATAGCTTGATGTGCTTCAGCTTCTTGTGTGACCTTGGTTCTTGCGCATTGGCTATGGCGCCCATGTTATCACAGTAGATTGACATTGGGTCCAGCGCACTAGGAACCACACCGAGCTCTGTAATGAACTCTTTCATCCATATCGCTTCTTGTGAAGCCTCCGAAGCAGCCATGTATTCCGATTCAGTTGAAGATCTCACCACAACGCTTTGCTTTGCACTCCTCCAGCTAACTGCTGCACCATTCAAAGTAAATACGTATCCAGATTGTGATTTAGAATCATCCGGATCGGTGTTCCAACTAGCATCGGTGTAACCATTAACAACGAGTTGTTCATCACCTCCATAAGAAAGAACCATATCCTTAGTTCTTCTCAAGTACTTAAGGATGTTTTTGACCGCTGTCCAATGATCCACTCCTGGATCACTTTGATATCTGCTAGTTAAACTAACAGCATATGCAATGTCAGGTCTAGTACATAGCATGGCATACATTAGAGATCCTATGGCTGAGGCATAGGGAGTCTTACTCATCCTTTCTCTATCTTCTGCTATTGTCGGACTTTGAGTTTTACTCAAGGTTGTATTGGGCAACATGGGCAAGAACCCTTTCTTGCTATCTTCCATTCCAAACCTCTTTAGAACTTTGTCCAAATATGTACTTTGTGACAATGATATTAGGCGTCTTGATGGGGATATGCCTACCGGGGTATACCCAGCAGGACGTTTCCGACTGGCCCAAGACTTGGCGAGTGGGCCTGCAAGACGGCGACTGGATTGAAGCCCAGCGAGGAACCAAGCGACTGGAAGCTGAAGGCCCAGGCGAGTAGATAGGCCCAGTCGGATTAGGTTAAACGAGTATCGAAGCTTTAACTGAATCGGTTGAGATATGTAAACCCTAGGGGAGGTGAGCCTATATAAACCTCCCTGCGGGGCGTGTAGAGATACGTTCCATCATACCCCCACGCGACTCGCCGCCTAGCCGCCGAGCTCGCCCATTGTACCACCTTCATAATACAATCTAGCAGGAGTAGGTCTTTACCCTCCGGGGGGCCGAACCTGGGTAAAACCCTGTGTCTCCGCCCTCATCTCGCTCCGCAGATGGCTGGCCGCCCTTGCCCCTCGTTCTACTACTCGCTGCCGATTGCAGCATCTGCCGTGACCATTCCCACGATAGTGGCGCCCACCGTGGGGCCTGGCCGGTCTGGCCGGTGTTCTGCGGCGAGATCCAATCTGCCCATCAACGAGACGGTCGCCACCGGCCGCATGATAGCGATCGGCGAGATGCTCCAAATCTTGCCGAGCAGCTACGTCCCGGCGACGCGACCCGTCACGCACAGCGTGATCCTGCCGATCGGCACGATCAGCCTCTTAGTCGGCCTCACCGATGCCATCGTCTCGGAGGACTCGGCTCGCATCCGCGAGTCGCCGCCACGCGATCGGCTCTCCGAAAGCCAGATCCGCACGATCCATCGCCTCACCTCCGAGTACAATTCGGCCCACAGCGGCGTGGCCAAAAACTCAGCAGCCGCGGAAGTCGCGGCCCTCAACGACGACGCCGACTGGGCGACCCCGGCGTCACTCGCCGGGTCCATCACCGCGGCTTCACCCGCGGGCTCCATTACTCAGGTCTCCAACGTGGGAGACTTCGAGGACCCCTCCATCCTCGGGATCTTCGAATTCGACTCCGGGTCGGAGAACTCCGCCGACCTCCGTGACGGAACCAGCCGCCACGCTGCGACCTACATGGCGACCGGCACCGATCCGCCAGAGGATCCATTCTCCACCCCAATCCCTCCTAACGCCACGGCGACGGAGGTCGAGGAACTCCGTCTGAAACTGGCGGAGGCAGTGCGCAAGGAGCAAGCCGAGCGCGAGAAATTTCGCCTCGAGCAGGTGACGGCGCAGGAGCTATCGCGCTACCACCAACAGCGGATCAGGTCGCGCCTGAACCCCACCGTTCAGGGGCGCGCCCTGAACTTCGACGACGAAAACAACCCGGCCCGCGTGGCCGAGCGCGCGATCTGCGAGAACGTTCCACCAGGAGGAAGCGCCCGACCCCCGCCAAGGTCGACGGCGATGGGCACCCCGCCTCCACCCAACCGCACACCCCCCAGGGACCAGCCGCGGATAGTAGTCTCCTCACGGGAGCGAGACGCAAACGGCCTCCCACTGTTCTCCACCCCTATGGACAACCTCGTGGCAGGCCGAGCAGTAGCCGACAGCATCACGGCCACCGGCGACAGCGCCCTACAGATCCAATACGTCAGGGCCCTGCTCGCAAAGGCCATCGAGCAGCAAAGAGCGGGCGCCGACTCGCAAGGTCGAGTATACTCGCCTTCTTCGGGAAGCAGGGCGGCCTCGAGCGGCCGCCCAATGGCGGCAAACACACTCAACTGCCCACCACCGGAGCCACTGCAGCTCCAACACCGACCCGCGAACGCGGCACTCTCCACCAATGACCCCAGGCCGGCGACCAACCTCGTCGCCGCCAACGGTCAGCCCATCGACGCCCGCACCCACATCATCAACAACCAAAGCTGGCGCGCACGCCAGCCCGACGACCTGCGGCACACCCTAACCAATCGCCGCGACGGTGAGCCCATGGGGTCGCTCAGTCGACTCGGCCCCAAGTGCTTCGGACCGATGATCCGAGGCGAGAAGTACCCGCCAAACTTTAAGGCGCTGAAGGAGATAGAAAAGTATGATCCCTCGTACGACCCCGCCGTCTGGCTCGACACATACCTCATGGCAATGGGGATCGCATGCCACACCGACCTACTGGCCGCCCGTTACCTCCCCCTGATGATGGAGGGGACGTGCAGGCAGTGGATCAACACCCTCCCTCAGGACAGTATAGACTCCTGGGAGGAGATGCGCGACGCTTTCGTCAGGCACTTCGAGTGCTCCTACACCCGCGCCACCACTATCGAGGACCTGGAGCGATGCGTCCAGGGACCCCGCGAGTCGACCCGCAACTGGGTCCAACGGTGGCAAGAACTCTGGTACAACGCGGTCGACATCCACCCGGACACCGCGATCCATTGCTTCAAGACCTCGTGCCGATACGAGCCCCTGGTCGCCAAGCTCAAGCGACACTCTCGCACACTCGACAACATCCCCGACCTCCTCGAGATCGCCAAACGGTACGCGGAGGAAGATCCAAACCAGGAAACTAACGACGAGTCAGGAGGTCAACGCCGCACGAGCGGCAACGACAGCGGACGACGGTCCGACCTGCGCTACAGCAACACTCGCCTCACCGGCAAGCGCCGCAGTGACGGGCGAGTCGACTTCGTCGCCAACGCCGGGCATGCGCAACGCGAGCCCAAGAGCTTCCGCCGCGACGGAGGACAATGCCGCGACGACGGCAACTACAAGGCCAAGCCAAGGTTCGACCCCGCGGCTCTCCTTAACCAACCATGTGCGTTTCATAGCAGGGAAGGAAAGCCCGCCACGCACACCACCGCCGACTGCCACACCCTCAGGGAGATCGAGAAGGCACGGCGAGCACGGGAGGACCCCGACAATGACCCGCCAAACGGCGGAAAATTCGGCAAAGTGGCCGGCTCGCTCCACACCTTCACGGGCTTCAACACGAAGCGCGAGAAGAAGGTCATCGCCCGCGCCGTCGCCGTCAACGCGGTGGCCCAGGTGGACGTCCCCCAGTTCCTCAACTGGTCGGAGCAGCCCATCACCTGGAGTCGACAAGACCACTCGCCACGCATCGAGTACCCAGGTCGAGTCGCCCTGGTGGTCAAGCCCAAGGTCGGCGACTACTGGCTCCCCAAGACATTGATGGACGGCGGAAGCTCCATCAACATCCTGTACCTGAACACCTTCAGGCGGCTGCGGCTCTCGCAGTCGATGATCGAGACGACCCACACCACGTTCCACGGCATCGTCCCCGGTCGGAAGGCGTACCCGATCGGCAAGGTCACGCTGCCAGTCACCTTCGGCACACCATCAAACTTCCGCACCGAGCGGATCGTCTTCGAGCTCGTGCCATTCGACAGCCCCTACCATTGCGTCCTGGGGCGCCAGGCGTTCGCCAAGTTCATGGCAGCGCCCCACTACGCGTACAACGCAATGAAGCTCCCCGGGCCGTGCGGCGTCATCACCATCAACGGCGACCCCGACATGGCCGCCGAGTGCGCGGCCAAAGGCGCCGAGCTCGCTGACGCCGTCATCTCGGCGGAGACCAACCACGCGGATGAACTCGCCAAATACGCGAGCGGGGTCAACAACGACGACCCCACCATACTCAAGAAGCCCAACTCGGAGGGCGCAAACACCTCAACCTTTGAGGCCACCACGCACACCCGTACCGTCGAGCTGGTCCCAGGCGACTCCAGCCAGACGGTGACGATCGGGACGGGCATGAGCCCGGCATAGGAAGGCGCGCTCATCGAGTTCCTCCGTGAGAACAGGGACATCTTCGCATGGAAGCCCTCTGACATGCCCGGTGTCCCCAGGGAGCTCGCTGAGCACAATCTAAACGCCGACCCCAAAGTGCAACCTGTCAAGCAATCGCTGCGACCCTTCAATGAAGAGCGCCGCCGAGCAATCGCCGAAGAGGTGCAGCGTCTACTCGCTGCAGGCTTCATCCGGCTGATCAAATACTCCAAGTGGCTGGCAAACCCAGTCCTGGTCGAGAAGAAAAACGGGACCTGGAGGATGTGTATCGACTACACAAACCTGAACAGCGCCTGCCCAAAGGAGCAGTTCGTCCTCCCGCTGATCGACCAGATAATCGATTCCACCGCGGGCTCGGAGTCGCTGTGTTTCCTCGACGCCTACTCTGGTTACAACCAGATCAAAATGGCTGTCGCGGACGAGGAGAAGACGGCGTTGATCACGCCATTCAGAGCCTTCTGCTACACCGCCATGACCTTCGGTCTCAAGAACGCCGGGGCAACCTACCAGCGGTGCATGCAAGAATGCCTTGCGAGCCAAATTGGCCGCAACATCCACGTCTACATCGACGACATGGTCGTAAAGTCCGCTCACCAGGGCGACCTACTCGCCGACCTGGCGGAAACGTTCGCCAACTTGAGAAAATACAAGATAAAGCTCAACCCAGGCAAATGCACCTTCGGTGTACCCGCAGGGCAGCTACTAGGCTATGTCATCTCCAAGCGCGGGATCGAGGCGAACCCCACCAAGATCGACACGATCGCCCGACTCGGCAAACCCGAGTGCTTGCACGACGTTCAGAAGCTGGCCGGGCGAGTAGCGGCTCTCAGTCGCTTCATCCCCCGCTTGGGCAAGAAGGCAATGCCTCTATATCGCGTAATGCGCAAGAACCCCACATTCCAGTGGGACAAGGAGGCGGACGACGCCCTCCGCGACCTCAAGAAGGTGCTACTCGCCGCACCGCTACTCGCCGCCCCGGTCAACAAAGAACCCATGCTAGTCTACGTCGCGGCTTCCGAGCGCGTCGTCAGCGCGGTCATGATCGTCGAGCGACCGGAGGAAGGAAAGGAGCGCCCAGTACAGCGACCGGTCTACTACATCAGCGAGGTCCTCACCGAGTCGCGCCAGCGGTACCCGCAGTACCAGAAGCTGGTATACGCGGTCTTCAGGGCACAGCGACGCCTGCCGCACTACTTCCAGGAGCACCCGATCACGGTCGTCTCCTCCGCACCGTTGCAGGACATCATCCGCAACCGTGAGGCGACCGGGCGAGTCGCCAAGTGGGCCGTCGAGATCGGCGTCCACAACATCAAATATGAGCCACGAAGAGCGATCAAGTCGCAAGCCCTAGCGGACTTCATCGCCGACTAGGAAGAAGCCCAGCAGCCAGAGAAGCTGCCATACCTCCACTACTGGAGCCTGCACTTTGACGGCTCCAAGAACGCGGACGGCGCAGGCGTAGGGATCGTGTTAACTTCTCCGAAGGGCGACAAGCTCCGCTATGTCCTCTGCCTGGACTTCACACCCTGCACAAACAACATGGCCGAGTACGAGGCCTTACTACACGGCATGAGGGCCGCCAGGGAGATGAATGTCAACTGCCTACGCTGCTACGGCGACTCCGACCTCGTCGCAGGACAAGTCGCTGACACCTGCGACGCCGTCTCCCCCACCATGTCGACGTACCGCCAAGCAGTGGACAATCTGGGCGGACACTTCACAGGCTACTCCGTCGAGTGGATCGATAGGCGGAAGAACGAGGAGGGCGACGCCCTCTCTCGCATCGGGTCGGCTTGACTCGCACCACCCGCCGGAGTCTTCCTCGACACGATCACCAAGCCATCAGTCTCTCCCCCAAGGGAGATCGACATCGGAGTCCCGCTCCAACCAGAAGCAGCCCTGGTCGCACTCGTCAACGAGCCAGACGACTGGACCAAGCCCTACATCGCCTACCTGGAAGCCGGCACCTTGCCGGCAGACAATACGGAAGCTCGAATGATCGCCCGTCGATGCAAGTCCTACGCCATCATCGACGGTGAGCTCCACAAGCGCAGTGTCACCGGCGTGTTCCAACGCTGCGTCCAACCCGCCGACGGACGCAAGATCCTCCACGACATCCACTCCGGTGACTGCGGCCACCACGCCGGCGCCCGCCCTCTCGTCGCCAAGGCTATGCGACATGGATTCTACTGGCCCACCGCACACGCCGACGCTGTCGACATCGTCCAGCGGTGCGCCGGGTGCCAGAAGTACGCCAACCAGACGCACGTGCCGAGCTCAGCGCTCAAAACAATCCCCATCACCTGGCCATTCGCCGTATGGGGCATGGACATGGTGGGCCCCTTCAAGAAGGCTCCCTCCGGTTACACCCACCTCCTAGTCGCAGTCGACAAATTCACAAAGTGGGTGGAGGCTAAGCCAGTCCGGAAATGCGACGGGAAGACCGCCACGAAATTCCTACGCGAACTCATATATCGCTACAAGTTCCCCAACAACATCATCACGGACAACGGCACCAACTTTGCCAAAGGAGCCATGGCCGAATTCTGCGAAGAGCACCACATTCGGCTCGACCTCGCGTCAGTCGCCCACCCGGAATCCAACAGCCAGGCGGAACGGGCCAACCAAAGCATCCTCCACGGCCTGAATCCGCGACTCCAAGTACCACTCGAGCGCACCGCCGGGTGCTGGGTCGAGGAGCTACCCTCCGTCATCTGGGGAATCCGCACCTCGGTCAACAGGTCGATAGGATTCACCCCCTTCTTCATGGTGTACGGCGCCGAGGCAGTCATGCCCACCGACCTTGAGCACGACTCGCCAAGGGTCGTCCACTACACGGAAGCTGCGAACGAACTCGCACGACAGGATGGAGTCGATCAACTCGACGAGGCACGTGACCTAGCTCGCTCGCGCACCGCCATCTACCAACAAGGACTCCGCCGCTATCACAGCCAGCGAGTGAGAACTCGCACCTTCCAAGAAGGCGACCTGGTGATGCGTCTCATCCAGGACAAGAAGGGCATGCACAAGCTTTCCCCTCCATGGGAGGGACCATTCGCCATCGGCCGTGTACTCGGCAACGACGCCTACTACCTCACCGACGTCCGCGGGGACGGCGAACTCGACGTCAAGCGACCATGGAATGTAAACCTCCTACGGAAGTTCTACGCCTAGAACCCCACATATGTACTCTCTAGTCGCTACGAAATAAAAAGAAACGGTTACCGCAAATTGCGCCTACTCTCCGTGTCTTGTGCCACTCGCACTCGTAATAACAGCAACACGCTAACCGCAGAAGTCAACCTTTGGTACAGCGAGCGGCACGGCTAAGTAGTGCGGTGCAAGAGCACTGAGTCACCTCAGGTCTTGCATCGTCCACGAAAAACGCCTACCCAGAGCCCCATTGGAGTCGCCTAGCTCGACTGGTTCTACGAACCAAGACTACTGCCTACGCTTCTTACAGCGACCACGGTCCTCCGCATCCTCGACATAGCGACTCGAATGGCTAAGTACCACGCTCGGGGACTACGGACCAGTTCACCTCGGGCGGTCCGGGAAAATGCCAAGTAGGAGAGCATGCCCAGGACTCGCCACGCGACTGACCCCACGGGCCAGGCAGGAGTGACGCGCACAAACGAACGCGCCAAGTCCTCACTCACCCTCGAGTCGTGCCTAGAACAGCCAAGTACCATGCTCGGGGACTCGGCCACCCGACCTCGTTCGCGCACGGGAAAACGGCGAAGTACAACGCGTTCAAGGGAGTCGCCTAGCGACTGGCTCTTCGAGTCCGGGCGAGTCGACCACAATAGTAAAACACACAAAGACAACAAACACATCACATACGAGGTAAACCCCATAAAAGGGCGGACATGCTCGGGGACTCGTTCAAACAACAATCACAAACACTTGACAAATACCAAAATAGACACGACATCTCATTCGATAGCATGTTGCATTGTCTCGCATTACAAAATATGCCCGCATGGCAGAACTGCTGCTAACGCCACAAGGCAAACTATCCTATTCTGCAGGCTTAGACGACGACTCGCCAACTCCACGGCGATTGCGGATGAACGGCTTGTACGGGTTCGACGGATACGTCGTCAGTTCACCCGCCATCGCTACGCGGAAGGGTTGCTCAACCTTGAAATCACGATGCGGCGGCTCGGGGTCGCCAGACACGACGACCGTCTCCTGGTATGGAAGGAGGTCGCCCATCGCCAAGACACGCTCCGAGTACTTGGCGGCGCGGTCTTGCAACTTGAGGACCTCGGAAAGCTCCACCGCGCGGGTCGACGATGGGTAGCCACTCGTCACGTCGTCAATGTCGAAGTCCTCGGGGAAGTGGGCAAGTCCAAGACTAAGCGCCGTTGCCGCCCCGCGCCGAAACGCCGACCGCGTCATGAACTCAACGACCGCGGGCGCCTTCTCCAAATACCTCCACACCTCAACGAGGTCGCTGGGAATCACTTCCGTGGGCGATATCTCCTGGAGATAGGCACAGATGCACGTCGCCGACAACGTTGCCGAATCGACAAGCGTGCTCACACACTGCCGCGCGTTGAACGTGCTTGCTTCTTCCGCACTGTCGATGATGCGACCTGCGAGTAGAAGACAATAATGAATACGACGGACACCACAAATGGCACAACTACTGAAAGAGGCAGACGCACTTACCAATCAACGGGCGGGCGAGATCCGTGATGAAGCATTGAAGCGACGTATGGTCGTCCTGAAGCCCAGCAATAAGGACTTCCGACACTCTGTGATCCTCTTCGGCGGCTGCAACGGCGGCCTTGGCTCGCCCATCGGCTGAGCTCGCTTCTTCCTTCGCCTCCTGCAGCTGGCGCTCGAGGTCGGCGATCCGTTGTTCGGCCGAACTCAAAGCCGACTGCGCCGCCGCCAATTCACTAGCGGGGACAAGCCCCTGGCGAGCTTCCTCTGCCTTCGCGGCAACAACCCGAAGCCCTTCATTCGCCTCCTAGACGATGGCCAGTTCCTTTTCCGCGCGCTGCTTCGCTGCCAATCGGTCGGCCGATTCAAGTTGCAGACCCTGCACATCACCAAAAGGTCAATCAAAGAAACTCCTAAAGTGCCCACCCGCTTAAATTCAGCGAGTGCGCACTCGGGGACTAGCAATCAAAGAAACTCCTAAAGTGCCCACCAGCTGAAATTCAGCGAGTGCGCACTCGGGGACTGGTACTCAAAGAAATTCCTAAGTGCCCACCCGCTGAAATTCAGCGAGTGCTCACTCGGGGACTGGATGCGAAAAGTGAATATAAGACACTAAAATAATCAGGCCGCTGCAAAGCACCGACCTGATCCTCGGGGACTGGATGTACCTGGATGGCTGCGCCAAGCATGCCGTGGAGTTGTATCGCGTCCACGGACGCGAGGAGAGCTGGCGTATGCCCACGGCGCTGGTCGACTTCAGCGTCGGCGACTACTGGAGCGTGGCTCGAAGGCGAAGTTCCACTCGCCGCGGCCGCCTTGGTCATGAAGCACGGGAAGGTGGCGATAGAGGTACCCGCCCCAAAGGAGGTCGGCTCGGCCGTTCCAGGCAACGGAGCGCCCTCCTTCGTGGATGCGGCCGCCTCCGTTGCAGGACCAGCCGGCGCGGCCGCCGTGTTGTCAGAAATCGTGACGACGGCGTCACCCTTGGCCTTCTTGCCACCATCCGCAGGGACGACGACTTCGTCCGCCTTCCTCTTGCGGGAAGAATCCTCCTCGCTGACGACGGACGACACCTTAGCCACGGTTGGATGGCCCATCTTCTTCACTCCGGTCCTGTACATCGATCATATAAGCAAGATAATTCAATGATTATGGGAGACAAAGGAAGGCGAGTGCACTCACTTGGCGACCGGAATGAAGCGCAGCCCCGTACGGAGGCCGGCTGGCTTCTCCAGCTCAGGGCCCAGTCGGCGGCTGAGCCCCATGTCCAGGACGTCACGTGCCCAAGACACGGACGGCTTCTTCGTCGTCGAAGCTGCGACCGGAGCCTATGTAACTTCTTCGACAGGAGCTTCCCTGCGAGGCGAAGTCGCTGCGGCCGGAGCCTCCCCCAGCCCCGAGACCGGGGCGAATGGCGGAGGCATCGACGCCAGGGGCACCTCGATGGTGGCCGTGTCCAGCGCGGCCGTCGTCGGTGGCGCCTCATCCTTGGCCGGGCTGGGGGCGTCGGAACTGCTTGCCGAGTGTGGTGGCGAGGCCGGCCTCGTCGGTTTCGTCTTTCTTCTTGGAGGGGCCTTCGCCTCCTTCTCCTTCCTCTTCTTCTTTGACGTAGTAGCTTGGCGGTGCGAGGTCGTCTCCGGAAGTTCTTCTTCATCATCATGGCGCTCGAGGCTCTTGCTCGCCTCGAGCTCGCGCTGACGTTGCCCGCGGGTCTTGCGAGCCAGCGGGGCGGCTTCCTCCTCGGATTCGTCGTCGCTATCGCTTTCGTCGCTCCTAGCGGGCGACCCGCCCATGCCTTGGACGGACGAGCTCGAATTCTCGTCATCCAAGGGCGGGAGCCACCCTTCCACCACTTGGAACAGCTGCAACAAAGACAAGTTGAAGTTAGTATGACCACGACTGCAAAAGGACTGCGACTACGAATGATACGAAGTGATTACCATTGGGGCTGAACGCTTCACGGTATAGGGGCGACCCCAGCTTGAGCGTCCAAGTACACCACTTGGGTGATTTTCTTCAGGGCCATGGTGTAGTCGTCGAGCCTCCACTCGGCCAGGCTAGCCTTTGTCGGGTCATCCCGGCCGGTGTACTGGTACATGTAGTGCTCGCGCCGGGCCAGCGGGACGAGTCGCCGCCCGAGCCAGCAGTTGTACAGGTTTATCGTCTGGAGGCCCTTCTTCTTCAGATCGCGGATGGTCTGAAGCATCTCGTCGACGACCATCCGCTGGTCGCCGGGAAGCTTGCCGATTTGAAGGCAGCGCGGCTCGGACCGATCGGCGGAGTACCGCGGAATCGTGTCTCGCCTTCTGGAGTCGCCTCGGCAACGTAGAACCATGACTTTTTACAGTCGCTCGCTGCCTTGGCGGGCAGCATCAGGTCGAAGAATGAGGCCTTCGACTTCAGCTGGAAGGTTAGGCCACCCGCGGCGAGCATTGGGCCGCCCGCCTCCTCGCGGCTGATCCGTCCATGGAACAGATCTTGCCAAAGAGGGAAGTAGGGCCGGCAGCCCAAGTAGCACTCGCAGAACGCCACAAAGATGGCGAGCTGCTCGATGCTATGGGGGCCCAGATCCGACGGCTGGATCCCATAGTAGGAGCAGAAGCGCCGGAAGAATAGGGACGTGGGGAACCCTAGCCCCCGTTCGAGATGACTGGTGAAGCAGATGAACTCCCTCTCTCGCGGGTTTGGAGTCACCTCTCCGGCCGCGGGGATGCGCCAGCAGCCGGCTTGCAGAATCCCGGCTTCCTCAAAGGAAGCCAGTTGCGCCCTAGTGCATTTCGATCTGCCCCAAGGTTCGGTGGAGAGGGCCATGGCGGAAAGATTTGTGGGGGCTCGGAGGATTTCCGGTTGGCTGGGTCGCGGTGCGGAGGGAGGCGAAAGGTGCACGCAGTCGGAGGAAATGGTGAGACGGTGGTCCTCTGATCGCTAGCCATTCCTCTTATATAGCGGTTGCTACCCGCCAAATCAGGGAACCGTTACCGCGCGATGATTACGCCAAAAGTTACCGTTGGATTAACTCCAACGGCTAGTTTGACCATGTTTAACGGTCCAACTTCAGCCACTCGGCTCGCCGACCCAACCACTATGACAGTGTTTCGCCGACTCGACTCGCCAAAGCTGCGAGTAGTGTGATTAGTTTTTCCTTTATACAGGAGCCCGCCGTTGATTCGACTGGATGTCTACTCAGCAGCCATATGCTCCGATTGCCAGTAGCCACCTACGCCAAATCAACGACGGCCTCGGGGACTACTGATGGGGATATGCCTACCGGGGTATACCCAGCAGGACGTTTCCGACTGGCCCAAGACTTGGCGAGTGGGCCTGCAAGACGGCGACTGGATTGAAGCCCAGCGAGGAACCAAGCGACTGGAAGCTGAAGGCCCAGGCGAGTAGATAGGCCCAGTCGGGTTAGGTTAAACGAGTATCGAAGCTTTAACTGAATCGGTTGAGATATGTAAACCCTAGGGGAGGTGAGCCTATATAAACCTCCCTGCGGGGCGTGTAGAGATACGTTCCATCATACCCCCACGCGACTCGCCGCCTAGCCGCCGAGCTCGCCCATTGTACCACCTTCATAATACAATCTAGCAGGAGTAGGTCTTTACCCTCCCGGGGGCCGAACCTGGGTAAAACCCCGTGTCTCCGCCCTCATCTCGCTCCGCAGATGGCTGGCCGCCCTTGCCCCTCGTTCTACTACTCGCTGCCGATTGCAGCATCTGCCGTGACCATTCCCACGACACGTCTCGATCTATCTCTATAAATCTTTATGCCTAATATATAAGCTGCTTCGCCAAGATCCTTCATTGAAAAACTATTATTCAAATATTCCTTGACACTATTAAGAAGGTCTACATCATTCCCAATCAACAATATGTCATCTACATATAGTATTAAGAATGCTACAGAGCTCCCACTCACTTTCTTGTAAATACAAGCTTCTCCATAAGTTTGTATAAAACCAAAACTTTTGATTACCTTATCAAAACGTTGATTCCAACTTCGGGATGCTTGCTTCAATCCATAGATGGACCTTTGAAGTTTGCATACCTTGTTAGCATCTTTAGGATCGACAAAACCTTTGGGTTGCATCATATACAACTCTTCATCAATGTCTCCATTGAGGAATGCTGTTTTGACATCCATCTGCCATATCTCATAATAATAATATGCAGCGATTGCTAACATAATCCTCACAGACTTTAGCTTCGCTACAGGTGAGAAAGTCTCATCGTTGTCAACTCCTTGAATTTGTCGAAACCCTTTTGCGACAAGTCGAGCTTTATAGACAGTAACATTACCATCAGCATCTGTTTTCTTCTTGAAAATCCATTTGTTCTCGACAGCCTTCCGGCCATCCGGTAAGTCCACCAAAGTCCATACTTGGTTTTCGTACATGGATCCAATCTCGGATTTCATGGCTTCTTGCCATTTATTGGAATCTGGGCTCATCATTGCTTCCTCATATGTCGCAGGGTCATCAGTGTTGTCCACCAACATGACATTCATAACGGGATCATACCAATCAGGAGTGGTATGAGTTCTCGTCGACCTGCGAGGCTCTGTAGCAACTACAACCGAAGTTTCATGATCATCATCATTAGCTTCCTCTCTTATTGGTGTAGGCGCCATAGGAACTACTTCCGATGCTGCGCCACTCGCAAGTTCGAGAGAAGGTTCAACAACCTCGTCAAGTTCTACTTTCCTTCCAGTCACTTCTTTCGGGAGAAATTCCTTCTCTAGAAAGGATCCATTCTTGGCAACGAAGATTTTGCCTTCGGATCTATGATAGAAAGTATACCCAATAGTTTCCTTTGGGTATCCTATGAAGACGCATTTTTCCGCTTTGGGTTCAAGCTTGTCCGGCTATAACTTATTTACATAGGCTTCGCAACCCCAAACTTTAAGGAACGACAATTTAGGTTTCTTCCCAAACCATAATTCATACGGTGTCGTTTCAACGGATTTAGATGGTGCCCTATTTAAAGTGAATGCGGCTGTTTCTAATGCATAACCCCAAAATGATAGCGGTAAATTTGTAAGTGACATCATAGAACGAACCATATCCAAGAGAGTTCGATTATGACGTTCGGACACACCATTACACTGTGGTGTTCCCGGCGGTGTCAATTGTGAAAGTATTCCGCATTTCTTCAAATGCTCTCCAAACTCATAACTTAGATATTCACCTCCACGATCAGAACGTAGAAATTTAATCTTCTTGTTACGTTGATTCTCCACCTCACTTTGAAATTCCTTAAACTTCTCGAAAGTTTCGGACTTATGTTTCATGAAATAGATATACCCATATCTACTCAAGTCATCCGTGAAGGTAAGAACATAAAGATAACCACCGCGCGATGCTACATTCATTGGACCACACACATCGGTATGTATGATTTCCAATAAGTCCGTAGCTCGCTCCATCATACCAGAAAATGGAGTCTTAGTCATTTTACCCATCAGACATGCTTCACATCTTTCAAGTGATTCGAAATCAAGTGATTCAAGAAGTCCATCGGAATGGAGTTTCTTCATACGCTTCACTCCAATGTGACCAAGACGACAGTGCCACATATAGGTCGAGTTATCGCTCGATTTCAAACGTTTAGCTTCAATGTTATTAATATGTGTATTTCCACTATCGAGATTCAATAAGAATAGACCATCTATCAAAGGTGCATGTGCATAAAACATATTACTCATATAAATCGAACAACCATTATTCTCGGACTTAAACAAGTAACCGTCTCGCAATAAACAAGATCCCGATATAATGTTCATGCTTAACGCAGGCACCAAATAACAATTATGTAAGTATAAAACTAATCCCGATGGTAGATGAAGAGGTAGCGTGCCGACCGCGATCACATCAACCTTTGATCCGTTTCCCACGCGCATCGTCACCTCGTTCTTCGCTAGCTTCCGTTTATTCTGTAGCACCTGTTTCGAGTTACAGATATGAGCAACCGAACCAGTATCAAATACCCAGGCACTACTATGAGTACTAGTGAGATACACATCAATAACATGTATATCGGATATACCTTTCTTCTTGATGTTGCCGTTCTTCAAATCCGCCAAGTACTTTGGGAAATTCCGCTTCCAGTGACCTTCTCCCTTGCAGTAAAAGCACTCAGTATCAGGCTTAGGTCCAGCCTTGGTCTTCTTCTTCGGCGCGGTAACTTTCTTACCACCCTTCTTGAAGTGTCCCTTTTGCTTAGACTTGCCTTTCTTGAATTTGGTGGTCTCATTGACCATCAACACTTGGTGCTCTTTCTTGATCTCCACTTCTGCTGATTTTAATATGGCGAAGAGTTCTGGCAACTACTTGTTCATGTTTTGCATATTGTAGTTCATCACAAAGTTCTTGTAACTTGGTGGTAGTGATTGGAGGACACGATAAATCCCCAAAGCATTAGGAATCACTATACCCAAGCTTTGAAGTTTGTTTGCGTGCCCAGACATCTTAAGCACATGCTCACTGACGGAGCTGCCCTCTTCCATCTTGCAGTTAAAGAACTTTTCAGAAGCCTCATAGCTCTCAATTGCCGCGTGAGTCTCAAAGATCAATTTGAGATCACTGACAGTATCATGTGGGTCTGAATTCTCAAACCTTTTCTGAAGCTCCGATTCTAAACCATACAAGATAGCACACTGAACTATGGAGTACTGAGTCTTCCGAGCGAGGTAAACATTCTTTACTTCATCGGTAGCAGTAGCTGCAGGTGGGTCACCCAGCGGTGCATCCAACACATAGGTCAAATTACCAGCAGTGAGGACAATCCTCAAATTGCGGAACCAATCCGTGAAGTTGCTTCCATTGTTTTTCAACTTTTCTTTCTCCAGGAACGCATTAAAATTGATGGTAGGGGCCGCCATTGATCTACAACATATTTGCAATAGTTTAGACTAAGTTTATGACAAATTGAGTTCTAATTAATAGTTAAATTAATCTAGGTGAACTCCCACTCAAAACAATATCCCTCACATTGTTTTAGTGATCACACGAACCAAATCCACCACATCAACACCGATCATCACGAGAGTCGATGTAGCTTCAATGGCGAACAATCGACATGTTCATCATATCTACTATATGATTCATACTTTACCTTTCGGTGATCCGTGTTCCAAGACCATGTCTGTACATGCTAGTCTCGTCAAGATCAAACCTTAGTTTCCGCATGAGCAAATCTGGCTTGCTCACGTTGTATACACTTGCGGAATCTAACACACCCGATCATCACGTGGTGCTTCGAAAAAACAAGCTTTAGCAACGGTGCTAACTAAGGGTGAACACTTTATGACTTGAAATTCATGTGCATGAGGGATCATCTTATAATGCTACCATTGTTAACTAAGCAATACAAGATGCATAAAGGATTAACATCACATGCAATTCATAATATGTGATATGATATGACCTTTCTTCTTTGTGCTTCCGATCTCCATCTTTAAGCATGAACATGATCTCCATCATCACCGGCATTGCATCAAGGTCAATGACGCTTCTCCATGGTTGTCGTCCACCGGCTTCAACTATTACAACTACTTTGAATAGACATGCGGATCTTAACAAAATTAAAGACAACCATATGGCTCCTGCCGGTTGCCAACTTACAATAAGGAACATTGCATACATCAAATATAATCACAATCATGGCCATATCACATCACATCACACCCCTGCAAAACAAAGTTAGACACCTCTACTTTCTTTGCATGTTTTACGTGGTTTGGGGCTTTCAATAAGTGTCGTTCTAACTTACGAACAAGAACCACAACATTAATACTAGTATTGTCAATCACCTGTTGTAAATTGAATCTTAACTATGTTGGGAGAAACAGGCACCCGCAAAGCCACTTATGCAATACAAGCTGCATTTCAAGCGTGGAGCAAGTCTCATGAACGATGTCATGTAAGGTTAGCCCGGGCCGCTTCATCCCACCATCCCGCAAGATGCAAAGTACACAAGAAGCAATCGACAACAAAAGCATCAACGCCCACAATGACCATTGTGTTCTACTCGTGCAACAAATCTACATATAGACACGACTCTGATACCACTGTAGGGTTTCGTAGCATGGAAAACAAAAAATTTCTACCGCATACAAACAAACAAGCCAAGATCTATCTACTAGATTGTATCAACGAGTCGATGGAATAACTCACCCTCAAAGATTCCAAAGTGTTTAACGAGAGCGGATTCTCGTGGGTGATGTAGTCGTACTCTTGCCGATGTCAAGATCGTGTAGACGATCCTTCCGGCGCTGCGTTCTGGCAGCGCTTCCGCAGTCGGTCACACGTTTGGTACTCGACGAAGACCTTCCTCTCCCTTGTTCCAGCAGGCAGCGGAGGTTGTAGCACTCTCCTCGCGATTCCGGCAGCACGACGGCATGGTACCAGAAGTAGAGGGGAGATCTCGCAGGGCTTCGCCTTAAGCCGGAGCGAGTATGGTGGACTATGAGAGAGAGCCTCAGCGATCTAGGGTTTAGACGCACCAAGGAGGAGCAAGGCCGGTGGCTAGGGTTTGCCTAGGCGGCGGCTTGCCCTAGGCGGCGGCAGCAGGAGGTGGTGGCGCCGGCGGCTAGGATTAGGGTTTGCGGGGCGTGGTGTTGTGTGTTTGGAGGGGCAACCCTGCCCCTCCTTATATAGGTGGAGGGGGCGCGCCAAGGGGAGGGGAGTCCCTCCCCAACTCGGTCTCCAAGTGGGCCGGCAGTGGAGGGAGGGAACTCCTCCCCAAGTAGGTTTCCTACTTTCCCTCCACCTCACAAAATAGCCGTTTGACTTTTCAAATTGGCGTTTGACTTTTCAAACTAGGATTTGATTAAACCCTTTATTTTGTTCAGCGATGACACCTAGTACATGATGCAATCATTCCAACTTGTTATGACACACTCATGTACCCTTCCCCTCCGGAGTGCCGGACAATCCGGAACCTTCTAGAACATTCCCGATGAAAACACCGGAACCATTCTCCAACCCCGAAACAGGACTTTCCTTATATGAATCTTATTCTCTGGACCATTCCGGATCTCCTCGTGATATCCCGGATCCCATCCGAGACTCCGAACAACATTCGGTCTCTCACTCATCATTCCATAACTACTCAAACAACGTCGAATCCTTAAGTGTGTCTCCCTACGGTTCGTGAATTATGCGGACATGATCGAGAACTTCTCCGAACAATAACAAATAGAGGAATCTAGAAATTCATATGGCTCCCACATATTTCTATGATTACTTTGCGATCGAATGAACCACTTACATACGATACCAATTTCCCTTTGTCTCACGATAGTTTACTTATCCGAGGTTATGATCGTCGGTATCTCTGCATACCTAGTTCAACCTCGTTACTGATAAGTACTCTTTTCTCGTTCCCGTGATATGTGATCCCTTGTGAGCCAGTCACATGCTTGCAAGCTAATTGGATGACATTCCACCGAGAGGGCCCAGAGTATATCTATCCGTCATATGGATGGACAAATCCCATTCTTGATCCATGTGTCTCAACCAATACTTTCCGAACACTCAATGCCACCTTTATAGCCACCCAGTTACGGTGTGGTGTTTGATGTCATCAAAGCATCCTTCCGGTGAAGGTGATATGCATGATCTCATGGTTGAAGGAATTAGGTTACTA
Source organism: Avena sativa (assembly GCA_916181665.1). Classification (NCBI taxonomy): domain Eukaryota; kingdom Viridiplantae; phylum Streptophyta; class Magnoliopsida; order Poales; family Poaceae; genus Avena; species Avena sativa. The sequence continues at coordinate 68,743,216 of OV702297.1, forward strand.
TGTATCAGAAAGCATATAGCAATTTGAACTATTAAAATGACTTGATCTTTATGCTATGCTTATCTATAGGAGTATGTCCATCATATCATTCTCCTAACGATATGATCTTGTTGTTAATAACATCTCAATGTTCATGATAGGGAAAGCACAATCATTTATTAACCAACAAGCTAGTATTATGAAGAGGCTTTACTAGGGACTTCAATTTAAGTTTACAAATCACACAAGTATTAATGTTTCCTGGTTAATACTATTATAGCATGAATGTAAACATTTATCATAAACACAAAGATATAATAATAACTACATTTATTATTGCCTCTAGGGCATATCTCCAACATAAATGAGTCATTTCTGGGAGAATACTTAGCAAATGTTGAAGTCGTTGATCCTTGGTTTGCAGATTATGCTAATTATCTTGCAGGAAAATTTTTACTTCCTCGTATGACAAGAAATAAAAGAATGAAATTCTTTAATGATCTTAAATATTACTTTTGGGATGATCTGTTTGTTTATCATCATGGAACTGATGGAATGATTCGAAAGTGTGTTCCTAATCATGAAATGAATGAAATTTTGCAAGCTTGTCATGACAACCTGTAAAATCCCTAAAATCATGATTTCAAAGTTGGCATATCATTCATGCATGCATATAGAATTGAGATCAATTTCAAAACTCATGTCAGAAAAACAGAAGCACATAGTGCTATCATTTCATGTGAGCAAACTTAAATCAAATGGCCATCCCCATTTGAGAGTTTGAATGTTTTAAACCTAGATTGTTTTGTCTCCCTTGTTGAATGGTTTGAGTGTGGAATTTGAAACAAGCTTTAAAAAATGGAAATGGTTCAAAAACCATTTTTCAAACATTTGCAAATCAAGTGCAAAGCTCCTGATATTTTGTTTCTCCAAGAGTGACCAAGCCTTTGCAAAGTAACCACATGGTTTTAGGCCTATATTTGAGACTATTGCACACTGCAAAAATCTCAAATTGATTTGAATTCAAATGGGACTTGAATTCATTTGAAAATCATTCCTGAAAAAAATCAAAACAGAAAAAGAAAAGGGTAAAAGAAAAGAAAAAGGCCAGGCGCCCTAATCTAGCCTAGCAGCGGAACCGGCCCAGCTAGCCCACCCGGCCACTCTCTCGCTCACTCGCACGCGCAGACGCACCCACACCGACGCTGACACTCGGACCCCACCCCCTCTCCGTAGCACTCGCTGACTGGTGGCCCTCTCCACGTCACACCTTCTTCCCCAAAACCCGCCCGCAGACCACGTCGCCGCTGTTGTCGATGCCGGTAATGGCGCGACGTAATTAGCCTTGATGCCGCAAGCGTTTCTTGTCGCGCGTGAGCCTATTTAAACCACACCCCGCCGCGGTCATTTCCCCCCACTCTCCTCGCTCACTCCGCCACCAGGCTGCGCGCATTTGACTTCGAAACTCCGCAGTACCGATGACTCCGGTGACTAATTCCGGTGAGCCTCAACCGCCCCCCTCTCTCTGGTTCAAACAATCATGCGCATCTTGATCTTGCGCACCTCCTGATACCCTTTGTTTGCTTCCCCGTGACCCAGGCCGTCGTCCCCGTTCGTGCCTGCAACCGACTACGCCGCCGCTCGACTCCGGCGATCAATTGAGGTAAAACCCGAGCGCCCCTTGTCCCCTCTTTCATACAAGAACGTTCGCCTTCGTCTTGTGCATCTCCTGAACCCTCTGGTTCGTGCTAGGGCGACGCCACACCTCGGCAACAACCTCGACTGCAAGCGACAGACGCCGCCCGCAACTCCGACGAGCCCCAGCGACCGTACCCGTGCGCCCCTTCCCAAGCCATCGCCACCTTGAGCTTCAGCAGCCCCCTGCGGTTCTGGTAAGCACACCCTTTCTTCCCCGGGCAACCTAGAACGCCAGCGCCGCCGCTGACAGACGCGCCGCCGCCAGTCGCCGCCGCTAGCGCCGCTCGTATTAGGTCAAAGCGATTTGGATCGTTAGATGCAGATCCTGCGGCTGAAATTAGAACTTAAGCGAAGAGGTAAGCGCGCATCTGAGCCACCAGATCTGACTTAGATCCAACGGCCCGCAGAGCTCGATCCGTCCGAACCGGTACGCGCCAGTAGCGTTAAGACACGTGGCTAGGATTTGAATCAAAAACAGATTTGAAAACAGATTTAGATTCAGTTTTGAAATGGCTATAACTTTTGTTTCCCACGTTAGATTTTTACAAATTTTATATCATTGGAATCAGGGAGACAAACCCTTTCTGTTTATGCAATGTGTTTAGTAAAAAGTTTCTGTTAAAATGACTTTTTATGCAGAAACTTGTTTAGGACTATTTTGAGTATAGAATTTGTCTAGTAAATTGTTTTAGTGCTAAATAAGTTTAGTTAGCAAGTTTTTGACTTGGTTATGTTTCTGTATCATGCACTTGCTTGGTGGAGTTTTAAAAATCATCACTTTGCATTCTTGCATGCATGCATACATATTTTTGTTTGTATATGAATTGTGTGTAATTTTGTGCTACAAATTTTTGTGTTGATTTTGCTAGTGACTGTGATTGTGAAGAGTGCTACTCTCCCCACTACCAAGGCAAGTGGTACTTCATGATTATTTCCATCCCTATATTTTGTACAAGCATTAGAAATATTTTGCTAAGTCTTGCATGCTACTTTTTGCCAAATGCTATGTTGGGAAATCCTATGTAGATTATAGAATTGCTAGGAATTCCTAAGTTAAGATACTATGCCATGCTTAGTCTAGCTAGTAGCAAACAAGGGTTGGTAAAGTATACACATGCTATGATGAAAATATTTCTAAGTCTTTGGACTTATGTTCTTCTCCTTAATAAAACAACTAAGTCAATGAACCTTCTGGGTGGAATGGGACTTGAATGGTGGTTTTGGTTGAGTGGTTACACAAGGCCCATGGACATGGTTTACCTTGTGTATCTCACTTGTGTTATGCCACCCAGGCACAAAGGGATTTTAGAGGCCAAGTGTTGAGAAGCTTATAGTGCAGCCACTTGGCAATATGGGCTCTGCCTTGATCATATAGGTTGCTAGAACTTATCCATTTGGACAGTTGGTGGTAGTGGGAATGATAGGTTGGAGCGCGTCCATTTGGTCTAAGGAAAGGCTTCTGAAAGGTCCTGTCTTGGGAAACCAAGTCTGGTGGGGAAAGTGCACAACCTCTGCAGATGGAAAAATCTAAGTACTTAGCCAAGTCCATGGCAATGGACAACTTGAGCATCAAGACATGGAAGCTATCAAGAATCTCATCACTCCAACTTCTAAGTAAAAACTTGTGGGTGAACAAGGGCAAAGGACCCCAATGTCTATTGGTGGTTTCTTGGGAAATGTTTTGACAAAGAAAAACTTAGTGATTTGAACTAATAGGAAAAACTTATTTTGAGCAAAGCAAGCCAAGCTACACTTAGCCAAAATGCATATAGTAATATAGTCCACTTAAAAATTACTAAGGTATCACTTGCCAATACTATTCCAAAGTATTGACCCACTGGCTGTAACTTATGATGTTGTAGGTTACTCCGATGATGATTAGGTGTCATGAGTCTACACTCAACATGCTTGCCTGTGGCACATGAAGATGAAGACTTATGTTTATTTACTTATTCCAAAACTCTTTTATTAGGCCTGTGGCCTTGAGTTGTAAAAGACTATGTTTTATATCTGGAATGGATGTAATAAATGACCTTTGTATCGGTGTACTTCATCTTAAACTGTGGATGCTAGCAATGATCCAGGGACTAGCATTGCAATCACAGGGATCCTTTTCCTTTACAAAGGAGGGATCTTACAGATGGTATCAGAGCATTGTGTTGCCTGTAGGATTATGACCCTAGGATTGGAAACCACTAAGGAAAAAAAATTCAACTACTTCTACACTTGTATATTCTTCTCGTAAACTTTTCTAATCTTCTCATTCTCATCTCTATTTGTAGATGAACTCCATCAATGAAGCCGTAAAGAAAGGACCACTCATGACCATGACCTTGGAGTGTGAGACTGAGTTTCCCAAAATTCTCAAGGACCTCATGGTGGCAATGGAAATACATGGTGCAGCTGTGTACAAAGGCTTTCCAGTGATGGATGAAGGAGTTGAGTACTGGTGGGTGCAACTTCACTTGTACAAAAACAAGGAAGACAACCACAAAGAAAAAGGATTCTGCATGTACACCAAGACTGTGGTGCATACCACATTCTTTGAGTCAGCAAGAGAAGCAGCTTGGAGGACTATCAAAGAACTTAGTGCTAGAGTCAAGTGCAGAATGCTCAACCTCCAAAAAGACTTAGAGAAAGAGAAGGAACATACCCAAGAGTTGGAAGCCACCAACCAAACCTTAAGAGGAGATATTATAGACTTAGTGATGGAATCATGTGAGCAAGATAGGCTGATTGCCTCTAGAAACATTGTGTTAGCCAACAGATCCAATGAGATAGGATTGTAAACGTACTTCATTAGTTGGACCACCACCTATCACCTTATTTTCCAAAATGATACCTTAAATAAGTTTGGACCTTGGTTGATGTAATGGATTCATGTATGCATGACTTGTGTGATTTTGTGTTCCAAGGATATGTATGTTTGTCTTTGTTTTATCTTAAATTGTGTTGTTCTAACTTTTCTATCTTATAAATAGATGACTATTACCATCAGCACTGTTGAGGAGTTCCAGGTTACCCGCTTTGGTCCTCGTATCGTTGAGCTTACCACTTTGCTCAATCTCCCTCTTCCCACCATCATGGTGCATCCACTCACCAAGTTCGAGAGGAAGGACCTCTAGGGATTCAAGGTGAACCAGCCCGGACGCCAGACAGAGCCTACTACGGAGGCCATCGTCTTCAAGCTTATGCACGAGGACAGGGAGAGAGGCATGGAGGTAGTCATGCAGGACCTGATAGGATGTCTGCTAGGCCGGCACTCCCGACAGGTTAGAGGCACCCACTTCCACGTCTTCGGAAGGCGTGATGAGGATGGAGAGTCCATCGACTTCGAGGACGACTCGAGGGACGCAGCAGAGCCGATACGTCTGTATCTCCAGGACTTAGAGTCTCTCATTAGGCACGTGGACACGGACAGGACCAATGTCATGCTCAGTAATGACGAGCTCCAGGTGCAGCTTCGCGAGAAGGACAAGCTTTTCGCGCAGCAGGACGAGATAGTCAAGGAAATGGAGGCGAAGTTCGAGACCCAGGACCGGAAGTTCAAGAGTCAGGAGAAACGTGTCCAGGATAGGAACAAGAAGATCTGGGACATGACTGAAGAACTGAAGTCCAAGGACTTCGAGCTAGAGCAGCAGCAGATGGTGATTGAGAGGCTTCGTTCCCAGAAGAGGGCTCTCAAGGCCAAGATAGAGTCCTTGGCCACTACCATTGAGGAGAACAAGACCGCGATGGAGAACGCAGGTCTTAACTTTGTCGAGGAGATTGATGCTGATGAGTAGACTTGACTACTCGTTTATCTTTTATTATCGTACTTGTTATTTGTTAACTTGTTATTGGACCATCCGACATGTGGATGGCTTGCCACCTGTGTGTTTTACTTTGTGAACTTGTTATCTTGTTCTTGAAATTTATCTTCTGTTGCATGCTTGTGTTTGCTTATGTGATGTAATGTGCATAAAAACATCTATGGGTATCTCATTCTTATCTCTATTTTTAACAAACCATAGATGCCTCCCCGTCGCGCAAACCCCAACCCCAACAACAACAACAACATCACGCCAAAAATGCAACAAATGATGACTGCTCAAACACAGCTCATGCAGATGATGACACCATTCATTCAGAACCAAAACAACAACAACAATCCCAATAATAACAACAATAACAACAATAACAACAACAACCCTCCGGGCTTTGATATGCTCACCAGATTTCTATGATTGAGGCCAGCTAAGTTCTCGGGGACAACTGATCCCATGGTGGCCAATGATTGGCTACGTTCTGTAAACAAGGACTTAGTGACCGCGGGCTGCACGAACGCTGAAAAGGTCAGATTTGCAGCACATCTGCTGGAAGGGCCAGCCGCCACCTGGTGGGACAACTTCCAAATCACCACTCCTATAAATGAGGTGACTTGGGCTATCTTTGAGGATGGCTTTCGCACTGCTCATATCTCATCGGGAATAATGAGCCTGAAAAAGAAAGAATTCCACAATCTGAAGCAGCGCCACCGCAGCGTGGCTGAATACATTGAAGAGTTCAACAATCTGGCGCGTTATGCACCAGATGAGGTTGACACAGATGCCAAGAGAAAGGAAAAATTTCTGGAAGGCTTGAATGATGAGCTGAATCTGCAGCTAGCTGTGGCATATGTTCCCACTTATCAGTCGCTCTGTGACAAGGCTGCTATATTGGAGAACAAAATGAAGGAAGTCGAGAGTAGAAAGAGGAAGCACTCCGACAAGCACAGCTCGGGATCGTCTCACAAACGATCTCACTATGATGACAGTGGAAGCTCAGGATCCCACAAGCATGGGAAATTCAACAAGAACCACAACCACAACAGTCATGACAACAAGTATCATCGCAGTCATGACAAAGACAAGTACAAGAACCACAAGAGTGGACATAAGAGCCACCACAGTGGAAATGGTAGTGGAAGTGGAAGTCAGCCTGCTAAGAGAGACATCAGTCAGGTTGAATGCTTCAAATGCAAGAAGATGGGACACTATGCAAATGAGTGCCCCGAAAAGAAAGTTGAAGGACCTGTCAAGCCCAATCCTTTCCAGAAAGGACAGGTGAACCACATCAGTGTGGAAGAGGTCTATGAGGAGCCTGACGCTGTTGCTGGTAAGTTCAGACTCAATTCTATTCCAGCATTTGTTCTTTTTGATACTGGAGCATCGCATTCATTCATATCAAAGGCATTTGTTGATAGAAATGGGTTTCCGTTGGAAAACATTGGGTGTCCAATAAAAGTTAGTTCTCCGGGTGGAGAAATGATAGTAAGTCTTGGATGCCGGGATCTAGTAATAGAATTTGGAAAACATAAGTTTCTAGTGAGTCTGATAATCCTAGATTCCCAAGGACTGGACGAAATATTGGGAATGGATTGGATGGCTAAGTATGAAGGAGTACTAGATTGTGCTAATCGTACTGTTGCACTCACAACCCCGGAAAGAAAAAGAATTAAATTCAAGTCCAACTTTGAATCCAAAGGAAGTAAGCTAAATTCTCTTAAGGGGGTTAGCATGGACAGTGTGCCAATTGTGTGTGAGTATCCGGATGTATTTCCGGAAGAATTGCCGGGAATGCCACCGGATAGAGATGTGGAATTTCTGATAGATTTGGTACCAGGTTCTGGACCAATAGCAAAGAGACCATATAAAATGTCAGTTGATGAACTGAAAGAGCTCAAGAAGCAACTAGGAGAACAATTACAGAAAGGATTTATACAACCAAGTTCTTCATCTTGGGGAGCCCCAGTTTTGTTTGTGGAGAAGAAGGATAGGAGCCAAAGGTTATGCATAGATTACCGTTCACTCAACGAGGTAACTATCAAGAACAAATATCCTTTGCCAAGAATCAATGACTTGTTTGATCAGCTAGAAGGAGCCTATGTGTTCTCAAAAATTGATCTCCGGTCAGGCTATTTTCAACTTAAGATAAGAGAACAAGACATACCTAAAACAGCATTCACCACAAGGTATGGATTGTATGAGTATACCGTAATGCCTTTTGGCTTAACCAATGCTCCAGCATACTTCATGAATATGATGAACAAAGTGTTCATGGAATTCCTCGACAAGTTTGTTGTCGTTTTCATCAATGACATCTTAGTCTACTCCAAGAGCAAGGAAGAGCATGAAGGACACTTGCGTTTGATACTTGAGAAGTTGAGAGAGCATAAACTTTATGCCAAATTCAGCAAGTGTGAGTTCTGGTTAGAGGAAGTTGGATTTCTTGGTCATGTTATGACAAAGGATGGTGTAGCAGTTGATCCTGCTAAAGTTTCAGCTGTGACTGAATGGGAATCTCCTAAGAACGTGAAAGAGGTTCGCAGTTTCCTTGGCTTAGAAGGTTACTACAGAAGGTTCATTGAGAATTTCTCAAAGGTTGCTAAGCCTATGACTGAATTGTTAAAGAAAGACAAGAAGTTTGCTTGGTCTGAAGGTTGTGAAGTCAGCTTTCAAGAACTAAAGAAGAGACTTGTGACTGCACCAGTTCTATGTCTGCCGGATTTGGAAAAGGATTTCCAAGTATATTGTGATGCGTCTCATCAAGGGTTGGGTGCCGTACTTATGCAAGACGGTAAAGTTGTAGCTTATGCCTCGAGACAACTCAAAACCCATGAGGTAAACTACCCTACTCATGATTTGGAGTTAGCCTCTGTCGTCCATGCACTCAAAACATGGAGGCATTACCTTTTGGGAAAGCGTTGTGAAGTGTTCACGGACCACAAAAGTTTGAAGTATATCTTCACCCAAAAGGAAATAAATATGAGACAAAGAAGATGGTTAGAGCTTATCAAGGATTATGACTTAAGTTTGCAATACCACCCTGGTAAAGCAAATGTTGTAGCAGATGCTCTAAGTCGTAAGGTATTTGTGAATGGCCTTACCAAAGGAGAATTGCCAGATGATTTGTGTACCCAATTCAGAAAACTCAGATTGGAGATTGTGCCTGAAGGACATCTCATGTCTTTGGATGTTCAACCCACTTTGTTGGATAAGATCCGAGAAGCTCAGAAGACTGATAAGGAAATTGAAGAGATTAAGGAAAAGATTGGCCTAGGGAAAGCTAAAAATTTCCATGTAGACGAACAAGGTACTTTATGGCATGGGAAACGTATCTGTGTTCCACAAGTTCCGGAGTTGTGGAAACTGATATTGCAGGAAGCACACAACTCTCCATATTCTATCCACCCGGGTAACACCAAAATGTACATGGACATGAAAGAAAGATTTTGGTGGAACAATCTCAAGAGGGACATCGCCGAACATATTGCTTTGTGTGATGTGTGTAGTAGAGTAAAAGCGGAGCATCAGAAACCAGCAGGTTTGCTTCAACCACTACCTATTCCTGATTGGAAGTGGGACAAGATTGGTATGGATTTCATTACCGGATTACCAAGGACCAGATCAGGATATGATTCCATATGGGTAGTAGTAGATCGCTTAACTAAACTGGCTCATTTCATACCCGTGAAGACAACTTATACAAGTGCCAAGTTAGCCAAAATCTACATGAGTAGAATTGTGTGTCTACATGGTGTGCCCAAGAGTATAGTGTCTGATAGGGGAACTCAATTCACTTCCCATTTTTGGAGACAGCTACATGAGTCATTGGGAACGAGGTTGGAGTTCAGTACTGCTTTTCATCCTCAAACCGATGGACAAACAGAAAGGACTAATCAAATTCTGGAAGACATGTTGAGGGCATGTGCCCTAGACTATGGAGCCAGTTGGGATGAAAGTCTGCCTTACGCAGAATTTTCTTATAACAACAGTTATCAAGCCAGCATTGAGATGGCACCGTTTGAGTTTCTCTACGGAAGAAAGTGTACCACCCCATTGTTATGGAATGGTGTGGGAGAAAGAAGTTTATTCGGGCCAGATCTTATCAAAAAAGCCAAAGAGAAGGTCAAATTGGTTAAGGACAGGTTGAAGATAGCGCAGTCCCGACAGAAAAGTTACGCAGATCCTAAGCGTAGAGAAGTCACCTACGAAGTTGGTGATAGGGCTTATCTTAGAGTATCACCACTTCGTGGAGTGAAAAGATTCGGAGTCAAAGGAAAGTTGGCACCAAGATATGTTGGGCCATTCAAGATTCTGAGTCGCAAAGGAGAAGTTGCTTATGAAATTGAACTGCCAGAATCTTTGTCAGCAGTCCATAATGTGTTTCATGTGAGTCAGCTTAAGAAATGTCACCCAGAAATGGAAGAAACTTCTTTGAAGGATACTATACCTTTGGAGGAGGTTCAACTAGAAAGTGATCTCACTTATGAAGAGAAACCTATCAAAATACTTGAGACTGCAGAAAGAGTCACAAGGACAAAGACTATCAAGTTTTGCAAAGTGCAGTGGAATCATCATTCCGAAGAGGAAGCAACATGGGAAAGAGAAGATGATCTTCGGAAAGACCACCCTCACCTATTTGCTAGCCAATCTGAATCTCGAGGGCGAGATTCACCTTAAGGGGGTTAGATTTGTAACATCCCTAAAATCATGATTTCAAAGTTTGCATATAATTCATGCATGCATATAGAATTGAGATCAATTTCAAAACTCATTTCAGAAAAACAGAAGCACATAGTGCTATCATGTCATGTGAGCAAACTTAAATCAAATGGCCATCCCCATTTGAGAGTTTGAATGTTTTAAACCTAGATTGTTTTGTCTCCCTTGTTGAATGGTTTGAGTGTGGAATTTGAAACAAGCTTTACAAAATGGAAATGGTTCAAAAACCATTTTTCAAACATTTGCAAATCAAGTGCAAAGCTCCTGATATTTTGTTTCTCCAAGAGTGACCAAGCCTTTGCAAAGTAACCACATGGTTTTAGGCCTATATTTGAGACTATTGCACACTGCAAAAATCTCAAATTGATTTGAATTCAAATGGGACTTGAATTCATTTGAAAATCATTCCTGAAAAAAATCAAAACAGAAAAAGAAAAGGGTAAAAGAAAAGAAAAAGGCCAGGCGCCCTAATCTAGCCCAGCAGCGGAACCGGCCCAGCTAGCCCACCCGGCCACTCTCTCGCTCGCTCGCATGCGCAGACACACCCACACCGACGCTGACACTCGGACCCCACCCCCTCTCCGTAGCACTCGCTGACTGGTGGCCCTCTCCACGTCACACCTTCTTCCCCAAAACCCGCCCGCAGACCACGTCGCCGCTGCTGTCAATGCCGGTAATGGCGCGACGTAATTAGCCTTGATGCCGCAAGCGTTTCTTGTCACGCGTGAGCCTATTTAAACCACACCCCGCCGCGGTCATTTCCCCCCACTCTCCTCGCTCACTCCGCCACCAGGCTGCGCGCATTTGACTTCGAAACTCCGCAGTACCGACGACTCCGGTGACTAATTCTGGTGAGCCTCAATCGCCCCCCCTCTCTGGTTCAAACAATCGTGCCCAACTTGATCTTGCGCACCTCCTGATACCCTTTGTTTGCTTTCCCGTGACCCAGGCCATCGTCCCCGTTCGTGCCTGCAACCGACTGCGCCACCGCTCGACTCCGGCGATCAATTGAGGTAAAACCCGAGCGCCCCTTGCCCCCTCTTTCATACGAGAACGTTCGCCTTCGTCTTGTGCATCTCCTGAACCCTCTGGTTCGTGCTAGGGCGACGCCACACCTCAGCAACAACCTCGACTGCAAGCGATAGACGCCGCCCACAACTCCGACGAGCCCCAGCGACCGTACCCGTGCGTCCCTTCCCAAGCCATTGCCACCTTGAGCTTCAGCAGCCCCCTGCGGTTCTGGTAAGCACACCCTTTCTTCCCCGGGCAACCTAGAACGCCAGCACCGCCGCTGACAAACGCGCCGCCGCCAGTCGCCGCCGCTAGCGCCGCTCGTATTAGGTCAAAGCGATTTGGATCGTTAGATGCAGATCCTGCGGCTGAAATTAGAACTTAAGCGAAGAGGTAAGCGAGCATCTGAGCCACCAGATCTGACTTAGATCCAACGGCCCGCAGAGCTCGATCCGTCCGAACCGGTACGCGCCAGTAGCGTTAAGACACGTGGCTAGGATTTGAATCAAAAACAGATTTGAAAACAGATTTAGATTCAGTTTTGAAATGGCTATAACTTTTGTTTCCCACGTTAGATTTTTACAAATTTTATATCATTGGAATCAGGGAGACAAACCCTTTCTGTTTATGCAATGTGTTTAGTAAAAAGTTTCTGTTAAAATGACTTTTTATGCAGAAACTTGTTTAGGACTATTTTGAGTATAGAATTTGTCTAGTAAATTGTTTTAGTGCTAAATAAGTTTAGTTAGCAAGTTTTTGACTTGGTTATGTTTCTGTATCATGCACTTGCTTGGTGGAGTTTTAAAAATCATCACTTTGCATTCTTGCATGCATGCATACATATTTTTGTTTGTATATGAATTGTGTGTAATTTTGTGCTACAAATTTTTGTGTAGATTTTGCTAGTGACTGTGATTGTGAAGAGTGCTACTCTCCCCACTACCAAGGCAAGTGGTACTTCATGATTATTTCCATCCCTATATTTTGTACAAGCATTAGAAATATTTTGCTAAGTCTTGCATGCTACTTTTTGCCAAATGCTATGTTGGGAAATCCTATGTAGATTATAGAATTGCTAGGAATTCCTAAGTTAAGATACTATGCCATGCTTAGTCTAGCTAGTAGCAAACAAGGGTTGGTAAAGTATACACATGCTATGATGAAAATATTTCTAAGTCTTTGGACTTATGTTCTCCTTAATAAAACAACTAAGTCAATGAACCTCCTGGGTGGAATGGGACTTGAATGGTGGTTTTGGTTGAGTGGTCACACAAGGCCCATGGACATGGTTTACCTTGTGTATCTCACTTGTGGTATGCCACCCAGGCACAAAGGGATTTTAGAGGCCAAGTGTTGAGAAGCTTATAGTGCAGCCACTTGGCAATATGGGCTCTGCCTTGATCATATAGGTTGCTAGAACTTAGCCATTTGGAAAGTTGGTGGTAGTGGGAATGATAGGTTGGAGCGCGTCCATTTGGTCTAAGGAAAGGCTTCTGAAAGGTCCTGTCTTGGGAAACCAAGTCTGGTGGGGAAAGTGCACAACCTCTGCAGATGGAAAAATCTAAGTACTTAGCCAAGTCCATGGCAATGGACAACTTGAGCATCAAGACATGGAAGCTATCAAGAATCTCATCACTCCAACTTCTAAGTAAAAACTTGTGGGTGAACAAGGGCAAAGGACCCAATGTCTATTGGTGGTTTCTTGGGAAATGTTTTGACAAAGAAAAACTTAGTGATTTGAACTAATAGGAAAAACTTATTTTGAGCAAAGCAAGCCAAGCTACACTTAGCAAAAATGCATATAGTAATATAGTCCACTTAAAAATTACTAAGTTATCACTTGCCAATACTATTCCAAAGTATTGACCCACTGTGGCTGTATCTTATGATGTTGCAGGTTACTCCGATGATGATTAGGTGTCATGAGTCTACACTCAACATGCTTGCCTGTGGCACATGAAGATGAAAACTTATGTTTATTTACTTATTCCAAAACTCTTGTATTAGGCCTGTGGCCTTGAGTTGTAAAAGACTATGTTTTATCTCTGGAATGGATGTAATAAATGACCTTTGTATCTGTGTACTTCATCTTAAACTGTGGATGCTAGCAATGATCCAGGGACTAGCATTGCAATCACAGGGATCCTTTTCCTTTACAAAGGAGGGATCTTACACAACCCGTATGGAGGATATCATGCAGGCAAGCGGACTACAGAAAAGGTACTTCAATCCGGATTTTATTGGCCCACCTTGTTCAAGGATGCACATAGGTATGTAGAATATTGTGATGCTTGCCAAAAAAGAGGTAATATAGGTAGAAGACAAGAGATGGCAATGAATTATAGTCTTATAATTGAACCATTTGATGTGTGGGGGAATGGATTACATGGGACCCTTTATAGAATGAAATGGCTACACTCATATTCTTGTTGCTGTCGATTATGTTCCTAATGGGTTGAAGCTATTCAAACTAACCATGCAGATGCAGCTACTTCTGTGAAGATGATCAAGGATGTCATATTTCCCAGGTTTAGAGTTCCTAGATTTTTAAATTACCGACGATGGTTCTCATTTTATGAAAGGAACTTTCAGGAAGATCCTCTGCAAATAAGGAGTAAATCACCGTGTTGCTTCACCATATCATCCTCAAACAAGTGGTCAAGTGGAACTCTCTAATAGAAAACTAAAGACCATACTCGAGAAGATGGTGGATAAATCGAGAAAAGATTGGTCATACAAGCTCAATGACAATCTTTGGGAATACCGAACTGCATTTAAAAATCCAATGGGTATGACACCATATAAGATGGTATACAGTAAGGCGTGCAATCTACCTTTAGAATTGGAACATAAAGCCTTTTGGGCAATCAAGAACTTAAACTATGATCTTAAAGCACCATGAGAAAATCGTTTATTTGACATTCATGCTTTAGATGAGTTTAGAAGTGAGGCTTATGAAAATGCTAGATTGTTTAAAGAAAAAGTAAAAAGATGGCATGATAGAAAAATAGAGAATAAGGTCTTTAAAAGTGGAGATAAGGTTTTGCTCTATAATTCTTGTCTTAAGTTGTTTCTAGGAAAGATCAGATCAAAGTGGGAAGGCCCCTATATAGTTGAAGAAGGTTATGCATCGGGAGAAGTGAAGCTCCAGGGGAAAAAACCCTCTATTTAATGGGTGGTGAATGAACAATGCTTGAAGCATTATCGAGTAAAAGAAGATATAAGTGCAATCACCTAACGAGTAATTACCCCAGAAGAATTGATTGAGCAAAAGTATGGAAGGAATGGCAACTAGAAGAAGGATAAAATCGAGACGAAGTGAGCAACATTATGGTCAAGCTATAGACCATAAAAGAGCGCTTCATGGGAGGCAACCCATGTGAAATAAAGGGTAGAGTAAGTTTTAAATTTTCGAATAAGTTTAGTCAAGTTTGTGATTGAATAAAGGAACACTTGAAGCTCTAGTGAAACAGAAGAAATTCGGTTATGATAAAAATCTTGTCTAGTGAGTGTTAATGTTGGTCAAAAATTTAAGCTGTCATTTTTGTATCAAAACTTGGTATTTCATTAAGTTCCAGATTAGTAAAGAATTCCCAAAGAAATAGTTAAATTTTAATGAATACAGTAGCCTTAACGACCAACTATACGTCGGAAATTAAATTTACAGCCGTATAGGTGCGGTCGTATAGTTATTCACCCCATCTCCAAAATTTTATGCCAAGATACAGAAGGTTTAATGACCAACTATACGGCGGGAATACAATTCCTGGCCGTATAGTTGCAGCTGTATAGTTGGTACCGCCGTAGATAAAAAAAATCTATAGTCGGTTCATAACTATACGTCGAGATCTATACGGGCCATGCCCGTATAGTTGCTCGTTACGGACGAGGACTAGGGTTTTTGACCTCCCCTTTTAAAGCTGATCGTATCTAACCTTTTTCATTAAGTTTTCACAGAGCTACAACCTCCAGCCTCAAAAAACCATTAACATCTCCATATAATCCCCTTCTAACAATATCCGTGCAGCGAAGCCGTGCAGCCTTTCCATGTCAACAAGATTTGGAGGAAGAGAATCCCGTGAAGAGGATCGAGGGAGTAGAACCAAAATAAGCATCATCATCATCCAACTTCGAGATCAAGCCTCTCCCGAATTGGGAGGACATGTTCCTGCAAAGGATGGAGATGATGAGGCAAGCATATTAGAGAAGGAGCAAGGATGAGTATCTCCCAAATCCTTACCATCCAAACATATGATATTATTATAAACCTCCTCTCAGTCCATCACCTCTTAAACCAAGAAGGTGCACAAGGTGAGATTCATGATAAGATCTATCAATTGGAAAAAGCCTCAAAGGCATGTGTTGAAACTATTGGAGAAGGGATTGACTCCTACTGGATGATGAGCAAAGTCCTTTTTAAAAAGGTCAATGACATTGATGGTAGAGTTAGTTTCTTGATTGAAAATATTTTTGAGTTGATTGATGAGAATACATTCCTCCAGAAGAAAATTTTGAAGCTCCAATACGACATGGTCGAGCACATCATCCGCCTTGCAAGCATAGCTAAAGTTAGCAACACAGGAGAAGAAGGCAATACTCTTCCTGCCCAGGAGGAGGAATAGGTACCGACAAGGAGTTATTTGATCCCGCATGGCTTGATTCCAAGCTTGGGGAGATCTTTAAAACCTTGTAATCAATCTTATAAGTTCACTATTTTAGTTTTTCATTAGTTCGAGTTTAGAAATAAAGATTGCATCATTGGAATCCCCTTTAGGAATAGTCAATCCCATTTATGAAATTCTGAGTCTATTATATTATATGGAGCATTATTGAGTTTGAGTTTGTCTCATTAGATATAATAATGGCTTAAGTATAATTTTACTTGCACCTGATGATAGCAATAGGAGTCTTCCACACCATTGGTATTAATTGAACATATAAAGATAATTCAGTCAATATATTGTAAGTTGATGGTTTGATTTACAAAAAGAAAAATAATATAAACAGTCAAGTTGAGAAAGAAATCTTGAACAAAAGAAGATAAAAGAGCTATCAAATTAGAGTTAGAACAAGTCGAGGTAAAGTCTTCAATCTATAAAGATGCTTCATATACAATTGGAATTTGATAATTGAAATCGTTAATCTTTGAATCCCTACATGCAGTGGATTGTATGGCTAGCTGCTTTGCACAACACTTAAACAAAAGTGTGAGCATATATATAAAAGAAAAAGAGAAGAAGAGAAAGAAGAAAAAGAGCGAATGTGCAAAGAGCAAGTAGGCATACACCACTGTCTTGTGGTAAGACAAATAAACGTTTGAGATTTTGAATACCAAGTGAATATGTTAATCCTAAAACACTTGGGACTATCTCTCTAACTCATTCGGTCAAACCGAAACACTTTACATCATATTGAGATTCATCTTTTGTGAATTGTTGATCACTAAGGTGTGGAAGCCTGCTAATATTATTCGGATGGTTCAAGTAAGGTACTACTCATGAACTTATTCCTATGTGTCATATATGACAATCACATGCTGCAATTGTCTCATTTATTTTATCGACTCAGCTTCATGAATATGAGGATCACATCCATTAAAGCTAAACTTGCTTGGGACTAGCAAGAGTCTAAGCTTGGGGAAGTTAATGAGTGCATATTTGCATCATGTTTTATATTATTATTTTGCATTGTAGTGGTAGGATCTTGGTATTTTACGGCATTCGCACGCACCTTTTATGTTTATTTTCACCAGGATCAGGACAAATGATGGATCCGATTGACACAATTCTTGGACCAGTTATATTGGAGTGAAAAGGAGCCAAAAACAACGTAAATCGCTTATTTGGCAAATATCAATAATACCAAAAGAAACCCCAAAGCGATTGGAGGATACAGATGGGTTAATGACCAACTATACAGCGGTAAAACTTTTTCCAGCCGTATAGTTAACCACCTCCTCAAATAGTTTCACCCCGTGCAACTGGATTGGAGAGACGACATACAGAACACCCAGAAATCGCTGAAAACCTCACCCCCAGAAAGGATCTGTAGGGGGAACTTGCCCTAGGGATCCATCTTCGCCCTAAACAGATCTGGGAGGCCAAGGCATCAATCTCCATCTTCATCAACCACTACATCATCATCACCTCCAACCATCCCATCTAGATCTTGTTGTAATTCTTGCACTAGTTGTGGATTCATACAAGAACTATTCATCTATAATCGTTTCCATTACCATTGCCATCATGCTTTTTGCCTCCATGTCTGAGTAGATCATTAGTTCTTGCGGAGATGGAGAAACCCTAGTATACGATTGAGATGAAATAGAGATTATTATGTTATACATCATTATATGTATGTGTTAATTGTCTTCATCTTGATGTTGGGAGTTGTGCACTTTCTTAATATTTGCCTCTTACGAGGACTCGATGAAGGGGATTACTTGTTGGTAGACGGAGGGATGATAGTACTTATTGTGAATATAAAGTAGTTGTCATCCTTTATGTACTAACTTGGGGAAGCAAGGATAACTCATTAAGCCATGTCCATGCCGCGGGAGAAATCCCTTAATAGCGGGATAATACGATTAATGTCGTTTATCTGTCAGCTGTGGTTATGAAGGATGATGTGAGTAGTGGTTGCTGCCTATTCATCCAGATATGGAGCTCCTCCCAGTCATGAGAATATTTGTTATAATAATTTTGATCACTTAGTCTAAATTGCTAGCGGTGTATCCACCACTCCCCGAGGACGCCTTTTTCCCTATTGCAGTGTCAAGCTTTCTTACACACGCGTTTACTACTTTCTGCATTAAGTTTACTTCACTTTACTTTATTGCTTTGCTCAACCAAATCCCCCAAACTAATTCTACTTTTCTTGCATCTTAGAATTATTCCTTAAGCACTTCGTTTAGTTTTAGTTAAAAGCATTTTAGTCTTTCGCCTACTTCTCCCTGTGGGATTGACATCTTTATTTTGAAACTAGCTACAAACGATCTGTGCACTTGCATTCATCACCGGCCATCCCGCGTCCCCCTCGCCGTCGTCGGCCATCCCGCGTCCCCCTCGATGTTGCTGTCCCGCGTCCACCGAAGGGAAGGAGGAGCAGGAGCATCATCGCGCCATGCGTGACCAAGGAGCAGGAGCACCGTCCCTCTGGCAACCTCGTCATCGCCGTCTCACGCCCCCCTTGCTGTCGCCAGCCAGCCCCACGCACGTCCCGCAGCAGGAGCACCGCATCGCCACCTCGTCAATGACCAGCTCCCCCATCCACAAGTACACCACTCCCTCTCTCTTCTTTCCCCCTCTCGATAGGATCCAAATTTCAGCTCCTCCTAGTCAAGATCCAGAGCCACTAGGAAGCGTACCTGTAATGTGTCAACAGAAATCCATGTAAAATCAATCGATCCAAATTTCTGCTTTATGAAGATGTGGTATCAATCGATCTATCGGAAGTCGGAACACCTGTTAGCGTTGCATACTAATTTAGTTCATTTTACTTTGCCATCTATTGATTGTAAAGATGCATGATCAGCTACTTGATTGATTAGTCAAATTTCATGTTTTAGCTACCAATGTTGCAGAGACTGAGGTAGTGTGTTGGATCAGAACAAATACTTACTGTTGGCTTTAAATCTCTGTGATGATTTAGTATAGCATTTCTATACATATCTGAGAATTCATTACTTTTATTCCTCTTGGGGATCTAGTATTATTGTTTCTAAAGATGAACTGATAAGGACAGATCTGCTGGTTGCTTAATGTGGCTGATCTGGTCTTGGAAGTTTTACTTGGTAAATTAAAAATTCAGGCTACTAGATATTGAGTTGGCAACATATAAAACATGGATGATGAGCTGAACCTTGGTTTAGTGATGATCTTGGTTTTATAAATTTATTAAACAACCATGTTGTTTGTAAAGATCTAATAAAAATGATTCCTAGTGTCTTGCTAGGAAAATGATTTGAAATTCTTCCTGATTGTTTTCAGATCTTTTAGAGGCATAAGATCTTGGGATTGAAATTGGTAGTTAACTCAATGAATCCTGCTAGGCTGATCTTGGTACTGTGGAGCCTCCTTGAGAGCGTGCATAGTAGCAAGATCACATGCATGAGCTACTTGATTTATTAGTCAAATTTCATGTTTTAGCTACCAATGATGCATAGACTGAGGTAGTGTGTTGGATCAGAACATATACTTACTATTGGCTTTAAATCTCTATGATGATTTAGTATAGCATTTCTATACATATCTAAGAGTTTATTACTTTTCTTCCTCTTGGGGATCTGGTATTATTGTTTCTAAAGCTGAACTGATAAGGACCGATCTGATGGTTGCTTAATGTGGTCGATCTGGTCTTGGAAGTTTTACTTGGTAAATTGAACATTCGGGCCACTAGATATTGAGTTGGCTAGATATAAAACATGGATGATGAGCTGAATCTTGGTTTAGTGATGATCTTGGTTTTATAAATTTATTAAATAACCATGTTGTTTGTAAATATCTAATAAAAATGATTCCTAGTGTCTTGCTAGGAAAATGACTTAAAATTCTTCCTGATTGTTTATAGATCCTTTAGAGGCATAATATCTTGGGATTGAAATTGGTAATTAACTCAACGACTCCTGCTAGGCCGATCTTGGTACTATGGAGCCTCCCTGAGAGTGTGCACAGTAGCAAGATCACATGCATGGTCAGCTATTTGATTGATTAGTAAAATTTCATGATTTAGCTACCAATGATGCATAGACTGAGGTAGTGTGTTGGATCAGAGCAGATATTTACTATTGGCTTTAAATCTTTGTGATGATTTAGTATAGTATTTCTATACATATCTGAGAGATTCATTACTTTTATTCCTCTTGGGGATCTGGTATTATTGCTTCTAAAGCTGAACTGATAAGGACATATATCATTCCATTGATATGTTCACCTATGACTTGTAGAGTGGTTGCTACTCCATGGATTATGTGCTTGTAGCAGTTCTTGATCAATTGCTGCTTGATCTTTTGGCATTTACACCCTAGTGTTGCTAACTAGCTCTTCTGTGAGCTGCTGCGGCCTCCTTATAAGACATTTTTAGTTTATGTTATTCATGTAGACACAGTTGGTTCTTTCACTACATGGTGTAGTTATCACTCTTTGTTATATGTCTAATGATTATTTTATTTTTAAGTAGTATGGCGCAGGGGGAGCCAATGTACCGCAGTGTGTATAAGAAGCCGATGAGGATCCCCACTTGGGAGGATAAGATCACCGTCCATGGGAGGAGGCACCACCTTGGGACATGGCGGTCCCCCGAGGAGGCGGCACATGCCTATGACCGCATGGCAGTACAACACTTCGGGGCGAAGGCAATCCTAAACTTACCCAAGCATCGAGCTAGGGCCATTTAGAATAGGCCCGTGGATATGAGGGTCGCCACGATAGCGGATGAGAGGGAGTACTGATACGTCGGAAACATATCTATAATTTTTGATGCTCCATGCTTGTTTAGTATCTACTTTGCTTTGCTTTGTCTACACTTTGAGGTGTTTTTATATCTTTTCTGGAACTAATCTATTAACAAGTTGCCACAGTGCCAGTTGCCTGTTTTCTTCTGTTTTTGGTTCCAGAAAGGTAGAAAATCAATATTCTCGGAATTGGATGGGACAAAAGCCAAAGTCAATATTTTACCGTGAGGGACACAAAGTCTAGAGGGGAGACGGAGAAGCGAACCAGGGCCACCACACCCTACTAGGTGCGGGTGGGCCCATCCCGCGCCTGGGCAGGGTGTGGGCCCCCTGGCCGCCTCCCAGACTTGCCTATTCGCCTATAAGAAGCTCCCGATGCAGAAACCCTAGGCACCCGATCAAAACTCCACGAAAGCATCTGTAGCCGCCGCCACCTTCGTCCCTAGATCGCGAGGGTCTGAAGTTCTTCCTGGCATCCTGCCGGAGGGGAGATCATCCCGGAGGCCTTCTTGTCCGGTATGATTGAAGGGAATATGCCATGAGAGGCAATAATAAAGTGTTTATTATGTGTATTCCAAGTATATGATAGATGTTTATTTTGCATGCTATAATTGTATTAATACGGAAACGTTAATACATGTGTGTTTAATAAACAAATAGAAAGTTCCTAGTTATGCCTCTCTCATAAACTAGCTCGTTGATTAACAAGATGATCAAGGTTTCCTGATCATGGACATTGGATGTTGTTAATAACGGGATCACAACATTAGTGTAATGGTGTGATGAACATTCATCCGAAGTATAGCATTACGATTAAAGTCATTGAGTTTATATTTATAGAACAACTTACGAAGTGATCCTAATCCTTAGACCATGAGATCATGTCAATCACTAACACCGGAAGAGTTTCTTGATAACATCAAATGTCACACCGTAACAGGGTGATTATAAAGATGGATTCAAAACTAATAAAGTGTTCTGTTGAGGCCCATGGACCGAGAGTGGAATTTGTTCATCCCGATGACGGATAGATATACTCTGGGCCCTCTCAGTGATATCACATTGATTAGCTTGCAAGCAAGTAATTTGATCACTAGAATGTTATATCACGGGAACGAGAAAAGAGTGCATGTCAGTAACGAGATCAAACTAAGTATGGACATACCGATGATCGAATCTCGGACATGTAATATATCGTGAAACAAAGGGATTAAGATACTAGCGTAAAAGGTTCCAACGATCACAAGAAAGTCATCGTTGAATGTGTGGGAGTCAGTATGGGTCTCCAGATCCCGCTTATGATTATTGATCCGAGAGGGGTCTCGATCATGTCCACATTATTCACGAACCGTAGGGTGACACACTTAAGAGACACCGACATCCAATTGGAGCAAAAGTTTCATGCCGAAAGAATGAACAAGCGTAGAAATTTATTTCATTAGATACCGAAACAGGTTTTCGGGTGAAATTGCATAAAGTGGTTATGAATGTGAAATAGAATTCTAGCAAGGGGTTATTTGTGAATGTTTGTCATTAAAGTAATTGACAAAATTCTGAATAAAATAAAAGAGTTTTATTTAATGAGAGTTTGCATTAAATTTGGTGGAAATTTAATGGCATGTTTGAGTGGGATTTTGAGTGGAGGGATTTGAATGGATTTTTGTGAGTGGAGTGTCCACACACATGAATGAAGGAGGGGAGGGGGCAGCCCCCATGGCCGGCGGACACCCCCTTGGGTGCCCCCCTCCTCCTATAAAAGGTACCCCCTCTCCTCTCTCTCACTCACACCTCCTCGTGAAGGATCTCTCTCCGCCTCTAGAATTTACCCCCATGGTCTCGGACTAGCGAGATACATGTTCCCGGTGGCTATTCGGCAAGAAAGAGTTGTGCTTCCGCTGCATCGCTGGAGCGAGGAGGCGGAGGTTGCTCGGTGCCTCGAACGTGTGTGCAAGCACGAACGCGCTGCTGATTTGCGGCGCTAGGACTTCCTCTCGATCTTGAGATCGACAAGAGATCGTCTACATCAACCACGAGTCGAACTCGTTAAGATTTGTCGGTCTTCAAGGGTATGTTCTCTACAGATATACATCCGCCCGTTGTTTGTATCTAGTAGATAGATCTTGGTACATAGTTCCCATCGTAGGAAATTTTTTGTTTTCTATGCTGCGAACCCTACAATGATGCATGAGTAGTTCCACCTTGGACTATGGGTCCATGTAGTAGCTAGACGGTTATATATCCTCCTTGTGCTTTCATGTATAGATCTTGTGAGCTCTGTTCATGATCAAGATCTAATCTATTAGTAATCATGTATTTTGTGTTTGCGGGGATCCGATGGATATTGAGATTACTATGTCAGATTGATTAATGGTATTGTCTTTATGATTCTATCATGTCTGTGTTGTTTGTGATCTTGCATGCTCTCCGTTGTTAGTAGCTATCTTGGCCAAGTAGTTGCTAGTGACTCCAAGAGGGAGTATTTATACTCGACAGTGGGTTCATGCCTCTAGTTTCCAAGGGAAGTGACAAAAATCTCTTCGGTTGTAGATGTGCTGTTGCTACTAGGAAGAAAACAACGGTCTCTTGTTCATGGAACAAGTGGATTGTTTACCTTACACACTTTGCTTAAAGCACTTGTCTGTTGCTTGCAACTTAATACTGGAGGGGGTTCAGATGATAACCTGAAGATGGACTTCTAGTCATAGATGCACTTGGATGGTGGTCTATGTATATTGTTGTATTGCCCAATCGAATCTCATAGGATCTTTTTGTCTAGTATTACATTGTTATGCCTTTCTCAGTTCCTGTCAATTGCCCTGTTGTAATTTGTTTACCCTTCATGCCATGTTGTTTATCTAAGGAGAGAACCTCTAGTGAACTATGGACCCCGGTCCAATCTTTACCATTGATACATCCTCCACTGTTACTTGTTTACTTGCTGCAAACCATTACCTTCCACACCATATGTTTATCCTTTGTTACAGCAAACCGGTGAGCTTGACAACCTCACTGTTCGTTGGGGCAAAGTCTTGAGTTTGTGTTGTGCAGGTCTCCGTGTTGCTTGCAACACCTGTGTGATGTTTCCTTCCTCCTTCTGGTTCGATAACCTCGGTATATACTAAGGGAAGACTTGCTGCTGTGCTCATCACACCTTGCTCTTGGGGTTTCCAACGAAGTGCTCCACGTCAAGCACCAAGCACCGACTGGTCGAGAGACAGCTTCTTGACCCTTTCTCTTGAGGATCCTACGGTGATGGCGCAACAGTACAAGGTCTTGGCGGACATTCAACGCAGCAACCCGTCTAGGAGGCGGGTCCCTCTAGGTCCGATGGCGCGGGCTCCTCCTCCGCGTGCCCTCAGGGCCCATACTACAGGATCAGCCCCGACGACCTTACCGTCACACCCACGTCGTCTGCTGACCTGTCGTCCTTAGGTTTGTCCAACGACGATGATGACGCCTGATCTAGCTAGGACAGAGACGTGGATCAGCTACTTGTCATATATTACTTATCCTGCTAGACTTTGTGATGTTTTATTTTTGCTACATACTTACTTTATAACTATGTTTGTGCTACTTACTTTATAACTATGTTTACTTACTTTGGCATTACATGGACAGGAAGATTACCATACCGCTCCCTGCGAACTTTGGTGTTAGCCATTTAAAGTGACTCGGACAATTTCTTTATTTTTGAATGAGATAGTATGTTTTCTAAAATTCATGTAGAGAATGTAAATATATATATGTTTTATGAAAATCACAACTAATTGTTCTATCTTATGATTTTACTCAGTTAATCTCTTGCGGTGCATGACTTGCTTTCCTCCCAACTCTTCCAACAAGGGTGAAGATGAGTGAACTCTAGATAATTCTATGAACCAATGTCCTAGCTATATTGAACATTTGGTGGATATTGCTATTGTTTCCTATGTTAATATGTATTTTGCTGTCATTATCCTGTATACTGTGTATTCTATCTATTTTCTTCTTATTATTTTGTTCCGGTACATAATATCCCTAGCGAAATGGGATGGGCGCCGGTGGTAAGGGCACTACCCCCGGCGAATAAGATTATTCGCCGGCGATAATAGAGAATACCTCCAGCGAATTTGGAGTGCGTCAGCGATGTGTTCTTACCGCCGGCGAGATGGTCGCCGGCCAGCCTGAACTCGCCGGCGGTAGGCCATTTTGGTTAGACAGCGGTAGGATTTTCTCTACTAGTGTCCCTTCCTCCCGTGGATCTCCATTTCAATTTTGGAAAAAAAGATAAACTTTCAAAAAATAAAATCCTTTGAGATATAGTTTTGTTATGTAATCTAGTTGTTAGGAAAAATACCAAACATAAATTTCGATATATTTTGCAAAAAATGTTATGTTTCAATAAAACACCTCTATATTTTACATACGACATCACATAAAAAAGTGTAATATATAAAAAAGCATCTAGACAAATTCGAAAAGGAAAAATGTTATGTCAAAAATTAGATTTTGCTGCAAAAAAAATAAAAATGGCCTCTCTTACATGTGGCGCACCCCATAATGGTGCACCACAGGTAACCTAGCAGTGTTTACAAAACCACATCGCCACCGACCCCAATTTCCACCAACCACCCAATCCCTCCTCCCTCCTCCTCCTCTTTGCTTCTCTCCCCGAGCCAAGCATGTCACCTCTACACCATCGTCTTGCGAGATCTTCACACCATGGGAGAAGACAACAACGCTGCCGCCTCGAGCCCCAGCTCTAGACCTTCTCTCTGCCTACACACCGACTTAAGCCCCTGCTCCGGACCTCCTCTACCTCGATGCCACCTCCTCCAATCGACCCGTCGAGCAAACCGTAGGGAATCCTTGGCGTGGGTGGCTTCTCTAGGACCTCCTCGACCTCCTATGCGCGGTGGCCTACCTCCATCATATCCGTCCAGCAGCGCGTCCACGTCCTTCCTACGGGTGTTCACCGGTGCAGCCACGGCCTTCCGCACCTCCCTACAATGGTTGGTTGTGGCCACGGCCTTCACACCGGAGCTTTGATGAGGCGACAGCGATGACGGGGGACTCGATTCCTTTTGTTTTTCAAAATTAGGGTGTTTTCTTTAAATTTGCATTTTATTCAATTTTTTTGAAAACCTTATCCATGGCACACCCTTTACCCCTATATGTGGCACGCCAAATGGTTCACCGCAGATAAATATTACCAGTAGCATGGTGACAATGGCGCATGCATGGTGCGCCATGGATAGCCCAAATCAGTACACCACCGATAACCTTTTCCCTAGTAGTGGTCTTGATGCCTTTCTGGGTTCACCTTTAACTTCAGGTCGGAATCTGGCAGGCAACTGGCTAGGTAATCCTGTCATCGTCATAGCTCTACATTAATCTGGATGAAGATGAATCCAAATCTAAAGTTGTATATCTTGATGATACGAACAAATACTATATTGGGCGTGTTTCCATATGAGGTCAACTTGAAGGCGTTTTGGTGCAGGTATTTTTATGTTGTCCTATAGTCCGCCTTTGAGCTACACAATCGGTTAGATGCCGGATCAAGGTACCATCCTAGCACTGTACGTGTAAGGCAGAGTGTAACACTACTACAAAACTGTTTATCCATGGGATTGATACCCAGTAACACTCGGGCAAGTGCATGTGCCATAGGTAAATATCTGTGATGCACCTAGACAACATGCGCCATAAACAAGACAACTATCTATGACGCATGACAGTTACATGCGCCACGGATAAACCTTAGGTATCCATATGTGCTATAGGGGTTTGTAGCATGGAAAATAAAAAAATTCTATCGCATGAACACATAAAAGCCAAGATCTAATCTACGAGATCGGTACAACGAGTTTATATAGTACTAACACTCGTAGATCCAAAGCATTTAACGAGATCTAATTCTCATGGTTTATGTAGTCGTTCACTTGCCGATCTCAAGATCGCGAAGACGATCCTTCCGGCGCCACGTTCCAGCAGCGCTTTCGCAGTCGGTCACACGTTCGGTACTCGATGAAGACCTTCCTCTTCCTTGTTCCAGCATGCAGCGGAGGTTGTAGATCTCCTCACGATTCTAGCAGCACGACGGTGTGGTGGTAGAGGTAGAGGAGTAGATCCCGCAGGGCTTCGCCTAAGCCAGAGCAGGTATGACTGAGTAGAGAGGGCCTCAGCGGCTAGGGTTTAGACGCCGAGGGGAGGAGGCACCGGCAGCTAGGATATAGGCGGCGGTGGTTTAGAGGGCTAGGGAACTGGCGACTTGGGAGCAAGGGACGGCGGCCTAGGGTTTTGGGGTGAGGTCCAAGGGGGTTCCCCACCCCTCCTTTTATGGGTGGAAGAGGTGGAAAGGGGGAGGCCGAGTCCTCCCCCAACTCCCTTGTGGCCGACGGCTTGGGGATGGAGAGGGAAACCTCTCCCATGTAGGTTTCCTTCCCTCCCTCCACTAGGACTTTGACTTTCCAAATTGGGATTTGACTTTTCAAATTAGAATTTGACTATTCAAATTAGAGTTTGATTCCTACTTCCTAGTCTTGGCCGACTTGACCTAGGGCACCATGCTGCATGCCCCACTAGGGCATGGCGCATCCATGTGCCCTCCGGGGTGGTGGACCTTCTAGAACCTTCTAGAAGCTTCCGGTCAAAACACCAAAAATATTTATGAACCCCGGAATTGGACTTTCCTTATATGAATCATATTCTCCGGACCATTCCGGATCTCCTCGGGATGTCCTGGATCCAATCCGAGACTCCGAACAACATTCAGTCTCCAAATCATATCCATATCTACTAAACAACATTGAATCCTTAAGTGTGTCTCCCTATGGTTCGTGAACTATGCAGACATGATCGAGACACCTCTCCGATCAATAACCATTAGAGGAATTTGGAAATTCATTATGGTTCCCACATATTTCTACAATTACATTGTGATCGAATGAACATTTACGTACGATACTGATTCCCTTTGTCGTGCGATACTTTACTTATCCAAGGTTTGATTGTCGGTATCTTTATACCTAGTTCAACCTCGTTACCGATAAGTACTCTTTACTCGTTCCGTGATATGACATCCCTTGTGACCTAGTCACATGCTTGCAAGCCAATTAAATGACATTCCACCGAAAGGGCCCAGAGTATATCTATCATACATATGGATGGACAAATCGCACTCTTAATCCATGTGCCTCAACACATACTTTCAGAATAGCTAATGCCACCTTTATAACCACCCAGTTACGGAAGTGGTGTTTGATTTCATCAAAGCATTCATCCAGTGATGGTGATTAACATGATCTCATGGTTGAAGGATTAGGTTACTATGTATTTTAAAGCTTGTAGCAAACGAACTCTAAATGACTTGATCTTACGCTACGCTTACTATAGGAGTGTGTCCATCATATCATTCTCCTAATGACATGATCTTGTTATTAATAACATCTAATGTCCATGATCATGAAACCATGATCATCTATTAATCAACAAGCTATTCTAACAAGAGGCTTTACTACAGACTCTTTTATGTTTACAAAACACATAAGTATTAATGATTACAGTTAATACAATTATAGAAGGTTATGCAAATATTTATCATAAACACAAAGATATAATAATAACCATTTTATTATTGCCTGTTGGGCATATCTCTAACAGTCTTCCACTTGCACTAGAGTCAATAATCTAGTTTGATAAACTTTGTGCATTCAACACCTATGGATTTCTGGTGTTGTATATACATGATTGCTAGTGGTAAACATAATCTTCGGATCTGACACTTCAAGGTCCGTGTGTATTTGCATGTATTTGCGTCTCTATGCATCACTCATTCTCAAATGAGATGGCATTGTATAGATTTGGTCCTTTGGTGAGACCTTTAGTTCCTTGGGGTTAAAACATGTTGATACTATTGTTGTACAATATATCTTCATAGTACTAGCCCATTGTGAACCACACCTAGTTTTATAAGAAACTACTTGACACAAATGCCCTCTTTACTTCTACAATGGTAGTCATATACTTAGCCTTTTGTTGTAATATCTGTCACAATGTCTTAACTTTGGAACTCATCCAAATCCGTTATGGAATCTCCTTTCCATTACATTGTGCCACCCATAGTTTTAAATTGAGATAAAACTTAATTTGTATCTTGTGATAAAACTAGTATCAATGTAACACTTTACAATGAGCTGTCTATCTATTTGTCATCTCTACAAAATAACATATTCTTAGTTCTTCCAAAAGATCATAAGAATATCCTTACTATTGTCCAATGATTATTATGAATCATTATGGTATCTTCTCATAACATTTAGAGCATAGGACATATCTGGATGTGTACATATCACAGTATGATTAATCAAAATATTCTTGTGATTTCAATCACCAAGTGTCAAAATACTTGAATCTCGTTTTCACTTACCAAGTGTCAATACACTTGAATCTTGATTCAATCCTTTCCATGCATCAATGTAGAGGCCTGAACCCAATAATGTACAAGTCCCTATGTTTTATAGTGCTAGTCCCTGGATCGATTAGCTAGCACCCATAGTTTAAGATGTAATATCAAGAAACAAAGGTCATATTACAACTCATAACCAGGAATAAAATAGTTCATTACAACTTACATAGCTCATATGGCTATCTTATTACAAAGAATCAAATATAACTATAAAGCATGGAGTCCTTCATCTTCATATGCCACAGGCAAACATGTTGGTTGTAGACTTGTAATCCCTACTCAACAAACTTCACTAACATCAAACAAACCTACAACATGATAAGTTAAATCCACAAGGGTCAATACATTTGAATTGTATTAGCAAGTGATATCATATTGATATGGAGAATCTAACATCTACATGAATATATGGCTTAGTGGAGTTTTGGCTGGCCTTTGCATAAAATAAGTTTTTCCTTTCCTTTGCAAAATAGTTTTTCTCTTTTTCCAAAAACACTTCATCAAACATGGCACACTAGAGTCACACCAGGTGCTACCCTTGTTCATCCAACAAGTTTTAACTTAGAGAAATTGGGATGAGGAGATCCTTGATCATTTCAATGTCTTTGATGCTTAAAATGTCCATTACCGGGGACACGGCTAAGTACTTAGGTTTTACCCTCTCGAGAGGTGGTGCACTTTCCCCACAAGACTCGACATGCATCGAGACGAGACTTTTCATAAGAATCCCTCAGACCCATGGACGCATTCCATCTTATCATAACTACCACCTTCTGTCCATCTGGCTGAGTTCTTGTAACCTAGTTGGTCAAGGCAGAGCCCATATGCCATGTGGTTGCACTGGAAGCTTCTCAACACTAAACATCTCAAATATCTTTGTTCCTAGGTGGCCATCCACAAGTGAGATACACCAGGGTAAACCATAGAAATGGGCCCCGAGTAACCACTAAACACAAAACATACCTTCCATTCACCAAGGTGTTTCATTAACAAGTTGTTTTCTTAGTCAAAAACACATAGGCATAACTTTTTCATAATATCATAACATGAAATTCCACCCTTGTATTCTAATAGCTAGGCTAAGCATACTAGCATAACCTGTCTCTTATCTTAGAAAAAATCCTACCAATATATATTCTATAGGATCTACCATAGCATAGCAATATACAAAATAGTCCTATCATGCATACTACAAAATTATTACTAATGCAATATTGAAAAATATAGGACTTTTGATGACCAAAGTATCACTTGCCTTTTTAGTAGAGAATCTAGGTACTCTCCTTGATCTTGCAATTGTCACACTCCTCAAAGTTCACTACATCACAATCAAGCAAAGCACACATTCAAAACAAGCACACCAAATAACAAAACGAAACAAGGAAACAAAGGAATGCATGCAAGTATGCAAAAGGTTATTTTATTGATTTTTTTGTTTCTAACAAGGTTCTAAACATTTCAAAACACCTAATGGTCTTTTATAAAAGTATAATTTCATTTGAAATCAAGTTAGTGAAAATAAGTCATTTAAATCATTTTTCTTTGGTTAGAAAAGCTTCTATTCCAAGGAATAATTTCTAGTGTCAACAAAACATATCTTTAATTTCAATTTTTAGTGTTCATGGTCAGAGTGTTTAAAACAAAACCATTTTCAAAAGGATTTACTAAAAAATAATTTTTAGAACAATTTTTATACTTAAATAGTCCTAAACAAGTCTCTGCCTAAAACTCTAATTTTTCAAAAGAAAATGACCAAATCAAGGCCATAAGTGCAAAGTACACATTGTTCGAAATCCATATACACCTAATTTGTAAATTTTGGATTTACAGATCAAAATTTATGAATTTCCTAAGTATAACCATCAAAAATCATTTTCTAGAATTTTGTCTGAAATGAACTGGCCACGTGGTGTGATCTGATTGGTATATACCGCGTCAGTTGGATCAAGCGATGCGAGCCGTTAGATATAAGTAACATTGCATGGACCAGATCTGAGCGTTCCTCTTCCATTAGTGATCTAATCCTAACCCTACGATCCAGATCCAGCGGACCTGGGCTCACTGGCCAGGAACTGGAGGCGCGAGTGGCAACTACGGTGGCGGCGCGTCTGTTGACGGTGGTCCAGCGACACCAGGGGCAAGGGAAGGGGTACAGAGGCTCACTAGGGTCAAAGTGGCGAGGCGGTTCTCAAGGTGGTCATGGGTGAGGCCGGGGCGCGCGGGTGCGGTGGCGATTCCTTGTCGGAGATGAGCTCACCGTCAGGTGGATGCGGTCGTCGTCGTGGGAGAGCCTACAGAGCATGAGAAGGCATGCTGGGAATGTCAGTGCGTGTGCGAGAGGATGGCGAGAAAGGTCATATCAACGAGAGGGCAAGGGGCACATGGTGCTCATCGTATTTCATCGCCGGAGTTGCGCTCACCGTCGGTGGTTTGCAGGTGATGACGTAGCCGAGCCTATGGGGCGCGCGAGCACACGGGGAACGCCAGCAGGTGCGTATGAGGATGGAGAGTAAGCTAGTGTGAACTAGTGGGCAAGGGGAGAGTTCTGTGCCCGCAGGAATTCTCGTCGGAGCACGTCGGAGTCTGCGATGGTGCGAGCCAAATTGTGTGCAGCCTAGGGGCTCTCAAGACGTGGGGCTTGAGGGGAAACGGAGAGGAGTGGGAGGATAATAAGAGAGCATGGTCAGGGGAGAGGATTAATCACATAGTCAATCGAACTGACTCGAATTAAGTCGAGAGGAAACAACCGGGGAAGAGCGGGCTCAGCGCGCGTGAGGTTGACGACGAGGACGACATGGCGGGTGGGGTCGATCGGTTAGTGAGGGGTGCAGGGAGAAGTGGGTGAGAAAAGAACAGAGGGGAGAGAGGTGGCCCAGGAGGGCTGTTGGGTTGGGGCTTGCTGGGCTGGGCTGCTGGTAGTGTTCTATTTTTTTCTTCCTTTGTCTTTTTCTTTTTCTGTTTTATTCAAAACATTTGATTCAAACTTCAATTTGAATTCAAATCTTCGCCAATCTTTTCAGTAGGTTTTTATACCCATTATTAGTGTATTAAATAGTCCAATTCAAATATTTTTTATCACTTAATATTCATTTAAAAAATTAAGTGATGCTCTTTGGCATTTATTTAAATAAAATTTGAATATGGTTCATTAGACCATATAATTTTATTTAAATAAACTTTTATCCTTTTATATTATTTAAATAACTTTTATTCATTTTATTTATGGATTTAAACCATGGTTTAAATTGCCTTTGCAAAAATTCTTATTTATTTATTTCTTTGTCTTATAAAATCCATATCTTTTTATTTAAAGCTCCAAAAATGGTGATTCCAATTGGTATAATTTTATTTAATAATTATTTATCTTTTTATATCCTTTAGTATTACTTTGTTCACAATTTGGCATGGATTTTTAGCTATGAGATTTATTAGCCTTGGAATATTTTCTTTTATCTTATAAAAATCATAAGTTTTTTATCCAGGGCTCCAAATGGTGTGAAATCAATTCCCATGGTTTTGTAATATTTTTGTTTACCATTATTGTTCATTTAGAAATGTTTTTTGCTAAATTTTTATTTGGAACAAAGCCATAGTCTTGGGGTGATCTTGATGATGATTTCTATTATTAGGGTTTAGGTTTTTGGTTTAACTTTTCCAAATGATCAAAATTAAGATACATTCCATGCAGGGATGCATTTGATCTTTTTTGAAATTTGTTTTTTGCTTTTTCATTCAAATTTTGTTCAAGCATGGTTTTGATGTTTCCATTTAGAAGCAAAAGTTTCTTTTCCCCCTAAATTTCATCATCCGTTTCTTTTGTTTGTTTATTTTTCACATTTCAAAATTTGGAAAATTTTGGGATGTGACAGACTACCACCCTTAAAAGGAATCTCGTCCCAAGATTTAGGAAGGCTAGAGAAAACAAGTTGGCTTCAGGACAGCTCGGGCACTACCACCCTTAAAAGGATTATAACTAGATTGCATCTTGGCTTACTTGTTGTCTTGATGTAACTTCTCTGGACAGTTGCTTGCATAGTGTCCCTTATTACCACATTTGAAACATGTGACAAGGTTGAGATCCTTCACATTCTTGCTTGTCTTGTTCTTCTCATTTTATGGACAATTTGATGCATAATGGCCTAGCTCTTTGCATTTGTGGCACATCACCTGGCTAATATCCCTCTTTATACTTGGTATCACTATCTCATGTTTGTTTCCTTGGCTCTTCTTCTTCTTGGTTCTCTCCAAAGCTAGGAGGTCTCTTAGTTCATGTTCTTCATATTTCACTACAAATGTGGGAAAACTTCCTCGGTTCTTAGAATGGTTCCCAGGATAACATCGACGTTTCCTCTTTTTCTCACCAAAGTTGGTTACATTGTATGGAGGTGCATATTGAGATTTGACTTTGTCTTCATCATCCTTGGTGGAAGTTGTACCTTCATGGATGTCTCCAAAGACTTGATGCAATCCATCTCTAGCTTGATATTTCATCTGTTGAACTATAGGATAGATGTGGCATTGGACAGGTACATGATCATTTCCTTCACACAGGAAACAGGTAACTTGAGATGTGGGGTATTGTCCAGCTGGATGGTTCTCTTCACAATTTGGGCACTAGTCAATATGCCCTTTATAAGTGTGTCCTATGTCTCCACAGATTTTGCAGGCTTGTGTTCCTTCCATAATATCATCCTGGAAATCATTGTTGTCACAATCTCCTTGGAAAGGGTTAGTTTTCATGTTGATCATCTGATTGGTCATCCTTTGCAACAATTGGGATTGGGATCCCAAGAACTTTAGCATGGCTGGGTCTAACTCAGTGTTATTGCAGTTGTTGGCTAAAAACTGGGTTGTCACTTGATTCAACTCTGCTTGGGTTGCCAGCAGTTGTACTGTCATGTGGTATCTCGAGGTTGTTGTTGTAACCATCCTTGATGTTGGAGTTGTGGTATCTTGGAGAAGTCATCTGCTTGGGTTTGGGATTAGAATAGACAAAAGATTTCTAGAGGAAGAATTCTACTCATACACAACAATTCACACAAAACAATGTACAAGCAATCACAATCATGCATTCCACTCAAACAACAAGGTTCAAGCATATTCTTGGCAAACAAAATATTATTGCCATACCACATACGTGGGTATGATCAATATAAGATCCTTGAATCGATTTTTAAACGAAACACTAGCATGGTGGTCCAATTATAAGGTATCACTTGAGATCATTCAATCCTTCTTCTTAGCTATTACATTAGGAACAAGATCATGGTATCCTTGGAAGAAATTCTTGCATCTTGGTCACAAAGTTCAAAGGTGATGTCTATAATGTTTCCTCACGAGTTGAGTTTCCTTAGTCTCCAAGTCTTGAGTATTATTCTTATCTCACTTGAAGTCCTTAGTGATGTCAAAGTTGAAGTCCTTGGTGGAACTGAAGCTGAAGTCATTGGTGATGTTGAAGTCCTTGCTCATGTTGAAGTCTTTGTCCATTAAGTTGAAAAGGGAGAGATGTAGAATCAAAACAAATTGTTGAGGAAAGAGTTTACAAGATTGTTTGTAAATAAGTTAGAACAAATACAACTCTTATTTTTCTAAGGGGTTTTGTCCAATCCTAGGGTTACAATCCTACAGGCAACACAGTGCTCTAATACCATCTGTAGAGGCCTGAACCCAATAAGGTACAAGTCCCTGTGTTTACAGTGCTAGTCCCTGGATCGATTAGCTAGAACCCACAGTTTAAGATGTAATATCAAGAAACAAAGGTCATATTACAACTCATAACCAGCAATAAAATAGTTCATTACAACTTACATAGCTCATATGGCTATCTTATTATAAAGCAGCAGATATAACTATAAAGCATGGAGTCCTTCATGTTCATATGCCACAGGCAAACATGTTGGTTGTAGACTTGTAATCCCTACTCAACAAACTTCACTAACATCAAACAAACCTGCAACATGATAAGTTACATCCACAAGGGTCAATACATTTGAATTGTATTGGAAAGTGATATCATATTGATATGGATAATCTAACATCTACATGAATATATGGCTAAGTGGAGTTTTGGCTGGCCTTTGCATAAAATAAGTTTTTCCTATCCTTTGCAAAATAGTTTTTCTCTTTTTCCAAAAACACTTCATCAAACATGGCACACTGGAGTCACACCAGGTGCTACCCTTGTTCACCCAACAAGTTTTAACTTAGATAAATTGGGATGAGGAGATCCTTGATCATTTCAATGTCTTTGATGCTCAAAATGTCCATTACCGGGGACAAGCCTAAGTACTTAGGTTTTACCCTCTCAAGAGGTGGTGCACTTTCCCCACAAGACTCGACATGCATCGAGATGAGACTTTTCAGAAGCAATCCCTCAGACCACCATGGACGCATTCCATCCTATCATCACTACCACCTTTTGTCCATCTGGCTGAGTTCTTGCAACCTAGTTGGTCAAGGCAGAGCCCATATGCCATGTGGTTGCACTGGAAGCTTCTCAACACTAAACATCTCAAATCTTTTTGTTCCTGGGTGGCCATGCACAAGTGAGATACACCAGGGTAAACCATAGAAATGGGCCCTAAGTAACCACTCAACACAAACCATACCTTCCATTCCACCCAGGTGTTTCATTAACAAGTTGTTTTCTTAGTCAAAAACACATAGGCATAACTTTTCCATAATATCATAACATGAATTTCCACCCTTGTATTCTAATAGCTAGGCTAAGCATACTAGCATAACTTGTCTCTTATATTAGGAAAAATCCTACCAAGATATATTCTATAGGATCTACCATAACATAGCAATATACAAAATAGTCCTATCATGCATACTACAAAAGTATTACTAATGCAATATTAAAAAAGATAAGACGTTTGATTACCAAAGTATCACTTGCCTTTTTAGTAGAGAATCTAGGTACTCTCCTTGATCTTGCAATTGTCACACTCCTCAAAGTTCACTACACCATAATCAAGCAAAGCACACATTCAAAACAAGCACACAAAATAACAAAACAAAACAAGAAAACAAAGGAATGCATGCAAGCATGCAAAAGGTTATTTTATTGATTTTTTTTGTTTCTAACAAGGTTCTAAACATTTCAAAACACCTACTGGTCTTTTATAAAAGTAGAATTTCATTTGAAATCAAGTGAGTGAAAATAAGTCATTTAAATCATTTTTCTTTGGTTAGAAAAGCTTTTATTCCAAGGAATAATTTCCAGTGTCGACAAAACATATCTTTAATTTCAATTGTTAGTGTTTATGGTTAGAGGGTTCAAAACAAAAACATTTGCAAAAGGATTTACTCAAACATAATTTTTAGAATAATTTTTATACTCAAAATAGTCCTAAACAAGTCTCTGCCTAAAACTCTAATTTTTTAGAAGCAAATGACCAAATCAAGGCCATAAGTGCAAAGTAGACATTGTTCTGAATCCATATACACCTAATTTGTAAATTTTGGATTTACAAATCAAAAGTTATGAATTTCCTAAGTATAACCATAAAAAATCATTTTCTGGAATTTTGTCTGAAATGAACTGGCCACGTGGTGTGATTTGATTGGTCTATACCACTTCGGTTGGATCGAGCGATGCGAGCCGTTAGATATAATTAACATCGCATGGACCAGATTTGAGCGTACCTCTTCTATTAGTGATCTAATCCTAACCCTACGATCCAGATCCAGCGGACCTAGGCGCACTGGCCAGGAACTGGCGGCGCGAGTGGCAAGTGCGGTGGCGGCGCATCTAGCGATGGCGGTCCGACAACGCCAGGGGGCAAGGGAGGGGGTACAGAGGCTCAATAGGGTCAAAGTGGTGAGGCGGTTCTCAAGGTGGTCATGGGTGAGGCCGGCGCGCGCGGGTGCGGTGGCGATTCCTCGTCGAAGATGAGCTCACCATCGGGTGCGTGCGGTCGTCGTCGTTGGCGAGCCTACAGAGCATGAGAAGGCATGCTGGGAGTGTCGGTGCATGCACGAGAGGGAAAGGGGCACACTGTGCTCGCCGTATTTCATTGTCGGAGTTGCGCTCACCATCGATGGTTTGCAGGTGATGACGGAGCCGAGCCTCTGGGGCACGCGCGAGCACACGTGGAATGCCAGCAGGTGCGTATGAGGATGGAGAATAAGCTAGCATGAACTAGGGGACAAGGGGAGAGTTCTGTGCTCAAAGGAAATCTCGTCGAAGCACGTTGGAGTCTACGACGGTGCGAGCCGAATTGTGGGCAGCCTGGGGCTCTCAGGGCGTGGGGCTTGAGGGGAAACGGAGAGGAGGAGGAGGAGAATAAGAGTGTGTGGTCAAGGGATAGGATTAATCACACAGTCAATCGAATTGAATCGAATTAAGTCGAGAGGAAATGACCGGGGAAGAGCGGGCTCAGCGCGCGTGAGGGTGACGACGGGGACGACGTGGCGGGTGGGGTCGGTCGGTCAGTGAGGGGTGCGTGGAGAAGTGGGTGAGAAAAGAACAGAGGTGAGAGAGGTGGCCCGGGTGGGCTATTGGGTTGGGGCTTGCTGGGCTGGGTTGGGCTGCTGGTAGTGTTCTATTTTTTTCTTCCTTTGTCTTTTTTTTTCTTTTTCTGTTTTTATTCAAAATATTTGATTCAAACTTCAATTTGAATTCAAATCTTCTCCAATATTTTTTAGTAGGTTTTTATACCCATTATTAGTGTATTAAATAGTCCAATTAAAATATTTTTTATCACCTAATATTTATTTAAAAAATTAAGTGATGCTCTTTGGCATTTATTTAAATAAAATTTGAACATGGTTCATAAGCCCATATAATTTTATTTAAATAAACTTTTATCCTTTTATATTATTTAAATAACTTTTATTCCTTTTATTTATAGATTTAAACCATGGTTTAAATTGCCTTTGCAACAATTCTTATTTATTTATTTCTTTGTCTTATAAAATCCATATCTTTTTATTTAAAGCTCCAAAAAATGGTGATTCCAATTGGTATAATTTTATTTAATAATTATTTATCTTTTTATATCCTTTAGTATTACTTTGTTCACAATTTGGCATGGATTTTTAGCTATGAGCTTTATTATCCTTGGAATATTTTTGTTTTATCTTATAAAAATTATAAGTTTCTATCCATGGCTCCAAATGGTGTGAAACCAATTCCCATGGTTTTGTAATATTTTTGTTTACCATTATTGGTCATTTAGAAATGTTTGTTGCTAAATTTTTATATGGAACAAAGCCATAGTCTTGGGGTGATCTTGATGATGATTTCTATTATTAGGGTTTAGGTTTTTGGTTTAACTTTTCCAAGTGCTCAAAATTAAGATCATTCCATGCAGGGATGCATTTGATCTTTTTTTGAAATTTGTTTGTTGCTTTTTCATTCAAATTTTGTTCAAGCAAGGTTTTGATGTTTCCATTTAGAAGCAAAAGTTTCTTTTCCCCCTAAATTTCATCATTTGTTTGTTTATTTTTCACATTTCAAAATTTGGAAAATTTTGGGATGTGATAGTCAAGTACCTTTCTTGTCGTTTCTATATTGAACTTATTTAATATTTCATCTATGTACATTTGGCACAACCATATTAGCCTCTCAATCTATCCATATAGATATTGATGCGAAATATTCGGGTTTTGCCTAAGTATTACATCGAGATGAAATTCTTAACCCGTGTCAATAAAAGATACATCATTTACAATCAACAATATGTCTTTCACATAATGTATCAAAACTAAGTATTAGCGCTCCCACTTAATTTCTTGCAAATGCAAGCATTTTCATCGTCTTCGATGAAATTAAACACTTTAACATTTTCAACATGGTGAAGATTCCAACTCCGCGATGTTTACTTCAACCATTGAAGTTTGCATGCCTTTTTAGCATCCTTTGAATTAACAAAACCATTTGGATCATGTCATATACACGTCCTAGGTAACCATTCTATTAGAAGAACTTATTTTGTTTGTTCAACTGATACGTTGGAAACGTATCTATAATTTTGATGCTCCATGCTTGTTTAGTATCTACTTTGCTTTACTTGTCCACACTTTGAGGTGCTTTTTACATTTTTTCTGGTACTAACCTATTAACAAGTTGCCATAGTGCCAGTTGCCTGTTTTCTGCTGTTTTTGGTTTCAGAAAAGTTAGTAAAGAAATATTCTCGGAATTGGATGGGACAAAGGACAAAGTCAATTACTTTCCGTGGGGAACAAGAAGTCCAGAGGAGAGCCCGAGGGGCCGGCTAGAGGGGCCAGACCCACCCCAGGAATGGGTGGGCCCACCCTGCGCCTGGCTAGGGTTTGGTCGCCCTGGCGGCCGCCTCAGTCTCCCCCTTCTCGTATAAGAAGCCCCCGATGCAGAAACCCTGAGTACCCGATCAAATCCCCACGAAACCGTCTGTAGCCGCCGCCACCATCGTCCCTAGATCGGGGGGATCTGAAGTTCTTCCCGGCACCCTGCCGGAGGGGAGATCATCCCAGAGGCCTTCTCTCCGGTATGATGCCTGAGTAGTTCCACCTTGGACTATGGGTCCATGTAGTAGCTAGATGGTTGTATCTCCTCCTTTGTACTTTCATGTATAGATCTTGTGAGCTCCGTTCATGATCAAGATCTAATCTATTTGTAATCATGCATATTGTGTTTGCGGGGATCCGATGGATATTGAGATTATTATGTTAGATTGATTAATGGTTTTGTCTTTATGATTCTATCATGTCTGTGTTGTTTGTGATCTTGCATGCTCTCTGTTGCTAGTGGTTATCTTGGCCAAGTAGTTGCTTGTGACTCCAAGAGGGGGTATTTATGCTCGATAGTGGGTTCATGCCTCTAGTTTCCAAGGGAAGTGACAGAAATCTCTTCGGTTGTAGATGTGTTGTTGCCACTAGGGAGAAAACAACGGTCTCTTGTTCATGGAACATGTGGAATGTTTACCTTACACACTTTGCTTAAAGCAGTTGTCTGTTGCTTGCAACTTAATACTCGAGGGGGTTCGGATGATAACATGAAGGTGGACTTCTAGTCATAGATGTAGTTGGATGGCGGTCTATGTATATTGTTGTATTGCCCAATCAACCTCATAGGATCTTTCTCACTAGTAATTGCATTGTTATGCCTTGCTCAGTTCCTGTCAATTGCCCTGCTGTAGTTTGTTTACCCTTCATGCCATGTTGTTCACAACCACAATCTTCACAACCACAATCACTATTTGCACCAAAATCTACACATAAAATAATGGCACCAAATCACATAACCAAAATATACAATAAAAAATATATGATTGCATGCAAATGCCATGTGATGATTTTCTACACCAAACAAGACAAGTAAACAGTACTAAAACATAAACAAGTCCAAGATACTCAAATTAGACTTTATTTGCTCTTTAAAACATTTTTCAAATCATTTATATAATCAAAATAAACCTATACAAGTTTCTGCAAAAACAACCATTTTTACATAGGCAAAACATTAAAAACATTACAGAAGCAGATAGGATTTTCTCTCCTGATTCCAATGATATAAAATTTGTAAAATTTGAACGTGTGGATCAAAAGTTATGAATTTTACAAGTTTGATTAACTAATAGATCAAATTTCTGTTTTAAATCTAAACTCAGAACACGCGGCAGCTTCTGATTGGCCCGTACCGGTTTGCACGGATCGATTGACAAGAGCAGTTGGATTAAAGTGATTGCGCATGGTCCAGATCTAAACATACCGCTTCGTTAAGTGATTCTATCTGGCGCGTTAGATCTAGATCTAACGACTGCCGATCATACGACCAAAGCCTGGCGGCGCGCGGTGACGGTGAGCGGCGGCGCGCTCGGTCTACGGCGTCATGGTGGCTACAGAGGGGGCTGGGGTCAGCGGAGAGGCTTAC
Organism: Avena sativa; assembly: GCA_916181665.1. Taxonomy (NCBI): domain Eukaryota; kingdom Viridiplantae; phylum Streptophyta; class Magnoliopsida; order Poales; family Poaceae; genus Avena; species Avena sativa. The sequence goes on from OV702297.1 coordinate 68,784,189, forward strand.
CAGACTCGCAGAGGCATGCTGGAGCTCAACGCGGCAGTGGCTTGACAAGGGGCACACGGACACGGTGGGGATTCCTCGTCGGAGTGGAGGCAGATGTCGGGTACAGCTGTTTGTCGTCGTTGTCGGAGTTGTAGACCATGCCAGAGTGAAACAAGCGCTGGGTTAGATGCGCACGAGTCTAGCAAAAACGTGAGCATCAATAAGAAGGACGGGGGCAGTCGAAAATTACCAGGAGACGTCACCAGAGTTGAGACAGACGGCGGCGCTCACTTGACGTTGAAGTTACCGACCAATGGGAGCGCGCGCGGACGAGTGGGTGATGCTGGCAGGTGCAGAGGAAAATGGGGAACTTGCTCGTGGTGTCTGGAAGGCAAGGGGCGACGGTGGCTAGCCGGAATTTACCGCCGGAGTTCGACTGTGCATCGGCGGAGTGAGAGCAAATATGGGCAGCCTGGTGGCGCTTCTGGCTAGCTCTGTTGGGGGAAATGGCCGCAAGGGGGAGGGGTTTAAGTAGCCAAAGTAGGGGCGAGGATCACGCTCGCAATCAACGACATTCAACCGGATTTAAACGCGGCAGTGAAGGGAGGAAGAAACGGCGAGGGCCTGGTCATGGGCGGGATTTTGGGGACGACGAGCTGACGTGGCTGCGGGGCCCAGTGGTCAGCGAGGGGGGGTGTGCACGGGCAAGGTGAGAAACAGAGGGAAAGGGAGGACCCTGGGTGGGCTGTTTTGTCTGCTGGGCTGGAATGGTGGCGCCAGGCCCATTTTGGTTTTCTAATCCCTTTTATTTTTCTAAATTGATTTTCAGGAAACCATTTCAAACAAATTCAAAATCATTTTAATTCCAAATCTTTCTAGCCTTTTATAAAATGAATCCTGTATAATTTTGAGTATAAAACCATGCTGTCTTGTTGGACTTGCATGGTTCCTTTGAAAATTTTAGAATAACAGTGCTTTAGCACATGATTTGATTAGGATTTGAAAATGGTTTTAAAACCATATTTTGTTTTGGAAAAATTTGTCCAAGCTTGGAACTCAATGAACCAATCCTATGAACTCACAACAATGGTTTTCAAACAAATATTACCTCACTAGAGAGTGGCATTGAATCAATGCTTTGATTACATAAAATAACAAGCACCCAAATGCTTCTGTTTTTGTAATGCCTTTGAAATTGAACCCTAAATGATCATGAATGCATGGATGATATGCAAAGCTTTGAAAACATGATTTTAGGGATGTTACATCATGCCTCTAGTTTCCAAGGGAAGTGACAAAAATCTCTTCGGTTGTAGATGTGCTGTTGCTACTAGGAAGAAAAAACAACGGTCTCTTGTTCATGGAACAAGTGGATTGTTTACCTTACACACTTTGCTTAAAGAAGTTGTCTGTTGCTTGCAATTTAATACTGGAGGGGTTTCGGATGATAACCTGAAGGTGGACTTATAGTCATAGATGTACTTGGATGGCGGTCTATGTATATTGTTATGTTGCCCAATCGAATCTCATAGGATCTTTTTGTCTAGTATTACATTGTTATGCCTTGCTCAGTTCCTATCAATCGCCCTGCTGTAATTTGTTTACCCTTCATGCCATGTTTTTTATCTAAGGAGAGCACTTCTAGTGAACTATGGACCCCGGTCCAATCTTTACCATTGATACATCTTCCACTGTTATTTGTTTACTTGCTGCGAACCATCATCACCTTCCACACCATACGTTTAATCCTTTGTTATAGCAAACCGGTGAGCTTGATAACCTCATTGATTCGCTGGGGCAAAGTCTTGAGTTTGTGTTGTGTAGGTCTTCGCGTTGCTAGCAACACCTGTGTGACGTTTCCTTCCTACTACTTGTTCGATAACCTCGGTTTCTTACTGAGGGAAACTTGCTGTTGTGCTGGTTCATACCTTGCTCTTGGGGTTTCCAACGAAGTGTCCCACGACAAGTACTGGGTGCCATCAAGCTATTTTTTGGCGCCATTGCCGGGGAGGTTAAGGACGTCTTCACTAGGGGAGTCCTTCACTTCCTTTCTCTTTACTTTATTTTTAGTTTGCTTTGTTTCTTTTGCTTGGTTTTGTTTGCCTCTTTTGAAAAAAAAAACCAAAAATTAGTCTAGTTTGGTTTGCTTGCTTTATTCAAAAACTCAAAAAAAAGTTCCTACTCTAGTTGCTGCCATGTCGGGGTCTGCCTTTATTTCCCCTATGGTAGAAATCTCCGCTTTTAAGCAAAAAAGTGAAGAAAGTTTTAAGGAAGCCTGGTCCAGAATCTCTGCTTTCTAGAGGGAATATGAGCCTGAGGTAAGCCTCAACTTGGTTATTGATAGTTTCTACCGCGGTATTGCTCTTCGTTATAGATATACTTTGGATGCTGTGGCTGAGAAAGATTTTTTGCTTTGTACTGAGGATGAAGCCTTTGATGCCAAAAGTGGTTTCCCTAGTACACCTGGCAAGTCTGATTCCTCTTTCACAAATACTTTTGCTAGGTTGAACACTCTTGAGACTAGTATTGCTGCTATGAATAGTTGCTATCACACGCTTAGGGCTTACCATGATTATGTTCCCATAAATTCTGAGCCTTCAAAGTGGTTTCCCACAATCAAAGTCTCTATTAATACTACACTTTTTGATGCTCGCTGTGATATCATGTCTGAATTTTGTCTCATGCCTAAAGATATTTTTGATTCCTTGAGTCTTTGGGGGCTTATTGAAGGAGGAGAAGAAATCTATTTTACCAACAATGCCACTATATTTCCCATTGGAATAGCTGAAGGTGTGTTTACAAAAATCTCAGGGAAAATGGTGTGTACTGATTATCTTGTTATTGAATGTGCAGGCAAAGGACAGGTCACACTTAGAAGGTCTCTACTGAAACACCTTGGGGCAGTAATAGATGTGGAAAAAGGCATCATGCACTTTGATCCCCTAGTAAGCAATCATATCTTCCCTAAGGAGAAAAAGAAAGGTAATAAAAAAAGGAACAAGAGGAGCAATGCTTCATTTGAAAATACATGATTCCTCTTGCTTCTTGTGCCAAACTTAAATGCATTAAAGAAAAGCACTTGTTGGGAGATAACCCAAGAGTTTATTTGAGTCTTGGAAGTTATTAATTCTGTAATGACCTCTCCTTATCATTTTTGTTTGCTTCTTGTGCCAAGAATAACCTCTAATAAGAGGGAAGTAAGATTTGGGAGTTGCTGTCGCAAAACAGATTTCTGTCCCCCACCAAAAAAATTCGTGAGGAGGCTCTGTAACTCGTATTGAGCTCAAAATTTACGAATAAATCCCCCAGTATGTTAGATAACTTTCGTTAGTTCAACACTTTTTGATTTGAGCAACAGAAGTTGTTCAAAAAAATCGGTTACTACCTTCTGGTCTGTTTTGACAGATTTCTGCCGTTATTTGCATTTGCTTCTTATTGATTCCTTTTTGAGTTCTCTTCAGGTAAATTGAGCTTTTTGAAGGAGTTGCTACAGTAGATTGTGTTTTTATGAAAAGCCTTGCTGTTCCAAAGCTTTGCCAGAGGTATAATATCTTTTGAATACACTAATGTTGCTAATGAAGATTGTGTGAAGTTTTGTATGAAGGAAAAATTTCAGGTGTAGAGAGAGAATGATGCAATGAGATGAAGAATGGACAAAATCTCAATCTTGGGGATTCCACCATGGTGTCACCCCAAGAAATATCCAAGAGGTACAAGTGTCAAAGCTTGGGGATGCCCAAGGCATCCCCTTCTTCATCAATAAAAAGCTCAGGTCTGTCTAGACACTTCGTTTTTATTGTTTCATGCACAGTTGTGTTGTTCTTGGAGCGTCTTAGTTTTCGTTTGCTTTGCTTAGGTTGTTTAGTTTGCTTGAATAAAATAGTTTGGACCCCCGTTCTCGCTGTGTTGTTTTGTAAATAAGTTTGCTTGGTGTTTGGAAAGGAGTAGTAAGTTCTTGCTTGGAGTGCAAGAGGAGCTTGCATTGACTGTGACTTATACTTTAGCATGACATGCTAGGTGTTGTTTTAGCATTATGCTTAGTGATTATTGCTGTAGCATGTCTTGTTCCAAACAATTGGGATTCCTTAGTGTGCCTTGAAGAAATTATGCGTTGTTTTAGCATGCAAAAGCATAGTATTGTGGTATTTTTCTTTGATGCTTTGCTTGGGTTAACTTGGAACATGCTCACACCATGTTATGATTATGAAAAGTTACCATTAGCCTCTATGATCATTTAGTCCTTGACTTGTAGTACCACTCTTTGCTTTGATTAGTATGCTTTGTTGCATTGCATGATTACGGCCATTATTGCTCTCTTAGTTGGTTGCTCCCAGTCTCTTGCTAGCCTCCACTTGTATGAGTAAGTTCTACTCATGCCTCCAACTCCCAAGAAACCAAGTTATTCCAAAGTGTCCACTATAAATTCCTATGCATGGTGTGTTACACCATTCCAAGTATATTCTTGTTTTCAACTATCTTCCAATTAAAAACTAATTTGTTATGTGAAAACTTAGTGACTAAAGCCCTCATGAACTTGATGGCACACTTTATTCTTTGCCCCTAATAAACTTGAACCATTGTGACAACTTTGTTGTATATGCTTGCACTTATAAGTTGGAATTAGCAGAACCGTGCTATCACGGGGAACATTTTCAACATTGCACTTGTACCTTGTTGTACTCAGTTGATATCATGCTCTTTTGTCTATGGATGTCACCGGTGTGAAATAAATAGGGAACTTGTAAGTCCATGGAGTTTGTATCCTGTGTTAGAGAAACGTCTGGGCCGCTAGCCTAAGCCATGCCTAATCATGGTGGAAACTTGCAGCATCACCATAGTGAGCTATCTATGAAGCATCCTCAATAAAAAGCTATGCATATGGTAAATAAAAAGATTGCTGAGATGCTCATTGTCTGCTTGCCTTGTCATTTTGGTTATGGGAAAGCTCTTGTACCATGTGCAAGGGGTACCCCGTTGGCGGTTCTCAATGATATGCAAATACTTACAGTGACAAGAACATACCTTGACCCAAAGTTGAGTATCCATGAGGTGTGGCCCTCGTATTCAAGGGGCATGAGATTGCCAACTTATACTTCGTCAATCATATACTCCAGCTTTGCCACTTTAACCTTAACCACTTCAAGATGCTTATGATAGGGGCAATGAGGGCTGAAAGCTAACAAGTACAATAATTTTTGGAAGCTCTTTTTGAAACTTGTAATCCCTGTTTCCTTTAAAAAAAGGCCTTTCTTCCACCATTATTTGAGTCTCCACCTTCTACCTTTAGGAACCATTAAGAGAGCATAGTTGTCATTCTTTATGCTGAAGGGATACGGGTAGGCTACACTAGCGCAAATCAAAATTTTCTACCGCGTAAACCAGGACTACTGTTGTCATAGATCACGGGATTACCACTAGATGCGCAGTTGCAAAACTTGATGAAGCGCGTCGAGTCAGTGCAGACGATCTAAGACTCCTCCTTGTTCTCGTCCCACGAGCAGCTCCCCTTGCGCGGCTCGTCCAAATGCTACAGATGCAGTGCCTCCGAGGTATGCACACGTACAGGGTGGAAGCGTCAGACGTCGGACTGCTAGGTCCGCGCGCGCGACACATGCGTGAGGAGTGGCGGCTGGGTGGAATGGTCTGAGGTCTAACCCTGGTCAGCTTGCCCCATCCTCTCTTATATAGGCATACCTAGTGGGCTTCTACATTAGCAGCCCATTAGTAGCCTAAGCCTGGTCTAATTCGGATCTAATCCTCATTAGGCTTCCAGCCCCTTAAGTGTGTGACCCTATAGGTTCATGTACGTATAGACATGACACGAATACACTTATTCTGCCAATAGTTGGTAGTGGCCTCTAGCAAGACATGCCAACTCCTAAACGCATACAAAAATCATATCAGACGAACCATCATAAGGTTTAGTACATGTCTTTCCCTTTGCCTCACGATATTTGGTCTAGCTCCAAGCTGACCTCTCTTTCTCGATACTGTGATTCGGAATCCCTTTACTAGGTTAACTCTTAACCATATGTAGCACGGCCATGCATTTCAGGATCCGATCACTTGAGGGGCCCAAAGATATCTCTCTCAAGTAGAGAGGGGCAAATCCCATCTTGATTGACCATGCCTTGAAGCATGCTTCAGGACAAACCAGAAAGCTACCTTTATAACTACCCAGTTACGGTGCAGCGTTTGATAGCCCCAAAGTAGGTCGATCCACATCTCAAGTACATGCGACAATCTTAGGTCTAAGGACAAAATGTACACGATGTGTAGAGAGAGAGCTGCAACTAATTGCCAGTCTCAAGTTGGGTCAGTCCAACCCCATGTTCATAACATGTGTCCACATCATTGGTTTGACATCTCCATGTCTATGACTTGCGAAACATAGTCATCAACCAATCGATGTGCTAGTATAATATTCACGTGTGTCCTCACATGAACTCCGACTAGGGACAACTCTTAAATAACCATACAAGTAAAGAGTTTTACAAACAATTCACATAATTGCCAATCAATACAAGTTGCCTGATATGGATATTCAAGGAACATTACAATAACTCACGGATACATATGAAATATAATCATCTCTATGATTGCCTCTAGGGCATATTTCCTTCATGTGTAGTGTTCCAAAGCTTATTAATTGATGCATATTGTGTTATTACTTGCTCTTGTGCTATTTGTTTCTAGTCACCCTTGTGAACTTTGCAAGTGTCCTATGCATCTATTTGCTACTCTATGAGGGACAAGCTGATTGCCACTATGCCATGTTTTCTGCATGTGAAACAAACAAACGTTTTTCAATGCATGTTATTCATGACCTTTGTTTGTAACTTGTCATGTTGCATGCATAGTTACTATGTCCTATTGTTATAACTCCATCTTTCATGCACATGTTTAGAGTTGATTGATCCTAGTTTTCAATGCTTGCAAATGGTTGGATCTTTATTGTGAGGGTGCATGTCACCTCAAAAATTATTATTTTTATCACTTACCTACTCGAGGACGAGCAGGAGTTAAGCTTGGGGATGCTGATACGTTGGAAACATATCTATAATTTTTGATGCTCCATGCTTGTTTAGTATCTACTTTGCTTTACTTGTCCACACTTTGAGGTGCTTTTTACACGTTTTCTGGTACTAACCTATTAACAAGTTGCCACAATGCCAGTTGCCTGTTTTCTGCTGTTTTTGGTTTCAGAAAAGTTAGTAAAGAAATATTCTCGGAATTGGACGGGACAAAGGACAAAAAGTCAATTACTTTACGTGGGGAACAAGAAGTCCAGAGGAGAGCCCGAGGGGCCGTCCCGAGGGGCCAGACCCACCCTAGGCGCGGGTGGGCCCCATCCCGCGCCTGGCTAGGGTTTGGTCACCCTGGCGGCCGCCTCGATCTCCCCCTTTGCCTATAAGAATCCCCTGATGCAGAAACCCTGAGTACCTGATCAAATCTCCACGAAACCGTTTGTAGCCGCCGCCACCATCGTCCCTAGATCGGGGGGATCTGAAGTTCTTCTCGGCACCCTGCCGGAGGGGAGATCATCTTGGAGGCCTTCTCTCCGGTATGATGCGTGAGTAGTTCCACCTTGGACTATGGGTCCATGTAGTAGCTAGATGGTTGTATCTCCTCCTTTGTACTTTCATGTATAGATCTTGTGAGCTCCATTCATGATCAAGATCTAATCTATTTGTAATCATGCATGTTGTGTTTGCGGGGATCCGATGGATATTGAGATTATTATGTTGGTTTGATTAATGGTTTTGTACTTATGATTCTATCATGTCTGTGTTGTTTGTGATCTTTCATGCTCTCCGTTGCTAGTGGTTATCTTGGCCAAGTAGTTGCTAGTGACTCCAAGAGGGGGTATTTATGCTTGATAGTGGGTTCATGCCTCTAGTTTCCAAGGGAAGTGACATAAATCTCTTCGGTTGTAGATGTGCTGTTGCTACTAGGGAGAAAACAACGGTCTCTTGTTCATGGAACATGTGGACTGTTTACCTTACACACTTTGCTTAAAGCAGTTGTCTGTTGCCTGCAACTTAATACTGGAGGGAGTTAGGATGATAACCTGAAGGTGGACTTCTAGTCATAGATGTAGTTGGATGGCGGTCTATGTATATTGTTGTATTGCCCAATCAACCTCATAGGATCTTTCTGACTAGTAATTGCATTCTTATGCCTTGCTCAGTTCCTGTCAATTGCCCCGCTGTAATTTGTTTACCTTCATGCCATGTTGTTTATTTAAGGAGAGCACCTCTAGTGAACTATGGAACTCGGTCCAATCTTTACCATTGATACATCTTCCACTGTTACTTGTTTACTTGCTGCAAACCATTACCTTCCACACCATACGTTTAATCCTTTGTTACAGCAAACCGGTGAGCTTGACAACCTCACTGATTCGTTGGGGCAAAGTCTTGAGTTTGTGTTGTGTAGGTCTCCGCGTTGGTAGCAACACCTGTGTGACGTTTCCTTCCTCCTACTGGTTCGATAACCTCGGTTTCTTACTGAGGGAAACTTGCTGCTGTGTTGCTTCATACCTTGCTCTTGGGGTTTCCAACGAAGCGTCCCACGACAAGTACTGGGCGCCATCATCAACTACCATATAACAAAATTATATGTAGTGGTTGCTATATATTAATCCATCCAGACTAAATATCGCTATGAAAGATTAAATCTTGTCATAGTCAACTCCTTGAACCTTATCGTGAACTCATTCCCGACATGTCGACAATTTCATAGATGTGAAACATCCATGTCTATTTCTTTATAGATCCAAATACGACTATAAGGTCTTACATGTTTCCAGAGGGTCTTCCAAGTTCAAAGCTTGATTTATCGTGTATGGAACTATCACGGATTTTATGGCTTCAAGCCATTTGACGGAGTTAGGGCCCATCATTGCTTCTTTGCATATAGTTGGTTCATCATTGCCAAACAACAATGATTTACTCTCAAATCCTAGTATTTGATTGTTTACACGACCTACTTGGTTCAATAGGAACTTAGACCTCCATGACCACAACCTTTGAGGTACGTGAGCCATGAGCATTGTTGCTGCCTCCGGGACACTTTCCGGCGCTTCCCAACTAAGCACATATTAGCTAAGGTTCAATAACCTTATCAAAGTTCTATTGTCCTCCCACTTAACTTTTCACAAAAAAATCCTTCTAAAGAAACTTGACATTCTAAGCGACAAACACTTTTGTCTTTGGTGTTATGGAGGAATACCCAACGGTTATTCGAAATAACCTACAAAGACATGCTCATCCAGCTTTGGTTGTAAACATTTTACTTATGCCTAGAGTAGAAATGTTTAAGAAAGGACAACCTGGGTTTTATCCCAAACCATAACTTATATGGTGTAATTTCAATGGATCACGATGGAGATCTTTTTAGTGTAAAAGCGGTAGTCACTAAAGCTTTTAATCTTTAAAATATAATGGCAGTTTTATGAATGACACCTTTGATTTCACCATGTCAAACAAGGTTTAATTACATATCTCAAACACTTCATACTCATATGGTTTTCTAGGAATGCAAATCGATGGAACGATTCCTCAAATCTTAGGTGTTATACTAAACTTGTAACTCAAATATCTTCCTTTATGATCAAATCATATATTCTTTATTTTCTTGTTACTATGATTTTTCACTTCATCTTGAAAGTCTTTGAACACTTTTCAAATATTTCACACTTCTCCCTCATTAAGTAAATATACACATATATTCACTCAAATTTCTAGAGAAATCATATGAAGTTGAAATCCCTCACTCACGACTACACATAATGGACTACATACATCAATATGTATAAATTCCAATAAGTTAGTCATACGTTTCCTTTTGGCCTATGAACGGAGTTTCAGTTATCTCTAGGAAATTCTCACAAGCGTCATTTGATCAAAATCAAAAGACTCCAAAATTCCATCAACATGGAGTTTCTTTATGTTTTCTTTCCAATATAATTTAAACGGCGATATCACTTCTTAAGTGATCTTTCAATCATTTGTCTTTCGACATTTTTAGCATTAGTTTATGGACGTGATTTATCCAACCAGATTTTTAAATCATCCATCTTTTATGGATTATGGAAATTATTTGAACAACCCTTTTGTTCTCATAATACCTGATCGAAATATAAATTATTGAAACAAATCCTGAAGGTAAGTTTTGATGTTAACGAGCAACACAACAACACTTTCTTTGTTTTCGATGAACATCATCACCTATTCTCTTGCTAGTACTTAGCCCATTGCAGTTTGTGAATTGTGTTATTTTGTATGATATTTCACATCAACAAATTTGGTATCTAATACCCAAGAACCACATTATTTAACAAGCAAAGAATACAACCATAACATATATATCATCTATAGATATATGTTGAACAATTCTAGTCTTTTCTGCCAAATATTTTTGAGATTCTCTTTCAACCTTTCCTTTTCTTTCTAAAAGAATCTATCAACATCAACAGTGGCGCCATTGCGGTGACCCAGCATACCACTGCATGATGTAGTACACTATAGTCGTTGACATAACACCAATGAAACACCGTTCACTAGTATTACATCCCTTAGAGTAGTACAATAGAAACACAGCAGGTCCAAGACATGACTATAGGTTACAACTCAACTCTTTACACAAGATCCAGATAACACTCTAGATTAAAGAGAGAAAAAGAAACTTCTTACAAAGAAGAATCAGAAATAAATAACTCCAAAACTATCATACTATTAAGACTAGTATCTTAACTAACGGTTTGGCATTGCTACTATTGCAATACACTACAGAAGTAGGTTCTATGGCTAGAGATTCTATTCTTATTTAATCCACAACTTCGTCTTCACTTGAGTGGATATATAGGTTGACTTCCTTGACTTCATTGAAGAGCTTTAGCTTTTGATGATGATTCCTGGAGCATAACCTGATGTAGTCACCGTCTGTACTGGCTTTAGAACCTAGCAATGGTTAAGAAGATACTTTGAGTACGAGCGTACTCAGCAAGTCCACTAGAAAAGGAGTGTTTGATGCACTATAACTACAGCCACAGACCATAGGTCGTAGGCAATGCAAGTTTTCATAAACATTTCTTCAAAGGTTGCTATTATTCTAAAAAGCTATGTCCGTCAGCCTTCACGGGTTTACCAGAACCTTCATGGGGTTCCTTTCCCGCCGCGTTCGCAGCTCCTTCTCGGAACAGGGAGTAACAAGTTACAGTTCTTACACTCTGCAGAGGTGCGTCACTTTCCCCATGAGAGACCTTAGGTTTTGTTGCACGGCCGGGAGTAAGTCCCCGTTCAAACTTCCTTGGTTTGAGGCCCAACCTAATATCCAAGCCAATCACTGCCTTCTCCATGACCCCGCATGTCTCCTTGGTGTACACCATGCCCACCTTTTGAATTACGGCAATGGTTTGTACAGGCCATTCAGATGCCGGAACTATCGTGGGACGTTGAGGGCTCCCACCCATATGCTGCATATCCTCTACGAATTACCATATAATATGCACGCTACGAGTGATAACATCCACGACCCGCACATCCAGCTCCATGCGAGAGGGAAAAGATACAGCTGACTTCTTCGTCCCATTCCAAATCTCATGGTCAACGCGTAATATACGGCGCAAGAATCACTGGCGACATTGGTTGTTAAGTCCTAGGTAATATGTTCCTTTACCACCAGAACTCTTATAGTAGGTTATTACCTCATGGTAAATAACCTATAATCACATTATTATGAAAATAGTGTTTTCTGACCTTTTTCAAATGCAGGTGATGACAACACTGGATTTGTAAAATACTTTATAGAAAATAATCAAAGATCATGAGCAAGTGTGAACTTGCCTTTTGTGATTGCAAGATTAGGTATTCACGGTATTCGAGACGACATAAGATTCAATAGTTGAAATCTGCATCATTGGTCCGGTAAGGACTAACATTTAAAGAAGCAATATGCTGTTGTGCATAAGTAATGCTCTGCATTTTGTAAAAACCCCAAAGTGAATTCCGAATATTATAAGTGAAATGAACTTAGGTGATTCCTTTAAGAGTTGGTTTATCTTCAAATTTTTACTTCACATGAAGTGCATCTATAGGAATTTTAGGTTTTGATATACAAGATATAAAAGTAGGGTGCACTTGTAATTTAAGATTTAGATTAGTTGCTATTTGGTGATTAGGATGGAAGTCTATGTATTGGATTATTAAGGTTTGAAAGAACTATTCTAGAGTTGTTGCTTGAAGTGGAAAAAAGAATAACATTTGAAGAAAATCTTACTCAACTAAGCAGAAGCATTTAAGCTTTTAAGTTAACCTTATGAGGTGTTCTTTCTAGTTATAGTCTGTAAGTAAGAAAGAATTACTTTATTTGAATAATGACAGCATTAGTATTTGAGACTTATCTATCTTGGTTTTTAACTTCGTTGGTTTGGTATTAAGATACTTTATAACATACCAAAGTTAACTATAAAACATATAATAAAGTATTTAGTATTATATTTAAAGTTTGGTAAACTAAAGTTAACTATAAAAAACATAAGTGGTGTATTAGACCTGTTGTTTATAAGCTTTGAGACTAAAGTTAACTTTAAAAGGGTAAGTAAACTTAAGATGTAATATTTTTTAATTATTCCTAAGTTTTAGATTTATGATAGGTATAACTAAAGTGTGTAATTATTCACTTTATATTTTAGTGAATTCTTATAAAGTTATCTTGAAGGTTGTGGTTTTAAAGCTTTATTTAAATTTTCAAAATATATTATAAAGTTAATAATTTACACTTAAGTTTTATTATAAACCTTAGTTCTGATTTGGAATTTTAGTAATTTGATTTTTAGGGTATTAATATTTCTAAAGAAATATAATTATTTCTTAATTAATAATTATTCTTAAAGAATTTACAAAATAGGTATTAGGTAATGATTTATTATTTAAAATATTAAAGGCTTTTCTAATAATATATTTAATATTTTTATAGTGTAATATATTTATTTAAGACCTTAATAATGAATTTTATTTATTTTTAAGAATTATATTTATTTTTATAAAATTCATCAAAGAACTAAGTGTCTTTAAATATTTGCTTTATGTTTTATTTGTAAAACTATAAGTTAGTATTTTTATAAGATAGTAGAGTTATTGTGATACACAATAATGATTTTTTATTTATTTTTAATGTTTTTGTTTAATTTTATAAAATTTCATTTAGGATGTAATAGTGTTAATAATTATTTTACTTTATATTTATTTTAAATAACTAAAATTATATTTTTATTAGGTAGATTTTATTTTTGTGGTCATTTTGATATATCATATGTATTTTTGGATTTTTCTATATTTTTCTAGAGTATAAATTATGTTCACGGGTCGTTTGGTCATTTTAGTGATTTGATAAATGTCTTTATTTTCTTATTTTTCCTTTGGAATTGGACCAGGCCCACCAATGAGCCCATCTGGACCCAACTTGGCCCAACTGGGCTCGGGTCAAACCCCACCCCGGCCTGGTCTCCCTCATCCAATCTCTCTTACACCTCACCCTCTCACTTTCTCCTTCTGGCTGCTGGCGATGCCGACGCCGTCGCCTGCCCGATTCCGGTGGGGCAGACTGTTACAGTTGTTGTCGTTGGTCGTCAGGGTTTTGCCTTCTCGAGCCTGACCTGGCCCTCCATCTCGATTTGTTTCTCGTGCCTTAACCATCTCGCCCCTTCCATTTCTTTGGTGCTAGGGTTTCCGGCGATGTGCCTCCACCGCTCACTGGTTCCCTTCGATGCTTGCTGGTTCGGTGTGGTTGTCGTCCTAGGGCAGGCGTAGGATGTTGTGCCCCTAGTGTGGTGCTCCCTGTGCCGCCCGGGTGACGTGACACGTCCGTGAGGAATGTGTGGTTGCAAGTACCGCCGCTGCCACGCCGATGCCGCCCTTTTGAGGTCAGCATCGACTCCCTGGTACACCTTATTCTACCTCTCTTTCTTCTTTCCCCTTTTGCCAAACATTCTTACTAGTGACACATTATGTGTACCCTAAGTAAGATGCTATCCTTTGTTGTTATCACTCAGAACTTGCTAAGATTTGTTCAATCATGATTGATCATATTTAAATTCAATTCACTAGTTATACTTATTGCTCTAATGGGCTATATTGAAACTTGGTTTGTGGCTTAACTGGGCTTTGCCTGATGGTACTGTTATTTGATTATGTATGTTGTAAGTGAGGTGCATATAGATTCAGTTTTGTTCTGAATTTCTTGGGATAATGGCTTCCTATGATGCTACTCATTTATTGGTAATGGAAGATTGCAAAAAGGTTATTTATACTGGAGATATTTGCTAAAGTAATTTAGGTTGTCATGATGTAATATTGTCATTAAAAGATACTGTCCATTTGACAGTTCATTGATACTGGATGATCCTTAAATTGATGGTTAGGCCAATTCCTATATGAGATATAGTTGATTCCCTGAATCTGATTCATTGATGATCTTGGTTTCCCCTTGAATATAGTTGCATCATTTCTTTAAATGATTCCTAGCAAAAATAGCTAGGAAAGTGATTTAGATTATTGTTTAGGTTGCTTGCAGATGGGTGTGAATAAGTTGGTGTGGATCAGATCATGTGTAGGCATGATATTGGTTTTAAACAAGAATTAGAATATGCAGAGTAGATCTTCTTTGACTACTTAATGTCTTGCTAATCTGGACAATGATTCCTAGATATTTAATAAGGAAGATGATAAGATGGTTGGGTTAGTAAGTGTAACTGAGTGGCTAATATAGGTATACTGCCTATATGACAACAACCATTTCAACTGATTCCTGATTCTTTTTAGGAAAATGATTTGTGGATTTAAGAAAATGGACTTGAGCTTATGCTCAAGACATTCTGAATCTGCTAGGTGCAGAGGTGCTACCCTTTGGGAATGTGCCCTATAGCCTAGCAGCAGGGGTATGTTTTATCTAGTAAAAACTAGATAATAAGCTAGTGATGCTAGTCTGAAGCTGAATAGTGCAAGGATGTTATTTACCTATGAAAGCTTTTGTTGGTGCTTGGATGAATTGCTTAGCATGAGATGGGAATGTTTTATGATGAATTCAGCTAGGGATGCTTTGATTGCTTGTGGCAGATGATTTGGACAACTTGATTAGCTATATAGCCTCTAATGGGTAATTTGTTGTTGTGGTGCCTCACAGAAGTGTGCACAACAGTGAATTATCATTTTATGTCTGGCTGTGTAGTTCTCTCATTTTGTTCTAGTGATATTCATCTATCTGGATTATTTGAAATATAAAAATAAATATGATGCCAAGACCCCTCCTGCCAATGATGCAAAGGCTGAGGCCAAACTCCTAGAATAAGAATGGATATTATGCTAGCATGTGCATAACCCTAGGATGTAACTTGTATACCATTTGTATATAGTTCTGAGGGTTTTCCCTTCCACCAAACTATTGTGCAAGCCCATCTACTACCTAGAGCAGGCAATGTTAAGGAAATCGGTAATCGTTAGCTGCTCGGTTGGCTTGGGAGTAGCGATTAATCGGAATTCGGACGATTAACTGATTTAATCGGTCGGCTATTAATCGGTGCATCCTACAAAAATTAGCACCTAAAACACGTATGAATCCTCAGCCTTAAGCTCCTGGATGAGATCCTCAAGGCGCTCGAGCTCTTGTATCAAGCTCCTGGAGGCACGGATTGAGCGGGAGCTTCGCAAAACCTACTTCATTGGGGCGGGCTAGCGGATGGATGGGCGATATGTGTTGATAATTTTGCAACTTTTTTGACCAGGTGTAGTGGTTAATCGAGAACATACCTAATAATCGGAGTGTCAGACCTATTAATTGGGCTAAATGATTAACACAAAGGATTAGTGGTAATCGACACAGTCAGGTCCCTATTAATCGTTGATTTGGCCTATTTTTTGAACAACGAGAGCAGGTATGATGTGGATCTGATGTCTACCTGTTTGCAGAGTAGACAAGTATGCCTGTGTGGTGATGTAGGTTTGTGGTTGATCTTGTGCTAAACTTGCTTGCTCTTATGATTCTAGTTGCTCTTGTAAGCACCTGGCCTACTCCTCCTATTTGTGGTGTTGTCCTATTCCTCCTAGGTGTTGGCTTGGCCTTGATTTCCTCCTTGTACTAGCTCCTGGATGGCTCCAGAGAGCAACCAGAGTTAAGGGTGTGATGGAATCTGGCTAGTGGTTTGGTTGGTGGTGTATTGATAGACAAATAAGAACAGGGTTGTTCTTATTTGGTGGCAAGTTGGTTTCCTGTGGTTTATGTGTTCTTGGGCTAATGAGAATTTGCTGGTCTGGTTGCATATATTTGTGTGTGGAGATGGAATGGTAGCTGGTTGCTACGGCTGTGCACTCTTATCTTATTTACCCTTGTGGCTGTCTTGTGTTGACATCACACAAACATGCAATGACTAAGCTGCTGTTGAGTAAGCTGTCTGCTTGACTGTTGTGAGTTGAGGATCAGATCAAGTACACTAGATCTTTTGCTGGAATTACTGCCTTTCCTTTTACCTGTTACTAGTTTGGTGAAACTTGCCCCATGCCTGTGATGCATAGACTGAGGCCATTACTAGATAAGAACAAATACTACTCATTTGGTGAAACTTGCCCCTTTTTTTATAAGATTAGCTCAGTGATGTGCTGAACAGTGCATTACACTGTCAAACTGAGAGCACTACTTTAACCAAGTCCCCATTCTGTTTCTTCCTTGTATTTTTGTTTTGTTTTGTTTTGCAGGGTGAAGAATAAGGAGAGTTGAAGAATAGAAGACATAGGACTAATTAGGAAAATAGTTTAGGTTTTCTTTTTTATTCTTTTACAACTTTATTTGATTCCTAAATATTGTAAATAATATTGTATTCTTTTATTAGTGTAATAAAGTTCATTTTTCTCTTTGTTAGTTGAAACTTGTAAGGTTTTGTATCTTATTTATTAAAGTTTACTTATTTCCTTTTTTACAATTCTTTTGTAAAGACAATTCATATTTATTTTGTTGTAATAAAGAGCTCTTTTATTTATTTATTGTAAAAGATCGATGTAATATTTATTGTATTTCTTATAATAAATAATTCTTTTTTTATCATTTTCTTTTGTAATCACTTCAATTCAAGTTATATTTGAATTGCATGATCTCATATTTGAAGTCTTGAATGCAAATTATTTTCCACAAAATTATAAATTCAACAACGGTCATGTCCAAATTCCTAACCCCCATCTAAGATGAACTAAACCCCATTTCTCTAATGGCAAGAGAAACACTTATCTCTTTGTGTTTTAAATTTTAATTCTAATAATTGTGAATATTGAATCTTATTCATAAATAAGAATTCACCTCTTATCTTTTATTATAATTTAATTTCCAATTCTTATTCTATTTCAAATTCTTTTAATATTCAAATCTATCAAGTAAATATTCAGATTTGAATTATCTTCCCCTAAAATACAAAAGTACAATAGAGGTCATGTCGAATTCCATAGCACCTGTCCTGGTGTTTCCATCAGAACAAGAGAGATCCCGACCCCTCTATAGCTTCTTTCGTTTTGCGTGAAAATTCCCCGGATTTTCTGATGCATGAATGCAATGCACACACCTGTGTCCTCTATAATTCTAGGTGCTAATCCTAGGATGTTTCAGCCATATACATGACGCATAGTATAAAGTGTGTATAGTCAAATACTAATACCTTTGGACTTTGCACTTTGAAGTAGATCACCACCATCAAATGTTCGGCGTTCTTTCAAAATCCATTCTTTAGTAATCTTTTAGTGTAGCAAACATTTTACCTACATCTTCTATTCGTGTTTATCATGACAACTTTCATGATCTAGATACTATAGCTTATAAAAGTGAATCGCGAGTATAATGTTGCTTTCCAAAACCTTTTGAAGGATTAGGACAACTAGCGCAAATTCTCATCAAATATGAGAACATAAATTTTGCCATATTATACTCTATCATGTTGCAACCAAAACATTGTATAGATATCGCAATATCTTCCACATATGATGGTTTCTGAAACAATTCTTTCAGCTCCCAGATAACCTTGATATTAAAACAATCTTTTGAATATCAAGAATCATGGAGGCAAACATGATACTTTAGATACTAACACTGGAATTGTTACTCTTGATTTAATACTAATTATTAAACTTCATGGAGTAAACGGAGTTTGCTGAAAGTTTGCAATATGACTTTTAAAGTTTAGATTGACACTCAAAAAACAATACGATACCAGTAAGTAAAGTAACTATCCAGAATTCTATAGTTCTAGTATCTCAATTAAAACTAAGCATAAGGTGGTGAACGGATGCCATTGACTACAACAATTATGCAAATTCATTTTGATTTAATTTATGATAAATTGTGTTAAACTTTTAATCATATTACTATTGAACTCCCACTCAAAACAACATCCATCGAGTCGTCTTGGTGATTACACAAACCAAATCCACCACACTAAGTCCGATCATCACGAGAGATGATGTAGTTTCAAAGGCAAACAATCAGCATGTTCATCATATCATCCATATGACTCATGCTTTACCTTTTGGTATTCCGTGTTCCGAGACCATGTCTGTACATGCTAGGCTCGTCAAAGTTAACCTTAGTATCCGCATGTGCAAATCTGGCTTGCACCCATTGTATGCACACATAGAATCTATGACACACGATCATCACGTGATACTTCGAAATGACGAGTCTTAGCAAAGGTGCCTACTAAGGACGAATACTTTATTACTTGATATTTAGTGAGAAGGATCATCTTATAATGCTACCATCGTGATCTAAGCAATACAAGATGCATACAAAGGAATAACATCACATGCAATTCATAGTATGCGATACGATATGGCCTTTCTTCCTGTGCCTTTGATCTCCATATCCAAAGCACGAACATGATCTCCATCATCACCGACGTGGAGTCAAGGTCAATGGCGCCGCTTCATGGTTGTGCTCCACCAGCAGCAACTATTTCAACTACTTTGATGAATAGACACACAGGTCTGTAACGAAATTTAAAGACAACCATAAGACTCATGTCGGTTGCCACCTTACAATAAGGATCATTGCATACATCATATATAATCACAATCACATCATGGCCATATCACATCACAACACATGCCCTGCAAAAACAAGTTAGACGCCTCTAATTTTCTTTGCATGTTTTACGTGGATGGGGCTTTTCAATAAGAATCGTTCTAACTTATGAACATGAACCACACCATTGATACAAGTGTTGTCAAGTGCCCATTGTAAATTGAATCTTCACTATGGTGGGAGAGACAGACACCCACAAAGCCACTTGTGCAATGCAAGTTGCACGTTGAGCGTGGAGCAAGTCTCATGTATAATGACATGTAAGGTTCGCCCAGGCCGCTTCATCCCACCACCCCACAAGATGCAAAGTACACAAAAATAAATCGACAACAAAAGCATCAACACCCACAAAAACTTTGTGTTCTACTCATGTAACAAATCAATGCATAGACATGGCTCTAATACCACTGTAGGGGTTCGTAGCATGGAAAACAAAAAAATCCGATCGCATGAACACACAAAAGCCAAGATCTAATCTACGAGATCGGTGCAACGAGTTTATAGAGTACTAACCCTCGTAGATCCAAATTTTTTAACAAGATCGGATTCTCGTGGTTGATGTAGTCGTTCACTTGGCGATATCAAGATTGCGAAGACGATCTTTCTGGCGCCATGTTCCGACAGCGCTTCCGGGGTCGGTCGCACATTCGGTACTCGATGAAGACCTTCCTCTCCCTTGTTCTAGAAGGAAGTGGATGTTGTAGATCTCCTCGCGATTCTAGCAGCACGACAGTGTGGTGGTGGAGGTGGAGGAGTAGATCCTACAGGGCTTCGCCTAAGCCAGAGCAGGTATGGTGGAGGAGAGAGGGCCTCGGCGGCTAGGGTTTAGACACCTAGGGGAGGAGGCACCAGCGTCTAGGGTATAGGAGGCGGCAGTTTAGAGGGCTAGGGTGCCGGCGTCTTGGGAGCAAGGGGTGGTGGCCTAGGGTTTTGGGGTGAGGGCCAAGGGGGCGCCCCACCCCTCCTTTTATGGGTGGGAGAGGTGGCAAGGGGGAGGCCGAGTCCTCCCCCAACTCCCTTGTGGCCGGAGGCTTGGGGAGGGAGAGGGAAACCTCTCCCATGTAGGGTTTTCCTTCCCTCCCTCCACTAGGACTTCGAATTTCCAAATTGGGATTTGACTTTTCAAATTAGAGTTTGACTATTCAAACTAGAGTTTGATTCCTACTTCCTAGTCTTGGCCGACTTGACCTAGGGCACCATGCCGCATGGCCCACTAGGGCATGGCGCATCCATGTGCCCCCCTCCGGGGTGATGGACCTTCCAGAACCTTCTAGAAGATTTCGGTCAAAACACCAAAAACATTTATGAACCCCGGAATTAGACTTTCCTTATATGAATATTATTCTCCGGACCATTCCGGATATCCTCGTGATGTCCTGGATCCAATCCGAGACTCCGAACAACATTCCGTCTCCAACTCATATTCCATATCTACTAAACAACATCGAATCCTTAAGTGTGTCTCCCTACGGTTCGTGAACTATGCATACATGATCGAGACACCTCTCCGATCAATAACCATTAGAGGAATCTAGAAATTCATTATGGTTCCCACACATTTCTATGATTACATTGTGATTGAATGAACCATTTACATACGATACCGATTCCCTTTGTCGCGCGATACTTTACTTATCCAAGGTTTGATCGTCGGTATCTTTATACCTAGTTCAACCTCGTTACCAATAAGTATTCTTTACTCGTTCCGTGATATGACATCCCTTGTAACCTAGTCACATGCTTGCAAGCCAATTGGATGACATTCCACCGAGAGGGCCCAGAGTATATCTATCTGTTATATGGATGGACAAATCCCACTCTTGATCCATGTGCCTCAACACATACTTTCAGAATACCTAATGCCACCTTTATAACCACCCAGTTATGGAAGTGGTGTTTGATGTCATCAAAGCATTCATCCGGTGATGGTGATTAACATGATCTCATGGTCGAAGGATTAGGTTACTATGTATTTGAAAGCTTGTAGCAAACAAACTCTAAATTACTTGATCTGACACTACGCTTAATATAGGAGTGTGTCCATCATATCATTCTCCTAATGACATGATCTTGTTATTAATCTCTACTACTATAATGCAGCAGTTTAAATTTAGATTTACCACCTGCCCGCCAAGACACTTATGGACTTGACTACAACCATTGATTTTGCTGAATGGATTCATGTCTACCATCCATCAGGCATAGACGAGATGAATCCGATGGCCAGCATGCTCTGGTTTCGCTCATGCACATGCACGCAGCTCACCAAAATCGAGGGCCTAATCGAACTTTCAAGAAAATGGCAGACTTGAAGCCTTCGTGAACATGCCCAGTCTGTTGGTTCTATACTCTCCAGGATCTTGTTAGATGCATATTTGTATATTGTATGTCCCCACTTGTTAGGGGGTTTTCCTGCATATTTCCACCTGTACATGTACTATATATTGTGGCCTTTGGTCCCAGAGGAATATAAGTTGTCTATTCCTAACATGGTATCACACCTAGGTTAGCCTTTTTTCGCAACTTCGTCGCTGTAGCCACCACCGTCCCTGCCGCCGACGGCTTGCCGTCGTTGTCGCCGCCGGTCGCTGCTGTCGCTTCTCCTTTGTCGTGGGATACAGCTCGTCGCCCTGGCCGGTCGCCTCCGCCGCTCCTCCTCCTCGAGGGATACTGCCGCCCGCCGCCCCGCCCCGCACTGCCTCTGATCTGCCGCCAGCCGTGCCCCGCCTTGGATCTGCCGCGCCCCGCCTCGGCTCTGCCGCCGGCCGCGCCTCGGATCCGCCGCCAGCCGTGCCTCGTCGGTCTTCCCCCGCCGCCGGTCTTCCTCAGCCGCCTCCAGTCGCCGTGCCTCCCGCTGGCCTCCTGGTTCTCTATCGGGATCGAGTGATCCATCCGGCTGCAGTTCCGATCGGATCTGAGATCTGAAAAAAAAGTGAGAGAGAGATGTCTTCTGCATCGGGCTATGTTTTGATTCCTCGCTGCCCGGTGATATTGAATGATGCGAATTATCCTAATTTCGCAGCCTTTATGCACGTTCACATGCGCGGTCTCCGTCTTTGGGGTGTGCTCTCCGGCGAGGTCTCCTGTCCGCCGTGCCCCCTGCTCCTGTGGCTCCTATTCCACTGACGCCGATTGTCCTCGATGCTGATGTTTCTCAGGAGGCCAAGGATGCTGCTCAGAGTGCCGATGATAGTGGTGTTGCTGCTTATGGGTTGAAGTTCAAACAGTACTCTGCTGATTTCGAGACCTATCGCCACGATCTAACCGCCTACACTTAGTGGGTCGATGAGGATGCTCGTGCTGCTGCTGTTCTCACCTCCAGTGTTCTGCCCCAGTTTGCTGCTGAGTTCATGAGTCTCCCTACTGTTGCCGCTTAGTGGGCACATCTTTGTTAGCGCTATCAGCCGTCTGGGAATGCTCTTTACCTATCCGTGGTTCGTCAGGAGCATGCTCTTCAGCAGGGTGATTCCACTATTGATGAGTTCTGTACTCAGAGTGCTGCTATCTGGCGTCAGCTTGGTTCTCTCCATAGTGCTGTTTGTGGCCCATGCCCGTGCTGCTAGATTGTGCGCTCGGATTTGGAGTTCTACCGCATCTATGAGTTTCTGTCTCGGCTCTGCCAGGAGTTCGAGCCCCGCCGTGCTCAGTTGAATGCTCGTGGTCGTGTTCCACTCTCTGAGGTGTTGTCTCAGCTTCGGGCTGAGGAGACTCGTCTCCGTGGTGCTGGTCTTCTTGCGGTTTCGTCTGTGCTTGCTACTCGTGGTCTTCCTCTGCCGTCTGCTCCCTCGACTCAGCCGCGGTCCTCAGTGCCACCGTTGATACTACCCACTCCTACAGGTCAGGGTCAGCACCAGCAGTCTCAGGGTCAGAGTCAGCACCAGCAGGCTCGTGGTCACGGTCGCCATGGTTCTCTTCATCACTGCACTTACTGTAGCAGGGATGACCACACTTGGGACACCTGTTATACACGGGACCCCAGTTTACGTCAGCAGCACCAGGCTCGGGGGCAGTCGGCTCCTTTCGAATCTTCTGCAGTTCTCTCTCTGATCAGGACATTATCAAGAGTCTTCATGGTCTGCTTGCTGCTACAGGCTCTTCTTCGACGGGCACTGCACGACCACCACCCTCTACACAGTCAGGTAATTCCCCATGGTATATGGATTCTGGAGCTTCTTTTCATATGACCTCTGAGTCTTCTCTTCTGTCCGCTATTCGTTCTCTCCCTTCTCCTGTCCGTGTTCTCACAACCGATGGTACCTCTCTTCCTGTTTCTAGTCGGGGCACCCTTTCTACTTCTTATTTTTCTGTTCCTGATATTTCTCATGTTCCTCGTCTTAAGATGAATCTGTTCTCTGCTAGCCATCTTACTGACTCTGGTTGTCGCGTCATTCTTGATGCTGATTCCTGTGTTGTCCAGGATCGTCGCACACATGCCCTGGTTGGAGCTGGCCCACGTAGCCGTAACTCTTCAAGACTTTGGGAGTTAGACTGGCTTCGTGTTCCTTCCGCTACCACTTCATCTGCCAGTTCTTCTCCGGTCGTCGCCTCTGCTACCAGCTCTTTTCAGCAGTGGTATCATCGTCTTGGTCACCTTTGTGACTCTCAACTGTCGTCATTAGTTCATCGTGGTCTTCTTGGGTCTGTCTCAGGAGATAGGTCTTTACATTGTCAGGGCTTTAGGTTGGCTAAACAGATTCAGCTTCCCTATCCTACTAGCGCGTCTGTATCTCAGCGACCTTTTGATTTAGTTCATTCCGATGTTTGGGGTCCGGCTCCTTTCGCTTCGAAAGGGGGCCATCGCTACTATATTTTATTCATAGATGATTTTTCTCGGTACACTTGGTTGTATTTTATGCGCTATCGCAGTGAAGTGCTCTCCATATATTAGCTCTTTGCGGCCATGGTCCATACTCAATATTCTACACCCATTCGTGTGTTTCGTGCTGATTCTGCTGGTGAGTTTATCTCCCAGATGTTACAAGGTGTCCTTGCTGAGCAGGGTACCCTTGCTCAGTTCTCCTATCCTGGCGCACATGCCCAGAATGGCGTTGCTGAGCTTAAGCATCACCATCTTCTTGAGACCACTCGTTCCATGATGATTGCTTCTTCTCTTTCGCCGCATTTCTGGGCTGAGGCTGTCACTACGTCGGCTTACCTCATCAATATTCAGCCTTCTGCCGCTCTGCAGGGTGGTATCCCTCTTGAGCGCCTATCTGGTCATTCTCCCGACTACTCTATGCTTCGCTTGTTTGGTTGTGTTTGCTATGTTCTCCTTGCCCTCCGCAAACGCACCAAACTGACCGCTCAGTCTGTTGAGTGTGTCTTCCTTGGATACAGTGATGAGCATAAGGGCTATCACTATTGGGACCCTGTTGGTCGTCGGATGTGTATCTCTCGCGACGTTACTTTTGATGAGACGCGCCCTTTCTATCCTCATCCCACCGCTGGTACCTACCTGGTGGAAGATATCTCTTTTCTTCTTGTTACCGACACACCTCCTTCTACTCCTATTGTGTCTTCTTCAGGACCCCCTCCCCCTGATGACTCTTCTTCGATACCATCCTCCTCTGCTCCTTCTAGTTCCCCTAGTTCTACTTGTTCTCTAGATCCTTCCTCTGCTATCCCTTCTTCTTCATCGTCATCTCATGAGTCGTCTTCCTCTAATGAGCTTCCCTCTACTCGTCCTATTAATCAGCGTCATGCCCCCAACCGCTACTCTCCTAGTCAGTATGGTATTTCTGTTGTCTCTGAGCCGACTTCTTATTAGGATACTAAGCATCATCCTGAATGGCAGCTGGCCATGGCTAAGGAGCTTGCTGCGCTTGAGAGCACTGGCACTTGGGATCTTGTTTCTACCCCTCCCTGTGTTCGTCCTATCATGTGTAAGTGGGTCTATAAAATTAAGACCCGCTCTGATGGATCTCTTGAGCGCTATAAAGCGTGTCTTGTGGCTCGTGGTTTTCAGCAGGAGCACGGTCGTGACTATGATGAGACCTTTGCTCCTGTGGCTCATATGACCATTGTGCGTACTCTTCTTGCTATTGCTTCTGTTTGTCATTGGTCTGTGTCCCAGCTTGATATTCAGAATGGTGAGTTGAGTGAGAAGGTTTATATGTAGCCTCCTCCTGGGTATTCTGTTCCCGCGGGGATGGTTTGTCGTCTCCGACGTTCTCTTTATGGCCTCAAATAGGCCCCTCGTGCCTGGTTTGAGTACTTTGCCTCTGTAGTGACTGCTGCTAGTTTCTCCCCTAGTGCTCATGATCCAGCGCTGTTTGTTCACACTTCTCCTCGTGGATGCACTCTTCTTCTTCTCTATGTTGATGATATGATCATTACTGGTGATGATCCTGAGTATATAGCCTTTGTTAAGGCTCGTCTTCGTGATCAGTTTCTTATGACTGATCTTGGTCCTCTTCGATACTTTCTTGGGATTGAGGTTTCCTCCACTTATGATGGTTTTTCATCTCCCAAGAAAAGTATATTCAGGACCTTCTTGTTCGTGCTGCTCTTAGGGATGAGCGCACTGTTGAGACCCCTATGGAGCTTAATGTCAAGCTTCGTCCTACTAATGGTGATCCTCTTCCTGATCCGACGCGGTATCGCCATCTTGTTGGGAGTCTTGTTTATCTTGCTGTCAGTCGTCCTGGCATATCTTATCCTGTTCATATTCTGAGTCAGTTTGTTTCCGCTCCTACCACTGTTTACTATAGTCATCTCCTTCGTGTTCTTCATTATCTTCGTGGCACGATCACTCGTCGCCTTTTCTTTCCTTGTTCCAGCTCCCTCCAGCTCCAGTTCTATTCGGATGCTACATGGGCGAGTGATCCTATGGATCGCCGTTCACTTTCTGTTTACTGTGTGTTTCTTGGTGGTTCGCTTATTTCTTGGAAGACAAAGAAACAGACAACGGTTTCCCGTTTGAGTGTTGAGGCTGAGTTGCGTGCTATGACCTTGTTGACTGCTGAGGTGACTTGGTTACGGTGGTTGCTTGTGGATTTTGGGGTCTCTATTATCACATCCACTCTGGGTTCTTTATGACAGTACATGTACTATTAGTATTGCACGTGATCCGGTCAAGCATGAGCTTATCAAGCATATTGGTGTTGATGCTTTCTATACACGTGCTCAGGTGCAGGCTCAGGTTGTAGCGTTTCAGTATGTGCCTTCAGAGTTACAGCTGGCGGATTTCTTTACGAAGGCACAGACCATTGGGCAGCATACTTTCTTTCTCTCCAAACTCAGTGTTGTTGAGCCACTATGAGTTTGAGGAGGGATGTTAGGTGTATATTTTGTATATTGTATGTCCTCACTTGTTAGAGAGTTTTTCTGCATATTTTCAGCTGTACATGTACTATATATTATAGGCTTTGGCCCCAGATAAATACAAGTTGTCTATTCCTAATAGATCTTATGTGGGCAATTTGCAGAAGAATTGTACTGAATGGATACGGGAAAGATCGAGTAATAAAGGACCTCCGAGACTTGATACTCCGATGCAGTATACAGCAACATGTTTGAGTTCAGTACTGCCCATCCGGTTACCTTTTTTTGATGGGTTTGCGTATGGCCCTATTGTTATTGTTTCAAAGTGTTTTGTAGGTGAAAGAATAAGAGATTCTCGTCACGTACACATGAAATATATTGTGCTAAAAAAAATACATACGAAATATATATTGGCTCCGTCTAGAAATAACTGACTTGGGTTTGTCTAGATTTGAATATAACTGAATGCATTTTAGTGTATAGATACATTCAAATTTATTTCTGGACGGAGAGAGTATTTAAACTTTATGAATGAGGTGTTGATTATTTTCACCTCATATATGTGTTGAATTGACCACATACTTTAAAAAAAAATCTTAAGTTAACCCATTTAAACTGGTCGCTCCATAATTTACCCTACTATTTAATAGTTTTTTGTAGATAAAAGGACAAAGTCTCGACGTTAAATTAATAGCACCTTCATTGATGGCATGGATAGGAGATACTAAAATCCAACTTACACTAAAAAGCTGCACACCCACACAAGAAAAAGGCCTACCAAAGAGGCTATAATCGGAAACGAGCACATCATGCATGACCACTAAAGTAGACTATGAAGAAGAACAAAATCTCAACGAGCAATAGTCACTAGTGGAAAACACATGTCCTCGGTTCGATCTGCACAAAGCCAGCAGTCCTGGCCTGTCACGAACCGTGACTAGTGCTAGCACTAGTCCTGGGCCGTGAAGCCTCCAACGGCTAGAAATGGCCGTAGACACTAGTTCCGGGCCGTACCAGAGCTCTAATCCCGGTCCGTAATACAACCTGGTACTAATAACCTGGAGCGGGCCAGCTGCTCTTTTCGGGGACTATTAGTCCCAGGTCATATCATGGTCCGGGACTAGTTGTCCATCAGTATATATATAGCTTCGTGTCCACCTGCCCTAACCATATGGTGGACATTTTACTCAAAGAAGCAAGCCGAGTTCATGCCATATTTTTCTCAAGATGTGTCAAGATTTAGTTTGCAACCCCTAAAGCCAAAGTTTTAAAAGGTTGGAACTTCATTCTTTCATCTCTTATTGCTACTTTAACTCTATAATGCTCTAGAAGTATAGAGATATGGATCAATGCATGCATGCTCTAGAAGTAGAAGGATTTTGATATGTGTAACAAATTTTATTAGGCACATAGTTACTGAAAATTGAAATGTGTAATTTTAGAGTTTCAGAGCTTAGAATGGAATGAGGTTTTTACTGATAGAACAATAATAAAAAACTCCACATTTATCATGTTAATTGTTTTCTCCAATTCACAAATTGGTGCATGTAAATTTTTCAAAATTCAAAAATAATGCTCTAGAAGCTCTCATTATAACTTGTAATAATTTTATCATGTTGTGTAATGGTTTTTGAGATACTTTTACTATAATGCAGATGGTCCGGGAATGGATGTACGGTACTGATCGACACTCTCGGGAGTTCATTAATGGCGTGCATGAATTCATCCGTGTTGCTGATGCAAACATGTGCAATGGTTTTGTATTTTATCCATATAGTGGATGTAGGAATCAGAAGGATTACTCTGACTCAAAAACCCTTCACAGCCACCTGTTGAAGTCCGGCTTCATGCCCAGTTATAATTGTTAGACCAAGCATGGAGAGAGAGAGGGGGGTTATAATGGAAGACAATGAAGAAGAGGAGGAGGATGACAACTATCATGGTTTCCCTGAGTACGGAGATACTTCCATGGGGATGCTGAAGGGGAGGATAAATAAGAGACACATGATGAACCAGCTGATTATCTTGGTCGGACCGTTGGCGATGCACGAAGAGACTGTGAAAATGACAAGGAGAGGGAGAAGTTCAATCACATGTTAGAGGATCACAAAAAGTTGTTGTACCCAAATTGCAAAAATGGTCTGAAAAAGCTGGGCAGCACACTGGAATTGCTGCGATGGAAGGCAGAGTGTGCTATACCTGACTCCTCATGTGAAAAGTTGTTGAAAATGATGAAGAATATGCTTCCAAAAGATAACGTATTGCCCGCCAGTACGTACGAAGCAAAGAAGCTTCTCTGCCCTCTAGGTTTAGAGGTTCAGAAGATACATGCATTGACCTAATGACTGCGTCCTCTACCACGGTGAGTAGTACGAGAATTTGGATGCATGCCCAGTATGCACTTCACTTAGGTATAAGATCAGACGAGATGACCCTGGTGACGTTAAGGGCGATCCCCCTCGGAAGAGGGTTCCTGCCAAGGTGATGAGGTATGCTCCTATAATACCACGGTTGAAATTCTTATTCAGAAACAAAGAGCACGCCAAGTTGTTGCGATATCATAAAGAAGAACATAAGTCAGACGAGATGTTGAGACACCCCGCTGATGGGTCACAATGGATAAAAATAGATAGAAAGTACCCGGACTTTGTAGATGACGCAAGGAGTTTAAGGTTTGGTCTAAGTACAGATGGCATGAATCCTTTTTGGGAGCAGAGCTCCAGTCACAACACCTGGCCCGTGACTCTATGCATCTATAACCTTCCTCCTTGGTTGTACATGAAGCGGAAGGTCATTATGATGCAGTGTTGATCCAAGGTCCAAAGTAACTCGGAAACGATATTGATGTGTACCTAAGGCCATTAGTTGAAGAAATTTTACAGTTGTGGCATGAACCTGGCATACGCGTGTGGGATGAGCACATGCAGGAAGAATTTGACCTCCGAGCATTGCTTTTCGTAATAATCAATGATTGGCCTGCTCTTAGTAACCTTTCAGGATAGTTAAACAAGGGATACAATACATGCACACACTGTTTAGATGAGACTGGAAGTATATATTTAGAACATTGAAAGAAGAATGTGTACAATGAGCATCGTCGATTTCTTTTGGCCAAGCATCCCTTAAAAAAGAAAGGCAAGCATTTCAACGGCCTGGCATGTCACCAGACGAAGCCTAAGGAGCGTACTGGTGCTGATATATTTGATATGGTCAAAGATTTGGATCAAATAGTAACCTTTGGAAAGGGTCCTGGCGGAAAATCTGTTCCGAAGGACGCTGACGGACACACACCATGTGGAAGAAGAAATCTATATTTTAGGAGCTACCATATTGGAAATTCTTAGAGGTCCGCTCTACAATCGATGTGATGTATGTGACGAAGAATCTTTGCGTGAACCTACTAGGCTTCTTGGGCGTGTATGGGAAGACAAAAGATACACCAGAAGCACGAAAGGACCATCAACGTATGAAAGACCCATATGGCCTGCATCCAGAATGGTTTCAAGGTCATGCCAGCTATGCTCTTACCAAACAAGAGAAGGAAATATTTTTTGAATGCCTGAGCAGTATTAAGGTCCCGTCTGGCTTCTCGTCGAATATAAAGGGAATAATAAATATGGCAGAAAAAAGTTCCAAAACCTAAAGTCTCATGACTGCCACGTGATTAAGACACAAATGCTTCCGATTGCATTGAGGGGGCTTCTACCGGATAATGTTTGAGTACCCATTGTGATGCTATGTGCATTCTTCAATGCAATCTCTCAGAAGATAATCAATCCTGAAGATCTACCACGGTTACAGAATGATGTGGTCCAATGTCTTGTCAGTTTCAAGTTGGTGTTCCCACCATCCTTCTTCAATATTATGACGCACCTACTGGTTCACCTAGTCAAAGAGATTTCCATTCTCGGTCCTGTATTTCTACACAATATGCTTCCCTTTGAAAGGTTCATGGGAATCTTAAAGAAATATGTTCGTAACCGTGCTAGGCCAAAAGGAAGCATCTCCAAGGGCAATGAAACAGAGGAGGTCATTGAGTTTTGTGTTGACTTTGTTCCTGACCTTAGGCCGATTGGTCTTCCTCAATCGCGGTATGAGGGGAGACTGAGTGGAAAGGGTACTCTAGGAAGGAAATCAATAATATGTAGGGACGGACATTCTTACACTGAAGCACATTACACAGTTCTACACAATTCTATCTTGGCAGCCCCGTATATCGAGGAACACAAGAAACTTTTACGCTCCAACAACCCTGGAAAGCATGACTCTTGGATTAGAGATGAACATATGAAGAGTTTTGGCGGTTGGTTGCAACATCTCGTAAAAATAACACTCTTGGAGATCAGCTATACTTGTTTTCCAGGTCACCATCTTCGACTATATCGACTTTCCAAGGGTACGAGATAAATGGGTATACATTTTACATGATCGCCTAAGATAAAAAGAGCACCAACCAAAATAGTGGTGTCCGCTTTGATGCAACAGACAACAATGGGTCAAAGACCACATATTATGGTTACATAGAGGAGATATGGGAACTTGACTATGGACCTACTTTTAAGGTCCCCTTATTTCGATGCAAATGGGTCAAACTGACAGGAGGAGGGGTTGAGGTAGACAAGAAGTACAGAATGACATTGTTGGATCTCAACAATCTTGGGTACTTAGACGAACCATTCGTCCTAGCTAATGATGTGGCCCAGGTTTTCTATGTGAAGGACATGTCTACCAAACCTAGAAAAAGAAAAAATAAGCAAAAGAATACATCAGACGATGATCCAAAGCGCCACATAGTTCTTTTAGGAGAAAGAAACATCATGGGAGTGAAGGACAAGACAGACATGTTAGAAGTGTAGGGGTTCGTAGCATGGAAAACAAAAATTTTCTACCGCATACAAACAAACAAGCCAAGATCTATCTACTAGATTGTAGCAACGAGTCGATAGAATAACTCACCCTCAAAGATTCCAAAGCGTTTAACGAGAGCGGATTCTCCTGGTGATGTAGTCGCACTCTTGCCGATCTCAAGATCGTGTAGACGATCCTTTCGGCGCTGCGTTCCGGCAGCGCTCCCGCAGTCGGTCACACATTCGGTACTCGATGAAGACCTTCCTCTCCCTTGTTCCAGCAGGCAGTGGAGGTTGTAGCACTCTCCTCGCGATTCCGGCAGCACGACGGCGTGGTACCGGAAGTAGAGGGGAGATCTCGCAGGGCTTCCCCTTAAGCCGGAGCGAGTATGGTGGACTATGAGAGAGGCCTCTAGGGTTTAGAGGCACCAAGGAGAGAGGGATAGTCCGGCGGCTTGGGAAAGGGGAAGGCCCCAACTCGGCGGCTAGGAGGAAACCCTAGGGCGGCGGCGGCGACTTGGTGGCCGACGGCTAGGGTTAGGGTTTGGTGGGGCAAGGTGTGTGCTAGAGGGGCACCCTTGCCCCTCCTTATATAGGTGGGAGGGCGCCGGTTGGGAGGAGGGAGTCCTCCCCCAACTCGGCCTCCTTGGCCGGCGGTGGAGGGAGAGGAAATCCTCCCCAAGTAGGTTTCCTACTCTCCCTCCACCAAGCAAACTTGCCGTTTGACTTTTCAAATTGGCGTTTGACTTTTCAAACTAGGATTTGATTTATCCCTTTATTTTGCTCAGCGATGACACCTAGTACATGATGCAACCATTCCAACTTGTTATGACACATTCATGTACCCTTCCCCTCCGGAGTGCCGGACCTTCCGGACCCTTCTAGAACATTCCCGACGAAAACACCGGAATCATTCTCCAACTCCGAAATAGGACTTTCCTTATATGAATCTTATTCTTCGAACCATTCTGGATCTCCTCGTGATATCCCGGATCCCATCCGAGACTTCGAACAACATTCGGTCTCTTACTCATCATTCCATAACTACTCAACAACATCGAATCCTTAAGTGTGTCTCCCTACGGTTCGTGAATTATGCGGACATGATCGAGACACTTCTCTGAACAATAACCAATAGAGGAATCTAGAAATTCATATGGCTCCCACATATTTCTATGATTACTTTGCAATCGAATGAACCACTTACATACGATACCAATTTCCCTTTGTCTCATGATAGTTTACTTATCCGAGGTTTTGATCGTCGGTATCTCTGCATACCTAGTTCAACCTCGTTACTGATAAGTACTCTTTTCTTGTTCCCGTGATATGTGATCCCTTGTGAGCCAGTCACATGCTTGCAAGCCAATTGGATGACATTCCACCGAGAGGGCCCAAAGTATATCTATCCGTCATATGGATGGACAAATCCCACTCTTGATCCATGTGTCTCAACCCATACTTTCTGAACACTCAATGCCACCTTTATAACCACCCAGTTACGGTGTGGTGTTTGATGTCATCAAAGCATCCTTGCGATGATGGTGATAAGCATGATCTCATGGTCGAAGGAATTAGGTTACTATGTATCAAAAAGCATATAGCAATTGAACTATTAAAATGACTTGATCTTTATGCTACGCTTATCTATAGGAGTATGTCCATAATACCATTCTCCTAACGATATGATCTTGTTGTTAATAACATCTCAATGTTCACGATAGGGAAACCACAATCATTTATTAACCAACAAGCTAGTATTATAAAGATGCTTTACTAGGGACTCTAATTTAGTTTACAAATCACACAAGTATTAATGTTTCCTTGTTAATACTGTTATAGCATGAATGTAAACATTTATCATAAACACAAAGATATAATAATAACTACATGTATTATTGCCTCTAGGGCATATCTCCAACAAGAAGATTATGATAAGTTTCATGAAATTCCGCCCTTCGCAGTGAAGGATGATCCAAGCATCATGTTAATGAATAAAGATGCTCCATGGATACGGCGGAATCAAAAAGGGACACACACGAAGAAATGATGTGTAATAATGTAACATTATATGAATGAAGATGCTCCATGTGCCCATTTTATGTATGAAACACGGTTATGAATGAAGATGCTCCATGACTGCATATAGTGTTGTCTGCAAACCATCTTGAGTGTGTTAGTACCGTTTTGTGGCTGGACCGGGACTAAAGGGGGGGGGCTTTAGTCCCGATTCGTACTTACCATTAAGATCTGATCTCCAAACGCGCGTGGTCACATATTAGGGAGTGCCTATATGACCAGTTTCTTGAAGATGCCGGAGGACTGGTCTCCAGCGGCATCTCCCTAAAACTGGCCGAGGTGGTGTCCCTGCTGTCGCACACCATCTTGCGGCTTGTAACTTCTCTAACTAGATCAATAAGCTAGAGAGATAATTAATTTCACATATTAGGGAGTGCCTCTATGGCCACTTTGTTGGAGATGCCGGAGTACTGGGCTCTGGCGGCATCTCCCTCAAACTGGCCGTAGTGGTGTCCCTTCTCTCGCAAACCATCGATCTTGGACATGCCTCAAACTGGCTGGAGGACTGGACTCACAAGGATGCCTATTTATAGTGCAAGCAGGTCGGCATAGTGTCGACACTCACTACATAATGTCGACACTCACTCGTGTTTTGTCCCGGTTGGTGTCTCCAACCGGGCTAAAGGGTCCCGGTTGGCGACACCATCCGGGACAAGATACAAGCCACACGACATAACGTCAACACTCACCCCTATCATTAGTGCTGCCTGACCCAGTCTGCCGCAATCCCTTCAGTCGCGGTTGGTTTCTCCAACCAGGACTAAAGATGAACCCTCTATTTATAGGCATTTCTCTCTATTTATAGGCATTATCCTCTATTCATAGGCATTTCCCTCTATTTATAGACCTTTCCCTCTATTTATAGGCCTTTTCCTCTAATTATAGGCCGCCCGATCCAGCCTGCCCGCCCTTTGATCACCTGAGCGAACTCACAAGAATACAACAACATCTTCATATTTAGTCCCGGGACTAGGTAACACTCAAGACATTTATTAATATTAAAAACTGGGACAAACCGGCACTAGCTAACACTCAGGACTAAAGCCGCCCCCTTTAGTCATAATCATGCCTAGTCCTATAGTACACAGCTTTAGGGTCTTCTTCGTCATCATCATCATCATCGTCATCATCACCTGCCACTCCGGGGATCCTCAGCCCAGCCATGGCATATACCGGGGGCACCTGCCACACCAACCTCGGATTCATGGCGGGCAGGGGAGGGGTCTCTTGGAAGACGATGCCGCTACCACTGGGCGGGGGAGGGGCCTTCTTATGGCTCTGTGGCGGGTGGACTTGTGGGTACCGCAGGAGAGGATGGTCTCCCCCGGTGATGTAGCACATCATGCTGATGATAGTACAGTTCGCCCACCACAGATGGCGGCCGGCTTCGTTGTGGTTCACCGGTGGCGGGCCATCACCCTCGTACCTGGCGAGCTCCCTTTCCTGCCGGTTAGCAAAGAAGGCATTCCAGGTCTCATAGTTTTCGGGATCCCACTAGGGATCCATCCGCTGCTCCGACGTGAGCTCGTGGTAGAAGTGGTTCGTGATGGACACCTCGCGTGCTGAACCTTGAGGGACAGGAGGGACATGAAGCCCTCCAGCGCTCAGCATCCAGCCGGCGGGCAGCTGGTAGCCCGACGAACAAGGGTAGCTGGAGGCGCACAGCGCCTGGGTCTCCTCGAGGGCTAAAATGGCCCAGTAGGCGCTGTCCATTGTTGTGAGAGAAGAAGGTGTGGATGTGTGGATAGCCATGGCACGATCGCCCTAGATATAGAGGGAAAGAGCGGGAAAACTTGGCGGGAAGCGGTGGGAAATGGCGGGAAATATCTTTAGTCCCAGTTAGTGACTACAACCGGGACTAAAAGCTCTGGTAAAAAGGGAAAGGACGGGAAAACTTGGCGGGAAGCGGTGGGAAATGGCGGGAAATATCTTTAGTCCCCGTTATTGACTACAACCGGGACTAAATGGATATTTTATTAATATTCTTTATATTTTTATGATAATAATAGACATATTATTTGTTTTATGTGGATTTTTACAATAGGATTTATGATTTTCCAAAGTTTTATATTTGATTTTAATTAAAAAAAGAAAATTTACAAATGACATAATTTATAAATGATGCAAACAGATGTATGGATATTATATTAAGATTCTTTATATTTTTCTGATAATAATAGCATATTATTTGTTTTATTTGGATTTTTACAATAGAAGATATGATTTTCCAAAGTTTTATATTTGATATGAATTAAAAAAAGAAAATTTTACAAATTACATAATTTATAAATGATGCAAACATATGGATGGATATTATATTAAGATTTTTTATATTTTTCTGATAATAATAGACAAATTATTTGTTTTATTTGGATTTTTACAATAGGAGATATGATTTTCCAAAGTTTTATATTTGATTTGAATTAAAAAAAAAGAAAATTTACAAATTACATAATTTATAAATGAGGCAAACATATGTATGGATATTATATTAAGATTCTTTATATTTTTCTGATAATAATAGACATATTATTTGTTTTATTTGGATTTTTACATAGGAGATATGATTTTCCAAAGTTTTATATTTGATTTCAATTAAGAAAAAGAAAATTTACAAATGACATCATTTATAAATGATGCAAACAGATGTATGGATATTATATTAAGATTCTTTATATTTTTCTGATAATAATAGACATATTACTTGTTTTATTTGAATTTTTACAATAGGAGATATGATTTTCCAAAGTTTTATATTTGATTTGAATTAAATAAAAGATAATTTTAAAAAAAACACTAGTCGTGGGTCGTGGCTGGACCCGGGACTAGAGGGTGCCTGCGCGTGCAAAAATAAAGCGGGTGAAAAAAACCTCTAGTCCCCGGACGTGGCTTAACCCGCGACTAGAGGGTGGGTCTTTAGTCGCGGGTTAAGCCACAGACCAGGACTAGAGACCCTCTAGTTCCGGTCCGTAGCTTAATCCGCGACTAAAGGGCTGTCCCTTTATATACCGCGCGCCACCGCCCACGCCCAGCACTTGGCATTTCTCGACGAAGACGAAGACGAAGCAGGCGCCGATGCATCGAACACGAAGGGGAGGTGCTGCTGCCTGCCTATTCCACCGCGCTGCCGCCCTCGTCTCCGGCCACCCCGCCACCACCCCGCGCCGTGCCGCCGCCCCGCGCCGTATGTGCCGCCGCCCTGCAACGCCGCTGTCGTTCGTGCTACCGTCGGCGTTAGTCTAGAGACTAGTGTTGGTCTGTGAGGTTAGTCTAGAGATCCTATTGAGCTGCCAGAAGTGATAGCCGTCGGTCCGGAGTGACCGGGGGTGTTACAGCCGTCGTCAACTCACCCGCATGATGATGATCCTGCATTGGATCTTAGCCAGCGGAGAAGCAGCGTGGCTTCCGCGGAGGTCCAGGATGATGATCAAGCACTGCTGGATGATGCACCGGCTCCTCGCTACCCCGTGGATGATGTCAGAGAGATGGCACAATGTGATCTACATCAGCCAATGAACAACCTGTCCTTCAAGGTGGCGATCGGCACTGCTTTACCTTGTCTACCTGGAGCATTCCACCATTCACTTCCGATTCCACCTGGCTATGCTCGTGTCATGGTGGATGACATAGTGGAAGATTTTGCGGACCTAGAGATTGGCATCGCTACGCCTGAAGGCCTTACGAAACTAGATGTCAAGCGCAACATCATTCTATGGAAGAAGAAGTACATCAAGTTTCCAGGCTCGGCGCCAAGGCCACAGACTCCAAGGAATCCAAGTCCACCCAGCCTCGATTATCGTCAACCTCCAAGTCCATCCCAACCCGATTATCGTCAACCTCCAAGTCCACCCAGCCCCGATGTCGATCACCGCAGCAGGAGTACATCAACTCGATCTCCGCCTCCGCGCAATAATCGATCTCCGCCTCTGCCTCCGTGCAATACTACTACCTTGTCGAAGAAACGGAAGGTCGACGCTCCCCTATGCCCCACATCGAAGAAAGGTCAAACGGAGAAGATAGTCGACATCCCGCCGGCTCTTCCAAAGAGACCTTATGACAAGACCGATGAGGAAACTGCCGCGGATGTGGCTGCCCAAATTAAGGCACATTTTGCACCCAAAATGCCTAAGCCAAAGCCGGTATATGATGAAAAACCAAAAAGTGGGCTAAGTCCTTTCTTGAGCAACCATCCCAAATATCGATGAATCTGGAATCACACTATGACCGACAGATTATTAAGCAAGCAAAGAAAAAAAAGCACAAGTGCAAAAAGCGGAAAGCAAGTTGCCCAGCTCAGACAACAGAAGAATCAATCGGTCGCCCCGCTCAAAGTGATTTCAGACCTCGACAAGGCCATCAAAGCTGAAATGGATATGGACATGCAAATAATGGACCCAGAGCCCGTACTAATGCTGCACTAATGGGCATCACTGTATCGGAGGCCAAAGCACTTGCTACCGAAGAAAATATGTCTCTTGGTGAATATTTAGGCTATGAAGATACGCCAGTGGGTCAGATAGTACGGAAGTATGTCCAAGGGGAGCCTCTAGTCAGTAATGAGGAGCTCGCACGTCTATCCACACATATGCGAAATCTACACACATGGTACATGTTGCAAACATAAAAAAAATCATCAGAAAGATTGGTTTCCGATGGACGTGAGAAAGGAGCATCACTTCAAAGCATACTTGATACAGGTTCAAATGACCGAACTGTTTCAGTTGTACAACCAACGCGCCCTCAACAAATCTATCATTGGTTGGTACTATCTATTAGTGATTTATTTCTATAATTAAGTTTGTATCTCAGGTCATTTATTGCATTTAATATATTATCCTAACTATATATCCTTTTATATGATGTTATATTATGCAGAATGAAGATGCTTGAATGCAAAAGAGCTAGAAGATATGACGCTGGGTTCATTGACCCATATATCGTTAATGAGTATACGTTAAAGAATCACCCCAAGGACGTGGAGGAAGACTTGTGCAGGTTCTTAACCGAAAATAATTTTTGTTAAGGAAATACTATTTCCTTACAACTTCAAGTGAATGTTTCTATCTTGTACACAATTTATTTTTTTCTTACTCGATGAGCTATGCATGTATGCTTATGTAAACGTCCGCATATTCCACTAGATCTTGCTAAACATTCAAGTTGAAACGTCTCTAGTTGAAGTCCACGACTCATTAAGTTGGGACCAAGAGCAGTGGAGCGACATGAAAGCAATGCTCCATAAGTAATTTCAATCATTATCACATTATATCGGCCTCTTTCATTCATTTCCTGATATCAAGTAACTAATAACTCTTTTGTTCATTTTCTTTGCCGAGTAGGTGTTGGACACGGTTCAGACAGAAAATACCAGGTCCATTCAAAGAGGAGCTAACTTATAAAATGGTGAAGAGTTTACAGCAGCCACATGAAACTTATTTATGTGGACACTACGCCCGCGAGTACATCTGCGAGTTTACCAGTGAGCGGAAAGTTGACTCACATTATATTTATGATTTGCGGAAGAAACTAGAGCTAGACCAGCGCATACGAGCAATTCAAGAGGAGCTGGCGGGATTTATGATGAAGGAGGTCCTTGATGTACATGAAAAACATTATGCAGATGACGAGGAAATCTATATACCTTAGTGATCTCCATGTAGTTTATATGATATATATACTCAATGACCATGTAATTTTAAAAACATTTTTCCTTTTGATATGATTGATTATATGTATGCTTGCAAGGGATCGATTAATTATATAGATGCATCAACGTATACGGTGTATGTATTAGCGTAGAATACGTGTACCGAAATATATGTTTGAAATTATAGTGAAACACAAAATGAAAAGTGACAAAACAAAGGAAACACACAATCTCTACCGCGGCAGAGAAACACACGAATTCTCTGCCGCGGCAGGAAACCTTATAGTCCCGGGTGGTGTTACGGCCCGGGACTAGAGGGTTTCCACCCCCGCCTTGCTGAAACAGCCACGTGGCAGTTATCAGTCGTGGGCCATAGCGAGCCGGGACTAGAGAGGGGGAGGGGGCTCTAGTCCCGTTTTGGCAGTCCCGGGCCCAAAACCGAGACTAGAGCCCGTTATGGTCCGGGACTAAAAGCCTGTTTTCCACCAGTAAGTGTTGGTCTAGAGTTCCTCTAGAAGAACGATCCAAATGAACACTCCACACCGCCGAGACAAATCCAAGGTCGCAAGGAACACCACCAATATTCGACCACAACCTAAAACCACTGCTCATAGACCATCATGAAGCACCAAGGTAGAAACCAATCAGAAATGCCGAGAGTGCATACTACAAAGTAAGCTTTGCCTATGAGAGAAAAGTGAATACACAACTCGAAAGCACCCCACCTCTGCCACAAAACCATCGGGGAACCGCACACCGTGAACTCCAAGACGGTGTCGTCAGGAAGAGAATGACACGAAGTGTCGGCACCGCCCGATCCAAGGATCTTCAGTTTTCAAACGGAGCATCTAGAAAGGGTGAGAGACGACACACGACGCCTTCAAGAAGGGAACGCCGTCCAAGGAAGTCGCCGGCGTGTCCCAACAGGCAAGGGTTTCCCCTCGGCAAAGTTCCTGCTTTCTACCACCACAACACGTGGCTCACCGACACCACGCCGCCCTCACAAACTGTGGAAACCGACCAACAACAAATTCATTAGGCTCGCCCGCACACCAGCATGACTCCCACCACCCCAGGCCACCACCTCGACGTCCAAACAAAGCACGCCGATGGCCGAAGGGAAGGACAAGAATCAACATTGTTTGGTCCCCGGAGGACGGTAAAATGGCGAGAGAGGTCAACTCCATCAAGATCGACGACATGTAGCCCACATGACTGCCGAGTTATCAGATCTAGGGGGAGATGGGCTTGAGCGGGCTCGAGGCCCTAGCCGCAGCCCGAGCTTGAGGCCACCAGATCCGCGGCCGCATAGCCTATCCCCGATGGAGCGCACCTCGTCGATGATGTGTCCCCGCTTCACGCCAACCAGCGCCACATCATCCTGGCCGCTCTGATGTCGTTGCGCCTGTTCGCGTCCCTCGCCGCTGAAGACGCACCACGCGGCCACCTCCCTGGGCACGCGGTCACTCGAGCCCCCACACCGCCGTAGAACGGACGCGCCCCTCACCCACCACCACGCCCCTGCCAGCTGCTACGGCCCCTGTTGCCACCACCGCTCAAAGGAGATAAGAAGTCCTGCCGCCGTCGGCACCACCAGGAGCAAGGGTTTCGTCATGCTACTCGCGGGAGTGGGTAGGGGTGAAACGTTTCTGATCCCCACTATTCAATATTAAAAACAAAGGTGATATGTTATGTTATTTAATTTTGTCCTATATAGGTTTCTTGGTGAGAAATCACCTACAAATGCCATATACTGGAACTACTCCTCAAACTTTGAGGATGCAAGTCAGTTAGGTACAGTAGTAGTAGTGTAAAATGATGAAGGAAAGTCCGACACTATAGCATAGACTGTTTATCATTTGTTGTAGGCATTTAATATTGATAATTGTTGTAGCATAAATTTTCTAAACATATTTTTTACATGATAGTTTTAATTTCAAGTAATGAATGTATATTTATATCATATATCTACTATATAATTTAATTTGAATCTTTTTATGTGAAAAATCATATGTTTTTTAAAGAAGGCGATTTGCATATATATAGCTTTTTTAAGCTGCCTTCAGTAAGTTAGAGGAGCCGATTCCCAATATAATACATTAACCGTACTTCAATTTGTGCTGACCAGAGTTGGATATTTAATTGATTCGATCAATATCTAGGTTATTCGCTGGATACATTTTAACTCTTTTAAACATTTTTTTCTATCAAATGTTCGGACGTGCAAAACACGTATAATTTACTAGTAATATCTAATGTCCATGTTCAGAAAACCATGATCATTTATTAATTAACAAGCTAGTTTAACAGCTTTACTAGGGATTCTTTTATGTTTACAAAACACGTAAGTATTAATGTTTTCGGTTAGTACAATTATAATATGTTATGCAAACATTTATTATAAATATAAAGATATAATAATAACCATTTTATTATTTCCTCTTGGACATATCTCTAACATGTGCCACTTATACATGGCCCCTAACATATCAGTGGCGCATGCTTCCGCGGTGCGCCACTAACAGTGGACATATTCGTGGCACATGCACTAGTGGATAACGGGCCTCTAGTCCTGGTTCACACGGGCTCTAGTCCCGGATGTGCAGTCGGGACTGCGGAATCTGGACTAGAGGTCCTCCCTTTATTATCGGGTCTATTACGAACCGGGACTAAAGTCACTCCACATGGTCGCGGTGGATAACGGGGGTACAAGACCTTTAGTACATGAGCTCTGCCACGGCAGCTGCTCCCGTGACAGAGTTTTGGGAGGGATTTTCTGTCACGGCATAAGGATCGGTAGATGAGGGAGATGTTTTGCGTAATATATTACATGTTGATGCATATATAATATAACTTGTCTTACAAGGATACATATATACATATATACAATTTGGTTACATGGAGATCACAACCGGGAGTAGAGCCTGTCTATTACATGGAGATCATTAAATCACTCGAATCCTGTTGTATGGAATTTCCCCTTGGGTCTATGATATGGTCAACTAAAAATCCCGCCAATTCCTCTTTGAATTTCTACTAGGCGCTCCTTTATTTAGAGTTTCTTCCGCAATATTTTCAATTATATATAAAAGAAAGAGATCAATATAAATATTAATCGTCAAACAAATATTATGAATGACACTCAACACAATTGATGGTAATAAAATCAAATTGTGAATATAGTTTTCACGTACTTCTATCAATGTCGCTCCATCCCGCTCACCGGCCTACGATCGAATGAACTCGCGCATGAAGTATCCATACAAATTAGTCTCCGGTGGCTCCCTCTTGCACTTTACGAGAATATAATTCAATCAAATAATAATCAAACATGATATAATAGTATTGAAACTAGAATTAAAGAGATGCGCGGACCTAGCTCATACAACTTACCTCAACCGGATGAAAACTAAGCTTATCTTTAAAATCATCAGTCATACTCTTGGTGAATTATTTCCAAACCCTGCCTGCTAAAAAAAGAGTTATTAGTTACTTGATATCTTAGGAAATGAACGAAAGAGATCGATATAGTGTGACAATGACTAAAATTACCTCTGGAGAACATCTAATGTTTGCGTACTCCTCATCGTCTTTCTTTAGTGAGTCCTTGATTTCAACTCTTCTAGCATCAAATTTAATGATTAGCAGAATGTAATGGAAGCTACACACATTTATATACATCAGTAACTCATCAATTACACTTAACATCGAGTAAGGAAAAATGAATGTGTACAAGACAGTAACACTCTCACCTAAAGTTGTAAGGAAACAATATTCTCCTTTTGTAATGTTGCCTCTTTATGAACCTTAGCAAGTTATGCTCGGTCTCCTTGGAGTATTCCTGTAGCAATCATTCATGAACTTGGCGTGGGTCGATGAACCTAGTGTCAAAGTTTCCCTTTCGGTTATATTCTTCGCTCTTCATTCTACATAATAGTGTAATTGCAGGCAATGAACAAGCTGAGTTAGCGACTTTATCATAGAAATAAATAAATCACTTATAGATAATAGAAACTGACGAGACTCAATTCTAGGGCGTCTTGTTTGAATAACATATAGAATTCCTCAAAATAAATTTGTATCTTGTCTTTACCTACGAAATGCTCATTTGTAACTCTCACAAGCAGCATTATTAATCAATCTTCTTCCTTACAGGTAGAGACTTGCAAGTACCACTCATGCAGTCTTCGCATTTGTGTTGGTAGAAACTCGACCTCATCAGGTCTGACCAGCGACTTTCCATATTCATATTTCCATGCTATTTCCGTTTGATTGGGGACATGTCAGCCTAGTGCTTGATCAACACTAATAAAGTCATCTCTAGAAAAAACCACCACTTGATCAATACTACTACACCGATCAATACTGGGTAAGACCTTGAGCGGAGAGATCAATTGTTTTGCCTGTTCTCCGAGTTGGGCAACGTCTCTTTCCCCACTTGCACTACTACTTCTTGTCTTCTTCCTACCAACTCTCATCATACAACGTGTGTAGTCATTTGCCTTATTTATCTCATATTGTGATGGTTGCTCAATAAAACTCTTAGCCTACTTTTTGAATTTCAGATCAAATACCTGCTTTGGATCAGGATTTTTTGGTGCAAAAAAGCTTTCACTTCGGCATCGCTGATTGCTTTGGTTTTCTCATCAGTCATCTAGTAAGGTAACTTGGGAGGAGGCCGTAGGGTTTTCTTCGCCCTACTCCCTTTCTTATGAGTAGTAGTACTAGTCGATCGAGCGGCCGCTTTCGACTGATGCAGTGGCAGACTCGTGTTATGGTGGCCATCCCTCTCCTCATCATGTGGACTTGGAGGTGGTGAACTGCGACTTAGAGGAGATGGTGGTGGCCTGGGCGCCGAGCCTGGAAACACGATGTATTTCTTGCGCCATAGAATGATACCACCCCGACTTCTCCTAATGTCCTCTCATCTTGAGCTCCAGGGATGTCATCGGTAAACCCAGTCTTCCATGACACAGAAGGTTCAAAGCGTCGTGTTTGTCCTGGTTTTTCAAGATTCCCGAGGGCCTTTGTTAGCTCGATGTTCTCTCTGTCGGGTTTGAATTTTCCCTCTCGAACATCCTTGATTGTTTTAAAAAATTCTTCATGTGGTGTAGCAATTTTTTTATTTTCATCCATTATTAACTCCCTTGTTTGCATGTCGTACTTTGCCCCATGCGCAAATAACCAATTTCTTACCCTGATGGGCCAGTAGTGTGTAGCTGGAGTGATCCCTTCAGCATGCAAGGCTGCCTCGACTTGCTCCCACTTAGGCACGAAAGTCTTGTAGTCACCTGTCTCCATCTTATGGTGATATTTCTTTTTCG
This sequence comes from Avena sativa, assembly GCA_916181665.1. NCBI lineage: Eukaryota > Viridiplantae > Streptophyta > Magnoliopsida > Poales > Poaceae > Avena > Avena sativa. Next base: position 68,828,444 of record OV702297.1, read on the forward strand.
TAGCTTCCTTATTCTTTTCCGACCTTTTTTAGCTACTTCTGATTTCTTGTAGTCCAGAAAGATGTCCTAGTGATGCCTCTACTTCTCTAGTGCGCCAGTGAATTCTGGAATATTGTATTCCTGGAGATATTCATTGTATAATCTTTTCTTGTAGTTATTGAAATGTTCAGCTATCTTCTTAAGAGCAAAATGTTTGACTTTGGACCTCATGACATTTGTGAGCTTAGCAAACTCCAAGACCGGTAGGGTGAAATGTGAAATGATATTCTCCCAAAGCAGGTCTTTTTGTCTCTCATCGACAAAACTAATAGGGTTTCCATCTCCCTTTCCTAGCTTATTCCAATAGGGAATATTGATCGGGATGTTGTCCCTAACAATAAATCTGTACTGATGCAAAAATGTATTTGCATTAGTTATGGAAAGCAATGGTTTGCCATCTTGAGAGACAACCTCAATTGTGAGATGCGCATCGATGGCCATCCCTTTGGCCGGGCCTTGTTTAGTACTTTTACCAGATTGGGTCGATGTGGAGGTCTAAAATATGAAACATTTGTTAATATATATAGATAAATCAATTAATACATCTATGTAGTGATCACACGAGGCTTAATATACCTCACCAGACTTTTTTAAGCACAGTCCATCATTTTGCAAGCCGTCATCACAATTGAAACTCGTTTGCGCTTCGTCTATTAGTTCTATCTCCATTCCATCACCAGACTCATTAAGAAACTAAGAGCCATCTTCTGCTCCACCCTGATCGAGGAGCGCTCCACCCTGATCAAGGAGCGCTCAGCCCCGTATCATGTGGAATAGTTTCTCTTCAACTTCTCTGTTGTTGAAGTCCATAGAATAACTGTTATGAAATAATGTGCATACGAGTAATAAAATTAACAATGTACCATATCACAACAAAAAGGCACTAATAAAACAATGATACATCTCGAATAATCCAGTTAATGCAACGATACAGTGTACCATATCACAACAACAAAGTACTAATGAAACAATAATACATCTTGAATAATTCAGTAAATGCAACAATAATATCAGATAGTATCACTAATACATCTCGCTCAATCAAACTGAACGTCGACTCCTGGGTCCTTAGCCGCGGGCGGTGAACATCCAAAGAGAAGGAACCACCATAGGAGAATAGCTTGGGTGAGATCCCTAAATAAACTTTCAGGTATTGGATAACTTGACGTCCAACGCAACCATATAGCGATGGACGTGTTCGTCCTCCTCCCTGACACGATTATGTACCACCTCCTTGGGGGTTGGCTCCCTCTGCATCGATAGTGGACCACACGACCACCACCAAAGAAGCTCTGGGTCAACGACGAGACCCGTATTCGTCACCAAGTTACCAAGCTACGCATCCCGTAAGGTAGCACCTCCTAATGCCAGTCCGGCAGAGCCCAGTCTCGGACATGTCCGGTGGAGCCCAGTCCTCCGCCGTTGCGGCCGAGTCGACACTAAGGATACGGGATGGACATCCTAAAGTATGCATTTGATAGAAATAACAAATTTCTAAGTGGGCGATTACTCCAAATTGATGTCAACAAATCGAAATAAAATCAAATTTGTACTACATTATATACTATTTCTATTTCTATTTCTATCTTTATTTTCTATTTCTCCTATTTCTATTAATCCCTAAACTAAATAATCCTAAGCAAATAAATAAGACCTAAAATAAATAATCCCTCAAACTAATAAAACCTAAACTAATAAAATCTAAACTAATGAACCTAAACTCTAAAATCTAAAGTAATATATTTAATAAAACCTAAACTAATAATATCTAAACTAAGAAAAAAACAGAAAAAGGATCGGAGCACTTACCTAGAGCTCCGGTAAGGGCGACGTGGGGACGGCGAGACGATGCGGGGGCTCATCCACCCTGCTGGCGGCACGGGCGGCGTGGGGACAACCGGGCGACGTGGGAACGACCGGATGACGGGGGAACGAGCGGCGCGGGGCTTCTCCAACTGGCGACACGGTGGCGACGGAGCTCCTAGAGCGACGGAGAATATGAATGGAGGTGTCCAGGTTCATGGCTTGAACCGGGAGGAGGTTGTGGGTATTTATACCCACCCAGCTCTAGCCACGGTTAGAGCCACCAACCGGGACTAAAGGGTTGTGGCGCGCGTGCAAAACGCCGCGAAAAAAAACACCTCTAGTCCCGGTTGGAGGCTCAAATCGGGATTAATGGTATTTTGTAACTATTTTATAATGAAGAAAATTAGTAAATATTATAAAATCAATATCTATCATACTATAATGAAGAAAATTATGTATTATATACCAAAATTTTGAGAAAAAAATATCTATAATATAAATCTATTATCATACTATGTTATACAACTAATATATTTTGAATATTTTCAATTAAAAATGCATTAACTAATATATTTCGCATATTTTTTGAATCTAGAAAAACTTTAAACATGAAAAGTATTTGAATTTAAAGAACCAATCAAAAACCATTGTAAGTTTAGCGAGATCCACTACAAGTTTAGCAAGGCTCGGCCCCGAGTCTAACTATTAAAACTATTAACCATTTTGAATAAAAAATGCATCAAATCATATCTTTTGCATACTTTTGAATCTGATAAGACTTTCAACATAAAATGTATTTGAATTTGATTGACTAATCCAAAACCATTTTCTGTTTTCTAAAATAGTTAGTCTAACTATTAAAACTAGTAAATGGTACTAAAGATATGTCGGGGGCCTTTAGTATCGGTTGGAGCCACTAACCGGGACTAAAGATATTTCCTGCCATTCTCAGAGCCGTTAGGCCACGCATCATACTTTCCCACCATTTCCCTTCGCTTCTTGTCATGTTTTCCCGCCCTTTCCCTCTATATCTATGCCGACTGCCATGGCCATCCACACATCCATACCTTCCCCTCTCACAACAATGGACATCACATACTGGACCATTCTGACCCTCGAGGAGACCAAGGCGCTGTGCGCCTCCAGCTACCCATGCCCGTCGGGCTATCGGCTGCCCACGGACTGGATGCTGAGTGCTGGAGGAGTTCATGTCCCTCTGGTTCCTCAAGGTTCCGCCTGCCAGGCGGCCATCACGAACCACTTCTACCTCAAGCTCACACCAGAGCAGCGGATGGATTCCCATTGGGATTCTGATAACTACGACACCTGGAATGCCTTCTTCGCTAACCGATAGGAAAGGAAGCTCGCCAGACGAGGGTGATGGCCTGCCCCTGGTGAACCACAACAAATTCAGCCACTTCCTATGGTGGGCGAACCAGACTATCGCCAGCGTGCTGCGCTACATCGCCGAGGGAGATCATCCTTGCCTGCGGTACCCGCACCCGTCATAGAGCCACAAGAAGGGTGGCGGTGGTGAAGGACACGAGCACAGCGACGTTGTCATCCGGGAGCCTCCTCCCCCGCACATCATGAATCCGAGGCCAGAGTGGCACGTTCCCTCGGAATATGCCATGGCTAGGCTAAGGATCCAGCCGCGTGCGCCTAGCGACAATGACGATGACAACGATGACCCTGAAGCTATGTACTATAGGTCTAGACATGATTATGAATAATTTTTATTTTTTAATATTAATAAATATCTTGCGTGTTGGTTTCTCTATAACCCTCCCGAACTATGAAGATGTTGTTTTATTCCTGTGAGTTCGCTCAAGTGCTTATTTTTTAATATTAATAAATGTCTTGAGTGTTGGCCACAACACAAAGATACATGAGTCCATTGTAGGTTATTCACAAGCTAGTTGCATCTAAATTAACAAACTATCTACACTAACAACATTGTCTAAAGAAGAGAGACATTTCCACGGTTCATATAATATGGCTATGAACAATATTGTGCACTTAATTCAATGACCACAATTTATTCCAGCCATGTTATATAAACCATGAAATTATCTGTCAACTTTAGGGCCACAAAAGTCTAACGAAGCGAGAATCATTGCATATGGAAATACCTCACCAAAGTCTAAAGAAGCATATGGAAATACTTCATTTAGACTTTGTGGTAACAACATGAGATATTTGCATATAAATTTGTCTCGGACTAAACTTCTCTAGATAGATCAATATGACGGGGAGCTAACAAATTTCACATATTAGGAAGTGCCACTATAGCGAGCTCCTCGAAGATCTCTGAGTGCAGAATCCTAAGACATCTTCGAGAAGCTCCACGATAGTGGTGTCCCTGCTCTCGCACACCATCTTGCAGTTTATAACTTCTTTAGCTAGATCAATATGCCAGGGAGCTAACAAATTTCACATATTAGGGAGTGCCTCTATGGAGAGCTCCTCGAAGATGTATGAGGACGGGATCCTAAGACATCTTTGAGAAGCTCGGCCATAGTGGTGTCTCTGCTCTCGCACACTATCTTTGAAGTTGAAAACTTCACAAGGATGGATATTTATAGATTAAGCGCCACAACAGAGTGTCGGCACTCATGACATAATATCAACACTCACCCCTGACATAGTACCGCCACCCACCGAAATAGTGTCGCCACTCACTGGCATAGTGCCTCCACTCACGACATAGTGTCGACACTCACTGGCATAGTGCCGCCACCCACCAAAATAGTGTCGCCAATCACTGGCATAGTGCCGCCACTCACGATACAGTGTCTACACTCACCCATGACGTAGTGTCGGCACCCACTGAATATTGTCGCCATCCATGTTTAGTCCCGATTGGTGTCTCCAATCAGGACTAAAGGTTCATCTTTAGTCCCGGTTGGAGACACCATCTAGGACTAAGCGGGCTCGCGCTGGCCCTAGACTGTCGCAACCCCTTAAGTCCCAGTTCATATTTAGTCCTAGTTAGAGACACCATCCTGGACTAAACAGGCTCGTGCTGGCCCCAGCCTGCCGCAACCCATTAAGTCCCAGTTGGTGTCTTCAACCAGGACTAAAGATGGAGTAGAAAGTTTGTGATAGTGTGCCCATATTTAGACTACATGTACATGATCTAATGCTCATGATTTTTTGAAAAAAATCATTTTTATACTCACAATATGATGTATCTTTAGAGATGCAATGCAATTTTTAGCGAGGCTCATCACCTATATTCATGCCTGCCGTTTTGACCATAGTTTGAAACGGGAAAATTTTGAAACGGACATAAGAAATTCAAAAACGGTCCGAACAATGTAATTCCTTCACGTGGTGTCATATTATGTGACATAGTTGCAAGGAAAAAATACCAAACATGGTATATAGATTGCATCTTGAAAAGTCCTTCTCAAAAGGAGCTAGCATGTTCGAGGTTTCATGGTTTTCGGTCCAAATAACCAATGTTATGGCCAGAATCAAGACATAGTTTGTGATAATGTGCCCATATTATACACGCATGTGCATATTGGGATGACGAACAATGTTGCAGGAGGAAGTTTTACTTTTCGTCGCACAGAAAAGCCATTTTCCATTTTCTGAGTGTAAAAAACAAGGCATTTTGTGAAGCAACCACCAAAGGTCTAATTCAAAATTGTACCACCCCATTTTACAAAAATACTTTACCACCTTACATGGAAGATGTCTCAACAGGGGTATCTCAAACCTTTCCATCCACCCTGGGTGAAAAAGACAAATGTATGCTGAATCGGTAGGAAGTGGGTCTGGTTTGAACTACAGGTACATGATCTAATGCTCATGATTTTTTTTTGAAAAAATCATTTTTAGACTCACAATATGATGTTTGTTCAGAGATCCAATGCAAGTTTAAACTTGATATATTGATTACATCTCAAAAACCACCAAAGGCAAAATTCAGAATAGATATAGTCACTTGTTTCCCAAAATGCTGCTTATGATCGCGTCAGCCATAACCATGGAGCATCTTCATCAATTAACAGGATGCTTGGGTCATCCTTCATGCGAAGGGAAGAATTTCGTGAAACTTATCATAACCTTCTGACATGTCACTACTAGGAAAATGGCTATAGGTAATCAGCACATCCGTGGCTCACATGGTTGAAGTGCCCCACGGCTAAAACAGGCGTGGCTCACCTGTGGACAGTTCCCTACTAATAACTAGAACAACTGTGGCGCACATGACTATAGTGCGCCACAGATGTGTGTGGGCCAGGGCCCTGTTGGCCGCACGCCAAACATCTGTAGCGCACTATAGTCATGTGCGCCACGGTTGTTAGGGTCATCTGTGGCGCACATGGGGCTGGTGCGCTACGCTTAAGCGCATGCCCCCCTCTGCTCTGAAACGGCCACAAACTTCTGTGGCGCACTCGGCCTAGTGCGCCACAGGGAGTAGGAGCATCTGTGGCGCACGTGGCATAGTGCGCCACAGATGTTTGTACTCCCTGTGGCGCACTAGGGCCGTGTGTGCCACGGATGTGTCGATTTCTTTATGACAGCACTTTATGTGCACATGTGTGACCACATCCACCACCCCACACTTCACTTTCCCCTTCTTCTTCCTCCTTATATCTAGTCAGGATCTTCTCCTTTCCACCTCAATTTCTCCACACATTCACCATTTTTAGCATGTAAAACTTGCTTTGGATGTTACATATATAAGTAATAGAGGAGGTCTCTGGTCTCTCATCTATCCTTCTCCGGTCGATGCGCGCACCTGTCCTTTCCATCTTTCTCGCGATCGGTCTCTCATCTCGGTAAGTTGTCCATGTAAGGATGTGTTCATGTGTATATGGATGATGTGCTCATATGTATGTAGATGATCGATGCTCATGATGTGTGTATGTGGAGAGGATCGATGGTCATATGTGTGTGTATATGGAGAGTATCGATGATGCTCATGCATGTGTGTATGGAGAGGATAATGATATGTTCATGTGTGTATGGATCGGTCTCTCTCTCTCTCTCTCTCTCTCTCTCTTGTGTTTGTATGTGAACAAGTTGCCATTTGTTTTGCCAAAATGTTGATTCATTTCCATTTTGGCAAGATTTTGGCATTTCGCAAAGGTCCTAATTTTAGGATAGGTCATGCCGAAATTTTCTATCGACCATTGCATGCATGCATTCATTATGTGGTTCTAATAGACTTCAAAATTGTACCGTGTACACCGTGCAGGCAAAAATGGTCCGCATAATGAGCGAAGGCATTGTGGCTAGATTTTTGAAATGTGCGACGGCCAACATGATACGAAATAACAAGACGGATATAAGATGTCCGTGCAGAAGATGCAAACTCAACTGGGTGATCGACCCAGATTCCGGGAATCTGCAGGCGCACCTGCTCCGCCATGGTTTCATGGATGGATACACTTGTTGGATAAGCGATGACGTAGATGATGGATACGGTGAAGGTGGCCAACATGACGATGATCATCATCACGGCGAGAACGGGCGAGATGATGAAGAGTCTCCTGGAGATGGTGAAGGTGCGGAAGCAGACCGGGATGATGATGATCTAGATGCCGGAGGAGCAGACGACGATGGAACAATGTCAGGCTGGGTGCGGGACCCTTATGTGCAAGAGCTGCTTCTCAAGCAGACGAGTAACGCCAGGGCTGCCGCTAGAGAGAAAGCCAAGCTTGCGCAACTTGAGAAAGACGCGGTTACTCCATTGTATGAAGGATGCAGGCCCGATGATACCCGGTTGAATGTAACGCTCAAGGCTATGGAGATGAAGGCAAAGCACAAATTGAGCGACGCAAGCTTCGACGATATGATGGCATTCTGGCACGATCGTCTCCCGGAGGGGAACACATGTCCAACTAGTATCGAGGATGCCAAGAAAATCGTCTGTCCTCTCGATCTACCGCACGTTAGATATCACGTATGCATCAACGATTGCATCATTTATCGGGGCGAGGACGTGGAGAAAACCACATGTCCGGTGTGCGGCGTGAGTCGATACAAGAAAGGGAAGAAAGCACCTCGAAAAGTGGTATGGTACTTTCCTATCACTCCTCGTCTGCAGCGCTATTTCGCGGACCCTAAGGAAGCGAAGCTCATGTGATGGCATGTGGAAAGGAAGAAGCCAGGAGATGATGATGACCCTGAAAAGGATGAGCTGCTGACGCACCCTTCAGATTCTAGCCAGTGGAAAGCATTGGACCTTGAATTCCCAGAATTCGGTGGAGATTCGAGGAACATCAGGCTTGGTGCGAGCACCGATGGACTCAATCCGTTCGGTAGCCAGAGCAGAACGCACATCACTTGGCCCGTGTTTGTATGGATGTACAACCTCCCTCCATGGTTGTGCATGAAGAAGAAGTACATACAAATGAGTATGCTAATTCAAGGGCCGAAACAACCTGGTACCGACATCAATCTGTATCTCGGGCTGTTGAAAGAGGAGCTAGCCACGTTATGGGAATCTGGAGCCAATACTTACGACGCCGTCGCACAAGATTATTTCACTATGAGAGCCGCGTTGGTCACTACGGTGCAAGACTATCCAGGTTGCGGGTATATCTCGGGGCAGGTTATCCAAGGATTCTGCGCATGCGTTAGGTGCATGGATAACACAAGCTATCTCCAACTAGAGAAAGATCTAGGGTCATCGAAAACCGTGTTCATGGCGCACCGGAGGTGGCTCGGCAAGAATGATCCATGGAGAAAACGTAGAGACCTGTTCGATGGCAAATCAGAGACCCGAGGAATCCCAGAGCGTAGGAGCAGCGAAGAAGTGGAAGAGTTGCTGAAAAACTGGAAAGATTGTCCTAAGCCAGGAAAGAAGCGAAAGAGGCAGCAACAAGACAAGCCGCTAATGAAGGTATGGAAAACAAGGTCTGTTTTCTGGGAGTTGCCATACTGGAAGTTTCTCCGCACGCCTCATAGCCTCGACATCATGCATATCACGAAAAACGTGTGCGAGAGTCTGGTCGCCACCATAATCAACATGCCAGATAGGACGAAAGATGGTCCGAAAAACGTGTGCGAGAGTCTATGGCGCACTAGGAGGTGCGCTACGCCTATCTCTACACAATCGTGGCGCACTAGGCAGTGCGCCACGGCTGAGAGATAGCCGTAGCGCAAGGCCCGTGGCGCATTGCTAGTGCGCCACGGATGGGCATTCCTGGTGCGCCACTAACAGCCTGTTTCCTAGTAGTGTGTCTGTCTTGTCCTCCACTCCCACTATGTTTCTTTTCCCTAGAAGAACTATGTGGCGCTTTGGCTCATCGTATGATGTATTCGTTTTCTTATCTTTTCTTTTTCTCGGTTTGGTTGACATGTCCTTCACATAGAAAACCTGAGCCACATCATTGGCTAGGACAAATGGTTCATATCTGCACGCATGATTGTTGAAATCCACTTGTTGGATATATGCCCTAGAGGCAATAATAAAACTAGTTATTATTATATCTTTGTGTTTATGATAAATGTTTACATTCATGCTATAACAGTATTAACCAGAAACATTAATACTTGTGTAATTTGTGAAGTAATTAGAGTCCCTAGTAAAGCCTCTTTATTATACTAGCTTGTTGGTTGATAGATGATCATGGTTTCCTGATCATGAACATTGGGATGTTATTAACAACAAGATCATATCATTAGGAGAATTGTGTGATGACATACTCCTATAGATAAGTGTAGCATAAAGATCAAGTCATTTCAATAGTTTGTTTGCTATAAGCTTTCTGATACATAGTAACCTAATTCCTTCGACCATGAGATCATGCTAATCACCATCACCGGATGGATACTTTGATGAAATCAAACACCACACTGTAACTGGATGGTTATAAAGGTGGCATTGAGTATTCGGAAAGTATGTGTTGATGCACATGGATCAAGAGTGGGATTTGTACATCCATAGGACGGATAGATATACTCTAGGCTCTCTTGATGGAATGTCATCCAATTAGCTTGCAAGCATGTGACTGGCTCACAAGGGATCACATATCATGGGAACAAGAAAATAGTACTTATCAGTAACGAGGTTGAACTAGGTATGTAGAGATACTGACCATCAGACCTTGGATACGTAAAATATCACGAGACAAAGGGAAATTGGTATCATATGTAAGTGGTTCATTCGATCGCAAAGTAATCGTAGAAATATGTGGGATCCATATGAATTTCTAGATTCCTCTATTGGTTATTGATTGGAGAAGAGTCTCAGTCATGTCTGCATAATTCACGAACCATAGGGAGACACACTTAAGGATTCGATGTTGTTTAGTAGATATGGAATGTAAGTAGGGAGACCGAATGTTGTTCGAAGTATCGGATGTGATCTAGGATATCACGATGAGATCCGGAATGGTCTGGAGAATAAGATTCATATAAGGAAAGTTCCATTCCGGAGTTCGGGAATGATTCCGGTATTTCCATCAGAATGATCTAGAAGGGTCTAGAAGGATTATCAGACCGGAAGGGGAAGGGTGCGTGAATGTGTCATGACTAAGTGGAATGATTGCATCATGTCCTAGGTCACTTGGTTGGACGTTTGAAAGAAAGAAATTAAACACCAAATTTAAAGTCAAAAGGCAAGTTTGAAAAGTCAAACTGGGACAATGTATCCTGGTGGAGGAAGGAAAGAATCCTTCTCTCTCTCTCTACCACAAGCCAAGTAGGAGAAGGAGTTGGGGAAGGATTCAAACTCCCCTCTCCCAAGCTGCCCCTCCCTCTCATAAATAGAGGGGAGGTGGTGCCCCCCAACACACAACACCACCACCCTCCAAACCGCCGCCGCTGACTCCACCTCCTCCTCTCCGGCTTCTAAACCCTAGATCGCAAACCCTAATACTCCACCATAACCCGCTTCGTCCTAGGTGAAGCCTTGTGGGATCTTCCCTCTACTTTAGACACCACGCCGTCATGCTGCTGGAATCGCGAGGAGAGAACTACAACCTCCGCTGCCTGCTGGAACAAGGGAGAGGAAGGTCTTCATCGAGTACCGAACATGTGACCGACTGCGGAAGTGCTGCCAGAACACAGCACCGGAAGGATCATCTACGCGATCTTGAGATTGGCAAGTGTATGACTACATCACCCACGAGAATCTGCTATCGTTAACTGCTTTGGAATCTTTGAGGGTGAGTACTCTAATCGACTCGTTGCTACAATCTAATAGATAGATATTGGCTTGTGTGTGTTCATGCGGTAGAATTTTTTTGTTTTCTATGCTATGAACCCCTACACCACTGTTGTCATTCCGTACTTCTGGTCTACCTTTACCCCTCCTCCTGTCATCTTGACCCATTTACACTGAAACAAATGGGACCTTAAAAGTATGTCCATAGTCAAGTTCCCATATCTCCTCTATGTAACGATAATATGTGTCCTTTAGCCCATTGTCGTCTATTGCATCAAAGCGGACACCACTGTGTTTGGTTGGTGCTCTTTTTATCTTGGGCAATCATGTAAAATGTATTCCCATTTATCTCGTACCCTTGGAAAGTCCATATAGTCGAAGATGGTGAGATGGCCAACAAATATAGCTGATCACAAATAGTGTTGTTATTCATGAGATGTGTTTGCAACCAACCGCCAAAAGTCTTCATGTGTTCATCTCTAATCCAGGAGTCAGGCTTCCCTAGGTTGTTGGAGCGTACAATATTCTTATGTTCCTTGATATACGGAGATGCCAAGGTGGAATTATGTAGAACTGTGTAGTGTGCTTGTGTGAAAGAATGCCCGTTCCTACATATTATTGATTTCCTTCCTAGCGTGCCTTTTCCAATCAGTCTCCCCTCATGCCGTGATTCAGGAACACCAATTGGCTTAATGTTAGGAATAAAGTCAACACAAAACTCAATGATCTCCTCTGTTCCGTATCCCTTGGAGATGCTTCCTTCTGGCTTAGCACGGTTATGAACATATTTCTTCAAGACTCCCATGAACCTCTCAGAGGGGAACATATTTTGTAGAAATACAGGACCCAAAATGGTAAACTCATTGACTAGGTGTACCAGGAGATGCGTCATAATATTGAAGAAGGATGGTGGGAACACGAACTCAAAACTAACAATACATTGGACCACATCATTTTGTAACCTGTTAGAATTTCTTCAACTTATTATTGTTCATTGTATTCCATTACAGTACCACCGTATTCAGGCAACATTGGATAGTTTTCATCATTCTCTTCTTCTTCATTCTCTTCCATCATAACCCCTCTTTCTCCGTGCTTTGTCCAACAATTATAGTTGGACATGAAATCGGATTGAATCAGGTGGATGTGAATGGATTTTGAGGAAGATTAATCCTTCTCATTCCAACAGACACGACACGGACAACACATAAAACCATTCTACCTGTTTGCCTCAGCCACATGGAGAGAAGAATGCATGCCTTTAATGAATGCATCAGACATTTGAGAAGCGTCGTACATCCATGGCTGGCTCATCTGTATTATATTAAAATCTTGGATCATATAAAAAGCTTGATTATTTTCACTCCATTTACTTGTTGAAATCTAAAAAATTACATGCACCGGTTTTTGAATTGGACAAAACTGTTAACATAACAATGTTGAGTTTTTAATTATTGATCTAGCAGCGAAAACCTCATTCAATTCTGAGCTCCAAAAATCTAAAATTACACATCTCAACTTTCAGTAACTTTTTGCATAATCAAATTTTACTAAAATTACGCATCTAAAATTCCCTCTACTTCTAAAGCATGAAATCCCTCTCTACTTATAGAGCATTGAGCTAAACTAACAATGACAGATGAAAGAATGAAGTTGATGAAAGAGCATGTGGGCCCTCATGTGTGGTTTTGGTAATTAATGATAATCTCTATGGACTAATGCATGTATTAAGTTGCACTTGTAGGAATTGTCCATTGGCATCGCTTGGAGCATGTGTTGTCTTCAAGGTAGATGAAATGAAGAAGTGTTGTCCTAGCTCAAAATGCGCCATCTCTAGAAGATCTCATGTTTGATGCTTTCCATTCTCGATGATCATGGTTCGGTGAAGACAAGGTGAAAGAAGAGGTTTCCCCATGGTGTATGGGGGAGCAAGTGCAAGTCTTTATCAAGCAAGTGCAAGGAAGAGGAATCAAGAAAGGTATCCATCTTGGACAAGATCATCTACATCAAGCTCAAGTGGAATGCTCAAGGAAAAGGTATAATCTTGATAGGTTTTACCTTTTGCTAGTCCCATGTTGTTAGTTCGGAGACCGAGTTTAGGATAGATAGCAGTACTATCAAGAGGGGCTCTCGAGTGAGTAACACGATCATATCTTTTGGAGAGAGCTCAAACCTTTGCATACTTAACATCATCCTTTCTTGCTTGTTATTTTGATCTCATCCATGTGAGGTTCTAGAGCTTCTGGTAATATTCATAACAAGCTCTCATTTATCAAAAACAGATTTCCCTTTTTTATCTTATTGCATTTTTTATCTTAGAGGTTTTCCGGTTTCTCACCAAGGGAGGTATCTCCAATTATAATACATAAAATATTCTCACTTCGTGGTATCCAATATTTTATTGGATATCCCTTGTCGTCCTATTTCCAACAGAATTGGTTTTGGGTTGATCGGAGTTTCCAAACTCAAGTTTTCGCTATTTGAATTTGCCTCTTATTTGATTTAAAAAGAAAAAGGAAAAAGGGTTTCTTTCTGGGTCGGCCGATACTACAGGATCCACTACCGGCCGCCCCTGCGTGCTACTCTTCCTTCTGCACCGCCCGGTAGTCCTGTCCGGTGCTACCCGATGAGTGCATATTTGCATCATGTTTTATATTATTATTTTGCATTATAGTGGTAGGATCTTGGTATTTTACGGCGTTCGCACACACCTTTTATGCTTATTTTCACCAGCATCAGGACAGATGATGGATACGATGGACACAATTCTTGGACCAGTTGTATTGGAGCGAAAAGGAGTCAAAAACAGTGTAAATCAGTAATTTGTTAAATATCAATAACCTAGAAGAAAACCCGAAGCGAACACAAGAGGCAGAAGGTTTAATGACCAACTATACAGCGGGAAGAAATTCTCCGACCGTATAGTTCCCGTCGTATAGTTGGCGCCGCCACCGCCTCCTCAAATAGTTTCACCCCGTGCAACTGGATCGGAGAGACGACATACAAAACGACCAGAAATCGCCGAAACCTCACCTCCGGAAGGGATTTGGAGGGGGAACTGCGGTGACCCAGCATACCACTTCATGATGTAGTATACTATAGTCGTTGATATAACACCAATGAAACACCGTTCACTAGTATTACATCCCTCAGAGTGGCACAACAAAAACACAGCAGGTCCAAGACATGACTATAGGTTACAACTCAACTCTTTACACAAGATCCAGTGAACACTCTAGGTTAAAGAGAGAGAAAGAAATTTCTTACAAAGAAGAATCAGAAATAAATAACTCAGAATCTATCATCCTATCAAGACTAGTATCTTAACTAATGGTCTGGCATTGCTGCTATTGCAAAACACTACAGAAATAGGTTCTATGGCTAGAGATTATATTCTTGTCTAGTCAGTAACTTCGTCTTCACTTGAGTTGGTGTATATGTTGACTTTCTTGACTTCATTGAAGAGCTTTAACTTTTGTTGATTATTCCTGGAGCATAACTTGATGTAGACGTCGTTTGTAATGACTTTAGAACCTAGCAAGGGTTAAGAAGATACTTTGAGTATGAGCGTACTCAGCAAGTTCACTAGAAAAGGAGTGTTTGATGCACTATATCTACAGCCACAGACCATAGGTCGTAGGCAATGCAAGTTTTCATAAACATTTCTTCAAAAGTTGCTTTTATTCTGAAAAGCTATGTCCGTCAGCCTTCACGGGTTTACCAGAACTTTCATGGAGTTGCTTTCCCGCCGCGTTCGCAGCTCCTTCCCGGAACAGGGAGTAACAAGTTACAGTTCTTACACTCTACAGAGGTGCGTTACTTTACCCATGAGAGACCTTAGCCTTGTTGCACAACCAAGTCATGACCTTGTCCATACTTCCTTGGTATGGGGCCCAGTCTAAGATCCAAGCCAATCACTGCCTCCTTCACGACCCCGCATGCCTCCTTGGTGTACACCATGCCCACATATTGAATTACGGCAATGGTTTGTACAGACCATTAGATGCCAGAACATTCATGGGACATTGAGGGTTCCCACCCATATGCTGCATATCCTCTACGAATTACCAATTAATATGCACGATACGAGTGATAACAGCCACGACCTGCACATCCGGCTACATGCGAGAGGAAGAAGATACATCTGACTTCTCTGTCCCATTCCAAATCTCATGGTTAACGCGTGATATACGACGCAAGAATCACTGGCGACATTGGTTGTTAAGTCCTAGATAATATGTTCCTTTACCACCGGAACTTTCATAGTAGGTTATTACCTCATGGTAAATAACCTATAATCACATTAATATGAAAATATTGTTTTTGGACCTTTTTCAAATGCAGGTGATGACAACACTAGATTTGCAAAATACTTTACAGAAAATAATCAAAGGACATGAGCAAGTGTGAACTTGCCTTTTGTGATTGCAAGATTATGCACTCACGGTCTTCGAGACAATATAAGATCCAATATATGAAATCAACATCATTGGTCCGATAAGGACTAATGTTTAAAGAAGCAAGATGCCGTTATGCATATGTAATGATATGCATTTTGTAAAATTCCCAAAGTGAATCCCAAATACTGTAAGTGAAGTGAACTTAGCTGATTCCTTTAAGAGTTGGTTTATCTTCAAATTTTTACTTCACATGAAGTGCATCTATAGGGATTTTAAGTTTTGATATTGAAGATATAAAAGTAGAGTGCAATAGTAATTTAAGATTTAGATTAGTTGCTATTTTGTGATTAGGATGGAAGTCTATGTATTGGATTATTAAGGTTTGAAAGAACTATCCTAGAGTTTTTGCTTGAAGTGGCAAAAAGAATAACATTTGAAGAAAAGATTTCCTTTCTAAGGTTTAAACAATCATCATTGCCAATAGAACATGATTAATGTCTTTTGGTGTTTGATTTATTAGTTTGGACTTGAGATGCTTCATGTCTTAAGTTAAATAGACCAAAGTTAACTATAAAAACATAAGTGATTTATTAGACCTGATGTTTATAAGCTTTGAGACTAAAGTTAACTTTAAAAGGGTAAGTAAACTTAAGATGTAATATATTTTAATTATTCCCAAGTTTTAGATTTATGATGGGTACAACTAAGGTGTGGAATTATTCACTTTATATTTTAAGAGAATGATTTAGATTAAATTTGTTTTGCTTATTAAGAAAATAATTTGTATTTATTTAATGGGAGCATAATTAGATGATCTTAGTAATTTGTTAGAATTTAAAGTTATGTTAATAATGGTTAAGATATAATTATTATTCACCATATTTTATAAATGGGTGATACCCAATGTTTATTTAAAAGGATTCTTAATAAGATTTTAAAAAGAATATTTTAAAGTTAAAAGTTATACTTAAATTTGATTATGAATTTAAGTTATGGGTTTGGAATTTAGTACAAAGACACTAATTGCTCAAGGTTTTATAAGAATTGTGATTATTTCTTACTTAACAATTATTTTTAAAGAATTCACAAAATAGGTATTAGGTAAGGATTTATTATTTAAAATATTAAATAATTTTATAATAATATATTTAATATTTTTCTAGTGTAATATATTTATTCAAAACCTTAAAATGAATTTTATTTATTTTTAAGTATTATCTTTATTTTTATAAAATTCATAAAAGAATTAAGTGTCTTTAAATATTTGCTTTATGTTTTATTTGTAAAACTCTAAGTTAGTATTTTTATAAAATAGTAGAGTTATTTTGATACACAAAAATGATTATTTATTTATTTTTAGGGTTTTTGTTTTATTTTATAAAATTTCATTTAAGATTTAATGGTGTTAATAATTATATTACTTTATATTTATTTTAAATAATTAAAATTATATTTTTATTAGGTAGATATTATTTTTGTGGTCATTTTGATATATCATATGTATTTTTGGGATTTTTCTATATTTTTCTAGAGTATAACTTATGTTCAAGGGTAGTTTGGTAATTTAGTGATTTGATAAATATCTTATTATTATTATTTTTCCTTTGGAATTGGGCCAGGTTCACCAACTGGCCCATTTGGACCCAACTTGTCCCATCTGGTCCAAGGTAGAGACATAATCGGCCCTTACTCCCCCTTCCCTACGCTCGACCTTATCTCTGCCGTCATCGCTCTGGTGCTGCCATGGCCACCCCCTGGCACTGCTCGATTTCGGCAGATTCCACCGCTGTGGCCATGACGCGGTGCAAGACTACTGAGTCTACGCAGCCGCCCGATCCTGTCCAAGCCGATTCCCCTCTAGGGTCTTCTCCCGGCCGCGCTGACCCTCGCCCGAGGCTAGGGTTAGGGTTCAACCGCCTTGGTGCTTTGTCGACGCCGTGCTGGGTTGGTCATGACCCTCACCCCTTCTCCACAGGCTGCTCCTGATGAGCTGCAGATGCGGGTTGCAGCGCCCCTCCGGGGGTGCTCCCCGTGCTGCCACCTCTTCATCACCGCCGGTCTGCTTCCTCTTCGAACTCTAAGCGAGTACCACGGGTAAGTAATGATTCTCCTCCCCCGTGTCCTCAGTCTCCCATTAGATTCCTTATTGCTACTCTGATTGATTCTAATTGGGGATAATCCCATGTTCTAGGGTTCATTTGCTTGACGAAATTACTTGTGACCTGTGTTTCGATTGAGTTAAGATTATTGAATCCTTAGTATTGTCCTTTATACATGGTCTTTGATCTTGTATATGATCAATGTGCTTCAGTAAGATTACTAGCTTATGTATATTGGTTTACTAGATGTGGTTCAGTCTAGTGGCCTGGTTTATTGAGGAATGGCTTGCAGATGTGATTAGTTGAATGATTCCTAGCTGGTGTGACTTAGGAAGATGATTTGAATAACTTGGTGTAATTTCTTATGCTTGTACTTCTGATTTTGATAAATGTTTAAAAAGAAATGAAACTGCTACAGAGGTGCTACCATTCCATGGAATGTGCCCTATAGTAGTTCATTAAAAAAATCTGCTGTCACCTAGTTCTAAACTAGTGAACAGTAGTTTAGGTCAATGGTGTATGATCTGAGACCTTGTCCACAGATGGAAAAATGTTGTTAGACCCTCCTCTAGTTATCCATGTTGATAAACATTTTATCTGAGTGTGTCTCTGAGGATATATTCTATCCACCAGATCTTACCCTCCTGATGGATGTAAATCCATAGGCAACTTGTAAAAAAATGATCCCTAAAATGTTAGGGAGATGATTTGATCCAATTTTCTGGTGGTAGATTATAAATGATGTACTTGGCTCAATGTTGAGTTTATATATGAAAGGTGCATGCTGAACTGAACCTATGGTCCAGTAGTGATATTAATCACATATAAAAACAAATGATTCCTAGCTTACTGAATTGGGAAAATGATAGAATTTGTTGGGTTTGGATAACTTGTGAGCTAGTTAATATGTAAGGATCCTTCTGGTGGCTTTAGCTGACTTTGGGCTGCTATTGTGGTGCCTCCAACCTTGGAGAGTGCACAATAGTAGCCCATGTAGCATGGCTCGCTACAAAGAATAACTACAGTGGTGTAGTAGATGTTGATATAAACAAGAGAGAAACTTAGCTTGTGATGCAAAAGGCTGAAGCTAATTTGGTGGCTAAAAATGCAGATTCTTTATCTTGCATTGATCTTAGCTCTAGGATTATATTGGAGTAGAACTTCTACCCAGTCTGAGAGCTCTCTCTCTCCAACCTCATGCTCTACACAATATGATAAGAACAGATACTAAAAGTCATCTTGATATACTGATAGAAATGGATAAGTGCTTAATTTCTTGGCTCAGCCCATGATGCATAGGCTGAGGTTTTGATGATGCTTGGATAAATTAGTTATTGCTTGCTTATGAAAATTATCTAGTGATGATCTGGTACTCCACTTGAGTACAGATCTGAGGATTTTTCTATCACCCCGTCCATTTTCTAGGATGCAATAGTAAGATCAGATATAAAGGCATGATATTAAATGGATAACCTGTGGTTCTAAAGCTGTGGTTGCTCTTGGGAAACTTGTCCTACTGATATTGTTGATGTCCTGGTAAGCTTGTGATTCAACTGCTGATACATCCCTCTTCTCCTAGTTCCTGACTTGATCTATTGGATTTGCTATGGTTTTTTCTTCTAGTATACTTGCCCCTCCTAGCTCTTGGATGGCTCCAGTGAGCAACCAGAATTAGAGATGTGGTGAGATGGTGGAATAATCTGTGTGGTTATTATCAAGTGGGTGGCTCTGATAATAGATAAGTGTCACATCCCAAAATTTTCCAAATTTTGAAATGTGAAAAATAAATAAACAAAATAAATAATTGTTGAAATTTAGGGTGAAAAGAAACTTTTTGTTTCTAAATGGAAACTTAAAATCCAATCTTGAACAAACTTTGAATAATGTTTGAATCCAACTAAATTCAAATCAAGTGAAATGCATTCTTCATAAAGGCATCTTGAAATTTAAACACTTGGAAAATAAACCAAATCCCTAAGACCTTAATGGAAGAAAAAGATTTCCAAGTTATCTCAAAGACTAAGGATTTGATCCCTATAAAATTTTATCAACAAACATTTATAAATGATCAAGATTGATAAATAATAGTATTATAAAACCATAGAAATTAATTTCATTCAATTTGGAACCATAGATAAAATCTTATGAACTTAATAAGATAAGGAAATTAAATTCCCAAAGCTAATAAAGCACCTATCTAAAATCCATACCAATTTGTGAGAAATTAATCCTAAAAGAGATTTAAAAGGATAAACAAATATTAAATAAGATTTTACAAATTGGAATCACCAAGTTTGGATCTATAAATAAAAAAGATATGGATTTTATGAAATAAAGAAAGAAATAATTAATAGGGAATATTTAAAAGCCAAATTTAAAACTTGGCCAAGTCCATAAGCAAATGGAATAATTATAATCCAAATCCAACTAAAATAAAAGGATAGAGAATTTTCAAATAAAATAAAATGGCATTAACCAAATTCTATTCCATTTGAATAAAGACAATTGACTAAATTAAATGATTAATAATCATAATAAAATACTTTAAATAATTCAAAATAAATTATTTAACACCCCATTTGAATAACTAAAACCTACTGAAAAGGTTTAGTGAAAATTAGAATCCAAATAAAGGATTTGAAAATATATTTAATCTCATTTGATTAATGGCATATGCTTGTTTTAATAAAGAATAAAACCATAAGAAGAACAAAAGAATTATTCCTAAAATGGTATTTAAAATACAAGTTTAAATAGTATAGAAATATACTGAACAT
Organism: Avena sativa; assembly: GCA_916181665.1. Classification (NCBI taxonomy): domain Eukaryota; kingdom Viridiplantae; phylum Streptophyta; class Magnoliopsida; order Poales; family Poaceae; genus Avena; species Avena sativa. The sequence continues at coordinate 68,848,698 of OV702297.1, forward strand.
TTGAAAAAGGTTTGAATTCAAACAAGGTTTGAAATCATTTAAACAAAATCAAAACAGAAAATGAAAACAAAAAATAAAAGGATTCAGAACAAAAAAAAAGAGAGAGACCAGCCCATCTAAGCCCAGCGAGCCCAGTCCCCCCTTCTCCCCCGAAGCGTTTTCCTACTCAGCAGCGAACCCGCACCGTCACTGACCGCTGGACCCCATAGCAAACCCTTCTCTCACGCTGACGAAACGGCCCCACCTGTCAGCTTTCGTTTCCACCCGCCGCGACCACTTCTCCCCAAACCACGTCGCCGTTATAGACTTGATTCCGCGGGCTTAATTCTCCTTAACGCCACGACCATTACTCACAGGAATCACGCCACTTAATCGCACCACCCTCCTCTCTCTTTTACCTCTCGCACCCTGCCTAGTGAGCCACAAGACAACGCAAATTTTGCTCTCGTCCTCTCTGCTCCGACGACCTCCCTCAGCTGATTCCGGACAGACATCGCCAGCCCCACTTCCCCAGAGCACACAAGCATGTTCCCCTGCATCTCCTGAATCTCCCAGTACCCCGAGCTCAGCCGCGCAAGCCCCCTAGCGTCGGCAACCTCAACGCCAGCTCGCCACCGTCTTCGGCTTGGACTCTGGCGACCTTCCTAGGTGAACCCTGACCCCCCATCTCTCTCTCGATGACACTCAGATGTTCTCTGATTCCACGCGGTTCTAACTCCCCCTCCCAATCGCCTTCTCGTGGTCTGCAACCCCGTCCCTGTCGACAACAGGACCTGCCCGACGCCATCTCGAACTCCAGCGAGAGATTGACGACAACCCCGTGCGCCCCCTGCTCTCCTACGACCACCTCGAGCGTCCCCACTCCACGGTGAACCCGGTGAGCCCCTTCCCTTTCTCCCTTGCTTCCTGGTTGCGCTGGAACGCCACTGGCAGAGCACCGCCGCCGCGCGTTCGTCGCCAGCGCCGCCAGTTAGTGGTCGTTGCGCTATGAGCCGTTGTATGTGAATCCTGCGGTTGTGTTAGATTCACTTAACGAAGGGGTATGCGATGATCTGAGCCGCACAGGTCCCTTTTAATCCTACGGTCTGTATTGCTCGATCCAAACGAAACGGTACCAGCGAATAAGATTCAGCCACGTGTCCAGTGTTTTGTTTTAAAAACATAAAAGGTTCTATTAGATGTTAGAGTTTGTAAAATTCATAACTTTTGATCCACACCTCCAAATTTTTCTTTATATCAATAGAATAAGCAAAACAAACTCTATCCAACCATGCATTTTGTTTAGTAAATTGCTTCTGTTAATTTGGTTATTTTTACAGAAACCTGTATAGGCATGTTTTGTGTATAAAATTTATTCTAGAAATAATTTTATGGTAAAATCTTTGGCAAATGGATTGTTTTGAACCTACTGACCATATAAACCAACTTTTGGGTTTAAAAACAAATTGTTAGATGCTAAGGAATAAATCTTTGAATAAAAGCATTTCTAGCCAAATAAAAATATTGATTATGGTTTAAAAATAATTTTTGAGTAAAACCTTTGGGAAATGATTTGATTTAAACTCTCTGACCCTAAACACCAAGTTTTGAGATTTAAAATACATTTGATGAACCCTATAAAATTATTACTTTGCTAAAAGGCATTTTCAACAACATAAAATATTGATTTGGTATAAAAATGGTTTATAAGTAAAACCCTTTTGCAAATGGTTTTAATAATAAACACTTGACCATAAAAAACTACATTTGTGTTTAAAAATGTATTTTTCAAACACTAGAAAATATTACCTTGATTTAAATCATTCCTAACAAAAGAAAAATGATTTGAAGTAGCCATTTTACTAACTTGTTTCCAAATGGCTTTACCACTTTTATAAATGACCAATATGTGTTTTAAAATGTTTATCACTTATTAGAAACCATTTTTCCAAATAAAACAAACTTTGGCATGCTTGCATGCATTGCCTTGCTTTTATCATTTTATGTGATGATTGCTTGAATGGTAGATTGAATATTTGCTTGCTTGATTAAATTGTAGTGACATTTGAAGAGTGTGACTATTGCAAGATCAAGCAGTGAACTCATAATCTCTACCAAAAAGGCAAGTGGTGCTTCATACTTTTGTCCCATTATTTTCACTATGCATTAGTGATATTTCAAAGTAGGACTTGCATGGAATTTTTTTCTAAGTATAAACTATGCCATGGGAAATCCTAGTAGATGAAACCTGAGTAGAATTTACCTAAGTTAAGATTCCTACTACTATCATGCTTAGCTTAGCTAGTAGAAAACAAGGGTGGAATATATTCATGCTATGGAATATTTCTAAGTCAAGGACTTGTGTTTTGTTTAATAAAACAACTAAGTGAATGAATCACCTGGGTGGAAAGGGACTTGCTTGGTGGTTTTTGGTTGAGTGGTTACACAAGGCCCATTTCTATGGTTTACCTTGTGTATCTCACTTGTGGAATGCCACCCAGGAACAAAGAGATTTGAGATGTCCAATGTTGAGAAGCTTCAAGTGCAGCCACTTGGCATTATGGGCTCTGCCTGGATCATATAGGTTGCAAAAACTTAGCTAAATGGACAGTTGGTGGTAGGGGATGATAGGTTGGAACGCGTCCATTCTGGTCTAAGGGAAGGCTTCTGAAAGATCTTGTCTTGGTGAAACCAAGTCTTGTGGGGAAAGTGCACCACCTCTGCAGAATGTAAAATCTAAGTACTTATCCATGTCCCTGGCAAAGGACAATTTGAGCATCAAGACATGGAAGCTATCAAGAATCTCCTCATCCCAATTTCTATGTTAAAACTTGTGGTTGAACAAGGGTGAAGGTTCACCAATTTATATTGTTGGTTCCTTGGGTGTTTTTGACAAGCAAAAACTTAGTGTTTTCAAATGATAAGGAAAATCTATTTTGAGCAAAGCAAGCCTAAGCTCCACTTAGCCAAATGCATATAGATGATAGACTCCACTATACTACCATAGTATCACTTGCCAATACAATTCAAATGTATTGACCCTTGTGGCTGTAACTTATTATGTTGCAGGTTTGTTTGATGTTAGTGAACTGTGTTGATTAGGATTACAAGTCTACAACCAACATGATTGCTTGTGGCACTTTGAAGATGAAGGACTCCATGCTATAGTTATTTCTGCTGCATTGTAATGAGATAGCCAAATGAGCTATGTAAGATGTAATAAATTATTTTATTCCTGATTATAAAGTTGTATAATGACCTTTGTTTCTTGATATTACATCTTAACTGTGGATGCTAGCTAATGATCTAGGGACTAACATTGTAAACACAGGGATATCTACCTTATTAAAGGTTGGGACCTCTACAATAAGTATGTGTTCTTGTCTTGCTTAGAGAAGTGTTCTTGATACACTTTACTACAGGGAGAGAGAGATGTGGTTTCGGCTAGAATGGTTTGATATGTGAGAACAGCCCCTGGAAGTTCCCTTCTGCTACCTTTGCACTGTTATACCACTTACTGTGGTAGTGACAACACATGCCATGCATGTGTTGTGTGAGCTACTTGCCTGCTTCATCCATCATGTGGATAATATCAAGTACACTAGATATTTTGCTAGAATTACTGCTTTTCCTTTTACCTATTACTAGTTTGGTGAAACTTTCCCCATTCCTGTGATGCATAGACTGAGGCCCTTTTTGGAATAAGAATAGATTGCACACTTTGGCCCCTTTTTATCAGTTACTCAATGATGAGTTTTGCAATGCACTTCATTGCCTAATCTGAGAGTAGCATAAACCCACATAATCTCTGTTTTGTTTTCCATTTCTGGAACTTTGTTTTCTTTTGAGTTGTTTTGTAGGTACAGAAGGATAAGCAGAAAAGAAGGTCAAGAAATAATATAGGAAACTACTTTAGGTTTTCTTTTTTATCAATCAATGTAATTTCTTTTCTATTTGATTATTGTAAAGTCATTGTATTATTGTACTTTATTTAATAAAATTACTTGTTTTACTTTTCTTTTATGGTTCATTTGGAGACAATGTAATATTGTATAATATTAATAAAGTTAAATTTTCTTTCTAGTTGTAATCTAAATTCTCGTAATATTTATATCTTGTTTTAAAAAAACAAAATATGAACTCCATTCTTATTATTGTTGTAATTCTTTTTCTTTTTGTATTTAAATTTCAATTATCTTTTCTAATCGGATATCTGTAACTCTTGTATCTTATTTATAAATAAAGTTCATGTCTTATTTCCTAATACAATTCAATTTCCATTTACTATTTTATTTCAAATCCTTTTTGTATTCAAAATTATTAATTAAATATTCAAATCTTCAATTGTCTTCCCCTCCAACACAAAAGTATAGTAGGAGTCATGTCGAAATCCATCGCACTTGTTCTGATGTTTCCATCAGAACAAGAGAGACCTTGATTCCTCTATAGCTCCTTTTGTTTTGCGCAAAAATTCCCCGGATTTTCTGATGCATAATGCAATGCACACACCTGCGTCCTCTATAATTCTAGGTGCTAATCCTGGGATGTTACAGGAACTCATCCACCGGGTATCCATCTTCACCCTACGCACATCCGGGAGGCTAAGGCATCGATCTTCATAATCAACCGCTGCATCACCACCATCTCCATCCATCCCATCTACATCTTGTCTAGATCTTATTGTAATTTCCATACTCGTTGTGGATTTATACAAGTGCTATTCATCTATTATAGATTGCATTGTTTTTGCCATGATGTTGATTGCCTCCATGTCTGAGTAGATCATTAGTTCTTGGGGAGATGGAGAAACCCTAGCATGATATTGAAATAAGAAAAAGTTTATTATGATATTCATCGCTGTGACCATATGTTAGATTGTCTTCATCTTGATGTTGGGAGAAGTCGACCTCTCAATATTTTCCTCTTGTGGGGACTTGATGGAGGAAACTACTTGTTGGTATACAAAGGTGTGCTAGCACTTACAGTGACTATAAAGCTGTTGGCACTCCTTATGTATCAACTTGGGAACCGAGGAAACTCACGAAACATTGTCCATGTCATGAGATACATCCTATGGGGTAAAGTCCCTTAATAACGTAGTAATTCAATTAATGTTGATTGCTTGTCTGCTATGGTTATGAGGATGATGTGAGCACTGGTTGCTTCCTATTAGTCCAAATACGGAGTTCATCCCACACAAACATAGTTGAGAATGTTCATGGTGATAATCTCTACCTTAAACCCTTTATAATGCTATAGGTGTATCCGCTACTCCCTGAGAACGCTTTTTTCCATTGAAGTTTTACATCTCTTTTACATACGCGATAATTATTTTCTGTATTGAGTTTGTTTTACTTTAATTATTATTTCTCTTATACAAAACCAAAAACACCTTTTTACACAACACTCGCATTTTATCTTGTTACTTAGAATGTTATTCAGCATTACTATTTCAGTATTTAATTCAAGAGTTATTAGACTTCAGACTCCTTCTCCCTGTGGGATCGATATATTTATTTCAAAACTAGCTACAAATGATCTGAGCACTTGCAATCATCAAGCTATTTTCTGGTGCCGTTGCCAGGGAGCTAAGCGATGTAGGTCTTTTAGTTTTTGCGTATTTATTTTAGTCTTGCTAAGCTTTGTTTTAAGTTACAGGTTTCCACCAACATGATGGAATTTGAGCATTTTACTAGTGCTAACCCACTCAGCTACTTTGGGAAGACCTATGATATTATTAAAATATACAACTCCAATGAGAAGACAAGGGGGTTTGAAATAAATCCTCTAATACTTGGTATTCTACACAAGAAGCAATTTACTGGAGATGAAAAAGATCCTTATCCATATGAGGATATTGCATGTTTTAAGGATATATGTGGCACTTTCCAATTACCGGGGTATACTGCTAATGAGGTAAGGCTGAAACTCTTTAGTCAGACTTTCACTAGCACAAATCTCTCATGGTATAGATCTTTACCCCCAGAAGCCACTACTACTTGGGACAATTTAGCTTGCAAGTTTCTAGCTAAGCATTATCCTTTATGAAAATCTTTTGGAATCTGGCGTCTCATTCTGACTTGGAGGAACCGTCCTAATGAAGGACTAGTAAGACTTATATAAGATTTAAATATTTACTTAATCAGTGTCCTCATCATGATTTGCCTAAATGGTATTTATTGCATATCTTTTATGGCGGTTTAGTTGAACCTAATAAAATTGAACTAGACACTTGCGTGAGAGGAGCTTTTATGAATATTCCCATAACTAAAGCTTGGGATTTACTTAATAGAATTTGCAATCATAGATTTGTATGGAATTTTGGTCTAGGAAGCGAAGGAGGCATAGAAATAGATTATGGTTGTATTGATGACTATAATAAAAAGGGAAATGTTAATGAATTATCTAAGGAACTTTACTTGGACTCTGATCTTGTGTTGCATGTTGTTAAAGCTTTTACAGAACACATCAAAGCTCCAAAAGAGGGTTCGGTCAAGTATGATCCACCACCAGAACCTGATAAGAAAAGAGAAGTTAAAGCAACACTAGACTCCCTAGAACCAATGTATGAGATACCTTTTCCTAACAATGCGCAGAAGTATATTTTGGAATGTGAACAGGTTAAAGCAGTATAGCAAAAGAAAGAAGAGGAAAGTGTGCCAAAAGTTGAAGAACATTTGGATGAAACTAAAGAGGAAGAGGTAACCAATGAAGCAATTATTGCTATGTATGCACATTGCAACATAGTTGAACTTGATAAAGAGACTTCCGTATTGGTTGAAGGTAAAACTAAGGTAAAAGATGTGGGTAAGCCTATTCTTCCCTGCATATTTTAAAAATCCTCACATTATGGTTTATGTGATCTTGGCACCGAAGTTAATGTTATATCTTATGATTTCTATTTATAAATAAACAAGAGATAGTACATACTATAATAGAGAATACTGATATGACAATCATGTTAGCCAATAAAACTCTCAGAATTCCAATGGGTGTAGTTGAAGATGCAACTGTCACAATTGGCAATAAAAATCTCCCTATCGATTTTGTAGTTGTTGATATGTCAGCTGAAACTCTTTGCCCAATTATATTTGGAAGAAACTTTTTGAGCGATGTAGGTGCCAAAGTTGACCTCAAAAAGGAGATTGTGTCTCTTAAGCTTGGGTAAGCGGAAAAGGAATTCCACTTTTCCAAATTTAAAAACATACCTCCACAAATACAAGAAGAATAGAAGGAAAAACTATTGAGGACATGTCAGCTCTCTTCTTTAGTAATCAAGAAGAAGAAGCAAATGAAGACTCAAATTATGAAAAAATAATTATGGAGGACAGGTCCCTAGAAGAATTAGAATGTGAATTCGATTCGCTTCCATTTTTAGGGCCTCCAATTGATGAGGCTTTTGAAGATCCAGAAAAGAGAGGGGATGAGGAATTACCACCCCCAGAATTGAAGACTTTACCAGATAATATGAATACAGATTTTTTGACAATACAAATAAATTCCTTGTTATTATTAGTGCTAAACTTTCAGGGGCTGAAGAATAAGAACACATGAGAGTACTTAAGGAGCATCGCAAGGCCCTTGGATACTCAATGCATGATTTGAAAGGTATTAGTCCCATGATAACCGTCCAGCGAATATTCATGGAGGAAGGTGCTAAACTAGTTGCAGAATTTAATTGGTAAGAAAAGAAATAGTACGCCTACTGCAGGTATAATCTATCTTGTAAAAGAAAGTGAATGGGTAAGTCATATTAATTGTGTTCCTAAGAAGGGTGGTTTTACTGTTGTTCCTAATGAAAACAATGAATTGATACCTACTAGAACTATTGTTGGTCATATGATGTGTATAGATTTCAGGAAATTGAATAAAGAAACTAGGAAAGTTCACCATCCTTTACCATTCATAGATCAAACTTTAGAGAGGTTAGCAAAACACACTCATTTTTGCTACTTGGACGGATACTCTGATTTTTCCCAAATAGCTGTTCATCTGATGACCAACTTAAAACAACTTTCATTAGTCTTTATGGTTTACATGTTGACTAACACATGCCTTTGGTTTATGTAATTATCCAGCTACTTTTCAAAGATGCATGACTGCTATTTTTGTAGATTTTATAGAATTAATAATGGAAGTATTTATGGATGACTTTTCTATCTATGGAACTTCGTTTACCAGTTGCTTGGATAATCTCAAAAAGGTTTTGTAGCATTGCAAAGAAACAAACCTCGTTCTAAACTGGGAGAAGTGCCATTTCATGGTCAAAGAAGGTATAGTCCTTGGACATAAGGTATTAGGTAAGGGTATTGAAGTAGACAGAGCTAAATCGAAGCAATAGAGAGAATGCCACAACCAAGGGATATAAAAGGTATAAGAAGTTTTCTTGGTCATGTGGGTTTTTATAGAAGGTTCATTAGAAATTTTTCTGGAATTTCTAAACCTTTAACTAACTTGTTGCAAAAGGGAGTAAGATTTAATTTTGATAATAAATGCCTTATTTCCTTTGATAAACTTAAATATGCTTTATCCCATGCTCCCATCATTAAACCACCTATATGGATATGACTTTTGATTTAATATGTGAAGCTAGCGATGATGCTGTAGGAGTAACTTTGGGACAACATGTAGGTCGCAGATTTAATATTATACATCATGCTAGTAGAAATCTCAATAGTGCTCAAAAGAATTATCCTAAGGAAGAAAGGGAAATTTTTGTTGTATTTTTCTCTTGCGATAAATTTCGTTCTTATATAGTTGATGAAAAAGTAAGAGTTCATACGGATCATGATGGTTCAAAAGAACTCCTTGAGAGGAAAAATCATAAGCCAAGATTGATCCGTTGGATCCTCTTACTTCAAAAATTTGAGTTGCAGATTATGCAGAGGCAAGAAATAAAGATAACAGATGCAACATCTATATGTGCCCAGCAAGGCACCAATCTTATTGAGGGGAACTTTAGTCCTGGTGATTTTTGTTTACGAAAATTATTAGAAGAAACTAAGGTCAATTCCTCCAAAAGAGAAGAAGTCCTTGTTATTGGAGGGGCTTGTCACCCCCAACTAAATAAACGGTAAGTGCAAGATAAGTTTTCTTTCTCTAACAAGTGATTTGACTTCACAATTTATACTTCCAAAATCTTTACCTTTGAATACCTTGTGTTTTTTGAAGTTTCTGAAGGTTTTACTAATTATACAGCCGCAACTATACGGCTGGAGAAAAATCTCCCGCCGTATAGTTGGTTGTTAAATATAATGTATTCCCTTCGCGAAATATTTTTCGGTGTCCAGAAACTATATGACCAAACTATACGACCGATAAAATTTATTCCTGCCGTATAGTTGGTCGTTAAACCTTCTAGCATCCTTGGTCCTTTTTCGTTTTATTCATCTATATAATATATATATAGTTTGTCGGTTCGAAGTCAGTAACCTAACCGACCTGGACTCGAGATATTTGGAAATATCCGCCCGGAACCAACTATACGGTCGGAGCTATACGAGCCACGCCCTTATAGTTGGTCGTTACACGACAGGACTTCTCCAAAATCGCGATTTCTTTCCCTGTTCCATTAAGATTCTTTTCTTGGGCGTGAATTTGGTGTTTCTCGCGAGTTTTATCGACCCCTAACCCCTCTTATATACTGCCATTGTGTCTCTCTCTAATCATAATCACCAGGGACCAATCTAGCCATGCTCTATCCCGTCCCAGGCCGTGGAAAACCCCTGGGTCTCATTGCTCCTCCTAGGGACCGCTCTCGCAGCCCATCCATGGAGGATGGCAATGAGGAGGTGGAGAGGTTTAGCCCAGGGTACAAGGAGTACGTCGAGCCAAGCTTCTACAACAGCGATCCCGATGAAGATTGGAGTGACATCTACATCATCCATGATGTCTATGATCCCCCGGAGATCAACTGGGCGGCGATGAAGAGAGCTCAATAATAGAGAGAAGGTCACAAGCTGCATGGAAAAGGGCGTGTGGAGACGGTCAGGTTCATCACCACGGACCCCAGGTCACACAAGCGTCAGGAATTACCTAATATTGGTGCATGTGCTAGCAGGGAAGCGACGGTGCCACTGTTGAATCCTACCATTGGTGCTCGTATGAGGGTGAAGCCTCAAGAAGAGTGGAGGAATGGTTTCTACATCCCCGATCCATCAATTATGGATGAGGAAGAAAAAGTTGTCCCCAGGACCAAGGACCGCATGCGAGCACTAGAGATATATCAGAAGCAGGAGCTACTCCATCGCATTGAAGTCCGTCACCGTCTCAAGGAGATAGAGAAGAAGTATTATCTTCTCCCATTTGTGACTAAACTCGCGGATAAAGTGGACACTTTGCAATCTGATTTGTGCAGGTGCTACAGCGCATCACTGCCCTGGAGGATACCAACAAATAATCGCGAGGGATAATTTGATCCCGCCTGGCTTGATTCCGAGCTTGGGGACTTGTAATCTATCTTATAAGTTTTATATTACTATTTTAGTTTTGCATTAGTTTGAGCATAGAAATAAAGTTTGCATCATTAGAATTCCCTTCAAGAATAGTCGATCCCTTTTATGAAATTCCGAGTTTATTATCATATATGGAGGATTATTGAGTTTGTTCTTGTCTTATTAGATATATGAATGGCTTGAGTATAATTTTACTTGCACTTGATGATAGCAATAGGAGTCTTCCACACTATTGGTATTAATGGAACATACAAAGATAATTTGGTCAATATGTTGTAGGTTCATGGTTTGATTTACAAAGGAAAAATTATCTAATCAGTTAAAGTTGAGAAAGAAAATTTGAACAAAGGAAAATTAAAAGTGCTATCAAATTAGAGTGAGAACAAGACGAGGTAGAATATTCAAGCTATAAAGATGCTTCATATACAATTGGAATTTGGTAATTGAGATCGTTAAACTTTGAATTCCTACATGAAGTGGAATGTATGGCTAGCTCCTTTGCACAACACTTAAACAAAAGTGTGAGCATATATAAAAAAATGAGAAGAATAAAAAATAAAATAAAATGTGCAAAGAGAAAATAGGCATACACCACTATATTGTAGTAAGACAAAGAAACGTTAGAGATTTTGAATCCCAAGTGAATATGTTAATCCTAAAACACTTGGGACTACCTCGCTAACTCATTCGGTCAAACCGAAACACTTTTACATCATATTGAGACTAATCTTTTGTGAACTATTAAATGCTAAGGTGTGGAAGCCTGCTAATATTCATGAACTTATTCCTATGTATCACATATGATAAACACATGCTGCAACTGCCTCATTTATTTTATCGACTCAGCTAAACTTGCTCGAGACGAGCAAGAGTCTAATCTTGGGGAAGTTGATGAGTGCATATTTTCATCATGTTTTATATTATTATTTTGCATTGTAGTGGTAGGATCTTGGTCTTTTACGATGTTTGCATGCACCATTTATGTTTATTTTCACCAGGATCAGGACATATGATGGATACGATGGACACAATTCTTGGACCAGTTGTATTGGAGCTAAAAGGAGTAAAAAACAACATAAATCGCTAATTTGGGAAATATCAATAACACCAGAAGAAAACCCAAAGCGATCACATGAGGCAGAAGGTTTAATGACCAACTATACGGCGGGAAGAAATTCTCGGCCGTATAGTTCCCGCCGTATAGTTGGCGCCGCCATCGCCTCCTCAAATAGTTTCACCCCATGCAACTGGATCGGAGAGAACACATACAGAACAACCAGAAATCGCTGAAACCTCACCTCCAGAAGGGATCTGGAGGGGGAACTCATCCACCGGGGATCCATCTTCACCCTACACAGATCCGAGAGGCTAAGGCATCGATATTCATCATCAACCGCTGCATCACCACCATGTCCATCCATCCCATCTACATCTTGTCTAGATCTTGTTGTAATTTCCATACTCGTTGTGGATTTATACAAGTACTATTAATCTATGATAGATTCCATTGTTTTTGCCATGATGTTTATTGCCTCCATGTCTAAGTAGATCATTAGTTCTTGGGGAGATGGAGAAACCCTAACATGACATTGAAATAAGATAAAGTTTATTATGATATTCGTCGCTGTGACCATGTGTTCGATTGTCTTCATCTTGATGTTGGGAGAAGTCGACCTCTCAATATTTGCCTCTTGTGGGGACTTGATGGAGGGAAATACTTGTTGGTAGACGGAGGTGTGTTAGCACTTACAACGACTATTAAGCTATTGGCACTCCTTATGTATTATCTTGGGAACCGAGGAAACTCACGAAACATTTTCCATGCCATGGGATACATCCTACGGGGTAAAGTCCCTTAATAGCACAGTAATTCGATTGATGTCAATTGCTTGTCTGTTGTGGTTATGAGGATGATGTGAACAGTGGTTTCTACCTATTCGTCCAAATACGGAGTTCCTCCCACACATACATATTTGAGAATGTTCATGATGATAATATTTACCTTAAACCCTTTATAATGCTAGAGTTGTATCCGCTACTCCCTGAGAACGCTTTTTTCCCATTGTAGTTCTACATCTCTTTTACATATGCGATACTTATTTTATATATTCAGTTTGTTTTACTTTACTTATTGTTCTGTTATACAAAAACCCAAAAACACCTTTTTACACAAGACTCGCATTTTATCTTGTTACTTAGAACTTTATTTAGCATTACTATTTCAGTATTTAATTCAAAAGTTATTATACTTCAGACTCCTGCTCCCTGTTGGATTGATATATTTATTTCAAAATTAGCTACAAACGACCTATGAAATTGCAGTCATCACTACCGACCCAATCCTAGGCGGTAGTACTACCGGTACTACCGGGCCGGACCATCTAGTTCTCCCAGTTCCTGCTGCCGCCGCTTGATCGGGCCGAGATCCGACGTGTGCTCGCCCGCGTACCCCCGCGTGTTGCCCGCTCTCTAGCTCTCCCCCGATCCCCTGGGCGTGCCCGCTTCCTTCGCTCGCTCGCTGTTGCGTGCTGCTGCCCATGCTTGTGCTGCTTGCTACTTGCTCCCTAGACGATAGTACCGGCCCAGGCAGATTCCCTTTTCCCTCTTTATAAGCTTCACTTATCTCTCCTTTTGAAGTACTCCTCCATTTTTACTCTCAAGCTTTGCCCTATTTGTTGACCCAATTTGATTTTGATTTCTTTCTCCCCATCCAATGATTCTTGCGTCTATTTGAGGGAAAGTTTGAGGAGATGTAGATCTACAATTTTACCAAACCATATCATATCATATCTTTGTGAGTGAATCTTTGGGATCTAGATCTTGGAGGATTTGGTGTTCTCCTTGTGTTCTTCCTCTCCTGTTCCCCAATACCTTTAGTATCTTTGTTGGAACATTGAGAGTGAAGGATTGGAGCATATTTGTGGTGTTCTTGCCATTTGAATTAGGTGCATCGGTTTGAGTTCTCCTCGGAGAATTTGGTTTGGTGAAATCAATAAGCTTGTCCCTCTTGGGTTTTTGGAACCCTAGACGGTGTGTGGCCTTTGTGGTGTGTTCTTGGGGCCTCCAATTAAGTTGTGGAGCTATCCTCAAGATAGTGGCCTTGGTGGTGATTATTGGGAGCCTCCAATTAAGTTGTAGAGATTTCCCCAATCTTGTATGGGTTTGGTGACCTACCTCAAGTGTCCCATAGTGGATCGGGTGCTTGATGTGCGGCAGGTGCTCGGGAGAATAGGGTGAGGCCTTTTGTGGCGTTGGTGGTCTTAGTACCGCCCACCCCTCCAAAGAGACATACTCCCTTGTAGGGAGGACTTGGTAAAATATCATTGTCTCCGTGTGCCTCAGTTATCTCTATACCCGAGATCTTTACTTATGCACTTTACATTGTGATAGCCTTCATGCTTGAAGTAATCTATCTTGCTATCACTTTGTTGCTTGTATTGCTTAGCATAAGTTGTCGGTGCATATAGGTGAACCTTAGTATATTTAGGCTTTATGCTTGACAAAATAAAACACTAGTTTTATTCTGCCATTATTAAGCCCATCTCGTAAAAAAAATTAACCACCTATTCATCCCCCTCTAGGCGGCATCCGTGATCTTTCAGCTAACCTAGTATAACATTGATGGGTTCCACCAAATCTTGACAAATATTGGACAAAAAATGGGGATGAACTTGAGCTAGCTTGGAGCAAAATGTCCATGGGCTCGGGCAGGGACGAATCAGTATATATATAGAAAAAATATTAGTCTCGGTTGGTGTTACAAACCGGGACTAGTTCAAGACCTCTAGTCCCGTCTTGTAACTACACAATCCAGGACTATAGGGTCTCCTGCATTCTAACCGTTGGCACCAAACCTTTAGTCCCTGCTGGTATTACCAACCTGTACTAGAGGTCCCCAATGAACCGGGACTAGTCATGTGCGGCCTCCTAGCCATTGGAACCAGGACAAACCGGGACTAGTGCTCACACTAGTCCTGGTCCCAGACCCAACCGGGACTAGAGCCAACGACAGATCCAAACCAAAGGCCTATTTATGCTAGTGATGTACGTGACATGCGCCACAAATAGAGAAGGGCCATGTAGCATCCCAATTGTCTAACAATTGCAATGCTACTTGGTCTAGTAATATAATGGCTACTTCATATATATAATTGTTGCATCATAATTATATCATGCTCATGTCATCATGCCACCTTGCATTTGAGCATCATATAAAACCCTTTTCAGTTTGGATCTTCTCTCATAGGCATCATTAATTGTATTTGCCTCTTGATATTGTATTTGGTTATTGATATATTGTTTAAATGCCCAAGTTGAGTTGGGGCATATCTTTTATTCCACTCCACCACCCTTTCTTTCACCACCTTATAATTCCACCATCCCATTATCCATGAGCTTGTATTTGATTTTCTTCTGGTATTTAATCTAGCTCATGGGAGATAGGATGGATCTACTTCTACAAATTCTTTTGCTTGGCTTTTATTCCACTTTTGGAAATGCATAAGAATAATGCCATGTTAATATTATTGTTTTCACAAGAATTTAATCATGGAAATTATCATTTTTGCATGGGCCATGCAAGAGTACCCCCACCTTTAGCCATTGGTTTCTATCTTGGTTTTGATGGGTTTCCTCTTATGGGGCCATATCCATCCATCATCCTCTACCCTTCCTTTTGCTTGATCTAGTTTGGTCTTGCTAAAAAGCCAACACCACTTTTACCCTCTCTCTCTAATCCTTTCCCCAAAAACCTACACCTAATCTAAACCCTAAACCCCCCTCTCTCTATTTCTATCTAACCCACACCTCTCTCACCTCACCCTCTCCTCTCACCATGCCGAGCCTCCCCTTGATGGCCCCACCTGGCCACCCCTCCCTAGCTACCTAACCACCCCAGGCCGAAGCCCTACCCCAACCCTAAAACCCTAACCCGACCCTAGCTCCATGCCATCCTCCTCTCTCTCTCTCTCTAGCTCTCTCCCTGCCACAGCAGCCCCACCCGAGCCTACCCCTCCTCGGCCTCGCCCTGACCCCACCTGGCAGCCTCCATCTACCCCTCCCTCTGCCCCTGCCGTCCAGCCCGAGCACGTGAGGAGGAGGGAAAAGGTGGCACCCGAGCCACCTTTAACTACCCCCTGCCCCAGCTGATCGCCTCCCTCTCCCTCCTTTTCCTCCTTCCCCATGACTCTCCTGCATCTCCCAGATCCACCCCAGGGCCTTGCCCTCTCCCCTCTTTTCTCCACCGCCACCATCTACCCCATCGCCGGCCACCGTCGGTCTCCACCAGCTCCCGTCGATCCAGGAGGCGTACGCGAGCAGGAGGTTGTCGGCGAGGTCGGGAAGGTCCTCTGCAGCAGCCCTGTACATGACGTCGAGGAGGAGACGGCCCAGACCTGCTGCACGCCATCGACACCGAGCCGAAACCCTAGCTCCAGATCGCCAGCATCCTCGCCGTTTCCCTGCGCTCCGGCACGATCCGACCCCACCGACCCACTCCCGGTGAGCTCCTCCTTCTCCCTGACACGGTCCGCCTCGCCGTACCACCCTAGCCCCGCCGATCGTTTCGTCGAACGGCCACCGTGCGCGTCGTTCGCCGTTGTCTGCCAGGTTCCCGCGTCGTCTAGCACCTCATCTAGCCCGCGCCCTCCTCCCAATCAGCTCCCCTAGCACTACCGCACCGGCTCGCACCCCCAGCGCGCACCCTCATGTCCCTGGATCGAATCCCTGTGCCGCGCCCCGCGTCGGTCGAGCACCGACCCGTCCGCAGGTGCAGGAAGATCCACAGTACTAGCCGTCGTCGTTTTGCAGATAGCCCCTCCGTTTTTCTCTCGCTCAACCCGCGGTACTCGCTAGCCCCACCTGTCAGCCGTCGTGGCCTTCTTCCAGGAAACCCCCCAGCCTCTTTTAATCTCAACCCGCGCTCCAGCCCTAGCCCCACCTGTCAGTCGCTGCAGTCCCCACCCTTGACATGTGGGCCGTAGCCGCTGGGCCCGCTTGTCAACCGCGTGGGCTAGCCAGAGCCGCGGTAGAAAAAGGTTTTTCTGCGCGCGTGGCCCCATTCCGTTTGACCCCACCCGTCAGTGACTGGGTCTGTAACAGGCTGAGTAGCAAAAGGTTTTCTGTTTCTGTTTTAATTTAAAACCTTTTCAAATTTGTTTTAAATTCAAATTTAAATCTGTTTTCAAATAACTTTTAAAATATAATTCCAAATTAAACATATGATATATGTTTTGGAATCAGAAAAATGTGAGGAATTCAAATATGCCCTTCAAAATATGTTTTGGACACTTTAAATTTCGAGTTGATTAAAATTACAATAAAATGCCCTTTTCCTTAATTAATTAATAACTTTTGTTTTATAACTCCAAATTTGACAAATAATATGTCTAAAATGATCAGCTCGACGAGACCTTTCTGTTTATGCATTCCATGTTCTGTTTTGCAGCATGCATCATATAAATATAAAGTATACAGCAACTTATTTGAGGATAAAATGTGACTAAAACTCCATAGAATGCCTTATTCTTGTATTCCACACCTCACCCATGCCATGCTACATTATTGCCATGCAAATTGTGCATCATTCATCATGGCATGATTGTTTGCTTGTCGCATTTTATTCGTATGCTTGTGCACTTTATTTATGTTGGCCCTTGTTTGTTTGGTTCTTCTTCGAATAGACGCTGAGCAGGGGATATATCAAGAAACCCAGGAGCACTACCCAGATCCGTCCCTCGCTTCAACTGAGCTGCCAGGAAAGCACTACCACACGCTTGCATACATATAGTACCTATTGCCTCTATCTTATTCTTGCATCATTGAGTCGCGATTGCATTAAACTGAATCCTAAGTATTGCATAGCCTTTACTTTTAAACCCCACCAAAGCTTGTTCCTCCATCCCATGAGCCATTACTACAGGAGTTGTTTGAGCCATGCGAGTCGTAGAACAGCATGTGTAGGGTATGTGAGTGTCTGATGGATAACGAGGTACCTAAACAACTTAACCTGAGTAGTAATGGGATAACTAATGAAAGTGGCACCGGTGAGCAATATCTGCTATTTGGTTTTTCATGCTCACTTGTGTCCCGTAGGACCCCGAGTACTTGATTCCTGTTCCTTGAATATTCGCGCTATCCACATCCGGGAGGCTTATGAACCCCCCTGAGCCAGAGCTTGATTCATTCTTATTTCTTGGGGCCACAAAGTAGTTTGGGGCTTTATTACTATTCTGTACTTATGCCATGCTTTACTGCTTTATTTAAGATTGTGCGAGGAGCACCTGTACTGTTTAGGTAAGCGGAGTGTTTTCGCGGTATCGACAAGCCCAGTCACACTTTCGGGTTCCCAGTCGTTTACAGCCATTGACGCAAACCTTGAGTCCGTCTCGGAGCCGGCCAACTTCGTTGCGGGTAGCTTAATGGGGTGGCCCCCTGAAATATTTCTGAATCCTGTGATCGCTTTGTCGTGACTGCCTCGTTGGGTTTTGATTTGGTTTTTCCGAGGTTGATCGAGTGTGTGTTGCTATTTGTGCACCCCTGCAGGGTAAAACTTTCTGAAAGCCGTGTCCGCGGTTATGGACGACTTGGAGCACAGTTTCTCGATCATAGGCAAGTATAACTAAAGTACCGCTTTTAATTTGACTAAGTATCTGACTAGTAAATAGTACAACACTCATGGAATGGATAATAAAACTGCCAACGGATGGGGGGGCTTTTCGTCCGCTTCCTCGTTGGTAAGCGAGGAGGAGGATGGATCTGTTAATATTACTGTTACAACTGTTGTTATTAATTAATGGACATCCGTCTATCTATGGTTAGGCGGATGGTTAGCGAGTATCTATAGAATTGTTAGGTATTATCTTTTGCTGTAATTGCGTCACCCCAGGTTGTGTCCCCTTTAGAGGCATAAAGACTTGCTGAGTACCCCTAGGGTCTCACACGATAAATTGTTTGATTTAGATGAACAGGTAAGCTCGCAAGATGGATACTGGGTGGAGGAGACGGACGATGTTGGCAACGATCATTCGGTGTAGAGATTCCGGGAATGGGGATCCGTGAGATCTGTGGGCGGGATGTGTTTATTTATGGGGCATCTTATGCCGATTTGCTTCTTATCCGTACTCGGATCTTGTTTGCCGCTTCCGCCTGATACTCTGATGTTTGATGTATGAGGAGATATCCTAAACTATTATATCTATCTAAGATATTTGGATCTTGCCGTATGGCGTTGCAATATTTCTATTTCTTTTAGATGGAATGGCTCTGAGGACTATTGTATGGTGGCTTGCATACATACTCATTTGTGTATGTAGTTGATCCCTTCGCCTGCCGATTACGCTGCTCGTTCTTGTCCCGTTGTTTGGAAATGGTTAGGACGGCCGAAAGGTCTACCTGTGAGTGGCATTTGGGCCCCACCGTACTATTTTAACCATTTCTGCTCATCCAGGCTTGTAACTAAGAGCGTAATTCACCGAGGTAGTTACAATTGGTATCAGAGCCATCCCGCCCTTCAGGGTCTCAGCCAAATGGTCATTGTCAGTCTAGCAAATATTTTTGGTAGCTATGTATACTAGGGAAAAACAAAACGCGAGAGTAGGACTGCTTCCACTTTTCTTCTTACCCAACCACCACCCTTTTCTGGTAAGGAAGTGTAACGTTTTCAATCCTCTTCTTAAAATTCAAACTAGGATTCACGTGTTCTGGGTTTCCGTAGTACCATAGAAAGTGTGTGTGTGTGTGTGTGTGTGTAATTCCTTGTCTATCTGTTGCATCCAATTTGTTATCACAATCTGCCTTTGGTTATCAACTGTTGGTACACTCCATACTGACAGGCTTTTGAAAACCGGCGCGATCTATCTGACTCCTTGTTAACCGGTGCCATCTTCTTAAGGGTGTTCTTCCTTCCAGCATGCTTTCACAGAATGTGGAGTTGATAATCTCTACCTGATAAGTGATTTTGCGCATCTATTGGTATTTTAATGCCGAAAAATGCGGAAAAATTTTCTTTGATACATCTGTGTTTCCACACTCCTTTCCAGTCGTGTGTGAAACATTATCTATCTCCCTTTTATCAGCATGTCCATGCTAACTCATTCTTTTGTCACCGGCGCTTAACCCTAGAGTTTCTTTTCATCTCCAATTCTCTTGGGCTAATTACATAACATGTGTCGATCCGATGCTGGTGATTGTAATTTGGTTCTCGGCATAGCTATATGACACTTATCATGAGTGGAATATGGAAAATGCTATCAACACTATCCTCCATATGGTGACGGTTATCTCCTGTGATTTTGAGTACACCGCGATCATATCTATGCATATTCAAGCATCTTTGGCAATCCGGAGTTTCTCAAAGCACTACGGCGGTCTATCATCTGTCCATCATGCTGCACATCTTTTTGAACTCCATATCTGCAAAATCCTCTTGAGACGAGGGAATTGCATCTTTTCGTCTCTGATAGCTTTACTTAAGGTATGATCTATCATCTTTCTTTATCCAAGATCTCTTTATCTTTGTAACCGGTGATCCAATCGACAATGTGAACCAGGTGACATCTCTTTTTCTTCCGAAGGACCAGATAATCTATTCTGCTAGTGCATCTTTTTCAACACGAACCCGTGCTCTTAATATTGATCTTTCTAAGAGCGTTGAGCTCAGAAAGTGTTTCGAGCATTTGTTCGTTTCTCCCGCCTCTTGAACTTGATATTCTGGGAATATCCTGTTAACCCATGGTGGTATATGTTGATAATATGCTTGCCTATTCGATATCAATGGAAGGACATGGAAGATCATATGTGTCCCTTTCTTTCAAGCTTTGTTAACAGTGCCTATGTGCAAAGTCTCAAAGTGAGAATTCTGACTTTTTGAAGTCACCTATCTCAACCACGTCCTTCTGCTAAATACATTACTTCAACTCTAGAATCAGCAAGTTCATTGTTAATTCCATCTTCCATATTCAATCAAACCCGGAGTTTTTCCTTGTTGGCAAGTTATCATCGTCGTTCCGCCGTAGATTTCCTCAAAACTGCTAAATCTCTCTCAATCATTTCAAGAAGAACATGGAGTTCTTTTCACCTCTATCTCGTTAAGTAATCTCTTGAAACCCTCTCGCTCTATCGTCTATGCTCTATCCACCGGAGGCCATGAAGACCTTCTAGATCTGGTATTCCTTCCGTTCAAGTTGGTGTTATCTTTTCTGTAGCTGTTGAATCTTGCAGTTGTTCTCCGTAATCTTCCTTCATATCTTTCCGGTGGCTTGGTACTTCCGACATGACGACAACATCATCATCTTTATCTATCTGTGAATCTGGCGAATCGTTTGCATCTATCCTTGTTTTCTAACGAAGTTCCATGAGTTATTGTCAATACCTTCAGTCTGTTTCGGTAGTTGGGTTGCATGGTTTTCTTATTCATGTGCGGAGTAATGCTTTGAGTGCGGGATGGAGTAGCTACCATACCACTACTCTTATCATTCGCTTTCGTACATTGAATTGGTGAATTAATGTGATTTCACTCATTCCACGGAAGTTAGAAGTGTCCTTTATCCCTCGATATTTTTTTTACTTCCGTCTTTGTTTTTCCGGAGTGCTCTCTCGAAGAAAGTAATCAATAATCTCTTGTTGGTGGTCTGTCTATTCTGGGTGGAGCAAAATCTTCAATTATCTGGTGGAAACAAACGCAAACTCTTTTCTGTCCTCGTCATTTTACCGATGCTCGGCATCCACAAACAAGATGAAAGGAAACTATCTCTCTCTTTGTTTCATCAATTCTTTTTCTGTGGTAAAGCCAATTATGGTTGATGCCATCAGCCGCAAATCTATTGCGTTAGCCTCAAGGCTAAAGAAAGCAATAAGTATATCTACAATAAACTCCAGATCCTCCATATTCTTTGCTTCTCGGGATTCCACCATGATCTAGCTTCACATCCGTCTCTGGAAGTTATATCCGCGCACCTCATTTGCGTGATCCGTTGGGTCTTACCAGCGCAAGAAGAAACTAATCCGACGATGTCTAACTAAATCTTTCTGTTGATATCAAGGGACTCTATTGTTTGAAGGCAGTATTGTTTCCGTACTTCATTTCTCAAATCTGAGAGCAGATACGATGCTATTGTCTTAGTGGTTCAAACCTCTCCAATCTAGCTCTTTTCTTCCGGCGAGTTAAAGATTCATCCCCTCTCGTATCAGTAAATCTTTAATCTTAATGGTGTGCCTTTCTGTATCCATGATACATCATCTTGTCCTTTCTTTCACAAGTGGTTATATTCTTTTATCATGTTTCTTGAGAAAACCGGATGTCCATCCTATCCTTCTTGTCTCACGACAATCCTTCAAATCTTCTAACCCGTTGTTTCTCAAGCAAAACACAAGACTCGCAACAAGTCTAGCAAGTTTTGCAAGGTGTAGTGGTCACACCATTCCGTTGTTCATCAACTTGGGAACGTGAGGGTCACCTTCATTCGAACACTCGCCTCTCCTTGTGTTGTTTTCTTTTTCCTAGGAATCTCGGGGCGAGATTCTTATTTAGTGGGGGAGAGTTGTAGCATCCCAATTGTCTAACAATTGCAATGCTACTTGGTCTAGTAATATAATGTCTACTTCATATATATAATTGTTGCATCATAATTATATCATGCTCATGTCATCATGCCACCTTGCATTTGAGCATCATATAAAACCCTTTTCAGTTTGGATCTTCTCTCATAGGCATCATTAATTGTATTTGCCTCTTGATATTGTATTTGGTTATTGATATATTGTTTAAATGCCCAAGTTGAGTTGGGGCATATCTTTTATTCCACTCCACCACCCTTTCTTTCACCACCTTATAATTCCACCATCCCATTATCCATGAGCTTGTATTTGATTTTCTTTTGGTATTTAATCTAGCTCATGGGAGATAGGATGGATCTACTTCTACAAATTCTTTTGCTTGGCTTTTATTCCACTTTTGGAAATGCATAAGAATAATGCCATGTTAATATTATTGTTTTCACAATAATTTAATCATGGCAATTATCATTTTTGCATGGGCCATGCAAGAGTACCCCCACCTTTAGCCATTGGTTTCTCTCTTGGTTTTGATGGGTTTCCTCTTATGGGGCCATATCCATCCATCATCCTCTACCCTTCCTTTTGCTTGATCTAGTTTGGTCTTGCTAAAAAGCCACCACCACTTTTACCCTCTATCTCTAATCCTTTCCCCAAAAACCTACACCTAATCTAAACCCTAAACCCCCCTCTCTCTATTTCTATCTAACCCACACCTCTCTCACCTCACCCTCTCCTCTCACCATGCCGAGCCTCCCCTTGATGGCCCCACCTGGCCACCCCTCCCTAGCTACCTAACCACCCCAGGCCGAAGCCCTACCCCAACCCTAAAACCCTAACCCGACCCTAGCTCCATGCCACCCTCCTCTCTCTCTCTAGCTCTCTCCCTGCCACAGCAGCCCCACCCGAGCCTACCCCTTCTCGGCCTCACCCTGACCCCACCTGGCAGCCTCCATCTACCCCTCCCTCTGCCCCTGCCGTCCAGCCCGAGCACGTGAGGAGGAGGGAAAAGGTGGCACCCGAGCCACCTTTAACTACCCCCTGCCCCAGCTGATCGCCTCCCTCTCCCTCCTTTTCCTCCTTCCCCACGACTCTCCTGCATCTCCCAGATCCACCCCAGGGCCTTGCCCTCTCCCCTCTTTTCTCCACCGCCACCATCTACCCCATCGTCGGCCACCGTCGGTCTCCACCAGCTCCCATCGATCCAGGAGGCGTAGGCGAGTAGGAGGTTGTCGGCGAGGTCGGGAAGGTCCTCTGCAGCAGCCCTGTACACGACGTCGAGGAGGAGACGGCCCAGACCTGCTGCACGCCATCGACACCGAGCCGAAACCCTAGCTCCAGATCGCCAGCATCCTCGTCGTTTCTCTGTGCTCCAGCATGATCCGACCCCACCGACCCACTCCCGGTGAGCTCCTCCTTCTCCCTAACACGGTCCGCCTCGCCGTACCGCCCTAGCCCCGCCGATCGTTTCGTCGAACGGCCACCGTGCGCGTCGTTCGCCGTTGTCTGCCAGGTTCCCGCGCCGTCTAGCACCTCATCTAGCCCGCGCCCTCCTCCCAATCAGCTCCCCTAGCACTACCTCACCGGCTCGCACCCCCAGCGCGCACCCTCATGTCCCTGGATCGAATCCCTGTGCCGCGCCCCGCGTCGGTCGAGCACCGACCCGTCCGCAGGTGCAGGAAGATCCACAGTACCAGCCATCGTCGTTTTGCAGATAGCCCCTCCGTTTTTCTCTCGCTCAACCCGCGGTACTCGCTAGCCCCACCTGTCAGCCGTCGTGGCCTTCTTCCAAGAAACCCCCCAGCCTCTTTTAATCTCAACCCGCGCTCCAGCCCTAGCCCCACCTGTCAGTCGCTGCAGTCCCCACCCTTGACATGTGGGCCGTAGCCGCTGGGCCCGCTTGTCAACCGCGTGGGCTAGCCAGAGCCGCGGTAGAAAAAGGTTTTTCTGCGCGCGTGGCCCCATTCCGTTTGACCCCACCCGTCAGTGACTGGGTCTGTAACAGGCTGAGTAACAAAAGGTTTTCTGTTTCTGTTTTAATTTAAAACCTTTTCAAATTTGTTTTAAATTCAAATTTAAATCTGTTTTCAAATAACTTTTAAAATATAATTCCAAATTAAACATATGATATATGTTTTGGAATCAGAAAAATGTGAGGAATTCAAATATGCCCTTCAAAATATGTTTTGGACACTTTAAATTTCGAGTTGATTAAAATTACAATAAAATGCCCTTTTCCTTAATTAATTAATAACTTTTGTTTTATAACTCCAAATTTGACAAATAATATGTCTAAAATGATCAGCTCGACGAGACCTTTCTGTTTATGCATTCCATGTTCTGTTTTGCAGCATGCATCATATAAATATAAAGTATACAGCAACTTATTTGAGGATAAAATGTGACTAAAACTCCATAGAATGCCTTATTCTTGTATTCCACACCTCACCCATGCCATGCTACATTATTGCCATGCAAATTGTGCATCATTCATCATGGCATGATTGTTTGCTTGTCGCATTTTATTCGTATGATTGTGCACTTTATTTATGTTGGCCCTTGTTTGTTTGGTTCTTCTTCGAATAGACGCTGAGCAGGGGATATATCAAGAAACCCAGGAGCACTACCCAGATCCGTCCCTCGCTTCAACTGAGCTGCCAGGCAAGCACTACCACACGCTTGCATACATATAGTACCTATTGCCTCTATCTTATTCTTGCATCATTGAGTCGCGATTGCATTAAACTGAATCCCAAGTATTGCATAGCCTTTACTTTTAAACCCCACCGAAGCTTGTTCCTCCATCCCATGAGCCATTACTACAGGAGTTGTTTGAGCCATGCGAGTCGTAGAACAGCATGTGTAGGGTATGTGAGTGTCTGATGGATAACGAGGTACCTAAACAACTTAACCTGAGTAGTAATGGGATAACTAATGAAAGTGGCACCGGTGAGCAATATCTGCTATTTGGTTTTTCATGCTCACTTGTGTCCCGTAGGACCCCGAGTACTTGATTCCTGTTCCTTGAATATTCGCGCTATCCACATCCGGGAGGCTTATGAACCCCCCTGAGCCAGAGCTTGATTCATTCTTATTTCTTGGGGCCACAAAGTAGTTTGGGGCTTTATTACTATTCTGTACTTATGCCATGCTTTACTGCTTTATTTAAGATTGTGCGAGGAGCACCTGTACTGTTTAGGTAAGCGGAGTGTTTTTGCGGTATCGACAAGCCCAGTCACACTTTCGGGTTCCTAGTCGTTTACAGCCATTGACGCAAACCTTGAGTCCGTCTCGGAGCCGGCCAACTTCGTTGCGGGTAGCTTAATGGGGTGGCCCCCTGAAATATTTCTGAATCCTGTGATCGCTTTGTCGTGACTGCCTCGTTGGGTTTTGATTTGGTTTTTCCGAGGTTGATCGAGTGTGTGTTGCTATTTGTGCACCCCTGCAGGGTAAAACTTTCTGAAAGCCGTGTCCGCGGTTATGGACGACTTGGAGCACAGTTTCTCGATCATAGACAAGTATAACTAAAGTACCGCTTTTAATTTGACTAAGTATCTGACTAGTAAATAGTACAACACTCATGGAATGGATAATAAAACTACCAACGGATGGGGGGCTGTTCGTCCGCTTCCTCGTTGGTAAGCGAGGAGGAGGATGGATCTGTTAATATTACTGTTACAACTGTTGTTATTAATTAACGGACATCCGTCTATCTATGGTTAGGCGGATGGTTAGCGAGTATCTATAGAATTGTTAGGTATTATCTTTTGCTGCAATTGCGTCACCCCAGGTTGTGTCCCCTTTAGAGGCATAAAGACTTGCTGAGTACCCCTAGGGTCTCACACGATAAATTGTTTGATTCAGATGAACAGGTAAGCTCGCAAGATGGATACTGGGTGGAGGAGACGGACGATGTTGGCAATGATCATTCGGTGTAGAGATTCCGGGAACGGGGATCCGTGAGATCTGTGGGCGGGATGTGTTTATTTATGGGGCATCTTATGCCGATTTGCTTCTTATCCGTACTCGGATCTTGTTTGCCGCTTCCGCCTGATACTCTGATGTTTGATGTATGAGGAGATATCCTAAACTATTATATCTATCTAGGATATTTGGATCTTGCCGTATGGCGTTGCAATATTTCTATTTCTTTTAGATGGAATGGCTCTAAGGACTGTTGTATGGTGGCTTGCATACATACTCATTTGTGTATGTAGTTGATCCCTTCGCCTGCCGATTACGCCGCTCGTTCTTGTCCCGTTGTTTGGAAATGGTTAGGACGGCCGAAAGGTCTACCTGTGAGTGGCATTTGGGCCCCACCGTACTATTTTAACCATTTCCGCTCATCCAGGCTTGTAACTAAGAGCGTAATTCACCGAGGTAGTTACAGGCCATCTATATGTGACATATATAGATGGTGCCAACTTATCTGTGGCACATGGCTATGTGGTGTGTAATGGATAAATTTTGAAAAATTCTGCTCACCCCCCGGTGGACCGCCTTTTTAGTCTTGTAAAAAATAAAAGAAAATGAAAAACATTTCAAAAAATAAAATCCTTTGACACGTAGGTAGGTAATGTGGTCTAGTTTGTAGGAAAATTAACGAAGGATAATTTTAACTTTTTTGCAGGAAAAGGTCATGGCATGGTAAAACGGTAATAACTTTTGCATACGATGTTTGAAAAATTCTTTAATATATCAAAATGACGAGCATGAAATTTTACATCTAATTGCAACCACCAAAAGAAGACATTCGAAAAGGAAAAAAGTTACCCCAGAAATAAGATATTTTCCTACTAGGAAAAATGGAGCCCACTTATCTATGGCGCTCCCTATTGTGGTGCGTGATACCTTCGGTTTGGATTACGGATGTAGTATAGCACTTTTTCCCTAGTAGACCAAGGTTTATCGAATCCTCGGAAAGCAGAAACAAAGTGAGATTACTTAAATGTACTTTTGAGAGTTTTAGAATTCCTATTACGTTTTCATCGGACCAAGAGTTTGCGATCTTGCTGTTGTTGACGATGGAGAGAGAGGGCCTAGGGTCTTTGGTGTTCACCAGTAGCTGTGCAAAACATCTGATGGGAATAATAGATAATAATAAAGTACTCATGTAATTGTTAGAGCAAGATAATTGTATGTGGGCAGTGCATCCATAAATGTTATCGCCTCCGCAACCGCTTATGACAATAACCTACTAGTCTCATCCATAGAAGAAATAGAATTAATGATATGCATAGTAATATCATCATTAATCCCAAGTAAGTTCCTCACATACAGCCGTACTACCCTTTCTATCACTGGGGTTCCTATCCTGCAGATCAGTCGTTACTCACACTCCTTTTACCTGTATCAATCCTCGGGGTCTTGGGTAACTGACAAGTCCTTAGATTGAGGAAATAGAGGGTACTACAATCATCATGTCATACAAACTAATACATGATCCCATCTATGATAAATAACATGCACAAAAGCTACATGGCTACGCCAAAGCCCTTAGCCCAAGGAGAATTACACACACATAGAGATGAAATTGACAATCATAAACATTGTAATAGAGAACATAGAGTTGATAACAAATAGTCTTACAATGTCGCCAATTGGAGATGAGATCTACTATTATAAGTGGTGGAAGATGGCTATGGTGGTGGAGAAGGGTTTAGAGGTTTAGATCTAGATCTATTCCCCCGGCGTGGCGGCAGGGAGAGTAGAGGATGAAAGAAACGGTGTTGTGGAGTCAGGCTCTGTTTCTCGTCGCCTGAAGCCTCTTTATATAGGGGTCCCTTCACGAAATTTGTTCTGTTTGACCTAATGAAGTCGGTGCAAACTATACGGCCGGAACTATACGGCGGCATCCCGTATTGTTGGTCGTTAAGTCTTCTGGATCCTCTTCACGGCTCCTGGTTTCTTTGACATGTTGGAAATCTCGTATCTTTGGGATTTATGTTATGATTCCCATCATAATACGTCATTATCTGTGCTGGAAAAGATAACAAGAAAGGATTGCATACCCATTTGATCATTAGGCATTAGTGCCAGGAAATAGAGAGATATTTCATCAAATATATGAATAATATCTAGTTTAAATGCGGACGTGGATGTCTATATTTCACAGCCATCAACCTTCCCAAGCTTAAACTTGATCGTCCTTGATCAAGAAAACCAAAATCAAAAGGGAACTCAGCATTTAAACTGAAATAACGAGATGAAGATCTTACTCACTATTGGTAGTCTCATGTTTCCTCCACTTTATTAATATGAAAAACTTCAGCATAGATAGAGTAATGGAAAGCATATCATATGGGTTTCATGAATCCTTATACTGCAGCAAAATTACTATAAGCATGGATGATTAAAAAGAGTAAACTTTATTCCATGTCATGTAATTAACTCATAGGCTTGCCTTTGAACAATAAAGTGTAATCATATAGAATTAAGAGTGTGAGAGTTTGTCATGAAAAAGATATATACTAGAGTATCTCAATTCTCCCACATCAGTAAATCAATACTTTTCAAGAACTACTTATCTATTCATTGTCCTTCAAGAATTTTAGTTCTAAAGTAATTGATAGCATGCCAAAAATTTACATTAGTTTATTGGACTGAGATGGACACTCGTGTTATCACTAAAGTTTTTGTTCCTTTTGCATAATGATTACTCAAATCATCCAAAGGAGTGATTCCATAATGTTACAGCTACCCGGGAGTGCCAAGAATCTTACCCATTATAGCATTGCTGCTATAAATGTTTAATCAACTCATAGCCGAAATCTAGGAGTTTCCTCCATGAAGATCGTTCGTAGGATAGCGGAGTTGTTGGCATCCCATGAAGTTTGACACGCATAAATATATATCATTCTTATGATTTACAAGTCAAACTTTGGCATGCTCACAAAAAACCGCTAAACATTAATTCAATTGAACAAATCTTTTCAAAGAGAGCTATCAAGGCAATCATTAATTTCTGTGGTGTTGAGTGTCTCTAGGAATAAGCTTTCGAGACTAAACACTACAACACCAAAGTCTTCAATTTGTGAGAATTTTTCTTATTTCAATTGTTTAGCAAATTTTTAGGCAAGACTCTACAAGAGCTGGAACAAAACGTACCCAATTAAATACCCATGGAAACAAAATTTTACTACAATATAGAGACTCACTCCACCGATATAACATCTCAACATTACTACTAACTAGCATGGGTTTATCAAACTTCAAAAGTAGGGAGTCATAAGGCATACCTCTCATGTTTGGTTCCACTTCTCTCTTCCCTTTTTATTTGTTTCTTGGAAACTCGAAGTCAATCACTCTCCTGTAAATCAACGAGAACTTCGAGGCGGAAAGAAAAGAGAGAGGGAAAATAAAGATAAACGGAGAAACCTTTTTGTGGTCTTTGAGAAGGGGGATTAAAAAATAGAAAATTGGCGGCAAATCTCGGCTTGAAAATCTCAAACAAAATAAAACAACTAAGATAAAGTGTTGGGGAAACCAACACGAGTGCTTATAAACTCAAATAAAAGCATAACCACGAAAATAAGATAAAGCAAGTTAAAAACCAAAATATAAAATAGATAGAAAACCTCCCCAAGCTTAGGATTTTGCAAGCCCTTCAAATCACTATGGTGGGGAAAAAAGTTGTAACTCCAGTCCACAAATTGAGTTGAAAGGTTACTTGTTGTTTCTCAAAGGTTTAGGGCGAGATTGTGCATTCCCTCCGCAGTTCCTCCAAGTTCTTGGAAATCCTGATATGTAGCGAACCGGTTTGGTGGATGCTGCTCCTGATGAGGGACTTCTTGCTCCTCCTCTTGGTCCTCATCCTCCTCCGGAATCTCCTCTTCGGGTTGGTGTTGCTCAACCTGCAAGTCATAAATCACACGTCCTTCCTCCATAGAGAAAAGACCATTAGGCAAAGGAGCAGGGTAGATACACCCGACTCTAGCAATATACATATAATAAACACCACCTCTCCTAGTAAGAATTCCACAAGCCTTCAAAGTAGAGTAACCAACACGTCGCTCACCTATCACCGTCTGTAACTCACCTAGGTCGATGCCCAATGTATTGGCAAGCACGGTGATGACGCCTCCACAAGTGGTTGGAACTTGGCTTTGGTGGGATTGGTACTCCAAGTAGCGCACAAGTATTGCGCCCAAGTGAAGTGACAAGTTGTCATAGTTGAAAGCAGCTTTTGCAAGGATAAGATGTCCTCCTCGTTGAGTCTTGTAAACTCATTGCGCGCTTGCAAAGTGTTAGCAATAACATAGAACAAATAGAGAATAGTAGGATGTTGAACATTCTTCCCCTACTAATTCTAGAGGTAAATCTCATTCTATTATAGTAGTATTCAGAGGAAGGTTCCATGTCGGTAAAATCTGCGCAGAGTGTTAGGATCATTGTTGGGTAAACCAAAACAATTACACCATTCATCAAGTGTTAGAGAATAATTATTATTCATGAGTCGGAAAGAAATCTTATCCTCCCCATGCCATGATTTGACGGTGCTACTCAAAGAGCTAAGAGATTCAAGGGTTAACCGTCGATAGGTTAGTATATCATAGAATACAAAGGTTTGTAGGCCAACTCTACTACAAAGTAAATTAAAATCATCAGAAATACTGAGTTGGTTCAAAGTGACGGGGCAAGTCCACTTGGTTGCCTTGATTTCTCGGTTTTTGATCCTGTCGAAACAATCACGGTGGGATTCGTTCTTGAAATGAATCCCCCATGCGTTCCTAAGATACAGCCCGAGAAGAACTAGCTGCGGCAAAAGCACGTGTCTGGCTCCTCGTGTTCATCTTCTAAAAATAGTAAAAGAGACAAAAATAAAACTTTTTGATCCAATAGTAATAGTCATAGCACACTAAAGAGTCTCCTCAACATATTAATCTAGGCAAGATAATCATGGCAAATAGTTGAAAACAAGTCTCACCTTAGATTGATAATGACAATAGATTAGAGATGAATTTGCAAAAAGTAATTGGAGGATCGGAGGAGAAACATACCGTAGATCACTTGTGTGCGAGGAACTGAAACAAAATTGAGCAGGGGTGAAGATACCTTGAGGTTTTGAGAGAGTTTGGAGGTAGAAGAGAGAAGAGAGAAAAAGTATTGTGTTTTTGATGTTTCGGGTACCTCCCCGAGCATTGAAGTGGTTGGACGCAACTATATGGCAGCAACTATACGGCGAGAACAGGGTGTTCCGGCCGTATAGTTGGTCTGACAGAAAATTTTTAGGGTTTCCTAGGGTTTTTGTTTGGCGGCTGTAACTATATGGCGACAACTATATACGGCCAGAACTTTTGTTCCTGTCATATAGTTGGTCTTCAAACCTTCTGTACTTTGGGATGAAAAATTGTCGATGGGTAACATAACTATACGGCCGCAACTATACGACGGGAATTTTTATTCCCGCCATATAGTTGGTCGTTAACCTTTCTGTACACATCAATGTTTTTTATATTTCTTAGAGAATTACTTTTTAGACTGAAACTTAGCAAAACACCTTGTTTTGACAGAAAAAAGACAGACTAAAATGTTGACCAACTATGACATATAAAAACAGGAATTTTTACTACCACTGAATATCTTCCTCCCACTGGAGTTTTCTAGAACTCTTTATTTATACAAAACTTAAACTAAAACTTAAAAACCTAACTCAAACCTTTATTTTACATGGGTTGCCTCCCATGTAGCGCTCTTTTATGCTCAATAGCTTGACCTTGATATTGCTCACTTAGGCCATATGAGTGGAACACCCACTCCGAAGTAATTGGCCTTCAAAGTGATGGCCTCCTTATCATCTTTCTTGGCTTTCTTCTTCCTAAGTAAATGAATAACAAAAGGATCCCGTGAAGGTAATTGAAGCTTCATGTTCCCTTCATGCAAACTGATTAAAGCCTTAATAGTTCTTAAGAAAGTACGACCTAATATGATAGGGGCATTAGCATATTTAGGCATGTCAATGATAACAAAATCAATAAGAGCAGGACAACCTTTAATGTAAACTAAAGTGTTTTTTTAATGCCTACTGCTTGTTTATAGGTAGAATCTGCTAGATGTAATTTTAGTACGGTAATTTCAAAAGAGCCAAGATTCAACTTGTTAAAAAGACTCTTTGGAATTGTTGAAACACTTGCACCTAGATCACATAGTGCAGCTATTTCATTAGTCCCAATTTTAATCTTAATAGTGGGCTCAAATATATCATCTAGCTTAACATGCAATTTTTCAGCAATTTTCTTGTATTCTTCTTCAAGCTCACGTAACTTTATTGCTACCAGATTAAAGAATTGTTGATACATGGCTTCTTCATTTCCTTCACTTACCGTAATATTGACATTGATCCTTTTTAAAATATCTTCAACAGTGTAATTTGGTTAAGGAACATTGCTATAATCAAGTTCTTCGGGCTCCTCCCTTTGGATTCTTATCATCTTGAACTCTTTAACTGGAATGGGCTCAGCGTTACCTGCAAATTTTGCTAGAATGAGAGTTTGACTCTCGGTTATCTTACCTAGCTACGCCTCAATGATCCTTGTTATTTCTTGGAGGGCCTGCAAATCATTTCTCAAACTAACAACTTGGTTAGATAATTTACCAAGCATAGCATCATGATTCTCCAAAATTTGACTAGAATATTGTTTTGCTCATTCTGTGAGTCCATAAAAGCTTTAAGAGTTTCTTGGAGACTAGTATTGCTTGATGCCATATTATTATTAGAGCTACCTGTAGGACTAGAATAATGTTTTTGAAAGTTTGGATTATAATTCTTCTTCGAAGCAGGGTTATAATCACTACGAGCTATGAAGTATACTTATTTAATAGTTGGTTCAGGAGTAGTTCTTACCGGGGTTTCCTTAACTTTAACGGCTAATAAAGCTCATCCAACTTAGCATTGAGTTCTTCATTCTCTTGAGGTGTGACAGAGTTCACCTTCTTTGTGTTTGATCTTTCTACATGCCATTGGGCATGGTTGTCTTGCATATTGTCTAGCAGCTTCTTTGTTTCGGTAATTTATTTACCCATAAATGTTCCTCCAGCTGTAGTATCTAGCATAGACTTAGAAACAGGGTTAAGAGCATTATAAAATAAATGGAGAATCAACCAGTCTTACATTCCATGGCTGGGATAGTTTCTCATGCATTCTTTCATTCTCTCCCATGCGAGCGCTAGTGGCTCACACTCTTCCTGTCTAAAACCAGTAATATTAGATCTGAGTTGCATAGTCTTTGCTGGTGGAAAGAATTTAGTCATAAATAAAGAAGTACATTCCAACCATGATGCAATAGTATTTCTCGGCAAAGATAGAAACCATTCTTTTGTTCTTCCTCTAAGAGAGAAAGGAAATAAGCGCAACTTAACCGCATCGGGGTCAATATCTTTAATGCGCATCATATCACAAATTTTAGTGAAAGTATTTAAGTGCATACCTGCATCTTCTACAACAGAGCCTCCAAATTAATTCTGTTGAATCAAACATAAATAGTGGTGCTTAATTTCATAATCTTCAGCAGCAATTGCTGGATGAGTAATAGGATTACACAAATAATCATTATTAGGAGTTGCAAACTCCCCAAGCTTCTTTTCAGCCATACTTCCTATGTTTTAGTATTTTCTTAAACAAGTACTAATGATGATAAAACAAGAATTAAAATACTAACTATTTTTTTGGATTTTCAAATAAAAACTGAAAGCAAACTAACAAAAATTAAAAATGAGAATTAAAACTAGCAAAGTTCCTATTAACCTCACTAGGGTAGCTATTGCTTCCCCGACAATGGCGCCAGAAAAAGGGTTCATACCTTCGATCAGGATTACGGATGTAGTATAGCTCTTTTTCCCTAGTAGACCTAGGTTTATCGAATCCTTGGGAAGCAGAAGCAAAGTGAGATTACTTAAATGGAACTTTGAGAGTTTTAGAATTCCTATTGTGTTTTGACTGGACCAAGAGTTTGCGATCTTGTTGTTGTTGATGACGATGGAGAGAGAGGGCCTAGGGTATTCGGTGTTCACTAGTAGTTGTGCAAAACATCTAATGGGAATAATAGATAATAATAAAGTACTCATGTAATTTTTAGAGCAAAATAATTGTATGTGGGCAGTGCATCCATAAATGTTATCGCCTCCGCAACCGCTTATGGCAATAACCTACTAGTCTCATCCATAGAAGAAAGAGAACTAATGGTATGCATAGTGATGTCACCGTTAATCCCAAGTAAGTTCCTCACATACAACCATAGTACCATTTCTGTCACTGGGGTTCCTATCCTGCATATCAGTCGTTACTCACGCTCCCTTTACTCGGATCAATCCTCGGGGTCTTGGGTACCCGACAAGTCCTTAGATGGAGGCAAGAGAGGGTACTACAATCATCATGTCATACAAACTAATACATGATCCCATCTATGATAAATAATATGCACAAAAGCTACATGTATAGACCGAAGCCCTTAGCCCAAGGAGAATTACTCACACATAGAGATGAAATCGACAATCATAAACATTGTAATAGAGATCATAGAGTTGATAACAAATAGTCTTACAATGTCGCCAATTGGAGATGCTATCTACTATTACAAGTGGTGGAAGATGGATATGGTGGTGGAGAAGGGTTCAGAGGTTTAGATCTAGATCTATTCCTCCGGCATGGCGGCAGGAAGAGTTGTGGAGTCAGGCTCTGTTTCTCGTTGCCCGAAGCCTGTTTATATCGGGGTCCCTTCAGGAAAGTTGTTCTGTTTTACCTAATGAAGTCGATGCAAACTATACGGCCGGAACTATATGGCGGCGGCCCGTATAGTTGGTCGTTAAGTCTTCTGTATCCTCTTCACGGCTCCCGATTTCTTTGACGTGTTGGAAATATCGTATCTTTGGCATTTATGTAGTGATTCCCATCATAATACGGCATTATCTGTGCAGGAAAAATAGCAAGAAATGATTGCATACCTCTTTGATCATTAGGCATTAGTGACAGTAAATAGAGAGATATTTCATCAAATATATTAACAATATCTAGTTTAAATGCGGATGTGGATGGCTATATTTCACAGTCATTAGTGCGCCATGGATAAGCATGACCCATTTTAAATCCTTAGCCGCCCCTCTCCTCCTCCCCCCTTCTCCTTCTCCACTTCTCCTCCTCTTATCCCCTTCTCCTCCTCCTCTCCTTCCCTTCTCCTTCTCCTTCCTCTCCCCTTCTCCTCCTCTCCTCCCCTTCTCCTTCTTATCTTCTCCCGCACCTCTACTTCTCCTTATCCTCCACCTCTACTTCTCCTATCTCTGGTGACCGCATTGTTCTAGATCTCCTCTCGACCCCCGCCAGCACCGTCATAGAGCTCCTCCCTGACCTCGATGGCATCGCCCTCGAGCTCCTCCCCGACCCCTGATGGCGCCGTCCTCGAGATCCTCCCCGACCCCGACGATGCCATCCTCGAGCTTGTTGGCATCCTCGTCCTCATCTCCGAGTGCTTCTTACCAGCACGGCCATTGCCTCCCGTGTTGGGCAACGCGAAGAGCCAGACCAAAAACAAAAACTTTTTTTTTTGCTCCGGATAGAACTCCGGCGAGACGCCCCAAGATCCATCCAAGGTTAGAGATAATAGTTCATACCTCTCAATGCACGGGTGCAGAAGCAAAGGAAGTGCATCGCGGTGGTGTCGTATGTTCCACTCGTCTTGTCGGGCTCCGGTGAACTGCTTGAACTGCTTGATCCTAGGACCATCTCATCACCGGCTCTGGTGCTCCTCCTCCTTCCGCCAACGACTTCGCTGTCCAATGACGCTAACGATCACTATAGGTGTGGTGCCTCTGTTGTCTCACACACATACAAGGTGGAACAATAACAAGTGAGGTGCTAGCCTCGTTCTTGCCGCCGCGGGATAGGAAAATGGAATTTCCAAGTCTAGCGAAACCCTAGGAAGCAGCACTAGACTCTTATGTCTGCCGCCACCCACCTTCCTGTATATAGGAGAATAGGTGAGGGAACATAATACTTGTGGTCCCTCGGTCCTAAACCCTGACTCTAGTCAATGGGGGTCTAACCCATTGACATGTGTCCATGTCCTAACAAGTCCAACTTGCCGTCTTATGATAATTGGATAGCATCCGGCTAGTTACGTTCCACTCTCTTAAGTGTGCAATCTCACAGGCTTACAGTAATCCGGACACAACTCAGTAATCATTCGGTTAGAAACTTAGCCCAGTGACTTTCCGACTAGAGCTGATAATCGGTTGCGGCCTCTAGCAAGACTTGCTGACTCTCGGTTTACATAAGTGCCCTCAATGTGATGATCTGTCTGATTCCCTTTGCCTCATGATATTGGTGATAAACCGCAGGGGAGATTCTGTCATCCTAGTGCCAGTTTAACTCTCTTCTTGTTGCAGCGATAACCGTTTCCCTCTAGCTTCACTAAGTCAGACTACCTCGATGAACACTTGATCAAGTAGCGCATGGCCATGCTTCTGAATCATATCACATGAGAGAGCCCAAAGAATATATCTTCGAGATGGAGGGGCAAATTATGTCTTGGCTAATCCATGTCACACAACTTTCTTAGAAGTCGTCCCAAGACCACCCTTATTACTCCCAGTTATGGTGAGCATTAGATGGAGTCAAAGTCGACTTTTCCACAACTTGGATCATGCGATCTCCTCGGGTCTAAGGATTCCATTATGTTAGTCAGAGCGTATGACGGTGTGCTCACGTGCGCTTCATACTTAGGTTGTGGAAGTGTCTTGGTCAACGGGTCTATAATATTTGCATCCATGTGTACCTTGCATAGTTTAATTTCTCCGCCATCCGACACACTGCCTAATCAGGTGAAATTTTCTGAGTATGTGCTTATTCTTCTGGTGTGCCTGTGGCTCCTTAGTTTGTGCAATAGCACCAGTATTGTCATAGTACACTTCTAACAGACTTGAGGGGCTGGGTACAACTTCGAGTTTAGTCAAAAAAAATCTAATCCAAACTCCTTCTTTTGGCGGCTCTAAGGCAGCAACATACTTAGCTTCCATAGTGGAATCTGATATGTCCAATTTGCATCACCATTCTATATAATAATTTGCCTCTATTCATTGATATATTTCTTATTAAGAGGTGTTACTTATGTCTTTTCATCTATTTTTGTATGTTGGATGATTCTTGGAGGATGAACTGCCGGAGTCAGGATTCTGATGGAAAAAGAGGTGTTTTGATGCAATTTCACGAAGATCAGAAAATACTAGAAAAATAATGGAAAATTATATTTTTCCAGAAGACGAAGGAAGCCAGAAGGGGAGGCGAAGATGGGCCACAGGGGCCCACACCCCCCAGGCGCGGGCCACCCCTGGGCCATGCCTACAGGGGGTGTGGCCCACCTGGCCAGCCTCCGACTCGGCCCTCTAGCCTATATCTTCTCCTCGGAACCCTAAAACAAAGGGAGTGACCACAGAAAGATTCCGCCGCCTCGGGCGGAAAACACTAAGAGAGAAAAAATCTTCAGCAGATAGATTTCTGCCGAGGAAATTCCTTCCCGGAGAGGGGAGATAGTCGCCATCAACACCATCGTCAAGCTAGGCTTCATCGAGATCATCATCATCCACACCATAATCTCCACCAGCACCATCATCACCACTCCATCCCGCTATAACAATCGTGTTGAATACTTGCATAGTTCTTAGGGGAAACTTTCCCGGTGTTGATTACTATTCTAGTTGATGCTTATGAGTGGAACCATTGATTATTGTTTATGATCAGATTGTTATCCATCACCATATCATATTTGATCTTAATCCATATGATGTCTCACGAGTAGTTCGTTTAGTTCTTGAGGACATGGGAGAAGTCATGTTGTTAGTAGCGGATTTGTGTTGAGATATTATTTAATGGTTTAGTATTTAAGTTGTGGTGCTATTCTTCTAGTGGTGTTATGTGAACGTCGACTACATGATACTTTACCATTTATGGGCTTAGGGGAATGCATTGTGTATTTGGCTACTAATTGTGGGGTTGCCGGAGTGACAGAAACCTGAACCCCCGTTAGGACACCTTTGCATAAGGGAGTGTAGGATCTCAAAGTTTAAGGCTGTGGTTAGGTTTATATCTTAATTGCTTTCTTGTAGTTGCGGATGCTTGAAGGGGTTTAATCACAAGTATGTATTAGTCCAAGTAAGGTTGGTACATTAGCACAGGTTCACCCACACAACACTTACAACACCAAAGAAGGGTACTCGGCTATTTGAAGTGAAAGCACTTGAAAGAATTCCCATGTGTCCTCGAGAACGTTTGGTCCTTATAAGTATTCCACCGACTAGTCCTTTGCTAAGAAAGGATTGGGACACTTGCTGCGTTTGTTAGTTGTCTTTATTACTTGCACCTTGTTTCTTTGCTTTATCAAAAAAACCCTAAAAATCCGTTTGCTAAGTATTTACAGAGATTTCCTGCTCCATACCACTAGTCAACACCTTCTGCTCCTCGTTGGGATCGACACTCCAATTTATCGAAATACTACGATACGCCCCCTATACTTGTGGGTCATCAAGACTATTTTATGGCGCCGTTGCCGGGGAGTGAAGCGCTATTGAATAGTGGAACTGCTAAAGGAAACTTCTACTGTGAGTATTGCTTTTTATTTCTATTTATTAATTTGCTTTCAATATGGATAACCCACTTGGTTTTTTGTTTGGGAAAACTACTACCACTGTTAGGGTAGTAGATGAACCACCACCTGTTGAGATAGATCCTTTTAAGATACTTACAAGTATTATTGATCATGTTATGGATAATTATTATTTAGGGGATGGAACTGTCCACCCTGGTGATCATTTGATTTTTATCCATAAATTATGCGGGTTGTTTAAGTGTGCAGGTATCACAACTGAATAGGT
This sequence comes from Avena sativa, assembly GCA_916181665.1. Classification (NCBI taxonomy): domain Eukaryota; kingdom Viridiplantae; phylum Streptophyta; class Magnoliopsida; order Poales; family Poaceae; genus Avena; species Avena sativa. Next base: position 68,887,538 of record OV702297.1, read on the forward strand.
GAAGAAGAAATTACTCTCTATATCCTTGAAAGGGAGAGCTGAAGAATGGTATAAGCTGCTGAAGAATGGATAATCCATGGATAGGGAGGAAATAGTACCTCTCTTTTATTCTAAATTTTACCCTCCCAGTGAGATTCATAAGGATAGAAATCTGATATATAAATTTTGGCCTTGTGATGGAGAGAGTACAGCTCAAGCTTGGGGGAGATTGAAGTTACTAATGCTTAAATGTCCTATTCATGAACTCCCTAACAATATTATTATCAATAACTTTTATGCTAGGATTCCTCTTCATGGTAAAGATTTACTAGATGCTTCTTGTGCTGGATCATTCACATGTATGAAGAAAGAAGCTAAATGGGATCTCCTAGACCGTATTCAAGAGAACACTGAAGCATAGGAGAATGACAAAGGAAGAAAGACAGATATAAACTATGATTATGAATGCATTAAATCTTTTATGGAAACTGATGACTTCCGTGATATTAGTACTAAGTATGGTCTTGATCTTTAAGTTCTTGATAAATGTTTTAAGGCCTTTGCCTCTTATATTGAAATTCCCAAAAAAGTGTGGGACAAGTACCATGCTCCTTATAAAGACATTGTTACCCATGTTCCTGCTAGCATAGATGTTTGTACGTGCCTAAACCTTATGTTGAGAAAATCCCTTTTTTCCTGCTAAGGTAAAGGAACATTCTATCATAGCTAATGTGGTTAGCAAAAGTACAAAGAAAACTGTGGAACCCAATGAGCAAATAGATATTGAACCTATGGTAGCTATTGTGAAAGATCTTGTCACTAGAAATATAGAGGATGAGCACATTATCTTCTGTGAAGATGCTTCTAATATTATCTCTCATCCTAGTAAAGCTAGAAAAGCTAGTGTCCCTGTGCTTTCTGTTAGAATTGGTGATCATTTCAACTATGGTTTATGTGATATTGGTGCTAGTTCTAGTGCTATTCCTTATGAGCTTTACAGGGAAATTATGCATGAAATTGGTCCTTGTGAGCTTGAGAACATTGATGTGGTTATTCACCTTGCTAATAGAGAGACAATATGTCCCATTGGCATTGTAAGAGATGTGGAGGTTCTTTGTGGTAAGATTAAATATCATGCTGATTTTCTAGTACTTGGTAAAGAAGCTGGTAAAACCTATCCCATTATCTTTGGTAGACCCTTCTTGAATACTTGTTGGGCTATCATAGATTGTAGGAAGGAAAAAGTTTTGACTAAGTTTGATGGAGAGTCTTATGAGTTTAATTTTTCAAATTTTCTAAAACTCCTTATGAAAAAGAACTGCCTAATGAGGATTTCAAGGTTGAACAACTTTCTTCTATTTCTCTTGATCCTAACAATGCCTTGTAGAAGTTTATGGAAGATCATGAAAGTGATGTCTTCATGAAGGAAATGAATGAGATTGACGAGGTTTTTCTTCGTTAGCCTGAGTTACTTAAGCATAATCTACCTGTGAAAGATTTGGGTACCACGCTACCACCTAAAGGGGGCCCTGTTTTCGAATTAAAACCTTTACCTGATGATCTTAAATATGCTTATCTTGATGATAAGAAAGTATATCCTGTTATTATTAGTTCTAAACTTTCAGGAAAAGAAGAAGAAAGGTTATTGGAAATACTGAAGAAACACCGAGGAGCTATGGGCTATACTCTTGATGATTTAAAAGGGATTTCTCCTACTATATGTCAGCATGCTATTAATATAGAAGCTGATGCAAAACCAGTTGTTGAGCACCAACACCGTCTAAATCCTAAGATGAAGGATGTGGTAAGAAACGAGGTACTAAAACTCCTTGATGCTGGTATTATTTACTGTATTGCTGATAGTCAATGGGTTAGCTCCGTTCATTGTGTTCCAAAGAAAGGTGGAATTCGTGTTGTGCCTAATGAAAATAATGAGCTTATACCCCAAAGAGTAGTGTTTGGGTATAGGATGTGCATTGACTTTAGAAAGGTTAATAAAGTTACTAAGAAAGATCATTATCCTTGGCCCTTTATTGATCAAATGCTAGAAAGGTTGTCTAAAAAGACCCACTTTTGCTTTCTTGATGGTTATTCCGGGTTCTCTCAAATTGCTATGAAAGCACAAGACCAAGAGAAAACCACTTTCACTTGTCCTTATGGCACTTATGATTATAGGTGTATGCCTTTTGGTTTATGTAATGCTCCTGCTACCTTTCAGAGATGTATGTCTGCTATTTTTCATGGTTTCTGTGAAGAAATTGTGGAAGTTTTCATGGACGATTTCTCCATCTATGGAACTTCTTTTGATAATTGTTTGCACAACCTTGATAAAGTTTTGAAGAGATGTGAAGAAACCAATCTTGTTCTTAATTGGGAGAAATGCCATTTCATGGTTAATGAAGGGATTGTTCTTGGACACAAAATTTCTGAAAGAGGCATTGAAGTTGACAGAGCTAACATTGAAGCAATTGAGAAGATGCCTTTCCCTAGGGATATAAAAGGTATTTGTAGTATCCTTGGTCATGTTGGTTTCTATAGGAGGTTTATTAAAGATTTCTCCAAAATTTCAAAGCCCCTTACCAATCTTATTCAAAAAGATGTACCTTTTGTTTTTGATGATGATTGTAAGGAAGCTTTTGAAACTTTGAAGAGAACTTTGACTACTGCTCCTATTGTTCAACCACATGATTGGAGTTTACCTTTTGAAATTATGTGTGATGTTAGTGATTTTTCTGTGGGTGCTGTCCTTGGGCAACATGTTGATAAGAAGTTGAATGTTATTCATTATGCTAGCATGACTCTAGATGCTGGAATTATGCTACTACTAAAAAAGAGTTCTTAGTTGTGATCTTTTCCTGTGATAAGTTTAGACCCTATATTGTTGATTCAAAGGTCACTAGTCATACTGACCATGCTGCTATTAAGTACCTTATGACAAAGAAGGATGCTAAGCCTAGGATTATTATATGGGTGTTGCTTTTACAAGAGTTTGATCTGCATATTGTAGATAGAAAAGGTGCTGAAAATCCTGTTGCTGACAATTTATCTCATTTGGAAAATATTTCTTTTGACCCTTTACCTGTTAATGATAGTTTTCCAAATGAGCGGTTGGCTGCAATAAGGGTAAGTCCGCATGAGATCCCTTGGTATGCTGATTATGCTAACTTTATTGTTTCCAAGTATTTGCCTCCAACCTTTACAGATCAGTAAAGAAGAAAAATCTTTTATGATCTAAGGCATTACTTTTGGGATGACCCACACTTATATAAAGAAGGAGTAGATGGTATTATGCGAATATGTGTTCCAGAATTTGAACAACAAGAGATATTGAGGAAATGTCATGGCAGTGCTTATGGAGGACATCATGCTGGTGATAGGACTGGACATAAGGTTCTACAATCTGGATTTTATTGGCCTACCCTTTTCAAAGATGCAAGTAAGTTTGTCTTATCATGTCATGAATGTCAAAGAGTTGGTAGCATTTCCAGACGACATGAAATGCCTATGAATTATTCTCTTGTTATTGAACCTTTTGATTATTGGAGATTTGACTTTATGGATCATTTTCCTCCTTCGAAAGGGTATACTCATATTCTTGTTGCGGTTGATTATGTTACAAAGTGGGTAGAAGCCATACCTACAAATAGTGCTGATGGTAAGACCTCATTAAAAATGCTTAAAGATGTTATTTTTCCTAGGTTTGGTGTGCCTAGATATCTCATGACTGATGGAGGCTCTCATGTTATGCATGGTGGTTTTAGTAAAACCCTCGCTAAATATGATGTTAACCATATAATTGCTTCAGCTTATCACCCCCAAACCAGTGGGCAAGTAGAACTTTCCAATAGGGAATAAATCTATCTTGTAGAAGACTGTTAATAGATCTAGGAAAAAATGGGCTAAAAAGTTGAATGACGCTTTATGGGCCTATATAACTACTTATAAAAATCCTATGGGGATGTCTCCTTACAAAATGGTCTATGGGAAAGCTTATCACTTGCCTTTAGAATTAGAACACAAAGCTTATTGGGCAGTGAAAGAATTGAATAGAGATTTTAAACTTATTGGTGAGAAAAGATTGCTTGACTTGGGTACCTTAGATGAGTGGAGAAGTGAAGCTTATGAGAATGCTAGACTCTTTAAGGAAAAAGTAAAAAGATGGCATGATAGGAGAATTCTCAAAAGGGAGTTCCATGTAAGTGAGAAAGTTCTTTTGTATAGGTCTCATCTCAGATTTTTTGCAGGAAAACTACTCTCAAAATGGGAAGGACCTTTTGTTATTAAGGAAGTATATCATTCAGGTGCTATCAAAATATCTTCTTTGAAGGATGACACCACACATGTGGTGAATGGTCAAAGACTAAAACATTATATTTCTGGAGATTCTTATAATGAAGATGTTGATATTATTCAAATGGTTACTCCGGAAGAATTTATCAGAAACCAAACACCAAAATCTACAGAGTTCGTCTTTGAATAGGTAAAAGTGGTGAAAACAGAAGGTTCGTGAAAACCCTATCTTTTTATATGTTTGATGTTTTTATTACATACAGAAGGTTACAATACGAAACAGAGGAGGAAACAGAGGCCAGGGTGATCACACCCACCCAAGGCGCGGGCCCCAGCTGGCCGCGCCTGGAGGGGGTGTGAGCCCCCCGAGCTCCATCTCCTCCTCGTTTTCGTGCCAGTACCTTCCTTATGCATTGAAACTTCATAATATATAAACCCCCGGATCCTCCGAGGTTCGTGCATCGTGTTCTCGTCGTGTTTTTGTTTCGATCTGTTTCTGTCAAGAAATCTTCTCAAAGTTTAGGGCACCATGGTCACCGCCAATGACAAAGGCAAGAAGCCTGAGCAAGATGATCCTCAAAACCCCAAGGAGGAGGAGATTTTGGTAGGGGATGAAGAAGACATGGAGGAGGACGAGCATCCAAACACCCGTGCTACCGTTGCAAGCATTGGAGTGGTGGCAAACCCTACCAAGCTTAGGAGGACAACACAGATGTCTACAGGAGGGAGAACTCCACATCATATCCTAGCTCCATGGTCACGTCCTCCACATACGAAGAATCCCTTCCATACTCTTATACATGAGCAACAATACCAAAAGGTGCCCAGAGGGAATTTGCCCTTGGCTTGGGATCTGCCTCGTTCTAACAATGCAGGGAAGGAACACTCTAAGGAGGAAGAGTGGGGAAAGAATAACAAGGACTGGGACTCTCGGTATGACATGATCATGAACCGCATTAAGCATAATTCAGAGTTGATTCGTACTCTAACCTTCGAGATTGAGGATTTGAGGGAACTTATTGAAGATCTTATCAAGAGAACACCACCACCACCGAAGGAGTAATTCGCCATCAGGTTTGGCATCCCCTCGTCTTGTTCCAAGCTTGGGGGAGTGTCGCGGTATCACATCATTATCTTTTACCTTTTTGGATTCATATCTTGGGTAGAGAAGTTATCTTATAGGTTGGTTTGCATGTGGAAGTATCTCTCCTTTAGTTGGTTATCTATGTATCCCTTGGTGTGAGTGCCTTTATGGAATATTAATGAGAAGTCTCATCTTTTACTTTTTGCACTTCTTATTTTAGTTTGCAATCTCTATTATATGATTGATCTTGTTGATCGGTATTGGCATCACTTTGGGATCATCAAGTAGATCTAAATTGGTTTTGGCAAACCGAGCTCTGGTCAGTAGCAACACTTTTTGAGGTTTGAAGGAAAAGGGAAAAAGCTTACAGGTATTTGGTATCATTTATTTTCTTTCTTGATTGGCTCATGAGCTTAGTATTCTTTATTTAAGATCTTTTGTGTCTTCAAGGAAGATTGCATGTTTGGCTTTATCACTTGTATGTTTGCTTGTTTCTTTCAACTCTTTTGCTTGCTACCCAGCCTTGCTAGCCAAAAATCTGTTTTGAGAAGGCATACTTCTCATGTTTCCATCCCTTTAAACCAAAACCTGTGCCATTTGTGTCCACCATATCTACCTATTAGCATTATTGCTATTCCAAGCAAATTCTCAAGATTCATCTATCTTTTGAATTAAAAAGTAATTTTCTATCTCAAAACTAGTTAGTAAATCTCTCACGAACTTGATGGCACACCTTATTTTCTTGCCCCTAATAAACTTGAACCATTGTGTCATCGAAGTTATATATGGTTGCACCTATACGTTGGGATTAGCAGAACCGTGCTGTCATAATACATATATGGTTGCACCTATACGGGGAACGCTTTCAACACTTATGGATACATATCCAGTTGATATCATGCTCTTTTGTTTGCGGATGTCGTCGGTGTGAAATAAAAGAGGAGCTTGTAAGTCCATGGAGTAATGTATGTGTGTTAGAGAAATGCCTGGGCCGCTAGCCTAAGCCATGCATAATCATGGTAGAAACTTGCAGCATAACCATAGTGAGCAATCTGTGAAGCATCCTCAATAAAAACCTATGCAAATAGCAAATAAAAAGACCGCTGAGATGCTCACTGTCTGCTTTGATTATGGGATAGCTCCTGTATCATGTGCAAGGGGTACCCCATTGGCGGTTCTTTATGATACACATGTACTTACAATGACAAGAACTTACCGGTGACTAAATTTGAGTAGCATGAGGAGCGGCCCTCGTACTCAAGGGACATGCGATTGCCAACTTATATTTCGTCAAGCATATACTCCATCCTTGTTCACTTTAACCTTAATCACCTCAAGATGCTTATGATAGGGGCAATGAGGGCTCAAAGCTAGTAAGTACCATAATTTTTTGGAAGCTCTTTATGAACTTGAAATTCCTGCTTCCCTCTATGAAGGGACCTTTCTTCTATTTCCAAGTTGAGTCAGTAAACCTAGTTCCTCTCTATCTCCAGCAAGCATTTGAGTTGTTGTGTTTCAAGCATTCATATGATGATTTATTCAATCATGTTCTTTATCTTCCTTGTTTGCACAAGACTCTTATTTATTGAGTATTACTTTGAAAGCTATCATTGTGCAAAAACCTTTTGTTTGAGCAAAGAGTACTCTTATTGTGAAAACTTCTACAAGAGTTTTTTGTGTGAAACTGTTTGCCAGCTATTCTCTGACCAAGAACAAAGTTTGCCAATTCCAATTATGATTCATCTTTATGCATCTCTATTGTGACTCATGTACTTGTTGCAAGCTAAGTTATATAATGGTGAGTTGCTTTCTTCTATGAGTTGTGTAATGGTAAGTGTTATGCTTCTTGTCCGTATTTTTTATCGACACTTCACTCCATAAACTTGTGGACATGTTTACTGAGCTTAGTTTTCGCTTGGGGACCAGCGAAGGTCTAAGCTTGGGGGAGTTGATACGTCCAATTTGCATCACCATTCTATATCATAATTTGCCTCTATTCATTGATATATTTCTTATTAAGAGGTGTTACTTATGTCTCTTCATCTGTTTTTGCATGTTGGATGATTCTTGGAGGATGAACTGCTAGAGTCAGGATTCTGATGGAAAAAGAGGTGTTTTGATGCAATTTTGCGAAGATCATAAAAATACCATAAAAATCATGGAAAATTATATTTTTCCAGAAGACGAAGGAAGCTAGAAGGGGCGGCGGAGATGGGCCACAGGGGGCCCACACCCCCTAGGCGCGGGCCACCCATAGGTCGCGCCTACAGGGGGTGTGGCCCACCTGGCCGGCCTCCGACTCCGCCCTCTCGCCTATATCTTCTCCTCGGAACCCTAAAACAAAGAGAGCGACCACAGAAAGATTTTGCCGCCTCTGCGGGGCGGAAAACATCGAGAGAGAAAGAGCTCTCCGGCACACAGATTTCTGCTGGGGAAATTCCTTCCCGGAGAGGGGATATCGTCGCCATCAACACCATTGTCAAGCTAGGATTCATCGGGATCATCATCATCCACACCATCATCTCCACCTGCACCATCACCACCACTCCATCCCGCTGTAAAATCATGTTGAATACTTGCATAGTTCTTAGGAGAAACTTTCGCGGTGTTGATTACTATTGTACTTGATGCTTGTGAGTGGAACCATTGGATTATTGTTTATGTTCAGATTGTTATCCATCACCATATCATCTTTGATCTTGATCCATATGATGTCTCGCGAGTATTTTGTTTAGTTCTTGAGGACATGGGAGAAGTCATGTTGTTAGTAGTGGATTTGTGTTGAGATATTATTCAATGGTTTAGTATTTAAGTTGTGGTGCTATTCTTCTAGTGGTGTCATGTGAACGTCGACTACATGATACTTAACCATTTATGGGCCTAGGGGAATGCATTGTGTGTTTGGCTACTAATTGTGGGGTTGCCGGAGTGACAGAAACCTGAACCCCTGTTAGGACACCTTTGCATAAGGGAGTGTAGGATCTCAGAGTTTAAGGCTGTGGTTAGGTTTATATCTTAATTGCTTTCCTGTAGTTGCGGATGCTTGCAGGGGGTTTAATCACAAGTATGTATTAGTCCAAGTAAGGTTGGTACATTAGCACAGGTTCACCCACACAACACTTACAACACCAAATAAGGGTACTCAGCTATTTGAAGCGAAAGCACTTGACAGAATTCCCATGTGTCCTCGAGAACGTTTGGTCCTTATAAGTATTTCCACCGGCTTGTCCTTTGCTAAAAAAGGATTGGGCCACTTGCTGCGTTTGTTAGTTGTCTTTATTACTTGCACCTTATTTCTTTGCTTTATCAGAAAACCCCTAAAAATTTGTTTGCTAAGTATTTACAGAGATTTCTTGCTCCATACCACTAGTCAACACCTTCTGCTCCTTGTTGGGATCGACACTCCTATTTATCAAAAGTACTACGATACACCCCCTATACTTGTGGGTCATCAGAATCAGTCACCGATTCTTGCTTGGATCTTTTCCAGCTTACTACACCTCCATTCACTACAAACACATAGCTAGATTGCGAGCATGAGTCATCCAGGTCGGTCTGAAAGCTTGCATCCGTGTAACATTTACACCTAGCTCTTCCTCACCACCATAGACTAGGAACACATCTTTACTACGTCTTAAGTACTTAAAGATATTCTTTACTGCTATCTAGTGGCCTTAGCTAGGATCCAACTGATATCTTCTTGTTACACTTAGAGCATAAGAAATATCAGGCCTAGTACATATCATCGCATACATGATCGATCCTAATGCCGAAGCATAAGGGACCCTCTCCATCTGAATTTGCTCATTAGCCTATGATGGGCATTAAGTATTGCTAAGTTGGATTCCATGCGCCACTAGCAAGAACCCCTTCTTAACCGAATCCATATTGAACCTCTTCAATATCTTATCCAGATATGTACTCTAACTCAAACCTATGAGCCTCTAGGATCTATCTCTATAGATCTTGATTCCCAGTATAAATGCCGTCTCACCCAAGTCCTTCATTTGGAAACACCTTTCCAAAGAATTATTGGTTTCTTGCAACATCGGAACATTGTTTATGACTAACGATGTGTCATCTACACATAATAGTAGAAATACAACTGAGCTTTAACTAAACTTCATGTATACATAGGAGTCCCGTTCAGTTTTGATGAAGCCAAATGATTTGACCACTTCATCAAAAGGAATGTTCCAACTCAGAATTTCTTGCTTCAATCCATAAATGGATTTTTCAAAGTTTGCAAACTTTGTTAGGACTATCCAGATCAACAAAATCCTTGGGCTATATCATATACACGTCCTCTGTTAAATTTCGATTTAGGAAATACGTTTTGACATCCATCTGCCATATCCCCCAATCAAAATATGCAGCTAGCGCTAGCATGATCCTTATAGACTTAAGCATCAGTACTTGTGAGAAATTATCATTGTAGTCAACAACTTAAACTTTTCAGAACCCTTTCGCGACAAGTCGTTCTTTATAGACAGAAATATTTCTGTCCTGGTCAGTTTTCTTCTTAAAGACCCATTTTCTCTTGATGGATCCTGCACCATCTGGGAGATCAACCAAGTTCCAAACTTAATTGTCATCAATGGAATTTAAATCGGATCTCATGGCTCTAAGCCATGACTCGAAATCAGTACTTCCCATCGCATCCTGATAAGTAGTCGGCTCATCGTCGTCCAGCAGAAGTACGTCTCCATGTAATATTACTGATCTTCGTGGCTCTGGTGCATTGGTCATCTTAGGCATAACATACGGCTCAACCTCCAAGGTTGACGACTTGTCGTGAGTCGGTTAATCCCGAATTTCTTCAAGATACACCATATTCTCACTATCTTTCTGTCTTAGAAACTCTTTCTCCAAAAAGACACTGTTTCAAGTGATAAACACTTTGCCCTATTATCGGTTATAGAAGTAGTAACCCAAGATTTCCCTAGGATAGACTACGAAAACTAATTTATCCGACTTGGGCTGATTTTTTCGGATTGCAATTTCTTGACAAAAGCTTCACATCCCCAAATCTTGAGAAATGTCAGGGTCGGCTTCTTTCCCGTCCATATCTCATGTGGTGTCTTTTCTACCGACTTAGATGGTATTTTGTTTTCTGTAGTCGCTGCCATCTCTAGACAAAACCCCTAGAATGATAAAGGTATATCCGTCTTACTCATCATTGACCTCACCATGTCTAACAAGGTTCCGTTCCGCCTTTCCGACATACCATTTCTCTAAGGTGTGCCTGGCGCGGTGAGTTGTGGAACTATTCCACAACGCTTGAGATGGTCGTGAAACTCATGGCTCATATATTCGCGTCCATGATCTGATTGCAGAAACTTGATATTCTTGTCGAGTTGGTTTTGCACTTCACTCTAAAACACTTTGAACTTTTCAAAGGTTTCCTACTTGGATTTCATCATGTAGACATAGCCATATCTACTGAAATTATCTGTGAACATGACAAAATACTCATAAGCACCTCTGGATGTCGTTCTCATTGGACCACATACATTGCTATGTATCAGCTCCAGCAAGCCGGACGCCCCCTCGCAACACTTTGTGAAAGGTGTCTTCGTCATGTTTCCCATCAAACATGATACACATGTTTCGAACGGCTCCGATTTAGGCCAGATGAATCCAAGAGCCTGTCACCATGGAGCTTCTACATAAGTTTCTAGCTGATGTGACCAACGCTACAGTTCGATAGATAAGTAGAACTAAGATCATTCAGCTTCAACCTTTTAGCATTCAAGTTATAGACCGATTTACATTCAAGATCAAGTACAAAAATTCCATCTTGGACACGTGCATGGCCATAAAATAAACTATTCAAATAGAATGAACAACCATGGTTCTTAATATTCGAGTCATAACCCTGCTCCATCCAACATGAGGCAGGAATGATGTTTCGGCTTAGTACATGAACATAATAACACTTATTTAGTTCCAGTACAAATCCTTAAGGTAACTAGAGTTGCATCGTCCCTACGGCTAACACAACAACTTTTGCTTTGTTTCTGACTCTGATGCCAATCTCCCCTATTCCCACGCTCCTATGCCTTACCAGTCCCCGCATTGAGTTACACACATGAACAACCGATCTGGTATCATATACCCAGGTACTGCTAGGGGTGTCGGCAACATAAATGTCTATAACATTCACAACAAGTCATACTTCCACTCCTGGCTTTATCCGCCGTGTACTTGTCACAGTTCCTCTTACAGTGACCATCTTCTTTACAGTAAAAACATACCATTCCGGAGGTTTTGCCGCATTTCCAGTCACTGAGCCGGCAGTGGGACTTGGATCCAGCGTGTCGTCTCCCTTTGGCTTGGCTTTCTTAGACCAATACATCTTCTTGATCTTAGAAGCATTCTGCACCATCAACACTTGATTGGTGTCGCCTCTCTTGATGTCGGCTTCTGCTATCTTGAGGATCCCTTGTAATTCTACCAGTTTCTTATCCATGCCGTGCATATGGTAGTTCGAAATGAACAGACCATATGCACTAGGACGAGAATTCAGGAAAATGTCGGTAGTGAACTCTTTGCTCAAGGGAAAATCCAGATGATCTGACTACACATATATGGCCATCTTGGTCATGTGCGGTCCTAGTGGATCTCTGTATTTCATCTTGCAACCAAACAAGGCGATGGAGACATTGTATCTCTCCATCCTAAGCTATGTCTCAAACATTCTCTTGAGGGAAATGACCATATTGTACGACTCACCATTCTTGAACTGTTGCTGTAGTTCCGGCTCCATGTGAGCAAGCATGAGGCAACTGACTTCCGTCGACTCATCCTGCGCCCGGCGAAAAGTGGTTCTTACATAATTAATTAGTCTCATCACTTCCCGTATCGCCTGGAATCGGATTGTCTAGGACATGTTCCTTCTTATCTTTCTTGAGAACGATTCTCAAGTTACGATACTAGTTGGTAAAGTTGGTTCCATTTAGCTTGTCCTTCTCAAGGATAGTATGCAACGCAAAGCTATAAATCTGAACGGTGCTAGTAGGTACCATCTACAAATGAAAGATGCAAAACACTTAAGACAATGTATCTGTAATAGGAGGAGGCAGATTAAACTCCATAATCATGCACACTCCCACTAAGACTGATATCCCTCCAATAGTCGATAGTGATTCGGGATCCTGGTTAGTTATTCGACTAGTGAGCCTTTGCGTCACTGCTAACTGGAGAACCTTCCGAGTAGGCAACATCTTGCCAATCAGATCTCTATCTGATTCCTGTTGGATTGTTCGACAACCCTCCTTACCCTGAAGCCCACAACTATTGTGATAGCTTTATCTAGCTATCAAGTGCCCTGCCGAGAGAGTCTAAATCTCTCACACTTTATCAAAGAGGATTGGTGTTAACACCCGGATTTTTCAATCCTAGATGCCTGTTATGCCATACATCACAATTCCAGGATTACCATTTTTGCGAGACATAACAGAATTGGATACCATAGTACATCATCCATTACAAACGATACATAAGTTCTTACACAAATAGGGATCTCATGATCCAGTTCTTAATACAACTTCAAGCAGCGGAATACGTAATAATAACGGTAGCGTAGGCCAAGCTCCATCCTCGGGGTCACAGGCAATGCTGACGATGGGAGATGATCCTAGTTGTCGTAACCTTCCTGGGGTCCATCTTCCAGGTACTCCTCTTCATAGCCTGGCCATGGGAATAGCCAGGGACAAAGCCATAAGTACTCTTTAAGTACTCGCAAGCTAATACTAACAGGTAAAGGGGTTTTTGGATAATAGGACACTAGGCTCTAGGGTTGTTTTGCAAAAGCCAGATTTATCTCTACTAAGTTCCGAAGCTAGTCACAATTTTATAACTCCTAGGTGGGATCTTGTAACTCAGGTCACAACTCTGTTGTGGTCAAGTCAAAGTCTCAATTCATTTCACAAGTCATTTTGAAAAGTCTGACGGGGGAATAGTATGGCCACCCCAACTGTCCATAACCGCGGATGCGGCTATTCGAATAGTTTGACACTCTGCAGAGATTATACACTTTCACCACAACATTCGATACATCTATCAGGAACAAATCCTTAATTCACCATACTCAGTATGCGGATAATCAATCCTAACCTTTCAATTACACGCCCTAGTATAAGCACCTCTCCTGTGAGTTTGGCCTCCCAACCATGACCAACTGTCATCTTGGGTACTGCACAGGTGGACAATCTTCACAAGGTAGCCTCAGCTCAGACCTTGGCCGTGAGGGAGCTAATACTAAGGTATATAAGTTTCCAGTCAAGCCCTACCCAATATTCGGGTATTGTGGTTGTACGATAAAATTGGAATGGTATCGCATCCAGACAACCATCAATTTTATAAAGGGCTAAGGCTCATGCCTCAACATTTTCATCACCAAAATCATCAAGTGTTCGGAAACACATGTCCAAAACATCTCAGTAGAATGATCCATCATTCTAAGGTTTTCATAACCATTTTCACCAAGTAATCCCATCTAAAGTTGATCAAGTGTGTGCTTAGCACTAGCATCTACAGGTGGGGGCAGTACTACTGAGGGGTGGTAAACTAGTGGAGTTTCAACTAAGTACAACCTTATATCTTAGGCTAATATCAAGGTTTCTAACTTAGGCCAAATTTTACGCTCTTTATGCAACCTTCAGAATCTTTCTAGTATCTCCAAGTCACTTAACTCAACTCTAAGTTAAAGCTTTGATAAAGAAATAAAGTAAGAAGCTTGCAAATAAAACTAGGATTGGTTTATCAAGTGGGTATGATCACATATGCTTAAGGCATATAGTAGGCATAGTAACAAGTAGTGGTTTGTGGCATCAGTAGGGTATCTTGCAAGAGTTAGCTTGCATCAATATCAGTATAAGCTTGCTAAATTGCAAGTGTTAGCTTGCATAGGTCAACTTGATTAGTAAGGTTTGCTAAAGTAGAATGTCTTGCAAGTTTTAGCTTGCATTGGTATAGTATCAGCTTGCCTTGTGCAGAGCAGTGGTTGAAGTTCTCCTCGGCTTCTTCTACGTAGTATCCTCCTTCCTCTTCGTATCCTTGGTCGGTACTAGCGTCTATGAATAAATACGAGGTACACAATCACCAAACAATACTTAACTACTTGCAATCATCACACACAAGGGTCCTATAGATGAGCTAGCATCATCTCTAACCTTACAAGGTTAAGGCTTGATTTAATTCCTTTTATTTTTAAAAAAGTAATTTCTACTCATTGAAAAACTACTTAAGATTTAATATTCTCTCAAACAAAACATGGGATCATGTTGACACATGTCATCACCACATATTGTAGTCCATGGGAATGTGATTTAAAGTGGTGTCACAATTTAATAAGGTTTTACCCTTTTATTCTAATTAATTAAAGTGGCTAGAAATGCCTATGTAGCATTCTTTTATTACTTGAACATTATTCCTGCAAGTAAACCTATATATTTTTATATATTCTGAAAGGTATGGTTAAATGTGATTTTTGGGAGTAGGAATCAACTCAAAAGCTATTATGCTTTAAATTTGAAAAATGTTTGAATGCAGAAAAGCTTCTGCCTTGGTATTTTTACCATGGGTGATCTATAGATCCAAATGACTTGAATCCAACGGGCTTGGATTCAGCATTCACAGACCTTTCCAACAAAATTGGTTTCATTCAATTTGGTGCACTGAATCGATCTGGGTTGATTTTTGAAGTTGGGTACAGAAGTGTGTTTGAATTGAAATGGAAAAAGTTTAATTTGAATAACTGGGCTGCGCGGGAAAAGTTAACGGGCCGGCCTGCTAAGCGCAGTGCTCCCGCAGGCTGCTTAAGTGGGTGTCCCCACTCGTCAGTGACACGGGGCTGGGCGAAGCGGTATGGGGCAATGTGGGTCTTTCGATCTGATTCTAATCCAACGGCTGGGAGTCATCGTCGACGCGAGACAATGCCGGCAAGAACGAAACCTAACGCGGCCAGTGGGGGGTGCTAGGGGTTCACCGGGGTACGGGCGAGGGTCGGCGAGGCGGGCGAACGACGAAGTCAACGATGGCGAACTTAGGGGTGGTCGCGGCAGCTCCTAGGGTGGACGAAATCGATGGCTCCCTTCTTCTCCAGAGGCGGCGGGCTCCGGTGAAATTCCGGCGGGGTGGTGCTCTCCTTGCTCTGAGAACGGTGTGGCACGATCAGTGAGGAGAGGGGAGTGAGATGGTGTGAAGAAATCGAGCGGGGGTGACCTCTATTTATAGTCGAGCGAGGGGACCGTCAGGGCGCACGGTGAGCTCGTCGGGGGCAATGTTACAGGCGGCTATTGGCATGGGTAAGGGTAGGGGACGGTGTGGTGTCTCCTGGCGATGCTCAACAACATGGTTTCGAGGCATGGTGTGGTGCGGCTTGGTCTGGAACGGGCGATGCTCTGCGCGGCAGAGGCGGCGTCTTCGACGGCGAGTGGTGGCTATGCGTCACGGGGCGGCGAACGGGGATGTCTGGCGGTCTCCCGGGTCGGTGGGGATTGTGTATGCACGCGGCAAGGGTGGCGCGCGGTCTGTGGGCTTCGGTCGAGGGTGGCGCTCTGGCGCACGCTCGGCATGGTCCCTGGCGGTCTGGGCGCGGTTCGTGCGCGTGGTCCAGGGCTTGGCAATGCTCGCGGCTGGGATAGTGAGTGGCGGTGGACGGTGGGCTGCCTCCCAGACATGCTGGCTAGGCTTGCTGCTGCTCCTAGCTTGATGTCGACTATGGGGTGGCAAGGGTGTGCTCGGCGGTTCACCATTGATGGCAATGGCAAGCTCACAGTGGTGCTAGTGCTTGGTTAATCTTCCTAGATGATCTACTGAGATGGTTGTGAGCTAAATGGGGAACCAGTTAGGCAAGAATCACTGCTCACAATAGTGTTTGATGTTTGTTTGATTTGTGTCTGCAACCTGTTTGATGAAATGGCCGCATGAAATCAAGTTTTAATTTTTGAAAAGATTTTTGGTGGGTTTGCTAGATTGGTGCTGGTGAGTCTGCAGATACTTGGGTTTTGAAAGTTGAGCTTGTTTGAGTGGTTTTTGAAAAAGTGGGATCTTCCCATATTATAAAGATTCAATTTTGAATTGTCATTTAAACTATGCATTTGAAAGTTTCTGGATGATCACAGAGTGGGCCTTGATACTTTGTTATGAGTACATTCAAGGGGTGCAAAGATCCAGAAAAGTTTCCATTATGTTCTGAAAGTTTGAGACAGCCAAAGTAGGCATGGGAGTTAAATTGGTCAAAGTGACCATTCATTTAATATATGTGTTTTGATTTACTTGTCTTTAGAAAAAGTGTGGGAAATGTTTTAGATGATGTTTATTTCACCTAAGAAACATTTTACAAGCAATGAAACAAACAAACAAGGTGGTTTTAAAAGAATTCAAAATCCATGCATACACATATGCATGCATTCATAATTTTTTTAGAAAAGTTTTTATTAACCCTAATTTTGATGATTAGAGTTTGATGATCCAAGCTTAGTATTTTTGGGATGTTACAAACCTTCCCCCCTTAAACAAAATCTCGTCCCGAGATTTGAAAAAGGACGAAAAGATTACCTAGGATTTGAAGAGATCGGGAAACTCCGTCCTGATGTGATCTTCGCGTTCCCAGGTAGCTTCCTCTTCTGTGTGATTGCTCCACTGAATCTTGAGAAACTTGATGCTTCGGGTTCGGGTAGTTCGAAAAGCTTCTTCCAAAATGCGGATGGGTACTTCGGGATAGGTCAGGTCATCGTTGATCTCTATGGTCCGATGGTCGATGTTCTTGAATACTTCGGTCTTCTCAGGGACTTCGAGACACTTGCGAAGTAACGAGATATGGAACACATTGTGCACGGCTGACATCTCTTCAGGTAGCTCCAATTGGTATGATACTTCTCCTCGACGGTTCAGAACTTTGAAAGGTCCAATATATCTGGGGGCTAACTTTCCTTTGAGTTGGAAACGCTGCATTCCCTTCAATGGCGACACTTTCAGATAAACAAAATCTCCTATGTTGAAGGCGAGGTCTCTACGTCTCTTGTCGGCGTAACTCTTCTATCGGGATTGGGCGGTCTTGAGGTGCTCATGAATCTTGTGAACCTTCTCTTCTGCTTCTCGTAGGATGTCGGGTCCAAAAATCTGACTCTCTCCTACTTCCGACCAGTTCAAAGGGGTGCGACACTTTCTTCCGTACATGAATTCAAATGGGGCCATTTGCAAACTGGCTTGATAACTATTGTTGTAAGAAAATTCTGCGAACGACAGACAGTCTTCCCACTTGGATCCATATTCTAACATGCATGCTCTCAGCATATCTTCGAGTATTTGATTTACTCGCTCCGTTTGTCCATCGGTCTGAGGGTGATACGCGGTACTGAAATCTAGGCGGGTTCCTAAACCTTCTTGGACTTTCTTCCAGAATCTCGAGGTAAACTGAGTTCCTCGATCCGATACTATGTTCTTGGGGACTCCATGCAAACTGACGATTCTACGATGTATAACTCCGCTAGTTTCGAACTCTGATATGTGGTCTTGACGGGCAAGAAATGGGCGACTTTGGACAATCTGTCCACTATGACCTAGATAGAGTCATTTCCCCTACTAGAAGTAGGTAGTCCAGTGATAAAGTCCATTCCTACAAAATCCCATTTCCATTCCGGAATCTGCAAGGGTTGCAACAATCCAGCGGGTCTTTGATGTCCTGCCTTGACTCGCTGACATATATCACACTTGGCGATATAGCTTCCGATTTCTCTCTTCATCTTATGCCACCAAAATTGCTCTTTCAAATCCTGATACATCTTAGTTCCTCCGGGATGGATAGAATAAAGAGTATCATGAGCCTCCTTCAAAATAACTTATTTCAATTCAGAATCTGCTGGTACACAAAGGCGTCCTTTGTACCACAACACTCCTACTTCGTCCTCGGTGAATCCGGGTGCTTTTCCTGTACCAATACGACGCTTGATTCCGTCGATACTAGCATTTTCCTTCCGCGCCTCCTTAATCTGACTGATCAAAGTGGGCTGGAGTTCTATGCTAGCCAAAAATCCTTCACTTACTAATTCCATTTGAAAATCTTCCATCTCCTTATGCAAGCTTGGTTGCTCCTACAAAATCATGGAGTTCAAGCGGCACGGCAATCTGCTAAGGGCATCGGCTACCACGTTGGCTTTACCAGGGTGAAGGCAGTCTTTGGAATATCCTCCGCACGAATTTTGAGTTGATGATAGCCAGTCCTAAGATCAATCTTAGAAAACACTTTGGCACCGGTCAACTGATCAAACAAATCTTCTATCTTGGGCAAGGGGTACTTGTTCTTGATGGTGACATCATTCAACTTCCGATAATCCGTACACAAACGGTTACCTCCATCCTTCTTGTCCACAAATAAGACAGGTGATCTCCATGGTGACGCACTTGGTTGAATCAATCCAATTTCTAGCATGGAATCCAGTTGCTTCTTCAGTTCTTCTAGTTCCGACGGGTTCATACTATAGGGTCTCCGGGCTATGGATCCGGTTCCAGGGATTAGTTCGATGATAAACTCGATATCCCGATCTGGGGGCATACCGGGCAAAACATCTGGAAATACATCGGGGTATTCACAGACTATCAAACTTGGTCAATGGTAGGTTGGGCTATACTCTTGTTGCATTTGAATTGACGAGGTAAGGTTTCAGATATATGTTCGACTGATATTCCGGCTGTACTGGTCATGGTGATGGCTTTCTTGGCACAGTCAATCAATCCTTTATGTTTGGACATCCAATCCATTCCTAGTACTACTTCCAAACCTTTAGTTCCGAGTACTATCAGATTAACATAAAAATCTATGCCATGGATTCGGATAGGGACGGCTTTGCAAATTTGCCTAGCCTTGGTGGTTGATCCGGGAATTTGAACAATCATAACATGCTTCAGTTTGGTTGGTTGAATTTTACTAGTGCATGCAAATTCTTCGGTGACAAATGAATGCGATGCACCAGAATCAAACAACACTCTTGCAAGTACTGAATTAACAGAAAACATACCCAGCAGTTAGCACGACGTCTGGCGCTTCCTGAGCTTCTTTAGCATGCATGAGAAAAAGACGGCCATTGCGGTTGAGTGAATTCCCTGGGGCAAATCTTCTCCCTGGCTAAACACGACGCTGTTGCTGAGCTGGGGCATTGGCATTGGGGGCTGTAGCATTCTTATTGTTGGGGCATTCGTTGAAATAGTGGACTTTATTTCCACAGTCATAACAGGTCACTTGTGACTTGTCCTTGGCTGTGATAGGCACAACATTGCTTCCAGTCCTCGGGGCAGTGTTGGTGTTGGCGGTAGCATTGTTGTTGTTGAACTTGGGTGGGGCATGATTGAAATTGCTAGAGTTGCCGGGGTTGTTGTGATTTCCTCCGGGTCTAGGGTTTCCACAGTTGGGATAAGTGGGACGGGTCATAGGGGGTCTGTTGGTTCTTGGGGAAAATCCTGGAGATGGGTTGGGGAAGTACTTCGGGGTCTGATGGGTTCCTGGCTAAAGCATCATACGACGCTTGCGGTTCTCATTGGCTTGGTTGATCTTTCCTTCCATCTGGATGGCAGAGTCGACAAGGGCTTCAATATCTGCAAAGGGGATATTGACTAACACCGTCTGCATCTCGTCATGCAGACCATTCAGGAATCTTTCTTTCTTCTTGGCTTCAGTGTCTATCTCGTCCGGGGCATACCTAGCTAATGACAAAAATTTGTCACGGTATTCCACTACAGTCATCCTTCCTTGCTTCAGCTCTCTGAACTCGTCTCTCATTCTCTTGATCAAACCTGGTGGTACATGGGTTCTGCTAAACTTGACCTTGAATTCCTCCCAGGTCATCATCTGGCCTCCAGTCATTGCGCGAACACTGTTCCACCATGCTCTGGCATATCCGGCTAGATAGTGGGTGGCGAACAGGACTTTTTCGTTGGCTTCCACTCCTGCTACTTTTAAGTTATTTTCCATGGTTTGCAGCCAATCATCGGCATCTAGGGGCTCTTCTGACTTAGTGAAAACAGGTGGGTTGGTGTTCTGGAAATTCTTGAGCTTAGATCCATGGTTGTCCTGATTTCCGTGGCCTTGGTTGTTGTGGGCTAGCTGGGCTATCTGTTGCAGAGTGGCTAGGTTGGCTTGACGTTTCGCTCTTTCAGCTTCACGGTCAGAAGTCAACATTTGCAGAATCTGCAACATCGGGTCCGGGGCTGAACCACTTCCTCCACGTGGCATCTGAAGATTTAGATAGATCATGAGAAAAGAGGGAAATTTCTAAGGTTTCGGGGACTTTGAAAAGTTTTAAAGGTTTGACTCAGATTTTTCTAGCAACTTGCTTTTTCATTCATTCATTCATTCATTCATAGCACACAGTACAACACACACCACAACAAAGAAAAATAGATGGTTTTAAGAACCATTCTGAGAACTACGATACAGTGGGACCGAATACTACTCACTATGCTAGTGCTCAAGTGTCACTACTCCTAGGAGTCTGTGGCTTCATCATCATCGATGAAGGCGAAATCATCCTCATCGGTGAAGAAGTCCATGGCCTGATCCTCCAGAAAATCATCGTCATCACTGAGATAGGAGTAAGGGTCTCCACGAAGATCCTCTCCTGCATTCTCCCTTTCCTCCAACTGCATGTCTCTCTCGTGGATGGTCTCCTCCAAAGATGAGATGCGGTGGCGAAGACGGGCAATAATGTGCTCCTTCTTGTAGAGCTGACGGCGGCGAGACTTGCGATCCCTTGCTAGCATGGCGATGGTCTGATCCTTTGTCTTGATGATGGCAGACTTGTGGTTGGAGTAGTCACGGCAGTTGTCCAACTCCTGCTGACGATCATTCATCATGAAGCTAAGGTGGTCCAATTGAGTCTTCAGCTCGGGGTGGTAAGGGGCTTCCAGTGGTTGTCCATTTGCATCACGGCTTGGGCAAAACTCAAAGCGAGTACCCTTGATATGATTGATGCTTTGCCCACACAGACGGGAAAGAGCTTCCTGCATTGCTCTGGCAAGTCCATCGAGCCAGTTGTTTTCCCTCAAGGTAAACTGAATTCCCTCCACAGTGGGAGGTTCAATTTTTCCTCGGAGACTTGCAACAATTAGCCACTGCAGGTCTTCTCCTCCTTGATCATTGAGCTGAGCTCCGAAGAACTCGGGGTGCGGACGCTCCAGAAGTTCCGAAAGCTGGTCCAAATCCCTCTCAAAGATAAGGTCTCCTCCATTCCTAGTTGGTACAACTTGCTGTACTTCACGTCCATCTATAAGAATAGAGGATGAGTAGATTCGCAGGGTGATAAAGTGTGTCAAAATTTTATATATTTTGCAAGAGTTTTTGAGGAACATGTATTTTTATGAAAGAATAAAAGGGATAAGAATTAGAATAAGTTTTTGTAAATATTTGTTTTCTTTGGTTTTGAAACTAAGTTTTTGGTTCAAACGTCCAGTCTAACTAGGGTCTCCTATGGTCAGGATGGCTCTGATACCAACTTTTCAACACCCGGATTTTTCAATCCTAGATGCCTGTTATGCCATACATCGCAATTCCAGGATTACCATTTTTGCGAGACATAACAGAATTGGATACCATAGTACATCATCCATTACAAACGATACATAAGTTCTTACACAAATAGGGATCTCATGATCCAGTTCTTAATACAACTTCAAGCAGCGGAATACGTAATAATAACGGTAGCGTAGGCGAAGCTCCATCTTCAGGGTCACAGGCAATGCTGACGATGGGAGATGATCCTAGTTGTCGTAACCTTCCTGGGGTCCATCTTCCAGGTACTCCTCTTCATAGTCTGGCCATGGGAATAGCCAGGGACAAAGCCATAAGTACTCTTTAAGTACTCGCAAGCTAATACTAACAGGTAAAGGGGTTTTTGGATAATAGGACACTAGGCTCTAGGGTTGTTTTGCAAAAGCCAGATTTATCTCTACTAAGTTCCGAAGCTAGTCACAATTTTATAACTCCTAGGTGGGATCTTGTAACTCAGGTCACAACTCTGTTGTGGTCAAGTCAAAGTCTCAATTCATTTCACAAGTCATTTTGAAAAGTCTGACGGGGGAATAGTATGGCCACTCCAACTGTCCATAACCGCGGACGCGGCTATTCGAATAGTTTGACACTCTGCATAGATTATACACTTTCACCACAACATTCGATACATCCGTGAGGAACAAATCCTTAATTCACCATACTCAGTATGCGGATAATCAATCCTAACCTTTCAATTACACGCCCTAGTATAAGCACCTCTCCTGTGAGTTTGGCCTCCCAACCATGACCAACTGTCATCTTGGGTACTGCACAGGTGGAAAATCTTCAC
The DNA here is from genome assembly GCA_916181665.1 of Avena sativa. Taxonomy (NCBI): domain Eukaryota; kingdom Viridiplantae; phylum Streptophyta; class Magnoliopsida; order Poales; family Poaceae; genus Avena; species Avena sativa. The sequence continues at coordinate 68,910,230 of OV702297.1, forward strand.
AAGGTAGCCTCAGCTCAGACCTTGGCCGTGAGGGAGCTAATACTAAGGTATATAAGTTTCCAGTCAAGCCCTACCCAATATTCGGGTATTGTGGTTGTACGATAAAATTGGAATGGTATCGCATCCAGACAACCATCAATTTTATAAAGGGCTAAGGCTCATGCCTCAACATTTTCATCACCAAAATCATCAAGTGTTCGGAAACACATTTCCAAAACATCTCAGTAGAATGATCCATCATTCTAAGGTTTTCATAACCATTTTCACCAAGTAATCCCATCTAAAGTTGATCAAGTGTGTGCTTAGCACTAGCATCTACAGGTGGGGGCAGTACTACTGAGGGGTGGTAAACTAGTGGAGTTTCAACTAAGTACAACCTTATATCTTAGGCTGATATCAAGGTTTCTAACTTAGGCCAAATTTTATGCTCTTTATGCAACCTTCAGAATCTTTCTAGTATCTCCAAGTCACTTAAGTCAACTCTAAGTTAAAGCTTTGATAAAGAAATAAAGTAAGAAGCTTGCAAATAAAACTAGGATTGGTTTATCAAGTGGGTATGATCACATATGCTTAAGGCATATAGTAGGCATAGTAACAAGTAGTGGTTTGTGGCATCAGTAGGGTATCTTGCAAGAGTTAGCTTGCATCAATATCAGTATAAGCTTGCTAAATTGCAAGTGTTAGCTTGCATAGGTCAACTTGATTAGTAAGGCTTGCTAAAGTAGAATGTCTTGCAAGTTTTAGCTTGCATTGGTATAGTATCAGCTTGCCTTGTGCAGAGCAGTGGTTGAAGTTCTCCTCGGCTTCTTCTACGTAGTATCCTCCTTCCTCCTCGTATCCTTGGTCGGTACTAGCGTCTATGAATAAATACGAGGTACACAATCACCAAACAATACTTAACTACTTGCAATCATCACACACAAGGGTCCTATAGATGATCTAGCATCATCTCTAACCTTACAAGGTTAAGGCTTGATTTAATTCCTTTTATTTTTAAAAAAGTAATTTCTACTCATTGAAAAACTACTTAAGATTTAATATTCTCTCAAACCAAACATGGGATCATGTTGACACATGTCATCACCACATATTGTAGTCCATGGGAATGTGATTTAAAGTGGTGTCACAATTTAATAAGGTTTTACCCTTTTATTCTAATTAATTAAAGTGACTAGAAATGCCTATGTAGCATTCTTTTATTACTTGAACATTATTCCTGCAAGTAAACCTATATATTTTTATATATTCTGAAAGGTATGGTTAAATGTGATTTTTGGGAGTTGGAATCAACTCAAAAGCTATTATGCTTTAAATCTGAAAAATGTTTGAATGCAGAAAAGCTTCTGCCGTGTTATTTTTACCATGGGTGATCTATAGATCCAAATGACTTGAATCCAACGGGCTTGGATTCAGCATTCACAGACCTTTCCAACAAAATTGGTTTCATTCAATTTGGTGCATTGAATCGATCTGGGTTGATTTTGAAGTTGGGTACAGAAGTGTGTTTGAATTGAAATGGAAAAAGTTTAATTTGAATAACTGGGCTGCGCGGGAAAAGTTAACGGGACGGCCTGCTAAGCGCAGTGCTCCCGCGGGCTGCTTAAGTGGGTGTCCCCACTCGTCAGTGACACAGGGCTGGGCGAAGCGGTATGGGGCAACGTGGGTCGTTCGATCTGATTCTAATCCAATGGCTGGGAGTCATCGTCGACGCGAGACAATGCCAGCGAGAACGAAACCTAACGCGGCCAGTGGGGGGTGATGGGGGTTCACCGGGGTACGGGCGAGGGTCGGCGAGGCGGGCGAACGACGAAGTCGACGACGGCGAACTCAGGGGTGGTCGCGGCAGCTCCTGGGGTAGACGAAATCGATGGCTCCCTTCTTCTCCAGGGGCGGCGGGCTCCGGTGAAATTCCGGCGGGGTGGTGCTCGCCTTGCTCTGAGAACGGTGTGGCACGATCAGTGAGGAGAGGGGAGTGAGATGGTGTCAAGAAATCGAGCGGAGGTGGCCTCTATTTATAGTCGAGCGAGGGGACCGTCGGAGCGCACGGTGAGCTCGTCGGGGGCGATGTTACAGGCGGCTATTGGCATGGGCAAGGGTAGGGGATGGTGTGGTGTCTCCTGGCGATGCTCAAAGACATGGTTTCGAGGCATGGGGCGGTGCGGCTTGGTCTGGAACGGGCGATGCTCTGCGCGGCAGAGGCGGCGTCTTCGATGGCGAGTGGTGGCTATGCGTCACGGGGCGGCGAACGGGGATGTCTGGCGGTCTCCTGGGTCGGTGGGGATTGTGTATGCACGCGGCGAGGGCGGCGCGCGGTCTGTGGGCTTCGGTCGAGGGTGACGCTCTGGCGCACGCTCAGCATGGTCTCTGGCGGTCTGGGCGCGGTTCGTGCGCGTGGTCTAGGGCTTGGCAACGCTCGCGGCTGGGACAGTGAGTGGCGGTGGACGGTGGGATGCCTCCCAGACATGCTGGCTAGGCTTGCTGCTGCTCCTAGCTTGCTGTCGACTATGGGGTGGCAAGGGTGTGCTCGACTGTTCACCATTGATGGCAATGGCAAGCTCATAGTGGTGCTAGTGCTTGGTTAATCTTCCTAGATGATCTACTGAGATGGTTGTGAGCTAAATGGGGAACCAGTTAGGCAAGAATCACTGCTCACAATAGTGTTTGATGTTTGTTTGATTTGTGTCTGCAACCTATTTGATGAAATGGCCGCATGAAATCAAGTTTTGAATTTTGAAAAGATTTTTGGTGGGTTTGCTAGATTGGTGCTGGTGAGTCTGCAGATGCTTGGGTTTTGAAAGTTGAGCTTGTTTGAGTGGTTTTTGAAAAAGTGGGATCTTCCCATATTATAAAGATTCAATTTTGAATTGTCATTTAAACTATGCATTTGAAAGTTTCTGGATGATCACAGAGTGGGCCTTGATACTTTGTTATGAGTACATTCAAGGGGTGCAAAGATCCAGAAAAGTTTCCATTATGTTCTGAAAGTTTGAGACAGCCAAAGTAGGCATGGGAGTTAAATTGGTCAAAGTGACCATTCATTTAATATATGTGTTTTGATTTACTTGTCTTTAGGAAAAGTGTGGGAAATGTTTTAGATGATGTTTATTTCACCTAAGAAACATTTTACAAGCAATGAAACAAACAAACAAGGTGGTTTTAAAAGAATTCAAAATCCATGTGGGATAGGAAGGTGGAATTCCCAAGTCTAGCGAAACCTTAGGAAGCAGGACTCTTATGTCCACCGCCACCCACCTTACTTTATATAGGAGAGTAGGTGAGGGCACAAAACACTTGTGTCCCTCGGTCCTAAACCCTAACCTTAGTCAAAGTGGGTCCAACCCATCGACATGTGTCCCTATCATAACAAGTCCAACTTGCGAGCTTATGATAGTCGGATCAGCATCCACCTAGTTCCACTCTCTTAAGTATGCGATCCCACAGGATTACGGTAAGCCGGACATAACTCAGTAATCATTTAGTCAGAACCGTAGCTCAGTGAATTTCCGACTAGAGCTGATAACAGGTAGCGGACTCTAGCAAGACTTGCCGACTTCTGGTTTACGCAAGTGCCCTTAATGTGACGATCTGTCCGAGTCCCTTTGCCTCGTGATATTGGTGATAAACTGCAGGGGAGATTCGGTCATTGTAGTGCCGATTTAACTCTCTTCTCGTTGCAACGATAACTTATTCCCTCCAGGTTCACTAAGTCGGACTACGTCGATCAACACTTGATCAAGTAGCGCATGGCCATGCTTCTGAATCATATCACGCGAGGGGGCCCAAAGAATATCTCTCCGAGATGTAGGGGCAAATTCCGTCTTGGCTGATCCACGTCACACAACTTGCTCTGAAGTCAGCCCAAGACCACCCTTATTACTCCCAGTTACGGTGAGCGTTAGATGGAGTAAAAGCCAATGTTTCCACAACTCGGATCGTGCGATTTCCTCAGGTCTAAGAATTTCATTGTGTTAGTCGGAGGTATGACAGTATGCTCACGTCCTACTACCATTTGGATCGGTCCGGCTATCGCACCTCTTCCGACTAGCCAATGCAAAGCGGATAGCATCTCCATGCACATGACACGTGAAACATTGTTATCTTTCGACTTACAGATTAGTCTCGGTAGTGGGTTTTCCTCCCAACCTCAAACGACTAAGGACAAACTGGCTAGAGCTAGATACAAATATGTGGTTGCACACCTGCAACAATTGCAATGGCATATACCACTAGCTCTAAGACGGATTCTGGGTTACAAATACAAGTCGGAATGTGAGCCTCTAGGGCATCATTCCTAACATCCCGCACCTCCATGCGGTGGTAGGTGGTGGCCGCGGTGAGGCGACAAGGACGAGATCTAGATCCCTTTTTTTGAATTTTGAAAATTTACCAGTAGCGCACCATAACAACATGCGCCACAAATAACTTTTCATATCCCGCTTTTTTTTTGAAATTTGAAAAAAGCATCTGTGGCGCACCATACCCACATACGCCATTGGGCTTATCCATGGTGCATGGGCCCGTGAGTCACAGATAAAAAGTATCAGTGGCGTAACGACAGTAGCGCACGACCCATGCGCTCCAGATAGCAAAACAGGTGCGCCATAGATAAGGTTTTTCTAGTAGTGTAAAAAAATGTAATGGGAATGTAGCAGGTCTTCGTACGATGTCCGCCTTGATCTTGAATGCCTCCAATAAGTCTCCCGCCATCTTCTTCACGTTCTGAGCTCCATCCTGGGTGCGCCTCACCAAGGTCTTCTGTCATGGCAGGATTCTGTGTTTTGTGGCCGCCGGCCCAAAATGGGCGCTTACAAATCTATAGTTCAGTACTATGAAGGCTAGGGCTTCGATGCAGGCGTAATTAACGTGTCCTTCTTGGATGAATGATCTTTAGCATATATAGGCATCGATGGTAGGTGTCTTCATATAGCACCTGTGGTCTTGTCTTGTTTTGCACATTAATTAAGTTGATCTCGTGACCTCCCTTTTTACGTCTGGTTTTAGAGATCCTTCGCGGAGTCTTGATGTAGCATGGCATGTCCAAGTCAGTTAGAGCTTCTGAACTTATGTCTTCTTCTCATGGACATCGAGACCATTGTGGGCTGGAGGTGGTGCAAGGTCCGTATCATACGGGAGATAGGCCTTTCTCCTATTATCTCCGACAATCATATACAATATGGTTTGTTATCTTGACAAAATTGAATTGAGTATACCAAACGAAACACCCTAACCAGCAAAACAAAATAAATTATTGGAAAAATGTGAGGAAATTTATATTGCAACATCAAAGGTGTCTCATTGATTGGGTTGTTTGAGTTGTGTGCATGCATTTCTAGAGCCTTACTGGCCTCATCACATATATCAATTATTTTGCACGATTTAAACATAGTTATATCATTTTGGAGCTGCACCGTAATTGGTTCTCTAGAGACGGTCCACCGAACAACACACACTCACAATTGGTGGCAGGGGCATGGAGATTTATTAATTCATTTATTGGCAGAGATGGACATGGAGGATTTAAGACAATTGATAAAATTGCACCCGGTAGAATTAGTTGGCGCCAGTACTAAAAGACCACCAAGTTGTGCATCCAAAAACCGGTGCCAACAAATGATTAGGACGTTGACCATCATTTAGAGGGACAGCACTAGGGGTGTGAACCATGAGGGGGCTAGAGTACTGTATTATTTGTTTGTACGTGCACATCATGGAGAAGTATGTGTACTTAATTATTTCTGTACCCCCACCAAAAAGAAAGCAGAGGCAAAATAGCATTGATGGAGAGATTTGCGCATACATGATGAAGACAAGAAAGCAATGGATGCCTTATCAACAGCATAATATATGTAAAATACAATAATTAAAATGAACACAATCATCACCCAAATGATTAGTAGAGATTCTAGACAAAATAATGCTCAAGGGAAAATATGGGTATTAAGCAACAAAATCATTGACCAGCATGTATAAGAAAAAGAAGGTATGACAATCAAGGCTGTGAGGCCTTGATTTATTTAGCGCCCATCTACGTTTATATATATCCGAAGAAACTACCAGAACAAAAATGATGGAAACACTAGTATCAATTCAATACCCAAAGAAATCCCTAGGACATCGAGACAGAATGTATTTTAAATATCAGGCAAAGGTCTACCGTTACACTTGAATCATACTTTCTCGTGTCAACATCATTGTCGTTTCCGGATATTTGTCGGTCAAACTTTATTTTCATATTTAACTATCAAATTCAGAAGACACTTGGTGCAACTCTATTGGGAGCTGCTACAACTCCACCATGAGGTGAGCGTATCAACACTGACGAGATTTGGTACTACTAAATCCACCATGAAAATCCCTTATAAAATCGGCCATGAAATAGTACTGCTTTGTCAATGTGTCTTATTTTTTTTAACACAGTACCATTTCAAACAAATTGAAGTGTCATAATGAAAGATCGAAAGCTATATGACAAATGCCCTACACGCCAGGGGTGGACCAAGAGAAGTCGACTAATCGGTATTCATGCAGACCGACACCCTTTCTCCTCCTCGCACGAAACGAGAGGCAAGTTCCCCTTGAGAGTCCCCTTCTCCTCCCCGGGCCCCTCTCATGCCTCCCTCGCCGGATTAGCCGGTGAGTGGCGGCGAGAGGATGGCGCCGGTGTAGATGTAGGTCCTTGTAGAGGTCGTAGGTGTAGGGTCTGGCATTATGCCGTGTCTGGGCGATGTGCCCGAGGGAGGAAGTCTCCAGATTTCTCTGGCTGGATCTGGATATTTCTCCTCTCCCTGTTCCTCGCGGTGGTGCTCCGGCGGTCGGAGGTGGACGCTGTGGTGGACGTGGGTGAGGTCCTCTCTATCAATAAAGCCGCTTTGTTCCATCTGTGTGGAGGCAGTAATGGTGCAGTGACGCTCCTGGCCGGCCGAGGTGGCGAGGAGGAGCGGAGCGGTGCCAGGAAGGCGGTGGATGCGCTCCCTATGGCCGGCCGTGGCGGCGAGGGTAGGTCTGGCGTCCAAGGCCCTTCTGTTCTTCCTCCTCACCGATGGATTGTGATCTCTCCTGCTGGGAAGATCGTCGTCCTGGAGAAGTGGTGCTGGTGGATGGCGTGCGACCTATCTGCTTGGAGCCATCGAGGTGGTGGCCTCCAGTGGATGGCGAGCCTTCATCAACTTTCTTCTGCTTCGGTGCCATGGAGTCCGACGGAAGGAGCTCGTCGTCGGTTGCGGTGGAGAAGAATCCCGGGGACCCGATTGCTTTTTACTTCTAGTTTCAGGGGTTTCTTTGCAATGTTGCAAGTCCTGCTTTTACCTTGCACCTTCTCTAGGTGCTTTTCTGTAAAATGTACAGACCGCTTGGATAAATGAGCAGCTTCTGGGGTCTTTGACCCCTGTAACGTTCAAAAAAAAAAAAGACTAATCGGTATTCGGTGCAGATGCACGTACGTATGCATACATGTACGACACTTGCAGACACACGGCCTACCAGAGACTAAAGCACAACAATCAATACATACAGACATATAGCTAGCTAGCCAGTGTCACTATCTAGATGCCCCTGAAGTCTTGAACGTGTACCACCAGCGCAAGGTCCAAAAGAATAGATGTATAAACCAATCATGCACGTACATACAAGACAAGAGAAGACATCAGGGGTTGTTGTCAAGCCATACATCATGAGGTTGATGCCAATATAGGTTTTTCTATTCTTTTCTTAAATTTACAACTTTGTAGACACCGTTTTGTTGTACACGTATTATCTAACTTAGCTATCTAGTTACCTGCGGCGGCCTTTTCATCTACGAGACCAACATGCAGGATTTGTAGTACTTACCATAGATTATTATGTCAAGTCCCTAGTCCCTGCAAAGTTATATAGAAAAAAGGGCTGTCCCTGCCAATCAACCACTAACAGATTTCATTAAAAAAACCTTGATGCGGATTTGCTCATACCTGATGTAGACAGGAAAAAATCGATATGGTTATCATCAGCACACTCTACACAATATAATCATGAAAATCAACTCATCACGCAAATGACTAGCAGAAGCTCTAGACAAAACAATGCTAATGAAGGAATAGAATTTGAGCAACATAATCATTGAGCGGCATGTATATACAAAAACCAAACGTAAAATCAAACATTTGTAACCTTGATTTAATTCGCATCCACGTATGTATATATCCAAATATACCATGAAAAAATAGTAGAAAAACAGTAGTAAAATAGAAAGAGCCGATGAGATCCACACCATCTTAGACTGAATGCATTTTGCATATATCAGATAAACGTCCACTGTCGTGCTTCAATGACACTCTGTCTGATTCGAAATAATTGTCTTTTTAGAATATGTGTCGGTCAAACTTCTTATGTTTGACTATCAATTAGGTTACCAATCCAATCGGTATCTCTTTCGATTGAGACGGGGACTACATCATGAGGTTGACAACATTTATTACTACTAAGTTAATCCACCGTGGAATCTGAGAAATTGTGTACTCCCTTTATTCCAGTTTATAAGACTTACGCGTATACATAGGTCGTCCGCATGAGCTATATAATATGAATTATATAATATAAAAATTATATCATTAGAAAATATAACATTTGAAGTTTCTAATAATATAGTTTTTATCTTATGTATCTCATGCTAAGTTGGTTAATTTGTTAATCTAGAAATATGTCTAAGTCTTATAAACCGAGACGGAGGGAGTAATTAATATCTCAATTGCTAAAAAGTGCTTGGAGGCTACGTTGTCTTTTCCAGCCTCCGTTTTGTGACTGTACCGCGTCTAGACAGATTCTATCTGGAACGGTAGCCTCCTGACCGCTCCACACCTGCGCATTCAAATCGCCCACCCACGTCTCTCTCCGCACGTCCCGTCCCTTCTCCCCATTATCTCCGCTCTTCTCCCCATTATCTCGAACGACACACAATCATGGTACGCCTCTACATAAGCTTTCCTTGCAACACTGTCAACCCAGAATATATTTTCTACTCTGTTCTCTGCATCAAAAGAGAATTTGAAGTAAAACTCCGAGTCTTTTTGCTGCAACTCCTTGAAGTATTCGAGCGTTTTACCGATGTCAAGCTCCCTGTTTTCATTCCTGAATTCGGACCGCATGTTTGATATTGTCTTGGGTCCATATGGGACAAAAGCATCTTCGTCATAAAATTCAGACATAACCTCCATCATGCGCCCTACACACATGCAAAAAAAACTAGGCATCATGAGTAATGAAAAGTAATCATTAGGAACCAACTAAAGTAGTTTTCAGAACTAACTTAAGCATGATGCAGACGCCAACTTAAGCATCATTGGAAGCAACTAGAAAATAAAAATAAAATAAAACATTCAAAAAACATTAGGAAACCACCTTAGTACTTTTTAAAATTCAACTTAAACATGTGCAAGCACCAACTTTACCATCACTAGTAAGCAACTTAAAAGCCCCGAACACACAAGCAACATAATGTGGCAGTTAGCTTCTTTATAAAAAAATTGGGTTTAAAAAACACACCTGTTTCTAAGTTGCAGCTATGTAGGCACCTCAGGAATTCCTTTTTATCACTGGGAATGCCCCTGTGTGATCTCAAGTACTTTGTGGGAGATGGCTTCACAATCATGGGATGGTTATGCTCAGCAACAAAATAGGTCACCTCCCACTTGTTGTTAATCAATTTGACAAACATCCTAGCTAAGCATTTTGTTTGCTTGATCATTTCCCTCTTGCGCTTAACTCCAAGCCTGCTACTACTTTTTGATCTTGATGGTACACCTTGTCCATCTTCTGCACCGTCAACATCTAGATGAATAGGGCTGACATATTCAACCACAGTCATTTTTTCTCTTTGCTCTTCTTCTTCTGATTTTGGCCTACGATACTTGTTACACACAAATTGTTGTTTCTCAAGTGTGTTTGTGTTCTTATCTCTCTTCGAAGTATTGAGAAACCAAGCTTCAAAGCATAAGCATTGTAATGTTCTCTTGCCATCAAAATCGAGTCGAACCTCATCCCAAGGAAGGGTTCCTGCGGGCTGGATGCAACTTCCTCATTCATACCAGTAGCGCCTTCCCCTAAGTCAGGATAAGTGGTTGATTCTGTATGAAGAGCAGTTGCATCCAAGCTGTGGTTGGCGGCAGCGGGTGGTGGACCATTGTGATGCGGTCCCTTGCCACTGTGTTCAAAAGAATCACCACCCACCACACCTTGCTCATGCACCATTGGGTCTGGAGATTCTCCAACAACATCGGAAACAAAATCTGCTGTGGGAGGCTGAGTACAAAACTGAGGCTCATTAATATTGTCATCTTCTAAAGGGGGGGCATTCAGATCCAAACCAGACATCCTGCAAAAACATAACAAAAACAACTATTTTTGGATTACTTTTTGATTCATCTAAAACCAAAATTACTGTGATTTTTGCATGCACAAAGAACCAACTTATTAAAGTTTCCATGATCAAGATAGGTATGTAAAAAAGAAGCAACTTAGGCAGTTTGTTTGATCAATTTTTTAGGTATATTTTGCTGAATTCAAAACCATGATTTTTTTGCACAACAAAAGCAACTTAGGCAGTTTTAAGTAAGCAACATAGGTGTATTTTATCTGAAAGCAACTACAGAATTAATGTTTTTTCTTTTTGTCATTTGTACTGATATGTTTTCATATATTCTTTTCGCAGATCGAGTTTTCATCGCAAACAAGAACAGGACATCCACACGACAAAGGGCATCAACACATAAAAATGTCCTTTTTTCTATTGACCATGGTGCTTTTCTTCTTGTTTACTGAATCAAAACATACTGTCTCTACCCGCAACTACTTTGTTGTCTAAGGTTTTGCTGGGGAAGACTTTTTGGAACTACCCCTGGGGTTCCTAAGGGCAGGCTTTGTTTGTGTACTGTAATTGTTGTCGAAGGTTTTACTGTGTTACTGTATGGTACTACCAGCAACTACTTTGTTTCTAAGTTGCATATCACATCATCTTTGCACTGATCTAGTCTGAGATTTTGCTGGACAAGATTTTTTATCTGTGCAAGTTGTTTTTTGCTGCTAGCTGGGTTTGTTCACATCATCTGTGCAAAGATTTTGTCTTTTTTATGATGTATTTTTTGCTAGAAGCAAAAAGTCTGTAACATCTGGATCTACATGCTAGAGGTAAGAGCAGAGAGGGGTAGCTTTTTGCCTTTCTTTTTGATTAGTGTCCTTCTCCTGGGGGGTTCTGTGGGGGAGCTCACTATGGCTTCTAGCCTAGAGAGATATGGAAGCAATTTCTTCTGTTGAGATCTGGAGAAAGAAGACGGGAGAGGAGAGAAGGAGGAGGGAGGAGTCGTGGGGGGTGGGGGTGTGGGTGCCTGTGTTGTCTGCAGAAGAAGAAGATGCCAGGTGGAGAGGGTCAGGAGGTGGGGGTCGGGGTGCAGCGTGTCGGGATTCCCGGGATTCCCGCGTTGCCCCGTTTTGTTCCCGCGTTGCCAAAAAACTACCGAGGGCTGCTTTGTCCTATCGAGCACCCGGAGGCTCCCTAGCCGCTGCCAATTAATATTGGTTAACTGATATTTCCTCAAATAAACGTGTTACCATGTAAAGTATGACATTCAAAATCATGGCAATGCCTCAAAGGATATGTATTTCGAGACAGAGAGTGAACATACATACTACGTAGCACCACATGCAACATACAAACCGACTAGTCGGTGTTTGGCGCATAGGCATGTACTTCGTCTATCTCATAAGATAGAACTGCTTCTTGTGCTAAAATGAAAAAAACTCCTCTGCATGGGCGCATGGGCATCTTATATTTTAGAACGGATAGTACCACACCTCTGCATCTGTCTCCGCTAGGCACTCGATCGCTTCCAAAGGAAAGGACAAGCATATCGTCATGTATTCGAGGCACACACGTCCTACCAAAAGCAAAAAAATTATACTTACTAATTAAGCATCTAGGTCAATTACCACATATATACTGTGCTCCTATGCTAAGTGTCACCCTCTCGATGCGTAAACAATGCGGATGGATGGATCAATCATATCTACTCACGCTGGGTGCAGTATTTTAGAGGAGATCGGAGGAGGTGGAGAAGAACAAAGCGCACGGTGATTAAAGCTAGATCTATATCTCTATCCGCCACATCATGCGGTGTTTGCCTTTTTTATTGCTTGGTATCTCTTGCCTTCGTTTTTTGTTGCAACTTTGTGTGCGTACCTTGTACATTTGGTGTTACTACGAGAATAACCAGATAGACCGACGGCATTTTTATACGCCGACGACAAAATATCGAGATCGTCGGCGTAGCTTGACGGGCCGTCGGCGTAGGATAAATAGGCCGACGGCAGCCATCAGCGTAAACGGGACTGTTGGCGTAGCCTATTAGGCTAACGGCAAAGCCGTCGGCGTAGGTTTCACACTTGCCACATTAATCTTAGAAAAATCATAACTAAATCATTTAAATTCAGAAAAATACATATAATATATCAAAAATTGCAGAAAAATAAGAACTATCTACATAAACTATATATTATATATTTATTCTAAAATATATATATATAATACAAATACTTTCGTATAACATATTTTTCATTTTTTGAGTGCAAAAAACGGGGTGTTTTGTGAAGCAACCACCAAATAAAAGTTTCAAAATGATACTACCCTATTTTTTAAAAATAGTAGACCATCTTGAATGGACAATTTTCCAATCTGGATATCTCAAACCTTTTGCTCTACCCCTCATAAAAAGACAAATTCATGTCTAAACTACAGGTACATAATATGATGCTCATGATTTTTTGCAAAAATCATTTTTAGGTTCACAATATGCTATTTTATCAGAGATCCAATGCAAGTTTAGTGAGGCTCAACCACGAGCTAAGAATCTTCATGCCCGCCGATTTAGAAAGTTCGACGATAGTTTGAAACAGGCATAAAAATTTCAAAAACGATCGAAACAATGCAAAACCTTTGTGTGGTGTCATATTATGTTACATAGTTGCATGAAAAATACCAAACTTGGTATATTGATTGTGTTTGAATTTTTTTTTCACAAAATGACCTATCTCAATCGAGGTTTTCTGGATTTCAGGTCAAATGACCAATGTTATTGCTAGAATCGCGGTATAGTTTGCGATAATGTGCCCATATTGTGCACACATGTGTATCATGGGATGGAGAATAATGTTGCAGGGGGAAGTTTTCCTTTTCGTCGCACCGAAAAGCCATTTTTTATTTTTCGAGTGCAAAAACGGGGTGTTTTGTGAAGCAACCACCAAATGAAAGTTTCAAAATGATACTACCCCATTTTTCAAAAATACTAAATCATATTGAATGGAAAATTTCCCAACCTGGGTATCTCAAATCTTTCCGTCCACCCCTCATGAAAAAGATAAATTCATGCCGAATCGGTAGGAAATGAGTTAGATTTGAACTACAGGTACATTATATTTTGCTCATGATTTTTTTCAAAAATCATTGTTAGGTTCACAATATGCTATTTCATTATAGATCTAATGCAAGTTTAGTGAGGCTCGGCCCCTAGCTAAGAATCTTCATGCCCACCGATTTAGAAAGTTTAACGATAGTTTGAAATAGGCATAAAAAATTAAAAAAATCGAAACAATGCAAAACCTTCGCGTGGTGTCATATTATGTAACATAGTTGCATGGAAAAATACCAAACTTGGTATATTGACTGTGTCTCAAAAAACCTTCACAAAATGACCTATGTCAATCGAGGTTTTCTGGATTTCACGTCAAATGACTAATGTTATTAATAGAATGGCGGTATAGTTTGCGATAATGTTCCCATATTGTGCATGCATGTGTATCATGGGATGGCTTGCAGGACGAAGTTTTCCTTTTCGTCGCACCGAAAAGCCATTTTTTATTTTCCGAGTGCAAAAAATGGGTGTTTTGTTAAGCAACCACCAAATGAAAGTTTCAAAATGATAATGCCACATTTTTTAAAAATACTAAACCATATTAAATGGACATTTTCCCAACCTAGGTATCTCAAACCTTTCCTTCTAGTCCTCGTGGAAAAGACAAATTTCTGCCAAATCAGTAGGAAATGAGTTAGATTTGAACTACAGGTACATGATATGATGCTCATGATTTTTTGAAAAAATCATTTTTAGGTTCACAATATTCTATTTCATCAGATATCCAATGCATTTTTAGTGAGGCTCAGCCCCGAGCTAAGATTTCATGCCCGCCGGTTTAGAAAGTTTGATGATAGTTTGAAACGGTCATAAAAAATTCAAAAACGATCGAAACAATGCAAAACCTTCGCGTGGTGTCATATTATGTGACATATTTGCATGAAAAAATACCAAACTTGGTATATTGATTGTGTCTCAAAAAAACCGTCACAAATGACCTATCACAATCGAGATTTTCTGGATTTCAAGTCAAATAACCAATGTTATTGCTAGAATCGCAGTATAGTTTACGATAATGTGCCCATATTGTGCACGCATGTGTATCATGGGATGGCGAACAATATTGCATGAGGAAGTTCTCTTTTTTGTTGCACCGAAAAGACATTTTTTATTTTCCGAGAGCAAAAAATGGGGTGTTTTGTGAAGCAACCACCAAATGAAAGTTTCAAAATGATACTACCACATTTTTCAAAAATACTAGACCACTTTGAATGGACAATTTCCCAACCGGTGTATCTCAAAGCTTTTCATCCACCCCTCGTGAAAAAGATAATTTCCTGCTGAATCGATAGGAAGTGAGTTAGATTTGAACTATAGGTACATGATATCATGTTTATGATTTTTTAAAATCATTTTTAGGTTCATAATATGATATTTATTTAGAGCCCTAATGCAAGGTTTCCTTTATGTTGCACCAAAAAGCCATTTTTTATTTTCCGAGTGCCAAAAACGGGGTGTTTCATGAATCCTGACATAGTTTCGGTTGGTCTAATATTAAAAAAATTACGATGTATAATTAAATAGATGATAGGGATGTCATACTTAGATTCCTCTCATTTTTCTGATCGATTTGGATATATTATTTGTCAAATTATGATTTACGGATTTGTAGATATGAATTATTCAATTTTAAATGAAAAAAGGTCAAAATAAATAAAATTTATTTTATTTTTATTTGAATTCAAGATTATTATTACTTATTCATTCTTGTTTACTCAAATAATTGTATGGAATGTAAAAAAATAAAAACGTCTAACATTATAGTCCAATGGTTAATATGATTGATACGATAATATTCACAACAAGTTCTAATTTCTTTGTCGGAAGCTCATGTGAAAGGAATGGAGAAGTTAATCGAGCTAGGGCTAGAGTAGTATTAGGATGGGTGATCGACTAAAAAGTTTGACTACTTGTGTAATTTGACTTGAGACTAAGTGTACTTAGAATTAAAAATGTTTATGTGAGATTAACAAGTTAAACAATTTAAAAATATTAAAAAAATTAGATTTTGAAAAAGAATAAAAAAATTAAATTATTTTTTGGAAAAATCTAGGCCGACGGCAAAGCCGTCGGTGTAGCCAAACGTCCGTTAGTCATCTAGGTGGTACCCATACGGTCTACACCGATAACTTTTGCCATCGACGTAGCTATATACACCGACGACTTTCCTACGCCGACGGGATTTAGAGGCTACGCCGACGGGACCCAGCCGTCGGCGTATCCGTCTTCTCCTGTGGTGTTTACGTGCACCTACTAGGTAACCGAGCTAGCTATACAACTACAAGCTTACAACCATTCCTCTCCTATTGTGGTGTTGTAAATTAAGATTTATACGAATAAGATATCCATCCCCTTCTTCTAACATCAGATTTTTTCACTCATAACAATCCATAAAAAAATCCTTTTTTCCTTTATACAACATATTGTTACATGCTATATATTTCTATTGTTTAAAAAATGTATATCAAGAATACTCTTACACATTTTTGCGTTAGTTTTAGTTAATATTGCAGTGTCCGACAATGCACAAGATATCATCTAGTCCCTTCCTTCCAAAATAATCAGTGTTCTAAAGCTATAGAAAAATATCCACAACTTCGAATCTTCTGCATAGTATGAAAAGAAGACTAAGTTTGTGTTTCAGATGTTGGTATATTTTCCTAAAAACTTGGTCTTAATAAAGTAGTAGATAAAAATAGATGGAACAAGCGGTAAAATACTAGCCAAAAACAGGTGAAGCTAGCATACGGATTACTAATTGTCCTTGGTAATCCATAGCAGTATAGTTGGTTCGCATGATCAGTGCCAGGTTACAGTTTTTTCAGATCCTTGTACGCACGCACGTTCACGGTGGCGTCTTCCGCAAGACATACATGCCCATATGCATCTATCCCACCGATCGATCGATTGACTAATCCATCAATTAATTCTGAACAGCTGGTTAATTAACAAAACTTGTCTAAGTAGCCAAAGCTAGTTCCTTCGTTTGAGGATGAAATAATTTGGTTTAGTTGGACGAACGTGAACTAATCATGCATGCATGGTTGCACGCACGTTACGTGTGTACGTGCGGGCTTGTAACGTACGCGTCGTCGCCTTCAGGTTGTTCAGTGGTTCCCTACGTGTACACTGTACACTAACAGAAATTAGCAAGACTTTTGATGATATCTTTAGTCGACGGAGTACTACTAGTACTTTACGTCCACCACAAGGCCGGCTGGAGATAAGTTGCTGGAGAAAGGGGCTGCTGATCGACTGGCCTCAATCGTGGCTTTGGCTCTTACACGTTCCGGCCGGTGCACGCACGTACGTGTGCAACAGTGCAAACAATAAACTTTTAAATCAACTGTTTAGAACTCGCCGAGAAGAACCGGATCATGACAACCCTCTTGACCGATGACATAGATTCAATCAAGTGGACATGGTTGGAGAAGAAGAAATGATCCATGATCGCAGTGGCTGTGTACAAGCGCTGGGTTCGGTTGAACCCAATGCAATCACAAAATCCTTCACTAATTTAGTATTTTTTTAGTTCTAATTTCTTAAAATACTACACCTAAAAGATGGAGCTGAATCCAATGAGTTGATCTTCTAGCTTCGCCATTGCGTGATCGAGATGAGTGATTCAGTTGATCACTTCAATTTTTTTGTATTTGATGAACCTATGTGTCTCGTCTTTTTGGTACTTTGGGGCATGCAGCATGGCATGATCGAACTATCTTGTAGTGCTAATTAATTTGTACCATTTTCATGATACTAGGACAATTTATGTGTGCAGATGCGTAAAATAGAATTTGGCAACAAAAACCTAGCTAGAGACAAAATAGGTGATGTTTATGGGTGCAATGGCTTGTCCTGAACGGACATGTGCCTCTGGCATATACGCGGGTGTTCAAAAATTAGGACACAGTTGGAGTTGCACTTTTTAGATAGTTTTTTTTTCTATACCTTTGGTTGTGTAGTACTCCCTCCGTTTGAAAATATAAGATGTTTTAGATTTATGAATAAGTTATATCTAAACATTTTTTAGTGTAGATCTAGACACTAAAAAATGTTTAAATATAACTTATTTATAAACCTAAAACATCTTATCTTATATTTTTAAACGGAGGGAGTAGTAGGCCTGCAATCCTGCATGAATTCGTAGATCTGGTCTTTTTGCAATGATGATGGTGTCAACCTGCTGACGGCGGTGAAAAAGGTTGGTGCTCGCAGCGGTTGCACCAACCTGCTGCATGCAGTTACCACACACGAAAGTTTAACTACTCCGCGTCGTTAAATCCAAAGTGCTTGTTTAATGCCGTCCACGTACTAGCTAGACACGCTAGCTGCAACTTGCAACGTATTTGCACGATGTGCACCCGTAAGTCGAGGACATTGGCACGTCTAGTACTAGTACATTAAACATTCACCATTGTAAAAAATCAATCAATCAAGGATGCTACTACTAAAAGTCTTAATTTAATTAATTGGCACCTCTAGTGTTTATTTTCGAGTGAATTCTATTCTTTACCCTCTACTTATACATTTGTGACACTAATTACCATATATAGTAAAAATTTATGTAAATTACTATGTTTGGAAACTTTAAACCCTCATTTTCTGATGCATATCTATTGGACAAGGTGTGGGGTCACTAGTAGAAAACAGGACACTAGTCCCGGTTTGTAAGAGGCTCCGGGACTAACGTATCGGGACTAAAGGTTAGGCCTTTAGACTCGGTTCTGTTACAAACCGGGACTAGATTGTCTTCACGTGGCCGCTGCGCGCGCTGGGCTGGAGGAACCGGGACTAAAGTTCTTCTGCCGCGGCAGCGTTTTGCACCAAACTGCTACTGCGGTAGGAGGTGGGGTTTTAGGGTTTTAGGTTTTTTTTGTGTTTGATTATTTTTCATTTTGTGTTTTCATATAGATATTATTCTACGCTACTACATGCTGTATACATTGATGTATATATAATATAATTTTACTCACGATAACATAAATACATATAAATATATACACAACCGAGACTAGAGCTCGTCTAATTGATTTACACCAAGATCATTACAACGGATACTGTCATTTTATGTCTATCCACGATTACACGAAGGTCTATCCACGTTGTACTCTCCTTTTGTGTTTATGATGTCTCTGAGCAAAAATCCCGACAACTTCTCTTGAATTGCTAGTAGGCGTTCATGTGGTATGAGCTTATCCCGCGTCGCATCCAACTATATATAAAAAAGTAGATCATTATGAATGGAACTCAACAAAAACTATGGTATAGAATAAATTGCGAATATATTGTTTACGTACTTGAAAAAATTCTGTGCCCTTCTCCATACACCCAAGAATGAACTCGCATACGTAATATCCGCATAAATTAGTCCCCTGTGGCTGCGTCGCACACTTTTCGATCGAGAATATAATTCAATCAGATAATAATCAAACATGATAATTATATGAATGATAATTGTAATATCCACATAAATTAGTCCCCTAGCTCTCGTACTACTTACCGGGACCGTACGAAAAGTGAGCTCCTCACGCCATTCACCCTGAACCTCCTTCGTGAACTTTTTCCAAACCCTGTCCAGCAAAAAAGAAATGAATGAGTTATTAATTAGTTTACATCTCAGAGAATGAACGAAAGAGACAGATATAGTGATTGAAATTACTTTTGAGGAAATCAATTATGCTACGGTAGTCTTCCATAGACTTCTTTAATGAGTCCGAGATTTCAACTTTTGCACGGTGAACGTCAATGTTTAGAAGAATCCAGTGAAAGCTGCGCACGTTTATATACACTTAACATCGAGTTAACAAAAATTGAATGTGTACAAGACAGCAAGACTCTTACCCATAGTTGTAAGAAAATAGTATTTGTGTCATGTAATGTTGCTCCATTAAAAATATTAGCAAGTTATCCTTCATTTTCTCGAGGTTATTTATTACCGTCTGTCTATTAACTCTGTTTGGGTCAACGAACCCAATGTTGTAGATTGACTTTCTTCTACATTCTTGAATCTTCATTCTGCATATATAATAGCATACAGAAGGAGCTATAGTGAGGATAACGACATGAAATGAATTGAACGAGCTGAGTTAGTGACTTAATTACTTATAGACAATAGCAGCTGAGGAGGGACTTGTCGAGGGCGTCTAGGTTGAATAACTGAAATAGTTCACAAAGTTCAATGGAGATCTTGTCTGGACGGAAGTACTCCTCTCCAACTTTACATAGTAAAAATTGTCTCCCTTCCTTTGTGACTTTCAAGTACCAGATATGCAACAGTCACATATGTGTTGGCAGATCATCGAATACCTCATCGCTGACCAGAGGCTCCCCGTAGAAAATTTTTATGCTATTGGTCCCTTGGCGACATTATCTCCGCCGGCTAGAAGTGCTTCGACTGGGACGTTACACTCCTTGGCTAATTTAATAGCTAATTTCATATCTATTCCACCTTGTGTGGGCTGGGGTAACACCTTGAGCGGGGCGATGGATTGTTTTGCCTGTTTGCCGAGCTGGGCAACTTCTTTTGATTTTCTCCCGCTTGTAGTACTGCTTGATGATTTCTTTTTTAGTGTCTTCGTAAGACAGCATGTATAGTCATCTTTCCTATTTAACACATGTTGGGGTGGTTGCTCAAGGAATGCCTTGAAGTGCTTCTTGACTTTTGGATCAACTAGCACCTGTGGCTCGGGTTGTTTTGGTGCAAAATGGGCCTTCACTTCGGCCCAGGAGATCACCGCGCTTTCCTCATCAGTCCGGTGATAAGCTAACTTGGGAGGAGACGGCGGTACTCTTGGGAGGGGATCTTGTCGTTTTCTGCGTCGGGTCTCCCTCGATGTAGCGGTGTTATTCTTCCGCTTTCTTCCCTTTGATTCAGTGGGCGGAGGCGGGGGCGTCGGAGATGGAGATGCAGTCATGCTGCGATCCCTCTCAGGAAGGGGTGGACTATTGTTTCTTGGTGGAGACGGTGGACTAGGAGGTAATGGTGGCCTTGGAGGTGATGGATTGCTTCTCGGAGGAGAAGATTGCCTTGGCGCCCAGCCTGGAAACACGATGTGTTGTTTTTTCCAAAGAATGATCCCACCCTCCACTTCTCCAAGTCTTTTCTCCCCTTCGCCTGCAGGGATGTCAAGATCAAGTGATCGACATGTCGGTTCAACTTCATCCACACCGACACGAGCATAGCCATTTTGAATCTGACTTCCATGGTAGGTCGCTTCCGGTGGACAAGGTAAAGCAAAGCCGAGCGCCACCTTCATAGAAATGTTCTTCACTATGACATGTAGCTCACAAGCTGTCCTTGCCTCGACTTCATCCACGGGGCAGCGAACCATCGTTGCATTCAGCATTGGATTATTAGCTTGTACCTCCGTGGAAGCCACGCTGCTTCTCCGCTGAGATGGGCCCACCGGACTGTCTAACGCAGGATCTTGCTGACGGGCCAGTACTCTAAGTTCATTAATTTGCTCCTGCTGCAGCTTGAACATGGCTTGAAATTTCTCGTTCCTTTTTCAACCGCCTCCAACCGCGCTGCCTCCTCCGCCTTCTGCCGGTTCGTTTTTCTGGATCGGCTTCTATATGTGTCAATGTCAGCGGGAAACCCTGTCTTCCATGGAACAGATGGGCCAAAGCCTCGTGTTCGTCCGACTTTTTCAGGATTCCCGAGGGCATATGTCAGCTCATCGTTCTCTCTGTCAGGAATGAACTTTCCATCTTTTCTCAATTGTATCACTTTAACAAGTTCATCTTTGGGTTTAGTAATGGCCTTCTTTGTAACAATAATCTCCCCGGTTTCAGTGTCATACGACCCCCCATGCTCAAGGAGCCAATTTTTTGACCTCACGGACCACTGATTTGTAGCTGGCGTGGCCCCTTTTTTACGCATTTCTTTCTCGGTTTTTTCCCACTTCGGCGCGGCCGTCTTGTAGCCACCTGTCCCCATAGTATGGTGATATTTATTTTTGGCCGCATTTATCTTATTCTTTTTTGACTTGGCCGTAGCTTCTTCTGATTCCTTGTATTTCACAAATGGGGTCTAGTTATCCTGCTGCTTCTCCAGCGGGC
Source organism: Avena sativa (assembly GCA_916181665.1). Classification (NCBI taxonomy): domain Eukaryota; kingdom Viridiplantae; phylum Streptophyta; class Magnoliopsida; order Poales; family Poaceae; genus Avena; species Avena sativa. The sequence goes on from OV702297.1 coordinate 68,931,724, forward strand.
CAGTGAATGGCGGAGTCAGCACCTTCTTGGCATAGTTGTTGTACAATCTTTTCTTCCAGTTCTTGAACTGTCCGCCCATCTTCTTAAGGTCCCACTTTCTGACTTTCAACCTCAATGCCTCAGTGAGTTCAGGAGTGTCCAATTCAGGCAGAGAGAAGTGTGCCATGAGTGAATTCCAAAGACCATCTTTGGCTCTGTCATCGACAAAAGTTTCTCCAACTCGATCACTTTTCTTTCCTGGCTTATTCCACTTCTGAGTAGTGATTGGGATGGCGTTCCTGACTATCGCTCCACATTGGTATACAAATACACTTGCGGCCTCTTTCGGCTCCAAAGGTTCGCCGAACTGAGACACTAGATCAATAGTGAAACGCATACCATCAGCCAACTTTTTGGTCAGGCCTCGTTTCCTTGCAGAAGATTTGCCCTATGCGGAGGTCTAAGAGAAGAAACAGTCGTTAGTACACACATATATATATATATATATGAATCAACTAATGCATCTACTAGCTCGTGATCAGCAGAGGCTTTATATACCTCGCCGGTCTTTGCTATGGTGTCTCCACCATCAGTTTCACCGTTGTCTCCACCAAAGAATTCGTCATAGTCGTCTCTTCCGTCGGCTTCATCCAAGTTGAGGTATTGGGAGCCATCATCATCTCCATCATCGTCTGCTCCATCGTAATGGTAACCTCATGTACCCTCATCTATCATGTTGTACATGATGTGCTCGCCGTTGTCTCTATCGTCCATAACTTAACTAATACAGAAGAAAGATAAAACCATTTTGCTTAATACGATAAAATAAAGGAAGATAAAGTAATCCAGCTTAACAATGCGATAAAGAAAGATAAAGTACCAATTAAACAACAATACATCTCGAATAATCCAACTAGTACAACAATAAAGTACCAATTAAACAACAATACATCTCGAATACAAGATGATGGTACCCTATTACACATCTAGCTAGCTTAGCGAAGACGTCGAACCCCGGCTACTGAGCCGCGAGAGGTGTGCACCCAAAGTGTAGGAACCATCACCGGAGAATATCTCGGGTAAGGTGCCTGAAGAGGCTGCCAGGTATTGGCGTCCCGGACTCCTAAAATGTGCATGTAGCGCCGGACGTGCTCGTCCTCCTCCCTGACACGACGCTGTATCACCTCGTCGGGGGCCGGCTCCCTCTGCATCGCACCTGGACCACTCGGCCGCCACCACAGAAGATCCGGGTCGACGACGACACCCGGATTCCTCACGAGACAACGTCCCCTGGCTGGTAGCACCTCCCAGTGCCAGCCCCGTGGATGCCCGGCGACACTGTCTAGTAGCGCTCCGTTGTTCACGCCGAGTGAACGAGGATGAGGACTCGGCATATTCCTAAACACTAAATTAAACCTATATACTTTAAACATGATGAAAATAAATAGTACTCCCTCCATCCCATGGATTAAGGCGTATAATTTTTTTCAAATTTTCCCAAGGCATAAGGCGCATGCATAGTCAGGCGTGATTCATTCGGCTAATGTTCCAAAACTGCCCTCCAATCCTTTATTCTCGGCTCCTTAAAACTAGCAGGCAATTATTTCTAAGAGCTGTAGTGCATGGCTACATGCGGGGAAAGGAGAAAAATCAGACGCACATCAATTAATGAAGCATTTTTATTGGCTCTGCATGTTGCATGCGGGGAGGGAGAAAAAGTAACCATGCATGGTGACCCGTTTTAATAGCGGTACATTAGGAAACTTTGTCTCTCCAGGCACCTCCTTAATAAGCGAGCCAAAAAATTACGCCTTATGCCTTGGGATGGAGGGAGTATCAACTAAAATAAACTATACTAAATACTAACTAAATTCACTAACTAAAATAAACTATATTAAATACTAACTAAAATCTCTAAGAAAAATTACACTAAAATTAACCCTAAAATTATCCCTAACTAATAATTAACCCTAAAATAACCCTAACTAATTAACCCTAAAAATAACCCTAACTAATTAATCCGAAAATACACTAAAATTACACTAACTAATAATTAACACTAACAAAATTAACACTAAAAAGTAACACTAACTAATAATTAACACTAACAAAATTTAACAACAAAATAACAACTAACTCACCGCAGGGAGGGGCGCCGGCTCTGGTGGTGGTGGACGGCGCGGCGCGGGAGGGGCGGCGCGTGGAGGGCTCGGGCGGCGCGGGTACGGACGGCTTGGGCGGCGCGGGGACGGCGCGGAGGCGCGCCAACAGATGTGCGAGAGGAGGAGAAGACGGTGCGACGGCGGCGGGGGCTCTGTGTGCTCCGGTTCGGTGCACGAACCTGGGCGCATGGGGTGGGTATTTATACCCACGTCCCCTTTAACCCCGGTTGGTAGCACAAACTAGGGCTAAAGGGTTTTCGGCGCACCGCGTTTCCGCGCAGCCCCGCACCCCTTTAGCCCCGGTTTGTACTACAAACCGGGACTAAAGGTCCTTTTTTAAAAACAAAAAACCTTTTTCAAAACCTTTTTTAAAAACCTTTTTTAAAATTCATTATTATATATTAAAATTTGCAGAAATAAATTTTACATCACATAATATCACACCACGCGAAGGATTTACATTGTTCGGACCTTTTTTAAAATTTTTATGCCCGTTTTGAATTTTTTGCCGTTTCGAACTTAGGTCAAAATGACGTGCTTGATGATAGCGGATGAGAATGTTAGAACTTGCATTGGATCTCTGAAAAAACAACATATTGTGAGTCTAAAAATGATTTTTTCAAAAAAACACGGACGTTCGATCATGTACCTGTAGTTCAAACCGGTCCCACTTCCTACCGCTTCAGCAGACATTTGTCTTTTTCACCCGGGAAGGACAGAAAGGTTTGAGATCCCCTGGTTGGGATATAGTTCACCTAAGGTGGTCTACTATTTTATAAAAATGGGATGGTAGCATTCTGTAACTGCATTTTGGTGGCTGCTTCACAAAACGATTCGTCCTTTTGCGCTCAGAAAATGGAAAATGGATTTTCCGAGCGACGAAAAGAAAAACTTCCTCCTGCAACATTGTTCTCCATCCCAATATACACATGCATGCACAATATGGCCACCGTATCGCAAACTATGCCGCGATTCAACACATAACATCCGTCTCTTGGACCAAAAGACATGAAACCTCGAACATGATAGGTCATTTTGTGAAGGTTTTTTGGAGACATAATCAGTATACCAAGTTTGATATTTTTTCCTTGCAACTATGTCAAATAATATCACACCACGCGAAGGATTTACATTGTTCGGACCTTTTTTGAATTTTTATGCCCGTTTTGAATTTTTTGTCGTTTTGAACTTAGGTCAAAACAGCGTGCGAGAAGATAGGGGATGATAATGTTAGAACTTGCATTGGATCTCTGAAAAAACAATATATTGTGAGTGTAAAAATGATTTTTCAAAAAATCACGAACGTTAGATCATGTGCCTGTAGTTCAAACCGGACCCACTTCCTACCGCTTCGACAGACATTTATCTTTTTCGCCCGGGAAGGACAGAAAGGTTTGAGATGCCCCGGTTGGGATATAGTTCACGTAAGGTGGTCTACTATTTTAGAAAAATGGGATGGTAGCATTCTGTAACTGCATTTTGGTGGCTGCTTCACAAAACGACCCGTCTTTTTGCGCTCGGAAAATGAAAAATGGCTTTTCCGAGCGACAAAAAGGAAAACTTCCTCCTGCAACATTGTTCTCCATCCCAATATATACATGCATGCACAATATGGGCACCGTATCACAAACTATGCCGCGATTCAACACATAACATCCGTCTCTTGGACCGAAAGCCATGAAACCTCGAACATGATAGGTCATTTTGTGAAGGTTTTTTGGAGACATAATCAGTATACCAAGTTTGATATTTTTCCTTGCAACTATGTCACATAATATCACACCACGCGAAGGATTTACATTGTTCGGACTTTTTTTGAATTTTTTATGCCCGTTTTGAATTTTTGTCGTTTCGAACTTAGGTCAAAACGGCGTGCGTGAAGATAGGGGATGATAATGTTAGAACTTGCATTCCATATCTGAAAAAACAATATATTGTGAGTCTAAAAATTATTTTTTCAAAAAATCACGGACCTTAGATCATGTGCCTATAGTTCAAACCAGACCCACTTCCTACCGCTTCGACAGACATTTGTCTTTTTCATCCGGGAAGGACAGAAAGGTTTGAGATGCCCCGGTTGGGATACAGTTCACCTAAGGTGGTCTACTATTTTATAAAAATGGGATGGTAGCATTTTGTAACTGCATTTTGGTGGCTGCTTCACAAAACGATCCGTCCTTTTGCGCTCAGAAAATGGAAAATGGCTTTTCCGAGCGACAAAAAGAAAAACTTCCTCCTGCAACATTGTTCTCCATCCCAATATACACATGCATGCACAATATAGCCACTGTATCGCAAACTATGTCGCGATTAAACACATAACATCCGTCTCTTGGACCAAAAGACATGAAACCTCGAACATGATAGGTCATTTTGTGAAGGTTTTTTGGAGACATAATCAGTATACCAAGTTTGATATTTTTCCTTGCAACTATGTCACACAATATCACACCACGCGAAGGATTTACATTTTTCGTACCTTTTTTGAATTTTTATGCCCGTTTTGAATTTTTTGCCGTTTCGAACTTAGGTCAAAACAGCGTGCGTGAAGATAGGGGATGATAATGTTAGAACTTGCATTGGATCTCTGAAAAAACAATATATTGAGTCTAAAAATGATTTTTCAAAAAATCACGGACGTTAGATCATGTGCCTGTAGTTCAAACCGGACCCACTTCCTACCGCTTCGGCAGACATTTATCTTTTTCACCCGGGAAGGACAGAAAGTTTTGAGATCCCCCGGTTGGGATATAGTTCACGTAAGGTGGTCTATTATTTTATAAAAATGGGATGGTAGCATTCTGTAACTGCATTTTGGTGGTTGCTTCACAAAACGACCCGTCTTTTTGCGCTCGGAAAATGGAAAATGGTTTTTCCGAGCGACGAAAAGGAAAACTTCCTCCTGCAACATTGTTCTCCATCCCAATATACACATGCATGCACAATATGGGTACCGTATCACAAACTATGCCGTGATTCAACACATAACATCCGTCTCTTGGACCAAAAGCCATGAAACCTCGAACATGATAGGACATTTTGTGAAGGTTTTTTTGGAGACATAATCAGTATACCAAGTTTGATATTTTTCCTTGCAACTATGTCACATAATATCACACGAAGCGAAGGATTTACATTGTTCGGACCTTTTTTGAATTTTTATGCCCGTTTTGAATTTTTTGCCGTTTCGAACTAACGTCAAAATGGCGTGCGTGAAGATAGGGGATGATAATGTTAGAACTTGCATTGGATCTCTGAAAAACAATATATTGTGAGTCTAAAAATGATTTTTTCAAAAAATCACGGACGTTAGATCATGTGCCTGTAGTTCAAATCGGACCCACTTCCTACCGCTTCGGCACACATTTTTCTTTTTCACCCGGAAAGGACAGAAAGGTTTGAGATCCCCCGGTTGGGATATAGTTCACGTAAGGTGGTCTACTATTTTATAAAAATGGGATGGTAGCATTCTGTAACTGCATTTTGGTGGCTGCTTCACAAAACGACCCGTCTTTTTGCGCTTGGAAAATGGAAAATGGCTTTTCCAACCGACGAAAAGCAAAACTTCCTCCTGCGACATTGTTCTCCATCCCAATATACACATGCATGCACAATATGGGCACCGTATCCCAAACTATACTGCAATTCAACATATAACATCCTTCTCTTGGACCGAAAGTCATGAAACCTCGAACATCATAGGTCATTTTGTGAAGGTTTTTTGGAGACATAATCAGTATACCAAGTTTGATATTTTTCCTTGCAACTATGTCACATAATATCACACCACGTGAAGGATTTACATTGTTCAGACCTTTTTTGAATTTTTATGCCTTTTTTGAATTTTTTGCCGTTTCAAACTTAGGTCAAAACGGCGTGCGTGAAGATAGGGGATGAGAATGTTCGAACTTGCATTGGATCTCTGAAAAAACAACATATTGTGAGTCTAAAAATGATATTTTCAAAAAATCACAGACGTTAGATCATGTGCCTGTAGTTAAAACCGGACGCACTTCTTACCGCTTCGGCAGACATTTGTCTTTTTCACCCGGGAAGGACAGAAAGGTTTGAGATCCTCCGGTTGGGATATAGTTCACGTAAGGTGGTCTACTATTTTAGAAAAATGGGATGGTAGCATTTTGTAACTGCATTTTGGTGGCTGCTTCACAAAATGACCCGTCTTTTTGCGCTCGGAAAATGGAAAATGGCTTTTCCGAGCGACAAAAAGTAAAACTTCCTCCTGCAACATTGTTCTCCATCCCAATATACACATGCATGCACAATATGGGCACCGTATCACAAACTATGCCGCGATTCAACACATAAACATGCCCGTTTTCCCGCCATATCCCACCGCTGCCAGCCTTGTTTTTCCGCCCTTTCCCTCTGAACGGTACTTTTAGTACCCGTTGTAGCCACTAACCAGGACTAAAGATATTTCCTGCCATATCCCACCGCTTCCCGCCATGTTTTCCCGTGCTTTCCCTCTTAATGGTGCTTTTAGTCCCGGTTGTAGCCACTAACCGGGATTAAAGATATTTCCCGCCATATCCCACCATTTCCCGCCATGTTTTCCCACACTTTCCATCTATATATAGGCCGACCACGCCATGGCTATCCATACATACACACCTTCCTCTCTCACAACTATGGACAGTGCCTACTACTGGGCCATTCTGACCCTCGAGGAGACCCAGGCATTATGGGCCTCCAACTACCCTTGCCCGCCGGGCTACCGGCCGCCCGCCGGGTAGATGCTGAGCGCTGGAGGGGTTCCTGTCCCTCCTGTGCCTCATGGCTCTGCCCGACAGGCGGCCATCATGAACCACTTCTACCACGAGCTCACGCCGGAGCAGCGGCTGGATCCCTAGTGGGATCCCGACAACTACCACACCTGGAATGCCTTCTTCGCTAACCAACGGGAAAGGGAGCTCGCCAGGTACGAGGGTGATGGCCTGTCCCCGGTGAACCACAATGAAGCCGGTCGGCGTCTGTGGTGGGCGAACCGTACTATCATCGGCGTGATGTGCTACATCGCCGGGGGAGACCATCCTCGCCCGCGGTGCCCACAAGTCTACCCGCCACAGAGACACAAGAAGGCCCCTCCCCCGCCCGGCGGTAGTGGCATCGTCTTCCAGGAGACTCCTCCTCCGCCCGCCGTGAATCCGAGGCCGGAGTGGCAGGTGCCCCCGGTATATGCCATGGCTGGGCTGAGGATCTCTGGAGTGGCAGGTGACGATGACGATGACGAAGAAGACCCTGAAGCTATGTACTATAGGACTAGGCATGATTATGACTAAAAGGGGTGGCTTTAGTCCTTAGTGTTAGCTAGTCCCGGTTTTTAATATTAATAATTTTCTAAGTGTTACCTAGTCTAGTGTTTTGGTACCTGCCTACAGCAACCTCAGAAATTCCTTTTTGTCCCGGTTTTTTATATTAATAAATGACGATGAAAAATAGGATTAATTCACAAAAGGTTTAATACATTACATCACCAACATCCACATCTAGTGTTTTGGTTCTCTTCTTGTCCGTAACCATGGAGCATCTTCCTTATTTAGCGATATGCTTGGGTCAGTTTTCACTTTGAATGGCGGAATTTCATGAAATTTGTCATAATCTTCTGACATGTCTCTCCTGTCCTCAACTCCCACCATGTTTCTTTTTCCTGAAAGAACTATGTGGCGCTTTGACTCATCGTATGATATTATATTCTTTTGCTTATATTTATGTTTTCTCGGTCTATTAGACATGTCCTTCACATAGAAAACTTGAGCCACATCATTGGCAAGGACGAATGGTTCGTCTCCGTACGCAAGATTACTGAGATCCACTGTTGTCATTCCATACAGCTGGTCTACCATTACCCCACCTCCTGTCATCTTGACCCATTTGCATCGAAACAATGGGACCTTGAAATTAGGACCATAGTCAAGTTCCCATATGTCCTCTATGTAACCATAATATGTGTCCTTTTTCCCATTCTCGTCCGTTGAATCAAATCGGACACCACTGTTTTGGTTGGTGCTCTTTTTATCTTGGGCGTGCGTGTAAAATATATTCCCATTGATCTTGTACCCTTGGAAAGTCAATATAGTTGAAGATGGAGACCTGGCCAACAAGTACAACTTATCTCCAACAGTGGTGTTATTCATGAGATGTGTCTGCAACCAACCGCCGAAAGTCTTCATGTGTTCATCTCTAATCAACCTATCAGACTGCCCCGGGTAGTTCGAGCGTACAATATTCTTTTGTACCTCGATATACGGAGCCACCAAGGTGGAACTTTGCAGAATTGTATAGTGTGCTTTAGTGAAAGAATGTCTATCCATACATATCTTTGATTTCTTTCCTAGCGTGCCTTTTCCACTAAGTCTCCCTTCATGCCATGATTCAGGTACACCGATCGGCTTAAGATCAGGAATAAAGTCAACACAAAACTCAATGACCTCCTCTGTTCCATAAACCTTGGAGATGCTTCTTTATGGCCTCGCACGGTTATGGACATATTTCTTTAAGACTCCCATGAATCTCTCAAAGGGGAACATATTTGTAGGGTTCGCAGCATAGAAAACAAAAAAATTCCTACGATGGGAACAACTATGTACCAAGATCTATCTACTAGATACAAACAACGGGTGGATGTATATCTGTAGAGAACATACCCTTGAAGACCGACAAATCTTAACGAGTCCAAACTCGTGGTTGATGTAGACGATCTCTTGCCGATCTCAAGATCGATAGGAAGTCCTAGCGCCGCAAAACAGCAGCGCATCCGTGCTCGCACACACGTTCGAGGCACCGAGCAACCTCTGCCTCCTCGCTCCAGCAATGCAGCGGAAGCACAACTCTTTCTTGCCGAATAGCCATCGGGAACATGTATCTCGCTAGTCCGAGACCATGGGGGATAGATTCTAGAGGGGAGAGAGATCCTTCAGGAGGATGTGTGAGTGAGAAGTGAGAGGAGGGGCTCCTTATATAGGGGAGGGGGGGCAGCCCAAGGGGGCATGGCCGCCGGCCATGGAGGGTGCCCCCACCTCTCCCTCATTCATGTGGGTGGACACTCCACTCACAAAATGGCCCTTCAATTTTCTCCACTCAAAAACCCACTCAAATTCCCATTAAATTTCCACCAAATTTAATGCAAACTCTCATTAAATAAAACTCTTTTATTTTATTCAGAATTTTGTCAATTACTTTAATGACAAACATTCACAAATAACCCCTTGCTAGAATTCTATTTCACATGCATAACCATTTTATGCAATTTCACCCGAAAACCTGTTTCGGTATCTAGTGAAATAAATTCCTGCGCTTGTTCATTCTTTCGGCATGAAACTTTTGCTCCAATTGGATGTCGGTGTCTCTTAAGTGTGTCACCCTACGGTTCGTGAATAATGTGGACATGATCGAGACCCGTCTCGGATCAATAATCAGAAGCGGGATCTGGAGACCCATACCGACTCCCACACATTCAACGATGACTTTCTTGTGATCGTCGGAACCTTTTACGCTAGTATCTTAATACCTTTGTTTCACGATATATTACATGTCCGAGATTCGATCATCGGTATCTCCATACCTAGTTTGATCTCGTTACTGACATGCACTCTTTTCTCGTTCCCGTGATATAACATTCTAGTGATCAAATCACTTGCTTGCAAGCTAATCAATGGGATATCACCGAGAGGGCCCAGAGTATATCTATCCGTCATCGGGATGAACAAATTCCACTCTCGATCCATGGGCCTCAACATAACACTTTATTAGTTCTAAATCCATCTTTATAATCACCCAGTTACGGTGTGACGTTTGATGTTATCAAGAAACTCTTCCAGTGTTAGTGATTGACATGATCTCATGGTCTAAGGATTAGGATCACTTCGTAAGTTGTTATAGCAATATAAACTCAATGACTTTGATCTTAATGCTATACTTTGGATGAATGTTCATCACATCATTACACTAATGTCGTGACCTCGTTATTAACAACATCTAATGTCCATGATCAGGAAACTTTGATCATCTTGTTAATCAACAAGCTAGTTTATAAGAGAGGCATAACTAGGAACTTCCTTTTTGTTTATTAAACACCCATGTATTAACGTTTCCGTATTAATACAATTATAGCATGCAAAATAAACATTTATCATAAATAAGGAATACGATAATAACCACTTTATTATTGCCTCTCGGGCATATTCCCTTCAATATTGTGTAGAAATATAGGACCGAGAATGGTAATCTCTTCGACTAGGTGAACTAGAAGGTGCGTCATTATGTTCAAGAAGGATGGTGGGAACACCAACTCAAAACTGACAAGACACTGGACCACATCTTTCTGTAACCCTGGTAGACTTTCTGGATCGATTACCTTCTGAGAAATTGCATTGAGGAACGAACATAGCTTCACAATGGGTACTCTAACATTTTCCGGCAGAAGCCCCCTCGAAGCAACCGGAAGCAACTGCGTCATAAGCACGTGGCAGTCATGAGACTTCAGGTTCTGGAATTTTTTCTCTGCCATATTTATTATTCCCTTTATATTGGACGAGAAGCCAGAAGGAACCTTGATACTACTCACGCATTCAAAAAAGATTTCCTTCTCTTCCTTGGTAAGAGCGTAGCTGGCAGTACCTTGAAACAACTCTGGATGCCTGCCTTCTCGGTCTTTCATATGTTGTTGGTCCTGTCGTGCTTCTGGTGTATCTTTATTCTTTCCATACACGCCCAAGAAGCCTAGCAGTATCACGCAAACATTCTTCGTCAGGTGCATCACGTCGATTGCAGAGCAGACCTCTAAGACTTTCCAATAGGGTAGCTCCCCAAATATAGATTTCTTCTTCCACATGGGTGCGTGTCCGCCAGCGTCCTTCGGAACGGATTGTCCGCCAGGACCCTTTCCAAAGATTACTTTTAAATCCTTCACCATATCAAATACAACATCACCAATATGACGGACAGGCTTACTCCGATGATCTGCTTCACCATTGAAATGCTTGCCTTTCCTTCTTAGGGAATGCGTGGGCAGAAGAAAACGATGATTCCCTAGGTACACATTCTTCTTGCACTTATCCAAATAAATACTTTCAGTGTCATCTAAACAGTGTGTCCATGCATTGTATCCCTTGTTTGTCTGTCCTGAAATGTTACTAAGAGCAGGTCAATCATTGATGGTTACGAACAACAATGCTCGTAGGTTAAATTCCTCACGTTTGTGCTCATCCCACACACGTACACCTTGTTTGTGCCACAGCTATAAAAGTTCTTCAACTAATGGCCTTAGGTATACATCAATGTCGTTGCCGGGTTGCTTCGGGCCTTGGATGAGCACTGGCATCATAATGAACTTCCGCTTCATGCACAACCAAGGAGGAAGGTTATACATACACAAAGTCATAGGCCATGTGCTATGACTGCAGCTCTGCTCCCCAAAGGGATTCATGCCATCCGTACTTAGACCAAATCATAAGTTTCTCGCATCACCTGCAAAGTCCGGGTACTTTCTCTCAATTTTTCTCCACTACGACCCATCAGCGGGGTGTCTCAACATCTCGTCTTTCTTACGGTCTTCTTTGTGCCATCGCAACAATTTGTCATGCTCTTCGTTTCTGAACAAACATTCCAGCCGTGGTATTATAGGAGCATACCACATCACCTTGGTGGGAACCCTCTTCCTCGTGCGCTCCCCCTCAACATCACCAGGGTCATCTCGTCAGATCTTATACCGCAATGCAGTGCATACCGGGCATGCATCCAAATTCTCGTACTGCTCACCGCGATAGAGGATGCAGTCATTAATGCATGCATGTATCTTCTGTACCTCTAATCCTAGAGGGCAGACAACCTTCTTTGCTTCGTAAGTACTGGCGGGCAGTTCGTTATCCTTTGGAAGCAGCTTCTTCATTATCTTCAACAACTTTTCAATTCCCTTGTCAGGCACACCGACCTCTGCCTTCCATTGCAGCAATTCCAGTGTGCTACCTAGATTTTTGTGGCCATCTTCGCAATTCGGGTACAACAATTTGTTGTGATCATCTAACATCTGCTCAAATTTCAACCTCTCCCTTTTGCTATCACATTCTCCCTTTGCATCAGCAATGGCCCCACCAAGATCATCATCTGGCTCATATGATGCATGTTCTTCTACTTCTTCTTCATCATTGCCTTCCATTGTAGTACCACCGTATTCAGGGGACATATGATTGATGTCATCATTCTCTTCATCTTCGTTGTCTTCCATCATAACACCTCTTTCTCCGTGCTTGGTCCAACAATTATAGCCAGACATGAAACTGAATGGAAACAAATGTCCATGAAGGACTCTTGAGGAAGAGTATTCCTTCTGATTCCGACACTCACCACATGGACAACACATAAAACCATTCCGCTTGTTTGCCTCTCCCACAACAAGAAAAGAACGCACGCCTTTAATGAACTCGTCAGAGATTCGGTCAGCGTACATCCATTGTCGTCTCATCTGCATTTTATAAGTTCATCAAACAAAATCACGATGCTAAGAGTAGTACTAGTCTAAAAATAAAAGAACACATCGTGTACATCAAACAAGCACTGATTTAAAAACTTTCTACTACATCTTTAGTCCCGGTTGGACACTCCAACCGGGACTAAAGGGGTTGCGGCAGGCTGGGGCCGACATGAGCCCGTTTAGTCCCGAATGGTGTCTCCAACCGGGACTAAAGGACACTCCAATCGGGACTACAAGTGGGTGACGACACTATATGTCGTGAGTGGACACTATGCCAGTGAGTGGCGACATTGTTTCAGTGGGTGGCGACACTATGATAGGGGTGAGTGTCGACACTATGTTGTGCTACTTAATCTATAAATAGGCTTCCTTGTGAACTATCAACTGCAAGGAAGATCGTGTGCGAGACCAGGGACACCACTACGGCGAAGATTCTCGAAGATGTCTTAGGACCTCGTCCTCAGACATCTTCGAGGAGCTCGCCATAGAGGTACTCCCTAATATGTGAAATTAGTTAGCTCCACCAGAATACTAATTTAGCTAGAAAAGATATGAACTGAAAGATGGTGTGCGAGAGCAGGGACACCACTATGGAAGAGCTTCTCGAAGATGTCTTAGGATGCCTCGTCCTCAGACATCTTCGAGGAGCTCGCCATAGAGGCACCCCCTAATTTAATTTGGTAGCTCCTTGGCGTGTTCATGTTTTTGTTCTTAATTTCTTGCTTAACTGGCCGATGATTAACTAAAATGCTAGGGCGCCACTATATATATGTGTGCCTTCATAGTTTTGGTACTTATTTTTGTTTCAATGGATTTTGTGATGACATGTATAAGAAAGAAGAATATTTTGTTGCTCGACGGTGACATGATATGCCCTGTGAACCGTCCGGATTTCAAGACAACGTGTCAAACCAAGATATGTATATAGGATGAACTCATGTATCTATGTGCTTCGATGAATCAAATGAATTTCGAGAACTATATGTGCCAAATTAATCAGATATACAGAGATAGAATCCACACAAAATCTATCCATTTCTAGAGCCTGAAATGATCTAAAACAAGCAATGGGAGCTGAAATGATGAAGTTGCTAACCTCTTAGGACCATTGATAGATGTGGAGCCAAAACATCTTCACAAATCTTGAGAAAAATGGGGAAGAACTCGAGCTTGAGGGGAGAAATTTGAGAGGGATGATTGTGTGAGCTTGAAATGGCTCTGGCTGGGAAGGGGAAGAAGATATAGTCGTGGACTTTAGTCCCGGTTTGAGAAACAAACCGGGGCTAAAGGTCCACGCATCTGCTCTTTTCCAGCGCCAGACCCTTTAGCCCCGGTTTGTTAAACGAACCGGGGCTAAAGTTCCATACGAACCGGGGATAATATCTTCTGGTCCCTGCGGCCGTTTCTAGCCGTTAGGACCAGGGCATTAGTCCTGGTTTGTACCAGAACTGGGACTAATGCTCTGGACCAAAGGTCCGTTTTCTACTAGTGGGTCACTACAGGAATGGCGCCGTGCGCCGACGGTCGGACGCTACGCCGACAACCAAAGGTCGGGGCCATCGGCGTAGCAACGGGCCAGGCCAGCCCAGCTTCCGAGCCCTCGACGTATGCACTAGTACGCCGAGGGTCACCGTCGGCGTATCCTAAACCCTCGGCATACCGGGTGGCCGTGTGGCACTGGCCGGCCAGGTCGGGACCGAACCCTAACGGCGTCAGCCGTATGCTGAGAGCCGCCGTCGGCATAGCCTACGCCGACGTTCACCCTCAGCGTACGGCCCGGCTATGCCGACGGCCACCCTCGGCGTACCGCATGACATTTTTTATTTTTTCCCACCAGATTATGAACTTAGTTTATATTTGTATTTATTTATTAGTATCAATTATTTAAGTTCTATTTTATCAATTGGATGGATTCATAGCCTCCGAATAATAGTCTCCATGCCCACATGAAATGTCGAATCTTCTCACAACTTGAGAAATTTGCATGTTTGTGTGTTATTATCACATGTGCGTGAAATTTATATGTCACAAATTTTTGTGAAGTTGTTCAAACATTCAATCCTTTTCGTACGCCAACCCATTTTTTACACCATTTCCCACCAAGTATAATCCCCTTCTCGGACATGCGTTACCACTTAGTAAAATCGTAGATCTTTAATTGGAAACTTCCGTCGCGGGTCAACCGGAACCTATTTTAATTGGAAACTTCCGTCGCGGGTCAACCTGAAACTTCCGAAACCAGAAACTTGCATGTGTCACTAGAATATGTGTGTGAGTGTGGTGCAAGGTTGGTATAGGTGCTTGCATGTGTCCCCCTCCCATGCATGCCCTCTAACCTAGAAGTGAAGGTTCTGGACTTGTATAAGGGAGAATCTCCCTGTTCCGATGAAAACGGGTAGGATAGTGCCCCAACTTATGAACCAACATGGTTTTACATCATACTATGACCTAATCAAACCCAAAACAAGAGAGAGCTACGCCGGGCTACCCCCATCAGAAGAATGTCTAGGGGGTAGACAATCCGAGGCCCGCAGATCAGGGTTTCGTCGGAGGAAGACCACGAGAACGTCAGAATCAGATGAAAACTTACATGTGTCACTAGCATATGTGAGTGAGTGTGGTTCAAGGTTGGTATAGGTGCTTGCATGTGTCCCCCCTCGCATGCATGCGCTCTAACCTAGAAGCGAATGTTCTGGACTTGTATAAGGGGGAATCTCCATGTTCCGGTGAAACTGGGTAGGATAGTGCCCCAACTTCTGAACCGACATGGTTTTACATCATCCTGTGACCTAATCAAACACAAAACAAGAGAGAGAGCTACGCCGGGCTACCCCCATCAGAAGAATGTCTAGGGGGGTAGATGATCCGAGGCCCGCAGATCAGGGTTTCGCCGGAGGAAGACCATGAGAACGTCAGAATCAGATGAAAACTTGCATGTGTCACTAGAATATGTGTGTGAGTGTGGTGCAAGGTTGGTATAGGTTCTTGCATGTGCCACCCCTCGCATGCATGCGCTCTAACCTAGAAGCGGAGGTTCTGGACTTGTATAAGGGGGAATCTCCCTATTCCGGTGAAACCGGGTAGGATAATGCCCCAGCTTGTGAACCAACATGGCTTTATATCATCCTTTGAACTAATCAAACACAAAACAAGAGAGATCTACGCCGGGCTACCCCCATCAGAAGAATGTCTAGGGGGTAGACGATCCGAGGCCCGTAGATCAGGGTTTCGTTGGAGGAAGACCACGAGAACGTCGAAATCAGATGAAAACTTGCATGTGTCACTAGCATATGTGTTTGAGTGTGGTGCAAGGTTGGTATAGGTGCTTGCATGTGTCCCCCTCGCATGCATGCGCTCTAACCTAGAAGGGAAGGTTCTGGACTTGTACAAGGGGGAATCTCCCCGTTCCGGTGAAACCGGGTAGGAGAGTGCCCCAACTTGTGAACCAACATGGTTTTACATCTCCCTATGACCTAATCAAACACAAAACAAGTGAGAGCTACGGCGGGCTACCCCCATCAGGAGAATGTCTAGGGGGGTAGACGATCCGAGGCCCGTAGATTAGGGTTTCGCCAGAGGAAGATCACGAGAAAGTCGGAATCAGATGAAAACTTGCATGTATCCCTAGGATATGTGTGTGAGTGTGGTTCAAGGTTGGTAGGTCCCATGTGTAAGTCCCAAGTGTGACCCCCTTTGTATACATGCGTTAACTCTTAGTAAAATCCTGGATATATACGTGGAAACTCCCGCCACGGGGAAACCGAAGCCTATTTTATTGGAAAGTTGACCCAACCTTTGCTTTCCATGTACATATGTCCTAAACATAACCAAAACAAAAAAGAGAAGTCCATTGGGCTACCCTCGTACGGAGAAAGCTATAGGGGTAGACCACCGGTTCTCCAGGAGTTATAGCACTTGGAAAATATGTGAGATCATCTTATCTATAATTAAGTTGCAAAGATTGAATTATACAATTCCATCATAGCATATAACTACATCTCGTAAGATGGCCATTAGACTCTTGAACAGAGTTCCTGGTTCTGTCAACCCTCTTGAGGAGCGGACTATAATTTCTCTTGTAGATATAACATGTACCAGCTCTTCTTAAGGATTGAGACCATGGAAGTATGAACTTTGCACTAGACCATAAGCTTCTGGAGGATGCTAAACTTCATTTCCGTTAGGTGGGTGCCTAGTCACAAACTTTGAGAAACAATCCTCACCAATAGGCAAGAGTAGAATTTTCCCTCACGGTAGAGCTGCTGACAAACAAAACCAAGCAAGCTGTCATGGTGGTGGCACGGCAGATGCCATGGGTAGGCTTACGTTGGGGGCCGAATGGGTGCTTGTGGTCACAGGGGAGGGAGTGCACGGTCGATCCATGCACGAAGAACATGAAGAACTCTCCACACTTGACAATTTGATTGATACCCCAAAGATTACAAGTGCTCCTTGAGCTGTATTGGCTTGAGTACACATCACCTGTTCTCTACTTCGTCCAACCCCCTTCTACTATTGCTATGCCCTCCCTTATATAGGCAGTGCTAGCTAGATAATACCCCTTTGGGTTCTAGGGTTTACTGTTTGGATCTTGGTCCCTACAATATGGGCCGGGTTATGGGCTTTCCTTAAGCCCATAGGCCCGGTCCATAAAGCTTGACAGCTAACGGTCTTCTGGTACGCTGCTTCTTATTCTTTTTGGCGTCACGCTGTTACTTTGTATGTCAGCGCTTGCTTTGGGCGTCACTCGGATCCTTTTGTGTCACCCGGCGTCGCCCTTCTCTTTTGACCATGCTTTACCATGGTCCTTCCTGAACCTTACTCGGAAAGGTGCCATGTGTCCTTATTGACTCGACCCTTCCTCGGTTAACTCGGCTCGTTGGTACCTGCAAGGGGTTACAACTTTGTCCTATACGGGCCGAGATAGTTTGTATCTCGGCTCTCATGCTTATCTTTCCCGGCCATTCTTACCCGGCCTGGTTCATTTTTTACTCGGAACCAACCCAGCTGCGCTATGTTTCCCCTCTCGTGACCCTACCGGGGGTTATCCCCCCGACATTAGTCCCCGAAGCTGGTGAGGTCTAGCAGTTCAAGTTGTTAGGCGTCTCCAGGTTCCTTTTGTGTGAATGGAACTTAGTTTTTATCTTTTATCTATCTCAGTTTCGCATCTTGCCGGGTTAGTCTGACAATTTCGGGTCAGTTCTTTGACTTCTTGGCTTATTCTTGCCTCGAGCCGAGTCATTTTGGCCAATTCCGGGTCATATTCGGCGCACTTCAGTCACTGACAACTAGTAATCATGATTACGTGCCTCAATTTTTGTTCCAAGTTCTGGCAGCACAGTGACGGCTGCGTAGTTATTCCTCGTCACTGTGGCAGTCCCATCGGTCTGCGCCTCTTGTCCTTCCAACCGTGACGTGGCACTGGATTTTTCATGTATCTTTGGCTACGTGGCACTCGCTGACTGACTCACCCGGCCCGGTACACGGCCACATGCTGGCCGCACGGCACAGTTAGATCCCACTACAGGGTATTTTTACTGCCCTTAAGTAGGGGTTGGGGGTTTCCACTTCCCCCACGCCCGTTCAGTTTCCTTAGCCTTTCTTCCTCCTCGCGCCAGCAAGATCGAACTGCGCTCTTTGTGGTTCCTTCTCCCTCTTGCTCCTGTGCTGCGATTGCCCCTATCCTCTTTCGATTCCAGCACGGGTCCTCGCTGTTCCAAGCCTCTCCTTACCAAGGAGGAGACAGACTCCGACGACCTCATGGATGCTCACGACGGTGCTGATGGTGCCAAGGAGCAGGAGGTACCCGCCGGCGAGCGCGGTGGCTGGGAAGGCTCGGAGGTCTCCACCAAAGAAGTGGAGTGGCTCCGGTCCACCAGACGCATCCCACTTCAAGTGGATTGCCACCTCCCCGTCGGTGAGATCTCCCCCAAACCTCAAGCCAGTGAGCGGGTGGTTTTTCTTTCCCACTTTGAACGTGGTTTTGCTCTTCCTATGAGCACTTTCTTTTCCTCGTTTCTTTCTACCTTCCGTCTACAGACCCACCATCTTCCTGCCAATGCAATTGGCTCTTTCTCTTGTTTCATTTCTGCCCGCGAGGCCTATATTGGGATTTGGCCTACAGTTCTCCTGTGGGCCAAGTATTTTCTCTTCAAAGTCCAGGTTGTTCCCCAGCCTGAAGTTCCCCGTGCCGAGAAGAAACCTACTCGGTGCGGTGCTGCCAGCATCACGCCCAGGAGGGATTCCATCTTTCCTCGGGTTGCTGGTATCGATTCTTGCAAGAAATGGCATAGAACCTTTTTCTATGTCAGAAACAATGGGTCCACTGACAACATCCGGCTTCCCCCTTTCTCGGATGAGGTCCCCCACAAGAAGCACTAGCAGCTTGACCCGCGCAACGAAGACGACGTGGTGAACGAAGCCAACGCTATCCTGGAAAGGCTGCTGTCACCGGATGAGAACTTTCACCTTGTCGACTCTGACCTCATGTGCACCTACATCTCACGCCGGGTAAGCCCCATCCAAGCCAGGAGCCACAAGATGTGCTTCATGAGTGGGTCCCACGATCCCACTCGACATTCCACTAAGGAGCTTACCCATGACTCCATTGCCCGCCGAGTAAGCTCAATCTTCAAATTGAACTTGGCGGATGATTGGGCTTGGAGTTTCCCACCGTTTAGCCGGGTCAGGCCTGTCCCCTGGGTAAGTTTTCCGAATTACTTTCTCGCCGAGTAGGATTTAGCTCTTTTGACACTCCTAGCTTAGTTTTTAGTTTCTCATTCTGTTTGTCCTTTGCAGAATCTCCTTCACCAGGTTGATGACAGCACTGACCCTCCCGCTGGCTATAACGGGGATCGCTCTGACTCGGATGAGTTCGAGTATGATATGGAATGCTTCATGCCCATCCCGCACACTATGGCCGCTTCGGCTTCGGGTAAGAGTCAATCTCGCAATACCTTACAAGATTGGTCTGGCGATGATGAGGATGTTGATTGTACGCTCTTGGAGGTATTTGTCTTGTGATATTGGTCTCTTTGGTTATCCGAGTAAGCCCGTTATTTACTTATGCAGCTGGCCAGGTACATGACGTTCCTCCTCTCGCCGTGGGAGGAGTTGGCAAGGTCCCCGTCGCCAAGCCGAAGTGACGCGGAGCCTCCTCTAGCACCCAGCCGGCCAAGAAGAACAAGCCCAATCCGGCAGCTCCTGCTGCCCCTGCTGCTGCCAGCCTGGGTGCGACTCGCCAATCTGCTGGGCGCCGAGTCACTCGCCGAGTCGCCCGCGACCCAGTCGTCACCGGGTAAGTTTGTTTTCACTTTGCTTTCTCTGTTCTTTTCTTTTTCATCCTTTTTGTTCTCTCATGTATGTCTTGTTATTTTTAGTGTTGCACCTTTGACGGCGAATCAGGGTGCTTCTAGAATTGCCTCACCGCTTAGGCCTGCACCTCCTCCAGCTGACTCGGCGGCGCCGTGTCCCGTCTGGGTTGAGGCTCGCACTGTTGAGGCTCACGCTTCTCAGTGTCAGTCAGACCCGGTGGGTCGTTCGGCTGGCGCTCCTGGCGCTAGCCAGGAAAAACTTCCTGATCTTGGTGCCCACAAGTCTGGCATCGAGAAACCCTCTGCCCCCAGTTCCTCTGGCATCAGCCCTCAGGCTGATGTGAATGAACAACTTCCTGATCTTGGAGCCAGCAAAACTGCTGAGCCCAGTCAGGAAGCTCCACGTTCTTCTTCAAATCCTTCTGCTTGCTCTCCAGTTCTGTCCAAGGGCCAGACCTAGCCCAAGGCTTCTGGTTCTACTCGCCCCTCTTCTGGAAAATCCACCTCTTCCAAGCAAGCAACTCTAGTTTGCGCTCCGGGTTCTGCTCCTCAGATTCGGCCTCCTACGTCGGCGACCGTGTTCGCTTCAACGGGTAAGGGGGACGAATCCGCGGCTGCCGGGTCAGGTGATGGCTCCAAGGCTGTTACCCTCCATACTTCTGCCGCTGCAACCCATGCCACTGTGGGAACGGGCCCTGAAATGGGTCGAGTTCTCACTCGGACACTCAGTGGGCAGAGCCTTGGTTCAGTTGAGCCTTATGCCGTGGCATGGAATGCAGCAGGCGAGCAAGAGGTCAGCACTCGTGCCGGGAAGAAGCTAAAGCTGGGCCCCAAGGTCGTCTCCGACATAACCCAGCAGGCCATTACTCTGATGGCCCGCGCCAACGAAATAAACGAGGTAAAATAACTTCTTACTCTTTTGTACTGTTGAGTATTTCATTTATACATATCACCTAGTCCCTGAGGTTACAGTTGAGTAAGAGACTTACTCGGCTGTAAGCTCTTCAATAGTCACTTAGCCTTTAAATCCTTTACACCAAGCTTGTATGTTAGAACTTCAATCCCTAGCCCTCGAGGTTACTGCCGAGTAAAGAACTTACTCGTCTGTAAGCTCTTAAGCTCTTTGATTCCTTTATGCCAGACTCATGTTAGAGCTTCAATCCCTAGCCCTCGAGGTTACTGCTGAGTAAAGAACTTACTCGGATGTAAGATCTTAAGCTCTTTAATTCCTTTGAGCCAAACTTGTGTTAGAGCTTCAATCCCTAGCCCTCGAGTTTACTGGCGAGTAAGAAACTTACTCGACTGTAAGCTCTTAAGCTTTTTTATCCGGCAGGTCGCCTGACTCCACCTTTTCTTATTATATGTCTTCTTTGATTAGCTAACGCATAACGAGCGCACCAAGGTGCACCAAGCTCTCGTCCTGGCGCATCGCAAGCTTGAACTTGAGTACGAGAAGCTACAGACTGACACCTTTGGCCAAGGTAATATTTCTGCTCTTCCTCTTTTCTATTTGGTGCAATTTCCCCTAGTTCATCTGCTTACTTTTCCTCTCACTCTTGTTTCACAGCCACTGCTCAGTCCACCATCAATGAACTTCACTCGCAAATCAGCGAGGCCGAGAGTAAATTTCTTACCTCCCTAAGCCAATTGCTGAAATTTTTCTGTTGGTACTGACGAATATTTGTTCTGAATAAGCAGAGAAGCACCAAGCCGAACTCCAGAAGGAGTGAGACGAGGTGACTCGGCTGAAGGAATTAATGGCCGAGAGAGAGCAGAAGCACTTGGCCGAGGTGAAAGGGCTGAAGGAGGAGCTTGCCGAGAAGAACGAGCAGCAGGCTACCAGCGCCGAGAAGACTAAGAAGCTCCTTGACGAGGCTGATTCATTGGTAGAGTCGACAAATATGAATCTCGACACCCTTCAAGCCAAGACCAAGACTTGGCATAGCAAGCTCGCTGCCATCAACCTCTTTCTCGGTAGTGAGTTCTTACTCTTTACGCATTGTCCAAGTCCTGATGGATTTCTTCCATCTGCCCTTGCTATTTGCTAACTTTCTCTTTTTGCTTGCAGAGAACTTTCCTGAGGCCAACATGTTTGCCATCCGAGCCTTGAAGAAAATGAGAGCTGAAGGCTGGTGCTCCTGCTGACGGCGAGGTGTCCATGGAGGAGCTGCTCGCAGCGGTGTGTGAATGGGTCAAGACCCTCATATACTGCGGTGTGGACTTGCTCAAAGCGGCTATCCATGCGTTTCGCATGCTCTGGCCAGATGAAGAACCACCCGAACTCATCGAGCCACTCGCCGACAGATTGCTCCTTACTGAAGACCGGCTGGATCAATGGCGTGAGTCGGCCGGTCGGGCTGCAGCGGACAAGGCTCTCTCCTTCGTGCTTTCATGGTACGAGGACATCAACATTGCTGTTTTTGCTTGCATAAGGAGAGATGGAAAATGGTTGAATGACCCGGATCTGATCAAGAAGCGCCAGGAGCGAGCTTACGCCATGATCGAGTACACCATGGTGCACGCTTGGTGTGAAGGCCCCAGCTTCCTCGGCCTTGGCGACCCGCTGGTCGAAGTTCCTGCTGAAGAAGGTGGCCACAGCGAGGCGACCGAGTCAGATGATCCAGACGACCCAGCCGCAGATTCCCCTCACCCGGCCGATGCTCCAGGCACACCTGGCCCCGAGGCTGCTCCTCCGAGTTCTCCTGCTCCTTAGGCCAACAAATACTCGAACTTTTATTAGATCCCTGGTATGCCGGGTACAGATGTAACGTACATTGCACTTGAAGTTTGACTATGTGCCTTGTGATAGGCTTTATATATTGGCGTTATGCTTTGAGTGCGAATCACTCAAGGACAAGTCCCCGAGTTTCATTTTGCCATGTCACCTTTCCTTGCCTTTGGCCCTTGTCTACCATTTTTCGGCGTTCGACATTAGGATCTCAAAGTACGAAGGACTTAGTTAGCGGATATGAAACTTGGATAACTTGGCCGAGATTACTCGACACATAGTATAACACAACCTACAGAAAGGTAGGCACAAACTAAAGCCGACTCTCATTTCTCCCTTGTACTTATCCGGCGTTCGTGTTTACCTATCTTAGATCTTTTTCTCTTGCTTTCCATGAAGCCGTGCTTTCGGACAACAGCATAGTCGAAGAGTTGATTTTTTTCCGAGTAAACTCTACTTGTTCCGAAATAAATTTTGGGTATCACGCCAGCCGACGTAAAATAATTGAAATGGAAAGCCTAAGGGGTAGTCCCCGAGTCAGTTTTTCGAATCATACCATTTTATTATTAGCACATAGCCGGCAAACACATCCGACATATGAGAGTTCTAGTGATACATGCACTGCTTCTCCTAAGTGTAGACGGGACGAAGCAGTGCCACATTCCATGGCCTTTTGGTTTCATCTCCTGACCTATCCGCCTTGTTCTTTTGCGCTTCACGAGCGTCTATGAGATAGTAGGAATCATTGTGCAATGTTTTGCTTACAATGAATGGAACTTCCCAAGGAGGCGATAATTTATGCATTCCGGCAGTGCGCTGCACCAGCCTTAGCACCATATCTCCTTCTCGGAAAACACGAGGTTGCACTTTCCGGCTATGGTAGCGTCGGAGATTTCGTTAATATATAGCAGATCTGGAGAATTCCACTTCCCTTGCTTCTTCGAGTAAATCTACTCCATCTTCTTGGGCCTCTTTCACCTCGGCTTCCGAGTATTGCCTTATCCTTGGCGAGTCATATTCTATGTCGGCAGGCAAAACTGCTTCAGCCCCATATACAAGGAAAAATTGCGTATAACCAGTTGATCGAGTCGGAGTTGTTCTTAAGCTCCACAGTATTGAGGGTAGTTCCTCTATCCAACAACCAGGTGATCTCTGGAGTGGTTCCATTAAGCGGGGTTTTATCCCGGACAAAACTAAGCCATTAGCCCGTTCAACTTGTCCATTTGATTCTGGATGGGCGACTGATGCTACGTCGATTATTATTCGGTGTTTCCCACAGAAGCGAGGAAAAGCTCCTTCGGCAAAGTTTGTGCCATTGTCAGTGATCACACTATGCGGGTAACCATATCTGAGGATTATATCCCTTAGGAATGTGATAGCTGTTTTACCGTCCAATTTCTTGATTGGCTTCACTTCTATCCACTTGGTGAACTTATCGATCATGACCAAGATATGAGTCATGCCTCCCCTTGCTGGTTTGAATGGTCCTACCATATCCAGGCACCACACTGCAAAAGGCCAAGTGATTGGTATAGTCTTCAATTCAGACGCTGGTAAATGTGACTTGGACGCATAGTGTTGACAACCACTGCATTTCCCGACTTGTGCCAACGCGCTTGGCCAGTAGAATCCATGTCGGAATGCCTTGGCTACCAACGCTCTTGATGACGCGTGGTGCCCGCACTCTCCCTGATGGATATCCAATAAGATCTCCTGGCCTTGCTCTGAGCTGATGCAACGTTGCAGTACACTTGTCACACTTCGCTTGTAGAGTTCCTTGTTAATTATGGTGTACGCATTTGCCCTTCGTGCTGTTTGCCTTGCAAGTGTTTCATCACTCGGCAAGGTTCCATCTTTCAAATAACTGAATATTGGCTGTGCCCACGTTGGTATTAGTGGTTCTGGGTCTGCTTCAACATCAATGTCCATTGGTTCCGCCGAGTTATGTTCTGCCAACATAACCTGAGGAGTACCCGAGTGTGACTCGGCGACCCGTGAATTGAACGGATCAGTCCCCGAGTGACTCGAACCTACCCCTGAGTCGATATCCATTGGCACTGCCTGTGATTCCTGACTCGCCAGGATGATCCTGATTGATTCAGACTCTGGTGACAGCTTGATCGATGGCTTCCTGAGATGCTCCAATGCTACCCCTGGTGGTATTGCTTGCCTAGATGACCCTAGTTTGGATAATACATCTGCTGCCTCATTTTCTGCTCTAGGAATGTGATGAAACTCACAACTGTCAAAATATCCCGAAATTTGTTGTACGTGGAAGCGATATAATGCCATGTTTGCGTCCAGCGCATCCCAATGTCCAGACACTTGCTGAATCACCAAATTCGAATCGCCAAAACACATGATTCTTTTGATACCAATTTCCTTGGCTACTTTAATGCCATGGACAAGTGCTTCATACTCGGCAACGTTGTTAGAAGCAGCAAAATGAATTTGCAACACATACCTTAGTCGATCCCTCTTTGGAGATGTGAGCACTATCTCGGCGCCCAGACCCATTCTCGTCTTGGACCCGTCAAAATGCATTTTCCAGTAATTTGGATCTGGCAGTGGTGGTTCGTACTGCATCTCCATCCATTCTACAAAGAAATCTGCAACGGCTTGAGATTATTGCATCCTGCCTATCGTATTGTAGAGTGTATGGTGCCAGCTCAATGGCCCATTTGGCTACTCGGCCGCTGGCATCTTTGCTGCCCAATATATCCGAGATAGGTGCCTCGCATATTACCCGGATTGGGTGTTCTTGAAAATAATGTTTCAGCTTCTTTGCTGCCATATATACCCCATATGTCATCTTCTGATAATGCGGGTAATTCTGTTTCGAGACAGAGAGCACTTCGCTCAAGTAATATACTGGTCTTTGGACTGATTTGCCCCCTTCTTCACGTTCAACCACTATTACTGCACTTACAACTCTGTTGGTTGCGGCGACATAGAGCAGCATTGGCTCCTTGGATAGTGGTGACGCTAATATTGGTGTTGTTGCCAACATTTGTTTAATTCATGGAAAGCGCTATCAGCTTGCTGTGTCCATGTGAATTTGTCTGATTTCTTCATCAGCTGATATAGTGGTAGGGCTTTTTCGCCTAGCCGACTAACAAACCTGCTCAATGAAGCCAGGCATCCAGTAAACTTCTGGACATCATTGAGGGTTTTTGGCAATTCCATTCTTTCGATGGCCCTGATCTTTGTCGGGTTAGCTTCAATTCCTCGGCTGGATACAAGGAATCCGAGTAACTTGCCAACTGGGACACCAAATGTACATTTTTCCGGGTTAAGTTTCATCCGGAATCTTCTCAAGATTGTGAATGTTTGACGCAAGTCCTCAATTAGAGTATGACTTTGTTTGGTTTTTATTACCATGTCATCAACGTATACTTGAACATTTTTGTCCAATTGATCTTGTAAGCATTTTTGCATGCATCTTTGGTAGGTTGCGCCTGCATTTATCAATCCGAATGGCATGGTGCGATAGCAATAAGCCCCGTACGGGGTGATAAAAGTTGTCTTTATTTGATCATTTGGATTCAGCGGAATCTGATGGAATCCTGAATATGCATCCACAAATGACAACAACTCACACCCAGCAGTAGAGTCTATGACTTGATCGATATGAGGCAGAGGGAATTGATCTTTTGGACACGCCTTATTAAGGTTCGTGTAATCAATACACATGCGCCATACCACTGCCACGTTCGGGTCATCTTTCTTCTTCTCGACCAGGACTGGATTTGACAACCAGTCCGGGTGCAACACTTCCATGATGAATCTAGCAGCTAAAAGTCTTGCAATCTCGGTAGCTATTACTTTCCTCCTATCTTCAGCGAAGCGACAGAGGGGTTGCTTCACCGTCCTTGCATCTTGTCTTACATGAAGAGAGTGCTCAGCCAGCTCCCTCGGAACTCCTTGCAGATCTTGAGTGGACCATGCAAAGATGTCCCAATTCTCACGGAGGAAACTGGTGAGCTCGCTTTCCTATTTATCTGTAAGGCCAACCCCAATGGTCACTGTGCGCTCTAGGAAAGTTTCATCCACCTGCACCTTCTTGGTTTCCTTGGTATCTTGAAATGACACATTGCCATGTGGGTTGGTGAGTGTTGGCATGGACATTTGTGCTGCTTTGGCCAATGCTGCCACCTCCAACATCTGACTTTTCTCTTGTGCTATGACGAGTGACTCGGCCAGTGAAGATCCGGGTGAAGCACAAGCAATAGATCTCTTGTAATCTCCTTCCACTGTGATCACCCCACATGGGCCCGGCAGCTTCATCTTTAAGTATGCCATATGGGTAGTAGCCATGAATCTTGCCATAGTCGGCCTGCCGAGTAAGGCGTGATATGAGCTGACCAGATCTACCACCTCGAACTCTATAGCTTCGGTGCGACAATTTTCCCTGTTGCTGAATAAGACGTCGACCCAGATCTTGCCAATTGGCTCACAGAACAATCCCGGCACAATCCCGTGGAAAGTGGTCTTAGTCGGCTCCAGCATGTTCATGGTAATGCCTAACTTGAGCATTATATCCTTATACATGATGTTGATGCTACTGCCACCGTCAATTAGTACTTTTGAAAACTTCACGTTGATATCTGGGCCCATGAATGTTGGATCCAACACTAGAGCGTATCCTCCAGGGGTTGGCATGATCTTGGGGTGATCTTTTATACTCCAAGTTATCTCTTGCTTAGACCAATGCATGTACTTGGGAATTGCCAGCATCGTGGCATTCACTTCCATCATTCGTCGCTGCTAGCTCTTCTTGTCATTTGGCTCTGTGACAAAGACAACATAGCTCTGGTGATGTTCTCTATACTCATTTCTGGTTCCGTGGCCGATATGAGCATCGTCACCTCTTGGATTGCGCACCTGGTGCACAGCTTCTCTTCTTTCCTGATTCTGATATCAAGGCTGCCTGTTTTCATATCTGTTATCTGCTCCTACTGCTTGAGCATTTCCTCCTGTAAGTGGTGGAGGGGGAGGTGGTGGAAGCTGCTTATTCGGCGATTCCACTCTGTCTCCTTTCTAAAACCAAGTGCATTGCCTTGTGTCCAAATTCACCACACCTAATCCGATCTTCATGAGAAGAGATGTGGTTTCAATGGTGGACAACAAAGTGTCGATCATATCATTCATATGACTCATGCTTAACCTTTCGGTTCTTGTGTTCCGAGGCCATGTCTGTACATGCTAGGCTCGTCAAGTTAGACCCAAGTATTTCCACGTGTGCAAAACTGGCTTGCACCCGTTGTATGTGAGCGTAGAGTCTATAGCACCCGATCATCACGTGATGCTTGGACACGACAAACTTTCGCAACGGTGCATACTTGGGGAGAACACAGTTTTTATCTTGATCTTTAAGTGAGGAATCATCTTATAATGCTACCGTCGCGATCTAAGAATAATAAGATACATAAAAGGATAAACATCACATGCATATAACTTTATGTGACATGGTATAGCCAATCTTCGCGCAATGATCTCCATCTTGTGCGTTCCAGCATGATCTCCATCACTCCACCATGATTGCCTCCACCACGAATAGCAACTACAACTAGTGCTAACTACTTAGCGATAAAGTGAAACTATTACATGGCGTATAAGAAGTTGACACACAGGTCATACACAATTATAAAGACAACCATATGGCTCCTGCCGGTTGTGTACTCATCGACATGCAAGTCGTGAAACATTACAAAACATGATCATCGCATACATTATACACATCACATCTTGGGCCATACCATATCACAGAAAACACTCCCTGCAAAAACAAGTTAGACATCTCTACTTTGTTGTTGCATGTTTTACGTGGCTTATGGGAGTAGATGCTAAGAATGATTCTTACCTACGGAAAGCCACAACGGTGATATTATGGTTGCCAAACTCCGGTGTTAATCCCATGACAACTATAGTGAGAGAAACTGACATCCACCAGCCGCATGTGTGGAACAAGCCACACGTCAAGTGCGGAGCCGGTCTCGCGAACGACGTCGCGTAAGGTTGGCCTGGACCGCTTCAATCTCACTATCCCGCGTCATAAGAAGAACACAAACAAGAGGCTTGCAACAGAAAACATCAACGCCCGCAACAACCATGTTGCGCTCTACTCGTGAAACACATCTACGCATAGATCTAGCTCTGATACCACTGAAGGGTTTCGCGGCATAGTAAATCAAAATTTTCTACGGATGCGAACAGAGGGAAAGCCAAGATCTAATCTAGGAGTGGCAAACAACGAGAGAGATTGGATTAGATCTTCATACCCTTGAAGATTCGCACAGCGGAATGTTCATCGGAACATGGGTGATGTAGTCGTACTCGCTTCTCCTCCTCGCGATCCGATCCGATCTAGCACCACAAGTGGCTGTGCCTCCATGAGATGCACACGTGCAGCACCTCGACGTCTCCTCCTTCCTCGGACCAGCAAGTATGGTGGAGAGACGGATTGGATCTACAACACGACGGCGTGGTGTATATGGTGGAGAGTTTCTGTAGCAGGGCTTCGCCTACACGCAGTCGGGAGGGAGAGAGAGAGAGGAGGGCAGCAGGACGGCTAGCTCTTGGAGGGGAAGGTGTGGGGGGGGGGGTGCGCCCCCATCCCTCTTTATATAGATGGGTGGGCGGCTGCAACCCTAGCCCCTCCCCCAAGCCAAACTGGCGGCCCCAAAGGAGGAAGAGTGGGGGGCAAGGAAACCCCCCCTTCTAGAAGGTCTATCTAGGGTTTAAACCCTCTTTGGCCGGCTGGGCCCTATGGGGCCTTGTGCCCCTGGCCCAATGCGGCCAGGGCACTCCCTCATAGGCCCATGCCCCCTCCCGAAAGGTGGGGCCACGTTGGTCCCCTTCTGGAAGGTTCTAGAAGCTTCCGGTACAATACCGATTAACCCGGAACAATTCCGAACTCCAAAAACTGCACTGCCTTATATGAATTTTATTCTCCGGACCATTCCGGAACCTCTCGTGATGTCCCGGATCCCATCCGAGACTCCGAACAAAAACTCATAAACCAATTATCCAATTTATCCTAGCGTCGAGACACGTTAAGTGTGTGACCCTGCGGGTTCGAGAATATGCAGACATGATCTTCTATCAATAATCAACAGCGGGGTCTGGAAACCCATATTGACTCCCACACATTCATCGATGATCATATCGGATGAACCACGATGCCAGGATTCAATCAATCCCATATATATATTCCCTTCGTCTCGCGATATTTTACTGGCCCGAGATTTGATCGTCGATACCGTCATACCTAGTTCAATCTCGTTCACAGCAAGTACTTTACTCGTTCCGTAATCCGATATCACTCTGTGATTAACTCCTTAACCACATGCTTGCAAGCGGTGTTGATATCGATTACCGAGTGGGCCCGAAGTATATCTCTCCAACTTGGGAGGGACAAATCCCATCTCGATACATACAACCCAACAGATACTTTCCGATCACCTGAGAGACACCTTTATGATCACCCTCTCATAGGATGATGTTTGATGACCTCAAAGCTTTCTTCCGATACCAGGGAGTTGTATTATCTCATGGTCTAAGGAATACATTATTTGACATTAGAAAAGCTTCGCAAAGACGAACACGATGACACGATCTAATTGCTTCGCTTAGTTTGGGTCTGTCCACCATATCATTCTCCCAATGATATGATCTCATTATTAATCGACAACTCATGTCCATGGCTAGGAAACCTTAACCATCATTAATCAATGAGCTAGTCCATAGAGGCATACTAGGGACACGGTATTGTTCACAAACCACACAAGTATTAAAGTTTCCGCTTAATACAATTCTAGCATGGAATATAAACATTATCATGAACAAGAATTATAATAATAACATCTTTATTATTGCCTCTAGGGCATAATTCCAACAGCTTGGTCCCGAAGCAGCCCGCGTTGTCGCTGACGAAGTTGAGCGCTCCAAACCTCTGGATGAGGCCGGAGTAGACGCGCTCGCCGGTCTTGGCGATGATGTTTCCCGTCCGGATGAAGACTCCATCAAGCACCTGCTTCGGCCCCATGGTGGGTTCCAACTGTCGTGGTGGTGGCACGGCATATGCCATGGGTAGGCTTAAGTTGGGGGCCGAATGGGTGCTTGTGGTCACCAGGGAGGGAGTGCACGGTCGAGCCATGAACGAAGAACAAGAAGAACTCTCCACACTTGACAATTTGATTGATACCCCAAAGATTACAAGTGCTCCTTGAGCTGTATTGGCTTGAGTACACAGCACATGTTCTCTACTTCGTCCAACCCCCTTCTACTGTTGTTATGCCCTCCCTTATATAGGCAGTGCTAGCTAGCTAATACCCCTTTGGGTTCTAGGGTTTACTGTTTGGATCTTGGTCCCTACAATATGGGTCGGGTTATGGGCTTGCCTTAAGCCCATACGCCCGGTCCATAAAGCTTGAAAGCTAACGGTCTTCTGGTACGCTGATTCTTGTTCTTTTTGGCGTCACGCTGTTACTTTGTACGTCAACGCTTGCTTTGGGCGTCACCCGGCTCCTTTTGTGTCACCCGGCGTCGCCCTTCTCTTTTGACCATGCTTTACCATGGTCCTTCCCAGACCTTACTCGGAAAGGTGCCACGTGTCCTTCTTGACTCGGCCCTTCCTCTGTTAACTCGGCTCGTTGGTACCTGCAAGGGGTTACAACTTTGTCCTATACGGGCCGAGATAGTTTGTATCTCGGCTCTCATGCTTATCTTTCCCGACCGTTCTTACCCAGCCTGGTCCATTTTTTACTCGGAACCAACCCAGTTGCGCTATGTTTCCCCACTCGTGACCCTACCGGGGGTTATCCCCCCGACACAAGCTGTTGGACTACTTTTGAAACAGAAAAGTCACTCTTTGGGTCAATCAAAAGACCAAGATGAGAGGATTTCATGACAAAGTCTGAAATTTGTTGTTTGACATCCTTTAGATTGCTCTCAATTTTGACTACCTCAAGGACCTACAGGCATGTGGCCCAAGCACATACATGAAAGTGTGGTGCTATCTTGGAACATACAAAAACTACTAGTCTCCGGGTGCTTTCATGTGTCCCCCCTCGCATGCATGCCCTCTAACCTAGAAGCGAAGGTTTTGGACTTGTATAAGGGGGAATCTCCCTGTTCCGGTGAAACCGGGTAGGATAGTGCCCCAACTTGTGAACCAACATGGTTTTACATCATCCTATGACCTAATCAGACACAAAACAAGAGAGATCTACGCCAGGCTACCCCCATCAGAAGAATGTCTAAGGGGGTAGACGATCTGAGGCCCGCAGATCAGGGTTTTGCCAGAGGAAGACCACGAGAACGTTGGAATCAAAAAAACTTGCATGTGTCACTAGCATATGTGTTTGAGTGTGGTGCAAGGTTGGTATAGGTGCTTGCATGTGTCCCCCCTAGAATGCATGCGCTCTAACCTAGAAGCGAAGTTTCTGGACTTATATAAGGGGGAATCTCCCCGTTCCGATGAAACCGGGTAGGAGAGTGCCCCAACATGTGAACCAACATGGTTTTACATCATCCTATGACCTAATCAAACACAAAACA
The DNA here is from genome assembly GCA_916181665.1 of Avena sativa. Classification (NCBI taxonomy): domain Eukaryota; kingdom Viridiplantae; phylum Streptophyta; class Magnoliopsida; order Poales; family Poaceae; genus Avena; species Avena sativa. The sequence goes on from OV702297.1 coordinate 68,963,956, forward strand.
AGAGAGAGCTATGCCGGGCTACCCCCATCAGGAGAATGTCTAGGGGGGTAGACGATCCGAGGCCCGCAGATCAGGTTTTCGCCGGAGGAAGACCACGAGAACGTCGGAATCAGATGAAAACTTGTATGTGTCCCTAGCATATGTGTGTGAGTGTGGTGCAAGGTTGGTAGGTCCCATGTCTAAGTCCCAAGTGTGACCCCCTTTGTAGACATGCGTTAACACTTAGTAAAATCCTAGATATATATGTGAAAACTCCCGCCACGGGGCAACCAGAGCCTATTTTATGGCAAAGTTGACGCAACCTTTGCTTTCAATGTACATATGTCCTCAACAAAATCAAAACAAAAATAAAAGTCCACTGGGCTACCCTCGTACGGAGAAAGCTATAGGGGTAGACCACCGGTTCTCCAGGAGTTATAGCACTTGGAAAATCTGTGAGATCATCTTATCTATAATTAAGTTGCAAAGATTGAATTATAAAATTCCATCATGGCATATAACTACATCTCACAAGATGACCATTAGACTCTTGAACAGAGTTCCTGGTTCTGTCAACCCTCTTGAGGAGCGGACTATAGTTTCTCTTGTAGATATAGCATATACCATCTCTTCTTAAGGATTGAGACCATGGAAGTATGAACTTTGCACTAGACCATAATCTTCTGGAGGATAATGAACTTCATTTCCATTAGGTGGGTGCCTAGTCACAAACTTTGAGAAACAATCCTCAACCAATCGACAAGAGTAGAATTTTCCCTCACGGTAGAGCTGCTGACAAACAAAACCAAGCAAGCTGTTGGACTACTTTTGAAACAGAAAGGTCACTCTTTGGGTCAATCAAAAGACCAAGATGAGAGGATTTCACGACAAAGTCTGAAATTTGTTGTTTGACATCCTTTAGATTGTTCTCAATTTTGATTACCTCAAGGACCTGTAGGCATGTGGCCCTAGTACATACATGAAAGTGTGGTGCTATGTTGGAACATACAAAAACTACTAGTCTCTGGGTGCTTGCATGTGTCCCCCCTCGCACGCATGCCCTCTAACCAAGAAGCGAAGGTTCTGGACTTGTATAAGGGGGAATCTCCCCGTTCTGGTGAAACCGGGTAGGATAGTGCCCCAGCTTGTGAACCAACATGGTTTTACATCATCCTATAACCTAATCAAACACAAAACAAGAGAGAGCTACGCCGGGCTACCCCCATCAGAAGAATGTCTAGGGGTAGATGATCTGAGGCCCGCAGATCAGGGTTTCGCCGGAGGAAGACCACGAGAACATCGGAATCAGATGAAAACTTGCATGTGTACCTAGCATATGTGTGTGAGTGTGGTGCAAGGTTGGTATAGGTGCTTGCATGTGTCCCCTTGCATGCATGCACTCTAACCTAGAAGTGAAGGTTCTGGACTTGTATAAGTAGGAATCTCCCTATTCCGGTGAAACCGGGTAGGATAGTGCCCCAACTTGTGAACCAATATGGTTTTACATCATCCTATGACCTAATCAAACACAAAACAAGAGAGAGCTACGCCGGGCGACCCCCATCAGGAGAATGTCTAGGGGGGTAAAACGATCTGATGCCCGTAGATCAGGGTTTCGCTGGAGGAAGACCACGAGAACGTCGGAATCAGATGAAAACTTGCATGTGTCCCTAGCATATGTGTGTGAGTGTGGTGCAAGGTTGGTAGGTCCCATGTGTAAGTCCCAAGTGTGACTCCCTTTGTAGACATGCGTTAACACTTAGTTAAATCCTGGATATATACGTGGAAACTCCTGCCATGGGGGAACCAGAGCCTATTTTATGGCAAAGTTGACCCAACCTTTGCTTTCCATGTACATATGTCCTAAACAAAACCAAAAAATGTCCACTGGGCTAGCCTCGTACGGAGAAAGCTATAGGGGTAGACCACCGGTTCTCCAGGAGTTATAGCACTTGGAAAATCTCTGAGATCACCTTATCTATACTTAAGTTGCAAAGATTGAATTATACAATTCCATCATAGCATATAACTACATCTCGCCAGATGGCCATTAGACTCTTGAACTAAGTTCCTGGTTCGGTCTACCCTCTTGAGGAGCGGAGGATAGTTTCTATTGTAGATATAGCATGTACCAGCTCTTCATAAGGATTGAGACCATGGAAGTATGAACTTTGCACTAGACCATAAGCTTCTGGAGGATGCTGAACTTCATTTCCATTAGGTGGGTGCCTAGTCACAAACTTTGAGAAACAATCCTCAACCAATCGGCAAGAGTAGAATTTTCCCTCACGGTAGAGTTGCTGACCAACAAAACCAAGCAAGCTGTTGGACTCCTTTTGAAACAGAAAGGTCACTCTTTGGGTAAATCAAAAGACCAAGATGAGAGGATTTCACGACAAAGTCTGAAATTTGTTGTTTGACATCCTTTAGATTGTTCTCAATTTTGACTACCTCAAGGACCTGCAGGCATGAGGCCCTAGAACATGCATGAAAGTGTGGTGCTATGTTGGAACATACAAAAACTACTAGTCTCCGAGTGCTTGCATGTGTCCCCCCTCGCATGCATCCCCACTAACCTAGAAGCGAAGGTTCTGGACTTGTATAAGGGGTAATCTCCCTGTTCCGGTGAAACCAGGTAGGATAGTGCCCCAACTTGTGAACCAAAATGGTTTTACATCATCCTATGACCTAATCAAACACAAAACAAGAGAGAGCTACCGGGCTACCCCATCAGAAGAATGTCTAGGGGGATAGACGATCCGAGGCCCGCAGATCAGGGTTTCGCCGGAGGAAGACCACGAGAACGTCAGAATCAGATGAAAACTTGCATGTGTCCCTAGCATATGTGTGTGAGTGTGGTGCAAGGTTGGTATATGTGCTTGCATGTGTCCCCCTCGCATGCATGCGCTCTAACCTACAAGCGAAGGTTTCGGACTTGTATAAGAGGGAATCTCCCTGTTCCGGTGAAACCGGGTAGGATAGTGCCCCAACTTGTGAACCAAAATGGTTTTACATCATCCTATGACCTAATAAAACACAAAACAAGAGAGTGCTACGCCGGGCTACCCCCATCAGAAGAATGTCTAGGGGGGTAGACGATCCGAGGCCCGCAGATCAGGGTTTCGCCGAAGGAAGACCACGAGAACGTCGGAATCAGATGAAAACTTGCATGTGTCCCTAGCATATGTGTGTGAGTGTGGTGCAAGGTTGGTAGGTCCGATGTGTAAGTACCAAGTGTGACCCCCTTTGTAGACATGCGCTCTAACCTAGAAGGGAAGGTTCTGGACTTGTATAAGGGGGAATCTCCCTGTTCCGGTGAAACCGGGTAGGATTGTGCCCAACTTCTGAACCAACATGATTTTACATCATCATATGACCTGATAAAACACAAAACAAGAGAGATCTACACCGGGCTACCCCCATCAGAAGAATGTCTAGGGTGGTAGACGATCCGAGGCCCGCAGATCAGGGTTTCACCGGAGGAAGACCACGAGAACGTCGGAATCAAATGAAAACTTGCATGTGTCCCTAGCATATGTGTGTTAGTGTGGTGCAAGGTTGGTAGGTCCCATGTGTAAGTCCCAAGTGTGACCCCCTTGGTAGACATGCGCTCTAACCTAGAAGCGTAGGTTCTGGACTTGTATAAGGGGGAATCTCCCTGTTCCGGTGAAACCGGGTAGGATAGTACCCCAACTTGTGAACCAACATGGATTTACATCATCCTATGACCTAATCAAACACAGAACAAGAGAGAGCTACGTCGGGCTACCCCCATCAGTAGAATGTCTAGGGGCCTAGACGATCCGAGGCCCATAGATCACGGTTTAGCCGGAGGAAGACCACGAGAACGTCGGAATCAGATGAAAACTTGCATGTGTCCCTAGCATATGTGTGTGAGTGTGGTGCAAGGTTGGTAGGTCCCATGTGTAAGTCCCAAGTGTGACCCCCTTTTTAGACATGCGTTAACACTTAGTAAAATCCTGGATATATACGTGGAAACTCCCGCCACGGGGGAACCAGAGCCTATTTTATGGCAAAGTTGAACCAACCTTTGCTTTCCATGTACATATGTCCTAAACAAAACCAAAAAAAGTCCACTGGGCTACCCTCGTACGGAGAAAGCTATAGGGCTAAACCACCGGTTCTCCAGGAGTTATAGCACTTGGAAAATATGTGAGATCATCTTATCTATATTTACGTTGCAAAGATTGAATTATACAATTCCATCATAGAATATAACTACATCTCGCAAGACGCCCATTAGACTCTTGAACAGAGTTCCTGGTTCTGTCAACCCTCTTGAGGAGCGGACAATAGTTTCTCTTGTAGATATAGCATGTACCAGCTCTTCATAAGGATTGAGACCATGGAAGTATGAACTTTGCACTAGACCATAAGCTTCTGGAGGATGCTGAACTTCATTTCCATTAGGTGGGTGCCTAGTCAGAAACTTTGAGAAACAATCCTCAACCAATCGGCAAGAGTAGAATTTTCCCTCACGGTAGAGCTGCTGACCAAGAAAACCAAGAAAGCTGTTGGACTACTTTTAAAACATAAAGGTCACTCTTTGGGTCAATCAAAATACCAAGATGAGACGATTTCACGACAAAGTCTGAAATTTGTCGTTTGACATCCTTTAGATTGTTCTCAATTTTGACTACCTCAAGGACCTGCAGGCAGGTGGCCCTAGCACATACATGAAAGTGTGGTGCTATGTTGGAACATACAAAAACTACTAGTCTCCGGGTTCTTGCATGTGTCCCCCCACGCATGCATGCCCTCTAACCTAGAAGCAAAGGTTCTGGACTTGTATAAGGGGGAATCTCCCTGTTCCGGTGAAACCGGGTAGGATAGTACCGATACTTGTGAACCAACATGGTTTTAAATCATCTTATGACCTAATGAAACACAAAGCAAGAGAGAGCTATGCCGGGCTACCCCCATCAGAAGAATGTCTAGGGGGTAGACGATCTGAGGCCCTCAGATCAGGGTTTCGCTAGAGGAAGACCACGAGTACGTCGGAATCGGATGAAAACTTGCATGTGTCCCTAGCATATGTGTGTGAGTTTGGTGCAAGGTTGGTATAGGTGCTTGCATGTGTCCCCCCTCACATGCATGTGCTCTAACCTAGAAGCGAAGGTTCTGGACTTGTATAAGGGGAATCTCCCTGTTCCGGTGAAACCGGGTAGGATAGTGCCCCAACTTGTGAACCAACATTGTTTTACATCATCCTATGACCTAATCAAACACAAAACAAGAGAGAGCTACACCGGGCTACCCCCATCAGAAGAATGTCTAGGGGGTAGACAATCCGAGGCCCGCAGATCAGGGTTTCGCCGGAGGAAGACCACGAGTACGTCGGAATCAGATGAAAACTTGCATGTGTCACGAGCATATGTGTGTGAGTGTGGTGCATGGTTGGTATAGGTGCTTGCATGTTCCCCCTCGCATGCATATGCCCTCTAACCTAGAAGCGATGGTTCTGGCCTTGTATAAGGGGCAATCTCCCTGTTCCGGTGAAACCGGGTAGGATAGTGCCCCAACTTGTGAACCAACATGGTTTTACATCATCCTATGACCTAATCAAACACAAAACAAGAGAGAGCTACACCTGGCTACCCCCATCAGAAATGTTTAGGGGGTAGACGATCTGAGGCCCTCAGATCAGGGTTTCGCCGGAGGAAAACCACGAGAACGTCGGAATCGGATGAAAACTTGCATGTGTCCCTAGCATATGTGTGTGAGTTTGGTGCAAGGTTGGTATAGGTGCTTGCATGTGTCCCCCCTCACATGCACGCGCTCTAACCTAGAAGCGAAGGTTCTGGACTTATATAAGGGGAATCTCCCCGTTCCGGTGAAACGGGGTAGGATAGTGCCCCAACTTGTGAACCAACATTGTTTTACATCATCCTATGACCTAATCAAACACAAAACAAGAGAGAGCTATGCCGGGCTACCCCCATCAGAAGAATGTCTAGGGGGGTAGACGATCTGAGGCCCGCAGATCAGGGTTTTTCCAGAGGAAGACCACGAGAACGTTGGAATCAATAAAACTTGCATGTGTCACTAGCATATGTGTTTGAGTGTGGTGCAAGGTTGGTATAGGTGCTTGCATGTGTCCCCCCTAGAATGCATGCGCTCTAACCTAGAAGCGAAGGTTCTGGACTTGTATAAGGGGGAATCTCCCTGTTCCGGTGAAACTGAGTAGGATAGTAGCCCAACTTGTGAACCAATATGGATTTACATCATCCTATGACCTAATCAAACACAAAACAAGAGAGAGCTACGTCGGGCTACCCCCATCAGGAGAATGTCTAGGGGGGTAGACGATCCGAGGCCCATAGATCACGGTTTAGGCGGAGGAAGACCACGAGAACGTCGGAATCAGATGAAAACTTGCATGTGTCCCTAGCATATGTGTGTGAGTGTGGTGCAAGGTTGGTAGGTCCCATGTGTAAGTCCCAAGTGTGACCCCCTTTTTAAAAATGCGTTAACACTTAGTAAAATCCTGGATATATACGTGGAAACTCCTGCCACGGGGCAACCAGAGCCTATTTTATGGCAAAGTTGACCCAACCTTTGCTTTCCATGTACATATGTCCTAAACAAAACCAAAACAAAAAGAAAAGTCCACTAGGCTACCCTTGTACGGAGAAAGCTATAGGGGTAGACCACCGGTTCTCCAGGAGTTATAGCACTTGGAAAATCTCTGAGATCACCTTATCTATACTTAAGTTGCAAAGATTGAATTATATAATTCCATCATAGCATATAACTACATCTCGCCAGATGGCCATTAGACTCTTGAACTGAGTTCCTGGTTCGGTCTACCCTCTTGAGGAGCGGAGGATAGTTTCTGTTGTAGATATAGCATGTACCAGCTCTTCATAAGGATTGATACCATGGAAGTATGAACTTTACACTAGACCATAAGCTTCTGGAGGATGCTGAACTTCATTTCCATTAGGTGGGTGCCTAGTCACAAACTTTGAGAAACAATCCTCAACCAATCGGCAAGAGTAGAATTTTCCCTCACGGTAGAGTTGCAGACCAACAAAACCAAGCAAGCTGTTGGACTCCTTTTGAAATAGAAAGGTCACTCTTTGGGTCAATCAAAAGACCAAGATGAGAGGATTTCACGACAAAGTCTGAAATTTGTTCTTTGACATCCTTTAGATTGTTCTCAATTTTGACTACCTCAAGGACCTGCAGGCATGAGGCCCTAGAACATGCATGAAAGTGTGGTGCTATGTTGGAACATACAAAAACTACTAGTCTCCGAGTGCTTGCATGTGTCCCCCCTCGCATGCATCCCCACTAACCTAGAAGCGAAGGTTCTGGACTTGTATAAGGGGGAATCTCCCTATTCCGGTCAAACCAGGTAGGATAGTGCCCCAACTTGTGAACCAACATGGTTTTACATCATCCTATGACCTAATCAAACACAAAACAAGAGAGAGCTACCGGCCTACCCCATCAGAAGAATGTCTAGGGGGGTAGACGATCCGAGGCCCGCAGATCAGGGTTTCGCGGAGGAAGACCAGGAGAACGTCGGAATCAGATGAAAACTTGCATGTGTCCCTAGCATATGTGTGTGAGTGTGGTGCAAGGTTGGTATATGTGCTTGCATGTGTCCCCCCTCGCATGCATGCGCTCTAACCTAGAAGCGAAGGTTTTGGACTTGTATAAGGGGGAATCTCCCTGTTCCGGTGAAACCGGGTAGGATAGTGCCCCAACTTGTGAACCAACTTGGTTTTACATCATCCTATGACCTAATAAAACACAAAACAAGAGAGTGCTACGCCGGGCTATCCCCATCAGAAGAATGTCTAGGGGGGTAGACGCTCCGAGGCCCGCAGATCAGGGTTTCGCCGAAGGAAGACCACGAGAACGTCGGAATCAGATGAAAATTTGCATGTGTCCCTAGCATATGTGTGTGTGAGTGTGGTGCAAGGTTGGTAGCTCCGATGTGTAAGTCCCAAGTGTGACCCCCTTTGTAGACATGCGCTTTAACCTAGAAGCGAAGGTTCTGGACTTGTATAAGGGGGAATCTCCCCGTTCCGGTGAAACCGGGTAGGATAGTGCCCCAACTTGTGAACCAACATGGTTTTACATCATCCTATGACCTAATAAAACACAAAACAAGAGAGTGCTACGCCGGGCTACCCCCATCAGAAGAATGTCTAGGGTGGTAGACGATTTGAGGCCCGCAGATCAGGGTTTCGCCGGAGGAAGACCACGAGAACGTCGGAATCAAATGAAAACTTGCATGTGTCCCTAGCATATGTGTGTGTGAGTGTGGTGCAAGGTTGGTAGGTCCCATGTGTAAGTCCCAAGTGTGACCCCCTTTGTAGATATGCGCTCTAACCTAGAAGCGAAGGTTTTGGACTTGTATAAGGGGGAATCTCCCTGTTCCGATGAAACCGGGTAGGATAGTGCCCCAACTTGTGAACCAACATGGTTTTACATCATCCTATGACCTAATAAATGTAGGGGTTCGTAGCATGGAAAACAAAATTTTTCTATCGCATACAAACAAACAAGCCAAGATCTATCTACTAGATTGTAGCAACGAGTCGATAGAGGAACTCACCCTCGAAGATTCCAAAGCGGTTAACGAGAGCAGATTCTCGTGGGTGATGTAGTCGTACTCTTTCCGATCTCAAGATCGCGTAGACGATCCTTCCGGCGCCGCGTTCCCGCAGCGCTCCCGCAGTCGGTCACACGTTCGGTACTCGACGAAGACCTTCCTCTCCCTTGTTCCAGCAGGCAGCGGAGGTTGTAGCACTCTCCTCGCGATTCCGGCAGCACAACGGCGTGGTACCGGAGGTAGAGGGGAAATCCCGCAGGGCTTCGCCTTAAGCCGGTGCGAGTATGGTGGAGCTTATGAGAGAGGCTATTAGTGGTCTAGTAATTAGACACACCAATTAGAGGGCTCTAAACCAATTAGAAAGCTCTAAACCGAATAGCTCTAAACCGGGGTCTAGATCTAGGGTTTAGTTTAGAGGATAGGAAACTTGTGTGTCTAGGAGGGGAGCCCTGCCCCTCCTTATATAGGTGGGAGGGTGTGGGCGCGCCAGGGGAGGGAGGGAGTCCCTCCCCAACTCGGCCTTGGGCTGGGCGCCGGCCTGGAGGAGTCCAACTCCTCCTCCAGGTTGGTTCCAACTCCTCTTGCTTGTTTCCCACAGTTTCTTGTTTTGGCAGTTTGACTTTCAAACTGGACATTTGACTTTTCTGTTTTAGGATTCAATTTAATCCTATATTTGGGACAGCAAGAACACTTAGTACATGATGCAATCATTCCAATATGTAATGACACATTCATGTACCCCTTCCCCCCCGGAGTGCCGGACAATCCGGAACCTTCTAGAATATCCCCGATGAAAACACCGGAATCATTCCCGAACTCCGAAACGGGACTTTCCTTATATGAATCTTATTCTCCGGACCATTCCGGATCACCTCGTGATATCCCGGATCCCATCCGAGACTCCGAACAACATTCGGTCTCTTTCTCATAATACCATAACTACTCAAACAACGTCGAATCCTTAAGTGTGTCTCCCTACGGTTCGTGAATTATGCGGACATGATCGAGACACTTCTCCGAACAATAACCAATAGAGGAATCTGGAAATTCATATGGCTCCCACATATTTCTACGATTACTTTGCGATCGAATGAACCACTTACATACGATACCAATTTCCCTTTGTCTCACGATATGTTACTTATCCAAGGTTATGATCGTCGGTATCTCTGCATACCTAGTTCAACCTCGTTACTGATAAGTACTCTTTTCTCGTTCCCGTGATATGTGATCCCTTGTGACCAAGTCACATGCTTGCAAGCTAATTGGATGACATTTCACCGAGAGGGCCCAGAGAATATCTATCCGTCATGTGGATGGACAAATCCCACTCTTGATCCATGTGTTTCAACCAATACTTTCCGAACACTCAATGCCACTTTTATAGCCACCCTGTTACGGTGTGGTGTTTGATGACATCAAAGCATCCATCCAGTAAAGGTGATATGCATGATCTCATGGTCGAAGGAATTAGGTTACTATGTATCAGAAAGCATATAGCAATTGAACTATTGAAATGACTTGATCTTTATGCTACGCTTATCTATAGGAGTATGTCCACCATATCATTCTCCTAATGATATGATCCTGTTGTTAATAACATCTCTATGTTCATGATCAGGAAACCATGATCATATATTAACCAACAAGCTAGTTTAACAAGAGGCTTTACTAGGGACTCTTATTTTAGTTTACAAATCACACAAGTATTAATGTTTCCGGTTAATACAATTATAGCATGGTATGTAAACATTTATCATAAGTGTGAAGATATGATAATAACCACTTTATTATTGCCTCTTGGGCATATCTCCAACAATAAAACACAAAACAAGAGAGTGCTACGCCGGGCTACCCCCATCAGAAGAATGTCTAGGGTGGTAGACGATCTGAGGCCCGTAGATCAGGGTTTCACCGGAGGAAGACCACGAGAACGTCGGAATCAAATGAAAACTTGCATGTGTCCCTAGCATATGTGTGTGTGAGTGTGGTGCAAGATTGGTAGGTCCCATGTGTAAGTCCCAAGTGTGACCCCCTTTGTAGACATGCGCTCTAACCTAGAAGGGAAGGTTCTGGACTTGTATAAGGGGGAATCTCCCCGTTCCGGTGAAACCGGGTAGGATAGTGCCCCAACTTGTGAACCAACATGGTGGAACCATAGTACCAACCTTGGTTTTCCATGTAGGTATGGCCTAAACAATACTAAACGAACAGTAAAGTCTATTGGTCAACCCTCGTATGGAGAAGTCTCTGAAGGGTAGATTCGCGGGGCCCATGTCTAGGGTTTGCTTGGGAAATGAGCACAAGACGAAATAAAAAAGTATATAGTAATAATATATTCTAGTTTCTTCTATATTAGTAGACACAAAATAATATATAATAATATATTATATATTATAGTTTCACAAAATAATATATTATAGTTTCTTACTAAAAGTATGGACTAATACGGAAAAAAACTGGCTATGCCGACGGCAGCCCTCGGCGTAACCGGGCCGTCGGCGTAGCCCTATCCTTTTCGGGCTGCCCGCGCGGCCTACCCGTTCCACTCGTTCTGCCTCTATCCAATCCCGAGTCCGTGCCCGCCCCCAACCTCGCCGCCACCAGCCGCCATTCCCGCCGCCAGCTCCTCCCCCATTCCCGCCACCACCCCCTCCCTTCCCCGAGCCGCCACAACCACCTCCCTTCCTCCTGCGCGCGAGCCACCGCCGCCACCACCCCCACTACTCTGCCCCTCCACCCCAGCTCCCTCCCCCGCCTCGATGAGCCCCTCCGCCAGCTCCCTCTCCCGCCTCGCTGAGCCTCGCCGCCAGCTCCCTCCCCGCCTCACTGAGCGCCGCCGCCTGCCTCCTGTTCCCAGCTCAGCGCCGCCGCTGAGCGCCACCGCATGCCTCCCGTGCATCCCTAAGCATCGCCGCCTTCCTTCCGCCTGCCTCCCGTGCCCAGTACCGCCGCCCCGAGCTCGCTGGTCCCCGCAGGTACCTCCTCCACTCCCCTCTAGATGAAAAAATTATTTAGAAATAGAATAGGTAGAAATAGAAATAAAACTAGATGCAAAAATTATTTAGAATAGGATTGGTAGAAATAGAAATAAAATGAGCATGTGAGAAGTATGACTAGAAACAGTATATGAGCATGTGAGAAATAAAATGAGTATGTGAGAAGTATGTAGTGGTGGATTTATGTTTTTAAAATGTATTGGTAGAAATAGAAATAAAATTGTTTAGAAATAGGCTAGAAACAGTATGTGAGAAGCAGAATATTTTTTAAATAAGCATAATTATACATGTTGTGACTAAGGTGTTCTCTTTATGTAAATGTACAGACTTTGTAGTGTTTCAGGAGTGACCATCCTTTTAGGACCGACTGTCGTTGTGGGGGATCGTGTAGGTGACACCTCGATCCCGTCTCTGAGTTCTGTCGCCGACCTCGACACTCGGTTGATCGACTACTTCCTCTACAGCCGAGGGTGAGAATCCGTTCGCCTCTCTTGTACTTAGGTTTATTTTTGTGTCTAGATCACCAAGTCAGTCGTGTCACCTAGATGTCATCCTGAACGTAAGCGTTACGCGACTTAATATGCATTAGTGGTCTCGCATATTTTGAATCATAACGCTTACGGCTTTTATCGGACAGTCGGCAGATTCATAGTTGGGTATGGTTCTCCCTGGCTCTACCTCGATTCGAGACATGATTTTGGTGGCGCCTCCTCGTTGTTCTCCGGATGCACATCCTCTTGGATTTTTTGAGACGTGTATCGGGAGAGCAGCGGGGAGGTGCTGCCGAAATTCTGCTCGGATCGGGATAGAACCAAGAAGAACTTACCCAATCTACGGATCCGACGGCTGGTTAGGACCCTCTTTTCCTATTAGACATGTAGGTTGATGAATGCGTAAAAATATGAAGGATTTAATCTCCTGTTTGATATAAAATGTTATATTTTTTGTTTATCTCCCAACAAAGCAGAAGAGGATGCCTAATAATGGGTGGATGTACGGTGTACGTATTAGTGTGACTAATAAAACAGACGATTGGGTACAGAACACTCATTTGTTAGTGAATGAGTTAGCGCGTGGTTCGAAGGCAATGGTTCGGGCACTTTGTCCCTGCGCTCATTGCACTAAGCGTCATCGTCAGGGAAAGGATGACATATATAAACACCTTCTACAATATGGGTACATGTCTAACTATGTCACGCAAGTCGACTTTGCTCGGTACGAACATGACAGAGGTGAGGTGATGCGTCAGTGGCTCAATGGCAATGAGCACGATGGGATTAGAAACATGCTAGATGATCTCATCAATGTCGATGCCAACCGCGAAGGCCTTCCTTGATATGATGACCATGGCTAAGAGGCCTCTGTACAAGGGTGCAAAGATTTCTCAGCTCGATGCCATCTCTTAGTGCCTAGCCGACAAGTGCCAGTACTCCGCCACCCGTTCTCACTTTGAAGCTAATCTGAGAACATGTGGTAACATGTTGCCCGAAGGGCATTGTCTGCCTAAAACCTTTCACGAAACGAAGAAACTCATGAAGGAGCTCAACATGGATTATGAAAAGATAGACTGGTGTCCGAAAGGTTGCCTTTTGTTTTGGAAACAGTTTGCGGGTGACAAGTACTGCTCCATTTGTGAGGCCTCTAGGTATGAGATAAAGGGTAAGGATGGTCAGGTGAGGCAATCGAAGGTCACTAAGAAGATACTTCGGTATCTCCCATTCATAAAAAGAATCCATCGGCTTTACTTGAGCGAGGAGACTGCCAAACATATGGCGTGGCACAAGAAGGGGAAAAGATACGAGGACGAGCATGGACGGAAGAAGATAGGAGATCCATCTGATGGTAAGGCATGGAAGAACTTCGATGACAAATACCCCGATGGGCAGAAGAGGCTCGGAATGTCAGAATTGCGATAACAATAGATGGCTTCAACCCATATGGTATGTTGACGGCCTCGTACAGCTGCTGGCCGGTGTATGTTATTCCGCTCAATCTCCCTCCCGGAGTATTAATGCAACAGAATACCATGTTTTTGTCGCTGATAATTCCAGGACCTGAGTACCCGGGGAAGAACTTGAGTGTCTACATGTAGCCGATTGTGGATGATTTGAACCACTCATGGATACACGGGACATTGACATACGACCGAGCATCAAAGAGAAACTTCTTGATGAAAGTTTGGTTGTAGTGCACCATGCATGACATGCCCGGGTATGCCCTAACATGCGGATGGTGTACAACTGGTAAGTAGCCATGCCCAGTGTGCAGGCATCGACTTGAGCTCCTTTGGCTAAAGTCGGGTCGCAAGTATGTTGCATTTGACACGAATCGACAGTACCTCAAAAGAAATCATTCGTTCAGTGAAGATAGAAAGAACTTCAAGAAGGGCAAAGTTGTGCATGAAGTAAAAGAGGTACCAAAGTTCGAGGGTGCAGCTGTTGATGCTGAGCTACGTGCTCTCGTGCCCGCGGCGCTGGGAACTAGCCATCAATTTGCGGGATATGGTGTAATGCATAATTGGACTCATGTGGCAGCCTTAACAAATCTCGTGTATTACAAGGACCTCGAACTTCCCCATAACATCGATGTGATGCACACCAAAAAGAATGTCGGGGAGTCCCTTTTTCACATAGTCCTGAACATTCCTGGGAAGTCAAAGGATAATGTCAAGGCTAGAGTTGATGTTGAGAAGCTTTGTGATAGGAAGAGATTACACATGCAGCCTCCTAATGTCTGTCTAAAGAATTGGTTCAAGCCGCATGCCTACTACTGCCTTGATAATGTCCAAAAGAAGGAGTCATTCAGGTGGCTCAAATACGTCGTGATGTTCCCTGACGGTTATTGTTCGAATTTAAGTAACGGAGTCAATCTTTCGATGGGACAAGTCACCGGGCTCAAGAGTCATGACTATCATATATGGATTGAGCGGCTGATGCCGGTGATGGTTCGAGGGTATCTCCCCGAGAAAGTCTGGCTAGTGCTTGCGGAGTTGAGCCATTTCTTCTGCACGCTCTGTGCTAAGAAGATATGTCCTCTGGTTATTGAGAAGCTGCAAGTTCGGGTGCCGGAGTTGCTATGCAATTTGGAGATGATATTTCCGCCAGGCTTCTTTACTCCGGTGTCACATCTCATTGTGCACCTCGCGAACGAGGCACTCTTGGGGGGTGCAATTTCGTTGGCAGTTTTGTATTGAGAGAGAGTTTAAGTATATTCGAAAGATAACTGGAAACAAAGCCAAGATTGAAGCATGCATAGCTAAAGCAACATGCCTTCGGGAGATGGCAGACGCCGCGACAACCTACTGGCCCGATGATGTTCCCACTATCCATAACCCGGTCTCTCGTTACAATATCGACCTGTGATGGCTTGCACATTATGTGGAGCCAGTTGGGAACCCAAGAGCAGGGTGTGAAGCAGTACAACAACAAGTCTTCCCTCAGTAAGAAACTGAGGTTATCGAACCAGTAGGAGGAAGGAAACATCACATGGGTGTTGCAAGCAACGTGAGACCTGCACAACACAAACTCAAGACTTTGACCCAGCTAACAATAAGGTTGTCAATCCCACCGGTTGCTGTAACAAAGGATTAATCGTATGGTGTGGAAGGTAATGGTTTGCAGCAAGTAAATAGGTAATAGTGGAAGATGTATCAATGGTAAATATTAGACCGGGGTCCATAGTTCACTACAGGTGCTCTCCTTAGATAAACAACATGGCATGAAGGGTAAACAAATTACAGTAGGGCAATTGACAGGAACTGAGCTAGGCATAACAATGCAATTACTTGTCAGAAAGATCCTATGAGATTCGATTGGGCAATACAACAAGATACATAGACCGTCATCCAATTGCATCTATGACTAGAAGTCCACCTTCAGGTTATCATCCGAACCCCCTCCAGTATTAAGTTGCAAGCAACAGACAACTGCTTTAAGCAAAGTGTGTAAGGTAAACAGTCCACATGTTCCATGAACAAGAGACCAGTGTTTTCTCCCTAGTGGCAACATCACATCTACAACCGAAGAGATTTCTGTCACTTCCCTTGGAAACTAGAGGCATGAACCCACTATCGAGCATAAATACCCCCTCTTGGAGTCACTAGCAACTACTTGGTCAAGATAGCTACTAACAACGTAGAGCATGCAAGATCACAAACAACACAGACGTGATAGAATCATAAAGACAAAACCATTAATCATGCATGATTACAAATAGATTAGATCTTGATCATGAACGGAGCTCACAAGATCTATACATGAAAGCACAAAGGAGGAGATACAACCATCTAGCTACTACATGGAACCATAGTCCAAGGTGGAACTACTCACGCATCATACCGGAGAGAAGGCCTCCAGGATGATCTCCCCTCCGGCAGGGTGCCGGGAAGAACTTCATATCCCCCCGATCTAGGGACGATGGTGGCGACGGCTACAGACGGTTTCATGGAGATTTGATCGGGTTTTTAGGGTTTTGCATCGGGGGATTCTTATAGGCGAAGGGGGAGGCCGAGGCGGCGGACAGAGGGGCAAACCCTACCCAGGAGCGGGGTAGGGCCCACCCACGCCTAGGGGGGGTTTAGCTGCCCTGGCACGCCTCCTCATCTCCCCTCTGAAATTCTTGTTCCCCACGGAAAGTAATTGCCTTTGACGTTTGTCCCTACCAATTCCGAGAATATTTCTTTACTAACTTTTCTGAAACCAAAAACAGCAGAAAACAGGCATCTGGCACTATTGTAACTTGTTAGTAGGTCAGTACCAGAAAACATGTAAAAAGCACCTCAAAGTGTAGACAAGAAAAGCAAAGTAGATACTAAACAAGCATGGATCATCAAAAATTATAGATACGTTTCCAACTTATCAGCATCCCCAAGCTTAACTCCTGCTCATCCTCGAGTAGGTAAGTGATAAAAAGAATAATTTTTGAGGTGACATGCACCCTCACAATAAAGATCCAACCATTTGCAAGCATTGAAAGCTGGGATCAAAGAACTCTAAACATGTGCATGAAAGATGGAGTTCTAACAATAGGACATAGTAACTATGCATGCAACATGAAAGGTTACAAACAAAGATCATTAATAACATGCATTGAAAAACATTTTTTTGTTTCACATATAGAAAACATAGCATAGTGGCAATCAGCTTGTCCCTCATAGAGTAGCAATATAGATGCTTAGGACACCTTCAAAGTTCACAAGGGTGACTAGAAACAAATAGCACAAGAACAAGTAATATCACAATATGCATCAATCAATAAGCTTTGGAACACTGCACACAGAATGACAACTGTGCTCTCTTAATGGTGCCTAAAGGTAGAAGGTGGAGACTCAATAATGGTGGAAGAAAAGCCTTTTTGTAAAGGAAGCAGAGATTTCAAGTTTCAAAAAGAGCTTCCAAAAATTATGGTACTTGTTAGTTTTTAGCCCTCATTGCCCCTATCATAAGCATCTTGAAGTGATTAAGGTTAAAGTGAACAAAGATGGAGTATATGCTTGACGAAGTATAAGTTGGCAATCTCAAGTCCCTTGAATACGAGGGCCACACCTCATGCATACTCAACTTTGGGCCCAGGTAAGTTCTTGTCATTGTAAGTATTTGCATATCATTGAGAACCGCCAACGGGGTACCCCTTACATATGGTACAGGAACTTTCCCATAACCAAAGTGACAAGGGAAACAGACAATGAGCATCTCAGCAATCTTTTTATTTACTATATGCATAGCTTTTTATTGAGGATGCTTCATAGATAGCTCACTATGGTGATGCTGCAAGTTTCCACCATGATTAGGCATGGCCTAGGCTAGCGGCCCAGCCGTTTCTCTAACACAGGATACAAACTCCATGGACTTACAAGTTCCCTTTTTATTTCATACCGGTGACATCCATAGACAAAAGAACACGATATCAACTAAGTACAAAGTACAAGTGCAATGTTGAAAACGTTCCCTGTGACAGCACGATTCTGCTAATTCCAACTTATAAGTGCAAGCATATACAACATAGATGTCACAATGGTTCAAGTTTATTACGGGCAAAGAATATAAAGTGTGCCATCAAGTTCGTGAGGGCTTTAATCACTAAGTTTTCACATAACAAAATAATTTTTAATTGGAAGATAGTTGAAAACAAGAATATACTTGGAATGGTGTAACACACCATGCATAGGAGTTTATAGTGGACACTTTGGAATAACTTGGTTTCTTGGGAGTTGGAAGCATGAGTAGAACTTACTCACACAAGTGGAGCCTAGCAAAAGACTAGGAGCAACCAACTAAGAGAGCAATAATGGCCATAATCATGCAGTGCAACAAAGCGTACTAATCAAAGCAAGGAGTGGTACTACAAGTCAAGTAATAAATGATCATAGAGGCTAATGGTGACTTGTGAGAGTCATAACATGGTGTGAGCATGTGCCAAGTCAACCCAAGCAAAGCATCAAAGGAGAATACCACAATACTAAGCTTTTGGATGCTAAAACAACGCATAATTTCTTCAAGGCACACTAAGCAATCCCAATTGTTTGGAACAAGACATGCTATAGCAATAATCACTAAGCATAATGCTAAAACAACACCTAGCATGTCATGCTAAAGTCTAAGTCACAGTCAATGCAATCTCATCTTCCACTTCAAGCAAGAACTTACTACTCCTTTCCAACACCAAGCAACTTATTTGTAAAACAACACAACAAGAACGGGGGTCCAAACTACTTTATTCAAGCAAAATAAACAAACTAAGCAAAGCAAACAAAAACTAAGATGCTCCAAGAACAACACAACTGTGCATGAAACAATAAAAACGAAGTGTCTAGACAGACCTGAGCTTTTTATTGATGAAGAAGGGGATGCCTTGGGCATCCCCAAGCTTTGATGCTTGTACCTCTTGGATATTTCTTGGGGTGACACCATTGTGGCATCCCCAAGCTTGAGCTTTTGTCCATTCTTCATCTCATTGCATCATTCTCTCTCTACACCTAAAATTTTTCCTTCATACAAAACTTCACACAATCTTCATTAGCAACATTAGTGTATTCAAAAGATATTAGAACTCTGGCAAAGCTTTGGAACAGAAAGGATTTTCACTAAAAACACAAGCTACTGTAGTAACTCCTTCAAAAACTCAATTCACCTAAAGATAAATAAAAAAGGAATCAATAAGAAGCAAATGCAAATAATGGCAGAAATCAGTCAAAACAGACTAGCAGGTAGAAACCGATCTGTTCGAACATCTTGTGTTGCTCAAATCAAAATGTGTTGAACTAACGAAAATTATCTAACATACTGGGGGATTTATTCGTAAATTTTGAGCTCAATCCGAGTTACAGAGACTCCTTGACATTTTTTTGGTGGAGGACAGAAATCTGTTTTGGGACAGCAACTCCCCAAATCTTATTTCCCTCTCATTAGAGGTCATTCTTGGCACAAAAAGCAAACAAAAAGGATAAGGAGAGGTCATTACTGAAGTAATAACTTCCAATACTCAAGGAAACTCTTGGGTTATCTCCCAACAAGTACTTTTCTTTAACGCCTTTAAGTTAGGCACAAGAAGCAAGAAGAATCAAGTATTTTCAAATGAGGAAACATTAACATCAAACCTTGCTTTCAAAAGGGGAGAAAATAACAACTTCTCTCCTCTCATTGGGAAGTGTTCAATACCTTCCTTGAATGGAAAATGATATTTAATGGTGCTTGATATGTCGGAAACGTATCTATAATTTCTGATGCCCCATGCTTGTTTTGTATCTACTTTGCTTTGCTTTGTCTATACTTTGAGGTGTTTTTATATCTTTTCTGGAACTAACCTATTAAAAAGTTGCCACAGTGCCAGTTGCTTGTTTTCTTCTGTTTTTGGTTCTAGAAAGGTAGAAAATCTATATTCTCGGAATTGGACGGGACAAAAGCCAAAGTTATTATTTTTCCCGGAGAAACACAGAACCACGAAGCAGAGCCGGAGGGGGGCCACAAGGTGGCCGCACCCCCTAGGCGCGGGCAAGCCCTGGAGGCGCCCACAGGGGGTGTGGCCCCCCTGGACCCCCACCGACCTTGATTCATGCGCCTATAAGAATCCTCCGACCCAAAAACCCTAGGGCATCCAGAAGAAATCCACGAAAACCTCTGCAGCGCTGCCGCCACCGAAGGGGATATTCGGGGGAAAGAAAGTCTCTATTCCGGCACCCTGTCGGGACGGGGAAGTGCCCCTGGAGCCATCTCCATCGATCTCCATCGCCATCTTCATCACCATTGTTGATTCCCATGATGAGGATGGAGTAGTTCTTCCTCAGGGCTAAGGGCTCTACCGGTAGCTATGTGTTCATCTCTCTCTCTATGCATGATCTTGTGGTCATGAGCTTTGTAATCAAGTAGATCTACCTTGCTACTCAAGTTATTCATTAGATCTCTGCTCTCCCCATGTGTGTGAAAGTGACAGCGTGCACGCCATGGTGGCACTTAGGTTTGAGTCTACATATATACTCTTTGTGCTTTAATAGATCTATGCTTTTCCACATGTGTGTGAAAGTGATAGAGTGCATACCGTGTTTGGCACTTTGGCTAGATTGAATATTTGTTATGAGTTATATTTGGAGTTGGATGTCTCTATGAAATTGTGGTGTTTGTTGGAACCATATAGTGCTCAAGATGATAATGTGGGGTTATCTAGATTGGGGAAGGCGGACTTTGAGGAGTGTCGTTATAGCCCTACCATGGATTAGAGTGTCCAACTAGAGAGTAGTTAAGAGTAGTGTCATGAAGAGAGGATATTTATATGAGAGAGTGTTCACTAGTGAAAGTATGATCCCTAGGCCTTGTTTCTAAACATTGAAACACCGTTTGCTACTAGATCTGTTGCTAGTTTTCTTGCTTTAGTCTTTACCTCACTCACACACATTACCCCACGTCAACAAGTCAGAAGCTATTTTCTGGCACCGTTACCACTTGTATTTCACTATCTCTTCCCCGAACTAGTGCACCTATACACCTGACAAGTGTATTGGGTGTGTTGGGGACACAAGATACTTCTTGTATCTTGATTGCATGATTGCTTGAGAGGGAATACGTTTGACCACTTCCTCCGTGAGTTCGATAAACCTTGGGTGATCCACTTAAGGGAAACTTGCTGCTGTTCTACAAACCTCTGCACTTGGAGGCCCAACAACTGTCTACAAGAATAGAAGTGCGTAGACATCAAGCTCTTTTCTGGTGCCTTTGCCGCGGAGGTAAGGTAAAAGGTACTCACATACTCTTGGTGTGTGAGTGCTCAAAGTTATTTCCTTTAGATTCTGCAATTTTGTCTTTTTGTTTCTTGTTTTTACTAGTTTGGCTTAATGGAAAACAACAACAAAATTAAAGAGCTTTATAGTGTTTATCTTGAGTTAGGACATGAAGTATTTGAAGAGAAAATAAAAAACATATGGAACTTTATTTGCATGCTAATGGAAATGTTGTTAGTATGAACTTTTTGAACACCATTGTTAGTAATGGTATGGAAACGTCTAAGCTTGGGGAAGCTAGTTTTTATGAGAAACATCTTTTTAGTTCCCCAGCTTTAGGGAAGAAAATGCTCTTATGATACTTTATCCCCCATATGTGGTAATTTTAATGATACTTGTGATATTTTAAATCCACATACTGAAAGTGTCCCTTTTAAAATACCTATTGAAATTGTTGAACGTGTTACGAATAACTACTATTTTGGAGATGGAACTGTCCATCCTAGTGATCATTTACTCTTTATACATGAATTATGCGAGTTGTTCAAGTGTGCAGGTATTTCAACGGACCAAGTTAAGAGGAAGCTATTCCCTTTCTCACTTAGGGTTAAAGCAAGGGAGTGGTATGAGCTACTAGATGATCCTCATCATCTGGAGTGGAAGGAACTTGAATCTCTCTTTTACTCTAAATTTTATCCTCCTCATGAAATACATATAGGAATTATATTTATAATTTTCATCCTCATGAGGGAGAAAGTATTGCCCAATCTTGGGGGAGATTGAAGTCACTAATGCTCAAATGTCCCATTCATGAGCTCCCCAGTAATATTATTATCAATAATTTTTATGAAAGGCTTTCAGGACATTAAAAGGACTACCTAGATACCTGTTCAGAGGGATCCTTCACAAGTAAGAAGGTCAAAGCTAAGTGGGATCTTCTTGAAACAATTCAAAGCAATACTAAAGCTTTGGATAACAACAAAGGTAAAGGACCAGGTATAAACTATGAGTATGACTACATTAATTCTTTTGCTGAAACTGCTGATTTTCAAGAGCTTAGTGCTAAATATGGTCTTGATCCTCAAATTCTTGTTAGATACTATAGAGCCTTCGCTTCCCATATTAATGCTCCTAAAGAAAAATGGGACATGTATCATGAACCTTTTAAAGACACTTGCATGGAAAATGAAAATGTTATTAATGATTGCAATAAACATGCTCGAACTTCTAAAAGTACTATTTCTTATAAGCATGTTAATTTTTGTGGTATGCATAGACCTTGTGAGAAGAATCAAATAGAAGAAGAATATTGTATCACCCACTGGAATGAAAAAACCAGAACATGGTATAAGGCTCTAAATGATCTTGGTAAACAAATTGTGCCCTCTACCCTTTTATTTGTGAACTCTGTTGTGATAAAGCAATCACTGATAATCAACATGATGAACTTACATTGTTTTGGGGGTGTGAAGAGTTATCAAGAAAAACCTCTTTGGTAGACATGAGTACTTTTGATATGAATAGCGTCCTGCATGGTTGTCATCTTTATTGTGTTGAAAACTGCCACACAAATACTTACATACAAAATCTTATAAAAGATGATATTTTACCAAATTATGACAGGAATGATATGTGTTTTGATCTTATTAATGAAAAGGAGGAATCCTCCAAAGTTTCTTCTATTGTCTCTAACAATAAGCCAGTGTATGTGGAGAAGCTTCCTTTCAAGCCTCTCCCTCCTAAAGAGGAGAAGAAGAAGAAGAAGAAGAAGAAGAGGAGTAAAAGGAGAGAGGAAACGCTATATTCCTCTAATCATGTTGCTCCTATCATAGTTTTTGCTGATGAGTCTGAACTAGATGATGTTCCTATGCCTGTTACATATATTAGTGATCATGATTGAGAAAAGCACACTAGTTTTGATATTGAAAATATCTTTGGCACCAATTCTGAAAATGATGATATTAATAGTTGTTGTTCTATTAGTACTATCCATGTTCCTTCCAATGATGATATGTTTACAAATTAACACACTTGGGAAGATAGCTATTCTATTGCTTATGATGATACTATACCTCCAATATATGATGATTACAATGATGAATATGATATTTTTAGTCCACCTACTATTGAGGAGAAAATTGATTGTGATTACAATATGCCTCCTATATTTTATGATTATGGTGATGACAATAGTAATGATAGCTATTTTGTTGAATTTGCTCCCACTACAATTAATAAGAATGGCTATTCTTATGTGGAGAGTAATAATCATTTTATGCATGTGGCTCATGATAAGAATGTTTTATGTGATAGTTATATTGTGAATTTTGTTCATGTTGCTACTGAAAGTTATTTTGAGAGAGGGAAACATGGTCTTATGCATCTCAATAATATTAAGTTTCCCCTCTTTATGTTGAAAGTCTTGAAGTTGCACTTATTTTGCTTTCCTATGCTTGTTGCTTTGTGCTTTCATGACTTGTTTATTTACAATATTCCAATGCATAGGAAGTGGGTTAGACTTAAATGTGTTTTGAATTTGCTTCTTGATGCTCTCTTTGACTTCAATTCATAATTCTTATGTGAGCATCTTCTCAAGCTCTCAAGCCTAACTTAAAGGCGTTAAAGAAAAGTACTTGTTGGGAGATAACCCAAGAGTTTTCTTGAGTATTGGAAGTTATTACTTTAGTAATGACCTCTCCTTATCCTTTTTATTTGCTTTTTGTACCAAGAATGACCTCTAATAAGAGGGAAGTAAGATTTGGGGAGTTGTTGTCCCGAAACAGATTTCTGTCCTCCACCATAAACATTCGTGAGGAGTCTCTATAAGTCAGATTGAGCTGAAAATTTACGAATAAATCCCCCAGTATGTTAGCTAACTTTCGTTAGTTCAACACTTTTCTATTTGAGCAACAGAAGGTCTTCAAAATAATCGGTTTCTACCTGATGGTCTGTTTTGACAGATTTCTTCCATTATTTGCATTTGCTTCTTATTGATTCCTTTTTGAGTTCTCTTTTGGGGATTTGAGATTTTTGAAGGAGTTTCTACAGTATCTTGTGTTTTTAGTGAAAAGTTTTGCTGTTCCAAATCTTTGCCTAAGGGTCTATTATCTTTTGAATACACTAATGTTGCTAATGAAGATTGTGTGAAGTTTTGTATGAAGGAAAAATTTGCAGGTGTAGAGAAAGAATGATGTAATGAGATGAAGAATGGACAAAAGCTCAAGATTGGGGATGCCACCCCGTGTCAACCCAAGAAATATTCAAGATGTACAAGCGTCAAAGTTTGGGGATGCCCAAGGCATCCCCTTCTTCATCAATAAAAATCCCAGGTCTTTCTAGACACTTCGTTTTTATTGTTTCATGCATTGTTGTGTTGTTCTTGGAGCATCTTAGTTTTTGTTTTTGGTTTTTGTTTGCTTATTTTGCTTGAGTAATTTGATTGGTTACACCACACTTATTTTGTAGAGAGACACACTCTATTTCTATTGCCTAGAACACTCTAGTTTTCACTCTTATTGTTTTGTGAGTGTTAACTTTTGCTAGCACGACGTTCAGCCTTAGTTTTCTTGTGCTTTCATCTTAGATCTTTTAGTTCTTCTTTGTGGATTTGTGAGACTTTCTCACTGATCTTTATTGATTATTATCTTTGTGAGTTGTTTCAAATAAGTTGTTTGGTGTTGGAAAAGAGTAGGAAGCTTCATGCTTAAGTGTTATAAAAGGGAGCATGTTCTAACTGTGGCTTAGACTTTATCATGCCACGCTAGATCTTGTTTTGACCTTATGCTTAGTGATTATTGTTGTAGCATGACTTGTTCCAAACAATTAGGATTGCTTAATGTTCCTTGAAGGAATCATGCGTTGTTTTAGCATACAAAAGCATAGTATTGTGGTATTATCCTTTGATGCTTTGTTTGGGTTGACTTGGCACATGCTCACACCATGTTATGACTATGAAGAAGTCACCATAGCCTCTATGATCATTTAGTCCTTGACTTGTAGTACCACTTTATGCTTTGATTAGTAATGTTTTATCGCGCTGCATGATTATGGCCATTATTGCTCTCTTAGTTGGTTGCTCCTAGTCTTTTGCTAGCCTCCACTTGTATGAGTAAGCTCTACTCATGCTTCCAACTCCCAAGAAACCAAGTTTTTCCAAAGTGTCCACTATAAACTCCTATGCATGGTGTGTTACACCATTCCAAGTATATTCTTGTTTTCAACTATCTTCCAATTAAAAATTATTTTGTTATGTGAAAACTTAGTGATTAAAGCCCTCACGAACTTGATGGCACACTTTATATTCTTTGCCCGTAATAAACTTGAACCATTGTGACATCTATGTTGTATATGCTTGCACTTATAAGTTGGAATTAGCAGAACCGTTCTGTCACAGGGAACGTTTTCAACATTGCACTTGTACTTTGTACTTAGTTGATATCGTGTTCTTTTGTCTATGGATGTCACCGGTATGAAATAAAAAGGGAACTTGTAAGTCCATGGAGTTTGTATCTTGTGTTAGAGAAACGGCTGGGCCGCTAGCCTAAGCCATGCCTAATCATGGTGGAAACTTGCAGCATCACCATAGTGAGCTATCTATGAAGCATCCTCAATAAAAAGCTATGCATATAGTAAATAAAAAGATTGCTGAGATGCTCATTGTCTGTTTCCCTTGTCACTTTGGTTATGGGAAAGCTCCTGTACCATATGTAAGGGGTACCCCGTTGGCGGTTCTCAATGATATGCAAATACTTACAATGACAAGAACTTACCTGGGCCCAAAGTTGAGTATGCATGAGGTGTGGCCCTCGTATTCAAGAGACTTGAGATTGCCAACTTATACTTCGTCAAGCATATACTCCATATTTGTTCACTTTAACCTTAATCACTTCAAGATGCTTATGATAGGGGCAATGAGGGCTAAAAGCTAACAAGTACCATAATTTTTGGAAGCTCTTTTTGAAACTTGAAATCTCTGCTTCCTTTACAAAAAGGCTTTTCTTCCACCATTATTGAGTCTCCACCTTCTACCTTTAGGCACCATTAAGAGAGCACAGTTGTCATTCTGTGTGCAGTGTTCCAAAGCTTATTGATTGATGCATATTGTGATATTACTTGTTCTTGTGCTATTTGTTTCTAGTCACCCTTGTGAACTTTGAAGGTGTCCTAAGCATCTATATTGCTACTCTATGAGGGACAAGCTGATTGCCACTATGCTATGTTTTCTATATGTGAAACAAACAAACATTTTTCAATGCATGTTATTCATGATCTTTGTTTGTAGCCTTTCATGTTGCAGGCATAGTTACTATGTCCTATTGTTATAACTCCATCTTTCATGCACATGTTTAGAGTTCTTTGATCCCAGCTTTCAATGCTTGCAATTGTTTTGATCTTGGTTTTGATGGTGCATGTCACCTCAAAAATTATTCTTTTTATCACTTACCTACTCGAGGACGAGTAGGAGTTAAGCTTGGGGATGCTTGATACGTCGGAAACGTATTTATAATTTTTGATGCTCCATGCTTGTTTTGTATCTACTTTGATTTTCTTTCTCTATACTTTGAGGTGTTTTTATATCTTTTCTGGAACTAACCTATTAACAAGTTGCCATAGTGCCAGTTGCCTGTTTTCTTCTGTCTTTGGTTCCAGAAAGGCAGAAAATCAATATTCTCGGGATTTGGACGGGACAAAAGCCAAAGTTATTATTTTTCCCGGAGCAACACGGAACCACGAAGCAGAGCCAGAGGGGGCCATAGGGTGGCCGCACCCCCCCCCCTAGGCGTGGACAAGCCCTGGAGGCGCCCATAGGGGGTGTGGGCCCCCTGGACCCCCACCGACCTTGATTCCTGTGCCTATAAGAAGCCTCCGACCCAAAAACCCTACGGCATCCAGAAGAAATCCACGAAAACCTCTGCAGCACCGCTGCCACCGAAGGGGACATTCGGGGGACAGAAAGTCTCTGTTCCGGCACCCTGTCGGGACGGGGAAGTGCCCCCGGAGCCATCTCCATCGATCTCCATCGCCATCTTCATCACCATTGTTGATTCCCATGATGAGGAGGGAGTAGTTCTTCCTCAAGGCTAAGGGCTCTACCGGTAGCTATGTGTTCATCTCTCTCTCTATGCATGATCTTGTGGTCATGAGCTTTGTAATCAAGTAGATCTACCTTGCTACTCAATTTCTTCATTAGATCTCTGCTCTCCCCATGTGTGTGAAAGTGACAGCGTGCATGCCATGGTGGCACTTAGGTTTGAGTCTACATATATACTCTTTGTGCTTTAATAGATCTATGATTTTCCCCATGTGTGTGAAAGTGATAGCGTGCATACCGTGTATGGCACTTTGGCTAGATTGAATATTTGTTATGATATATATTTGGAGGTGTATGTCTCTATGACATTGTGGTGTTTGTTGGAACCATCTAGTGCTCAAGATGACAGTGTGGGGTTATCTAGATTGTGGAAGGCGGACTTTGAGGAGTGCTATTATAGCCCTACAATGGATTAGAGTGTCCAACCGGAGAGTAGTTAAGAGTAGTATCATGAAGAGAGGATATTTATATGAGAGAGTGTTCACTAGTGAAAGAATGATCCCTAGGTCTTGTTTCTAAACATTGAAACACCGTTTGCTACTAGATCTGTTGCATGTTTGCTTGCTTTAGTCTTTACCTCACTCACACACGTTACCCCACGTCAACAACAAGTCAGAAGCTATTTTCTAGCACCGTTACCACTTGTATTTCACTATATTTTCGCGAAACTAGTGCACCTATACACCTGACAAGTGTATTGGGTGTGTTGGGGACACAAGAGACTTCTTGTATCTTGATTGCAGGATTAGTTGAGAGGGAATACCTTTGACCACTTCCTCCCTGAGTTTGATAAACCTTGGGGTGATCCACTTAAGAGAAACTTGTTGCTGTTCTACAAACCTCTGCACTTGGAGGCCGAACAACTGTCTACAAGAATAGAATTGCGTAGACATCAGTGCCTTCTTTCATATCAATGATGGCACCAACTGTTCTAAGAAAAGGTCTTACCAAAGTAATAGGACAAGAAGCATTGTATTCAACATCCAAAACATAGAAATCCACATGGACATAAGCATTATTAACCATAATGAGAACATCATTAATACTCCCCATGAGTTTCTTCTTAGCATTATCATTGAGTGGGACATCTAAATAACAATCTTCTAATGGTGGAAAATCAAGCATTTCATAAATCTTCCTAGGCATAATAGAGACACTAGAACCAAGATCACATGAATCTTTGAGGTCAAAGTCATTCACTTGCATACTAATAATGGATTCCCAACTATCTTCTACTTTCCTAGGAATAGAAGCTTTGTGTTTTAGCTTCTCTTCCTTAATCTTAACAAGAGAATCTGTAATGTGTTTGGTAAAGGCAACATGCATATCACTAGCATCAGGACTTCTAGCAAGCTTTTGCAAGAACATAATCACTTCAGAAATATTGAAACCATCAATATCAAAGTCAAACTTGGCATCACTAGTAGTAGGCTCAATAGGCTTAGGCATAATAGGAGGAGGAATAGGGACTACTTGTGGTTTAGTGGTGATGGTCCACACACTATTGTTTCTATCAATTTCAGCTTCCCTTTCCCACTTAGCATGAAGTTGAGCTAACAGCCTAACATTTTCATCAATAGTAACTTGTATGGCATGAGCAGTAGAAAAGGTGTTTTCCATAGTTTCAGGTTTAGCAGCCATTTTATTAATCAAGGAGGACTGAGCTTCAGACAAAGAGGATATATTTTTCTCAAAAGTTAAAACCTTTTACTCTATAGTCTTATTTAAAGTGGTTTGTTTACTAATAAAGTCTTTGAGCATGACTTCAAGTTCAGAGGGGGCACTTCTAGCATTATTGTAAGAGTTTCCATAGGAATTGCCATTATTAGGAGGATAAGGCCTATAATTGTTGTTGCTACCAAAATTGTTCCTATAGGCATTGTTTTTGAAATTGTTGTTTCTAATGAAGTTCACATCAACTTGCTCTTCTTGAGCAACCAAAGAGGCTAATGGAACACTATTAGGATCTAAAGGAGCTTTCCCATTAACAAGCATAGCCATAATAACATCAATCTTTTCACTCAAAGAAAATGTTTCCTCAACATAATTTACCTTCTTACCTTGTGGATCTCTCTCAACATGCCATTTAGAGTAGTTAACCATCATATTATCAAGGAGCCTTGTTGCAGCACCCAAAGTGAGGCCCATAAAGGTACCTCCATCAGCTCAATCCAACAGATTTCTTGAGGAGAAGTTCAAACCTGCATAAAAAGTTTGGATAATCATCCAAGCAGTGAGTCCATGAGTAGGGAAATTTTTAACCAAATATTTCATTCTTTCCCAAGCTGGAGCAACATGGTGAGCTAGAGCAAGGTGGCAACTAGAGCAGGAACTAATTTTTTTGTGTTTTTGAATAAAGCAAGCAAACCAAACTAGACTATTTTTTTGGGTTTTTTGGAAAGAGGCAAACAAAACCAAACAAAAGAAACAAAGCAAATTAAAAACAAAGTAAAGAGAAAGGAAGTGAAGGAATCCCCTAGTGCAGACGTCCTTAGCCTCCCCAGCGACGGCGCCAGAAAGCTTGATGCGCACAACTTATGTGGAGCCTGTTGGGAACCCCAAGAGCAGGGTGTGAAGCAGTACAACAACAAGTCTTACCTCAGTAAGAGACCGAGGTTATCGAACCAATAAGAGGAAGGAAACGTCACACAGGTGTTGCAAGCAACGCAGAGACCTGCACAACACAAACTCAAGACTTTGCCCCAACTAACAGTGAGGTTGTCAATCTCACCGGTTACTGTAGCAAAGGATTAAACGTATGGTGTGGAAGGTAATGGTTTGCAGCAAGTAAACAAGTAACAGTGGAAGATGTATCAATGGTAAAGATTGGACCGGGGTCCATAGTTCACTAGAGGTGCTCTCCTTAGATAAACAACATGGCATGAAGGGTAAACGAATTACAGCAGGGCAATTGACAGGAACTGAGCAAGGCATAACAATGCAATTACTAGTCAGAAAGATCGTATGAGATTCGATTGGTCAATACAACATTATACATAGACCGCCATCCAACTGCATCTATGACTAGAAGTCCACCTTCAGGTTATCATCCGAACCCCCTCCAGTATTAAGTTGCAAGCAACAGACAACTGCTTTAAGCAAAGTGTGTAAGGTAAACAGTCCACATGTTCCATGAACAAGAGACCGTTGTTTTCTCCCTAGTGGCAAAAGCACATTTACAACCGAAGAGATTTCTGTCACTTCCCTTGGAAACTAGAGGCATGAACCCACTATCGAGCATAAATACCCCCTCTTGGAGTCAATAGCAACTACTTGGCCAAGATAGCTACTAACAACGGAGAGCATGCAAGATCACAAACAACACAAACATGATAGAATCATAAAGACAAAACCATTAATCAAACCAACATAATAATCTCAATATCCATCGGATCCCCGCAAACACAACATGCATGATTACAAATAGATTAGATCTTGATCATGAACGGAGCTCACAAGATCTATACATGAAATCACAAAGGAGGAGATACAACCATCTAGCTACTACATGGACCCATAGTCCAAGGTGGAACTACTCACGCATCATACCGGAGAGAAGGCCTCCGGGATGATCTCCCCTCCGGCAGGTTGCCGGGAAGAACTTCAGATCCACCCGATCTAGGGACGATGGTGGCGGCGGCTACAGACGGTTTTGTGGAGATTTGATCGGGTGCTTAGGGTTTCTACATCGGGGGATTCTTATAGGCGCAGGGGGAGGCCGAGGCGGCGGCCAGAGGGGTCAAACCCTACCCAGGCGCGGGATAGGTCCCACCCGCGCCGCCCTAGCACGCCTCCTCGTATCCCCTCTGGAGTTCTTGTTCCCCATGGAAAGTAATTGACTTTGACGTTTGTCCCGTCCAATTCTGAGAATATTTCTTTACTAACTTTTCTAAAACCAAAAACAGCAGAAAACAGGCATCTGGCACTGTTGCAACTTGTTAGTAGGTTTGTTGGGCCACGTAGAGATAAAACAAAATTTTTCCCTCTAACGTGGTGATCCCAAGATCTAGATGAGGTAGAAGGCCACGAGGTTTACCACTAGACGCGCAGTTGCGGATTACTGATGAAGCCCGTTAGTTGATGCAGTGCAGTCCTTTGTGATCCGGTCGTCCTGGTGTTGATCGTACAGCACCTCTGCTGATATCCACACGTACAAGGAGGAGCACCAGCGGCGAACTACTAGGTTCATTACGACGGCAGGACTGCTGTGGAGGTAGGGTTTCCAACACATGGAATGACCTAAGCGATCAACGATTAACCTTTCTGGGTTACCGTGCTCCACTATATATAGGGAGTGAACGTGGGCTCCACTCTCGTGGCCCACTCACTAAAGCCCATATAAAACCAGTCACCGTGAGTCCGTCTCACTAACTCAGTCCAAATCTGGCTCGGGTCCAACCCAAACAGATTTCCGGTTCAGATCCAATCCGAACTTGCTCCCGCTCTTAAGTGTGTGACCCCGCAGGCTCATGCCTACTTGGACACGATTAGAGTCCGACTCTCAATCGATCAGTCGGTAGCGGCTCCTAGCAGAACATGCTGACTCCCAAGTACCAAAGAGTCATGACGACTTGCCTTTCCAATGCGACTTGCGTTCGAGTCCCTTTTGCCTCATGATATATCATGTCCGACTATAGGTGAATAATTTTCATCCCTTAAATGGTCCGACTCTCTTCTCGATTCGAGATAAGTGATTCATCCGACTAACTCTTAGTCGATCGCCTCGGTTAACACTTAACCGAGTCGTGCATGGCCATGCTTTCCGAATCATATCATCCGAGAGGGCCCAGAGAATATCTCTCCAAGTGGAGGGGCAAAATCCCATCTTGATTATTCACATCACGCAGCTTGATTCTCAGTCGACCCGAACTCTTCCTTTATAACTTCCCAGTTATGGATCAGCGTTTGACAGAACCTAAGTCGGTGATCCTCAACTCGGACTATGCAATAACCTCAGGTCTAAGGATTACATTGATTGAGATATACAAATGACAACTTGTTTGTTGTACCTCAATATGGGTCAATCCGACTCACTAAACTCTTTAGCCGAATCTGTGTAAGTAGAAATAGCATCACCATGCTCATGACAAGTGGAACCAAGTCATCAAGCCGACTTTCACATTGGTCTAAGTTGTGTGTCCAGCACAACCTCAATGACCAAGGATATTTAGTACAAACAACATGAATGTATAGTTCCACAAACTAATCACATATTCAATGATACACATTAGATGTTTATACAAGGACAACTTAATAACTTTATGAATACAATGGGAAATATCATCATACATGATTGCCTCTAGGGCATATTCCCAACAGTCTCCCACTTGCACTAGAGTCAATCTTCCAACATCACATGTCTAAGCATGTAATGCCCATAGCTCTTAGGTGTGCCTCATGCTTCGGCTGTGGTAACGGCTTTGTCAACAGATCCGCAATATTTGCATCCGTGTGTACCTTGCATAACTTGATATCACCCTGATCCACGAACTGGCGAATCAGGTGGTACCGCATGAGTATGTGCTTGTTCTTATGGTGTTGTCTAGGTTCCTTGGCTTGTGCAATAGCACCATTGTTGTCGCAATACACGTCTAACGGATTGGACGAGCCCTGAACCACACCAAGATCCATGAGAAAATTCCTCATCCAAACAGCTTCCTTTGCTGCCTCCGAGGCGGCAATATACTCAGCCTCTGTTGTAGATGCAGACACAGTCTCTTGCTTGGAACTCTTCTAGCTCACATCACCTCCGTTTATAATAAACACGTATCTGGATTGCGAACGAGAATCATCAGAGTCGGTAAGATAACTCGCATATGTGTAACCCTTTACACTAAGTTCATCTTCACCACCATAAACCAAAAACATATCCTTAGTCCTTCCCAAATACTTTAGGATATTTTTAGCCACTGTCGAGTGGATTTCTCCAGGATCATCCTGGTATCTGCTCACAACACTTAGAGCATAGGAAACATCCGGCCTAGTACAAATCATGGCATACATGATGGATCCGACTGCAGAAGCATACAGAATCTCACTCATCCGACTTCGCTCATCAGTTGTCAAAGGACACTGAGTCTTGCTAAGTTTTACACCATGGGACATCGGTAAGAACCCCTTCTTAGACGATTCCATGTTGAAATTCTTCAACACTTTGTCCAAATAAGTACTCTGACTCAATCCAATGATCCTCCTTGATCTATCTCTATAGATTCCGATTCCGAGGATGTATGTTGCATCACCCAAGTCTTTCATTGAGAAACTCCTTTCCAATGATTCCTTGGTTTCTTGCAATATCTGGACATCATTTACAATCAGTAATATGTCATCCACATATAAGATTAGAAAATTTACTTTGCTCCCACGAAACTTCTAGTATAAACAAGAATCATGATCACTCTTGATGAAGCCAAACGATTTGACTACCTCATCAAAGCGAATATTCCAACTCCGAGATGCTTGCTTCAACCCATAAATGGATTTCTGAAGTTGGCACACTTTGTCAGCATTAGCCGGATCAACAAAACCCTCGGGTTGTATCATATACAGGTCCTCGGTTAAATTTCTGTTAAGGAAAGCCGTTTTGACATCCATCTGCCATATCTCATAGTCGAAATAGGCTGCTATAGCTAACATGATCCGAACTGATTTAAGCATCGCTACGGGCGAGAAAGTCTCGTTGTAATCAACTCCTTGAACTTGTCGAAACCCCTTCGCGACAAGACGTGCTTTATAGATGGAAACATTTCCATCCATATCAGTTTTCTTCTTAAAGACCCATTTGCACTCGACGGGTCTTGCACCGTCTGGCAAATCAACCAAGTTCCAAACTTGATTTTCATCCATGGACTTTAACTTGGATCTCATGGGTCCAATCCATGACTCGAAATCAGATCCCACCATCGCTTCCGAATGATTTTCTGGCTCATCGCTGTCTAACAGTAACACATCACGAACACTTCGCAATCTTGCCGATCTTCGTAGTACAGGTGCTGCTGCCAGCTCAGCTACCACGATCGGCTCAACCTCCAAGGTTTTTGCCGACTCGCTACTAGCCGGTTCCTCTCGAATTTCTTCGAGCTGCACCGTGCTCCCACTTACTCCCCGACTGAGAAACTGTTTCTCAAGGAAGACACTGTTCCGAGCGACAAACACTTTGCCCTCTTCTCGGTTGTAGAAGTAGTAACCCAAGGTTTCCCTCGGATACCCCACGAAAATACACTTATCCGACTTGGCCGTAAGCTTGTCCGACTGAAGTTGCTTGAAAAATGCTTCACAACCCCAAATCTTAAGAGAAGACAAACTCGGCTTTTTGCCTGTCCACACCTCATGCGGTGTCTTCTTTACCGACTTTGATGGTACTCTGTTTAGTGTGAACGCCTCTGTTTCTAGACAATAACCTCAAAATGATAAAGGCAGATGTCTGAATCATCATTGATCGTACCATGTCCAACAAGGTCAGATTCCGCCTTTCCAAAACACCATTCCTTTGTGGCATTCCTGGCGGAGTAAGTTGAAGAACTATTCCACAACTTTTTAGATGGTCATCAAACTCATGGCTCATGGTCATAAAACTCCTCGGTCCGACAGAAGAAACTTTATTTTCTTGCCGAGTTGATTATGTGCTTCATTCTGGAATTCTTTGAACTTTTCAAAGGCTTCCGACTTATGTTTCATCAAGTAGATATATCCATACCGACTCAAATCATCAGTGAAGGTAATGAAGTACTCATAACCACCCCTGGATGTCGTGCTCATTGGTCCACATACATCACTATGTACTAGTCCCAAAAAGTCGGACGCCCTTTCACAACTCTTTGCAAAAGGTGTTGTAACATCCTAGTATTAGATCTTAGAAATAAGCTGAACACAGATGTGTGCATTGCATTCATGCATAGAAAATCTGAATAATTTTCACGATTTTAAATAAAAAACTTGTCAAAGTGATTGAAGCTTCTCTTAACTTGATGGAATTGATGTAGATCATCAAGTTGACTGCGATAAGTTTCAATATGACCTTTGCTAAAACCTTATTTTGGGTAAACATGATTTGATCTAAGGGTAGATCAAATGTAATAAGAGTTAAACCCTAATACATTACTTAATGGATTATATTTGATCCTTAAATAATCATATCCTAGTATTCATTACACAGCCCATGAATGCTAAGTTATAAATATAACTTAAGTAATAATAATGTAACAACTAATTCTTGATCTATCTTAATCTCATTTACTTATACCATGAACATCATGGTAATACAATCTTAACTCTTTAGTGAGTTTGAGTAGGAAAGGAATCAAGTCAAGATCAATTACCATATACCTTGCTTTCCATGTCAATCCTCATGGAATCCTATCTCAATATCTGTTGTTCATCAATGCCGAGTAATCAACTATTGATTCACCAATTCTTAACCTATCAATCCTTGACCTATCAACTCTTGTCCTTATTATAGCATTCACTTAGGGCTTATAAAGAAAGACGTAAGAAGAGGTAAATAGTGATGCTACTTCTAGGTGTCATCTATAGGATGGGAGTGTTGGAATAGAATTAAATCCATATGGTAATTGATGGAGTTAACTCACTCCTAAAATGATAGAAGAGTTATATGGAACCTATAATTATATGGTGATAAAGAAGATTATAAGGATGAAGTCTGAAAATAAGTTACCAGGAGTAGTCCTATTAGATCAAGTAGGTATAGTCAATGAATTATATCTCTTAATCCAATAGAGCTAAACAGAAGATAAAGCCTTGATTAGCCAACTGGAAACCTAAACCATAAAGGATCAAAGGATCATAATGATCATGCCTTACTCACAAAAATTGAATGCTTATATCATGTATAAGTGACATTGGTGGATAAAACATGATTGAACCATAATATAGATATAGTATCCTAGATTAGCCATTACAGATCACATTAATATAATGTGAGGTTGGAATATTTGTTACTAGAGTTAAGTAGAGACAAGATAGTATGATTAAGGTGATATTAGAGCAACATTGGATTATAGAAAAGGTAGTTTTCTCATGGGAAATACTAATACTTGAGGTGAAGTAAAGTTATATATATACAGCTACTAGGGTAATATTAGTGGTGGATGATTAAGGAAGAGTATGAATGTAGTTATAGGTAACCATATGTTGGGTTGGAGGTTATCATCAGTAGAATAGTTGATATACCCAAGTATAGATATGAAAAGATTAGGAAAGGCTTTAGAATCAAGCTCATTGGAATTTACAAGTGGATTTAGAAGAATAAAAGGTGGATAAGAATATTTTGTGAAGTAAAGTTCATCATGTTAACACATGATGATGGATAGGAAGAAGTAGTATATCTAGGAAAAGAATTCCTTAATCAGAAGTCCAGAATTATGAAGTATGGAATATAGGAATCCTTGTTAAAGCCTAAACTTTAAATCTTAAACCAAACATAATATTCATTTCATATTATTGATCTATTATCTTATCTCAATACCACTTTATAGGAATAGTTTCCTATAGCCGATCACATAAGCACATCTTTGTCATTCCTAACTATCATAATTATATGTACTTAGGAGTTATCCTTATCAATTATTTCCCATAAGACCTTCTAGGAAATAACTTTCTTGTATAAAAGATGAAGTCATTCTTGAACACCAACATAAGGAAAATCTGTCTTAACCAATAATCTTTATTCATATAAATAAAAGGATGAACAAAAATATTAGAACTCCGAAAACCATGGTAAACAATTACAATTTAAAAACCCTAACTTTTATTTCAATCATATATGCCTAGAAACTATAGTTATCAATTCTCTCCCATAATTCATTTCAAATAATAAATATTTATTTTAAAGTGTGATATTAATAAAGATCCTAAACATAAAGATATTATGTTTATCCATTAACCCTTATTCACATCAATAAAAGAAATATGAGAATATCAAATCTTCAAAGAACTTATGGTAAGTATTTTCAATTCAAACTTTAACTCTTATGTTAGTCATAATAAAATATATACATATGTATAAGAAAATAAAGAAGTGATAACTTTATATAATAAAAGTTCATAAAGAGTTCAAAATAACTTATTATTGATGCTTGTATTCAGCAAATAACTTTTATAAAGAAAGATTCCTAAAACAAATGTGTAATACACAAATCTAAAAATAAAACAGAAAAGAGAAAAGGAAACAGTAAAGAAAAACTATAACCAGGCCGAAGCCCATTAACCCTCTTTCTTATCCATTGCCACGAGCAACCACAACCACCCAACTGAAGCCCAGTAGCAGCCCAACAACCAGCCCAATCTATCTTTCTCTCTGGTTGACAAGTGGGACCGAGGAGGTACCGTGGAGCAAATCAGAAGAACTGCTGGGGGGTTTTCCGTGAAAAGTAAGTCATCGTCTTCCTCCCCGACGTCACAAGCAGCTGGCTGTCAGCATCACCGCCGTCCGCCGCTGCGCCATGACGTTCGGCCGTGCCAAGATCCACGCCACCGCTCCTAGTCGTCTACAAGATCCCCTCATGTGCAGAAACAAACCCTATCTTCTTCTCTTTCCCCAATTTCCCTCTGAGCCGGAACCCTAGCTCGCTAGACATCTCTGTTCCCATCGTCTCCGGCTGTCCCAGGCCAAGCAAGGACCACCGTTCGACTCCCCTCGCTCGACTTGTTCATGACCCCAGAGGAATCGACGCCGTTCGGCCTAAATCGAGCTCGCCATCACCAACATTCCGCCGCCAGTCGACGCCGTTCCCAGCGATTCCGGTCGAGCCTTGACTCACCAACACCTCTACTAGCTTCCTGGTAAGGTTCTGCTCCCGATGATCCTCTCTGATTCGTTGCCTGCTCGCTGTAGCCGTCTGTCCGCGTTGACACCGACCGCACCACCACAGAGCTCGTCGCCGACGAGGCTCCGACGACCATTTCTTGACAGCGCCACCACACTAAGGTTCAGCACATCGTGCTTAGACGATCTAGGTTAGTCACGTTAGCTGGGGCACCGTCGATCGCCGCCGGCGACCTTATTCTGGTGGTGGAGACCAGGCTGGCGTCATGCTGACGTCATGCATGTGTCTATTCACCCGTCCTCGCCCATGTGGCAGGTGACGTGGTGCAGGGCCCGCTTGTCATTGGCTAGGAGTAGGAATACTTTCGGTAACAAAAACATTAATCAAGCCGAGCATGCCATGTGGCATGTGACCCACCAGTCAGTGACCTAGTCTAGGTTAGCTTTGGTATAAAAAGTATTTATGTGTATGAAATAGATAAAACAATGTTAATTCAAATATAAGTATTTCCTGAAATGAAATAAAGGAATTAAAACTTGTTTAATTAATATATTTTGTTTTATAATTCAGAAAAATATGTTTAATATATGAAAAATTTCAGAAAAATAAAATCTATAATTTAAAACTATTATTATGATGTTTATTTAAATACATATTGTTTAATAAAAAGTTTTATAAGTAATAAAACTTTGATAATTAATATTTTAATATTAGTAAATATTAAAAATATAAATAAAATACTAAAAATCTTTAAAAATAAGAATTATAATTTAAAACTATAATCATGCATTATTATTCCAGTTAACTAAATATTTGTTATTTATTAAGTCCTTATAAAATAATAAGTATTATAAAAATCATATCTTATTATTTTTAAATCACAAAAATAAGTGTAATATACCAAAATGATCACAAAGATAATACCTATATGTTAAAAATATAATATTCCACTTTTAAGTTAAATAAAAATTTAAACACTTTAATAACTTGAATTTAAAACCTATTTCTTTAGTTAATAATTCATAAAATGTCAAATAAAATTTGTGAATATTCTTAAATTAACCAATTAAATGTAATAAATAGTATTAGTCTTAAATACTAATATTATGAAGTCAAAATGGTTTAATACTTTTTAAAAATGCAATTTTATTGAATTATCATTCAACCATAAGTGTAGATTATTTTATAAAAGGATCATTATCCAAAATAAGATCTCCAAGGATAATTTGTAGTGAAATAAAACCTATTCCTTTATATTAACCACAAGTTTGTAAACAAATTAAAAAAATTTAGTTAGTCCATGAATAGTTAAGTGATGTTACTTCCTTAATTATAAATCATAATCACACCTTTATAAAACAATAAATGATTCTATTCCACTATAAAATTAATAAACTACTACTCAAATGGAAGTAATGCCATTCTTGAGTAACTTTAAAGAAACAATATAAAGTGAACAAGATACAAATAACATAAGTAATACACCCTAAGTCCATCTATGTCTTTAAAGTTCACTTTAGTCCACAAGACTTTGAATATAATGCTAAAACTTTGTTATATACTTTATAGTTAACTTTGGTCTGTTATAATTAAGTTATAAGGTATCTTAATACCAAACTAACCAAGTTCAAAAACCAAGATAGATAAGTCTCAAATACTACTAATAACATTATTCAAATAAAGCAATTCTTTCTTACTTAAAGACTATAACTTGAAAGAACACCTCATTAGGATAACTTAAAAGCTTATATGCTTCTGCTTGGTTGAATAAAATTTTCTTCAAATGTTATTCCATTTGCCACTTCAGAAAACAGATGACAACTAATCACAACCACCTTACTTTATACCTTACTTGTATAATAAGATTTTTAAATACTTAAACTCTTTATAAGTGACATTACTTGTAAAGTAAAACTTAAAGATAAAAAATTAAGATGTAAGCAATCTTGAGTAGCATTCCATATGTGTATATTTTATTGTTGTATAGATACATGTTGTTTCACACACTCAGAAGCCTTAATAAGAAACACAAATGTGAAGCTTATCTAAAAGTACAACACATTCTTAAGAAACCATTTCCAGTATCCAAAACCTAGAACAACGTTACCCTTGGGATTCGTGTTTATCAACTTGCATTACATTACTTATGCATAAAAGCATCTTGCTTCTTTAAACATTAGTCCTTACCGGACCAATGATGCAGATTTCAACTATTGGATCTTATATTGTCTTGAAGACCGTGAGTGCATAATCCTGCAATCACAAAAGGCAAGTTCACACTTGCTCATGTCTTTTGATTATTTTCTGTAAAGTATTTTGCAAATCCAGTGTTGTCATCACCTGCATTTCAAAAAGGTCAGAAAACATTATTTTCATAATAATGTGATTATAGGTTATTTACCATAAGGTAATAACCTACTCTAAAAGTTCCGGTGGTGAAGGAACATATTATCTAGGACTTAACAACCAATGTCGCCAGTGATTCTTGCACCGTATATTACGCGTTGACCATGAGATTTGGAATGGGACGGAGAAGTCAGCTGTATCTTTTCCCTCTCGCATGGAGATGGATGTGCGGGTTGTGGCTGTTATCACTCGTAGCGTGCATATTAATTGGTAATTCCTAGAGGAAATGCAGCATATGGGTGGGAACCCTCATCGTCCCATGATAGTTCCAGCATCTGAACGGTCTATACAAACCAATGTCGTAATTCAATAGGTGGGCATGGTGTACACCAAGGAGACATGCGGGGTCACGGAGAAGGCAGTGATTGGCTTGGATCTTAGGTTGGGCCTCAAACCAAGGAAGTTTGAACGGGGACATACTCCCGGCCGTGCAACAAAATCTAAGGTTTCTCATGGGTAGAGTGACGCACCTCTGCAGAGTGTAAGAACTGTAACTTGTTACTCCCTGTTCCGGGAAGGATCTGCGAACACGGCGGGAAAGGAACTCCATGAAAGTTCTGGTAAACCTGTGAAGGCTAACGGACATAGCTTTTCAGAATAAAAGCAACCTTTGAATAAATGTTTACGAAAACCTGCATTGCCTACGACCTATGGTCTATGGCCGTAGATATAGTGCATCAAACACTCCTTTTCTAGTGAACTTGTTGAGTACGCTCGTACTCAAAGTATCTTCTTAACCCTTGCTAGGTTCTAAAGCCAGTACAGACGGTGACTACATCAAGCCATGCTCCAGGAATCATCATCAAAAGCTAAAGCTCTTCAATAAAGTCAAGAAAGTCAACATATACATTAGCTCAAGTGAAGACGAAGTTGCTGATTAGATAAGAATAGAATCTCTAGCCATAGAACCTATTTCTGTAGTGTATTGCAATAGCAGCAATGCCAGACCATTAGTTAAGATATTAGTCTTAATAGTATTATAATTTTGGAGTTGTTTATTTATGATTCTTCTTTGTAAGAAGTTCTTTCTCTCTCTTTAACCTAGAGTGTTCTCTGGATCTTGTGTAAAGAGTTGAGTTGTAACCTATAGTCATGTCTTGGACCTGCTGTGTTTATGTTGTACCACTCTGAGGGATGTAATACTAGTGAACGGTGTTTCATTGGTGTTATATCAACGACTATAGTGTACTACATCATGCAATGGTATGCTGGGTCACCGCAGGTGTCTTGGTCATTTTGCCGAGTAGGCAAGATTCGCATGTCTCGAACGACTCCAAGTAGAACAAAGTTAGGAGACCATCATCATGGAGCTTCTTCATGTGTTTCCAACTTATATGACCAAGCCGACAATGCCAAAAGTAAGTCATGTTCAGATCATTTGGTTTCAACCTTTTAACATTTATATTATAAACCGACTCAACATCAAGATTCAAAATAAATAACCCGTCCTGGACGGGTGCAAAGCCATGAAACATATCATTCAAATACAAAGAACAACCATTATTCTTGATGTTCGACTCATAGCCTTGCC
Source organism: Avena sativa (assembly GCA_916181665.1). Taxonomy (NCBI): domain Eukaryota; kingdom Viridiplantae; phylum Streptophyta; class Magnoliopsida; order Poales; family Poaceae; genus Avena; species Avena sativa. Next base: position 69,005,544 of record OV702297.1, read on the forward strand.
TCATCAAACATGAAGCAGAAATAATGTTTCGACTGAGCACTGGAACATAATAACAATTATTTAGTTCCATAATGAATCCGGAAGGTAAATGAAGCTGTATCGTGCTGACTTCCAATGCAGCAACTCTTGCTTTGTTGCCAACTCGAATATCAACCTCGCCTCTTGCTACTCTCCTAGTTCTTACCAGTCCCTGCAACGACTTGCAGATGAGAATAACTGATATGGTATCATATACCCAAGAACTATTAGGTGCATCAGCAAGATATATGTCTATAACATTGCAAACAAGTGTACCTGAGTCGGAAGTCATACCTCCACTCTTGGCTTTGTCGGCCAAGTACTTGCTGCAGTTCCTCTTCCAATGGCCATCTGCCTTGCAGTAAAAGCAAGTGGATCCGGCTGAAGGAGATGGCTTAGTCCCTGAGGAAGCGCTTGGGACCGGGTCCTGAGCCTGCTTTCCTCCCGACTTAGCCTTCTTCTTAGTCCAAGAACTCTTCTTGAACTTAGCCTTATTTTGCACCATCAACACTTGACTGGCACCCTTCTTGAGATCCGCCTCTGCCTGCTTGAGCATCCCATGCAATTCAGTGAGCTTCTTATCCATACCATGCATGTGGTAGTTCGAAATGAACTGCCCATATGCACTAGGAAGAGAGTTCAGAATTATATCCATAGCGAACTCTTCGCTAATGGGGCAGCCAAGCCTCTCCAGAGACTGCACATAACCAACCATTTTGATAACATGCGGACTCAGTGGATCACCATCCTTAAGCTTGCAACTAAGCAAAGCCTGAGAGACTTGATACCTCTTAGTCTTCGCCTGAGCCTGGAACATACCTTTGAGGCTTTCGATCATATCGTAGGCCTCAACATTCTCGAACTGCTTTTGCAAGTCCGGTTCCATGTGAGCAAGCATAAGACATCTAATATACGTGGACTCATCCTTAGCCCGACGGTAGGCATTGGTGGCAGTGACAGTCGCATTCTCATTCAGCTCATCTAGAAGTGGGTTGTCTAGGACATGGTCCTTCTTTTCTTGTTTGAGAACAATCCTCAGATTTCGATACCAGTTGGTAAAATTAGTGTCGTTTAGTTTATCTTTCTCAAGGATAGTTCTCAACGCAAAACCAGATATCTGAGAGTGACTGCTACTTGGTGCCATGATCTACAATAGAAAAAATGCAAAACACTTAAGACATGTATTCATAAAAGAGCAAGCATATTAAACACTTTAATATTTTATGCTCCCACTAGAACCAACACCTCTCCGATGGTTACTTAGTGATTCAGGATCCCAAATAAGCTAGTCGTCTAGAGAGCTTTAGCATCACCGCTAGTCGCCAAGTGATCTAGGTAGACAACTCATTGTCAATCGTATCTCACATGACTCTTGTTGGACGGGTGGCATCACATGCCCCGGCTCCCGTCTGACTTTTCCCCGAGCCCCACAATAGTTGTGATAGACCCGTCTAGCTTACCAAGTGTTTCCGCAGTAAGAGTCCAACTCGAGCCCACCTAGTCAGAAAGAATTGGCAGCACCTCAATTTTATGAGCCCACTACCAAAAATGTCTGACTTGTGATGGTGCAAACACTGGCGGGAAAACCGACTAGACCTTCTTTGAGGGATTAAATTTTACCGACTATATAATAGAGGTAAAACAGAGAAATAACAATAACACAAAATAAAGAAATTATAATGTGAAATGGTATGCCTTCCTTCATGGCGATCTCCATCTCCACAAAGCCTGTAATCCGACTCATGCCAACTCTTGTCACTTGCCGTCTTACTCCATGTCACCGACATGCACAACGCCTTGCATGCCTTCCGGGTTCTCCAAATAGTTACACTAGCTTAGTAAAGTAAATTACAAGAAAAATCCGACATGCAAGTTGTAATACAATAATATGACAACACATAGGCTCCAACCGGCTGACAAAACCGTGATTCGCATATCACGTATGGATTACACACATACATCACATGCACATAAACTATACCATTCACAACTTCCTGCAAAAACAAGTTATGCATAGATACAATATCTACCGGTGTTGTGGAACTCGCAACGACATCTAAGGCGCTACGACAGGGCGAAAACGTAGATCTCATCTACGATCCGGACATGGATTCCGATCATTGTTCCGATTCGATCAAACTTTTTGATCTTCGATCACCACCTCTAGATTTACGTGTCACGGTCTACTCTGATGGCGGAAGCCGACCGGTATGGGTATGTCGTTCCACGACCTTAGAAGTATGATCACGGAAATCAGATCTACCATTCCCCGAGTACAGTTGATCTAATCAACCTCGTACAAAACCGATCTATCTCATAGACCGACACCAAAACAGCACATAGATCTCATCTACAACCAACCGCATATCACATATGCGAGATCTCGAGCCTAAAACCAGAAGCTAACGCTCTGATACCACTGTTGGGCTACGTAGAGATAAAACAAAACTTTTCCCTCTAACGTGGTGATCCCAAGATCTAGCTGAGGTAGAAGGCCACGAGGTTTACCACTAGACGCGCAGTTGCGGATTACTGATGAAGCGCGTCAGCTGATGCAGTGCAGTCCTTTGTGATCCGGTCGTCCTGGTGCTGATCGTACAACACCTCTGCTGGTATCCACACGTACAAGGAGGAGCACCGGCGGCGAACTGCTAGGTTCATTACGACGGCAGGACTGCTGTGGTGGTAGGGTTTCCAACACATGGAATGACCTAACCGATCAACGATTAACCTTTCTGGGTTACTGTGCTCCACTATATATAGGGAGTGAACATGGACTTCACTCTCGTGGCCCATTCACTAAAGCCCATATAAAACCAGTCACCGTGAGTCCGACTCACTAACTCAGTCCAAATCCGGCTCGGGTCCAACCCAACCAGATTTTCGGTTCAGATCCAATCCGAACTTGCTCCCGCTCTTAAGTGTGTGACCCCGCAGGCTCATGGCTACTTGGACACGATTAGAGTCCGACTCTCAATCGATCAGTCGGTAGCAGCTCCTAGCAGAACATGCCGACTCCCAAGTACCAAAGAGTCATGACGACTTGCCTTTCCAATGCGACTTGCGTTCGAGTCTCTTGCCTCATGATATATCTTGTCAGACTATAGGCGAATAATTGTCATTCCTTAAATAGTCTGACTCTCTTCTTGATCCGAGATAAGTGATTCATCCGACTAACTCTTAGTCGATCGCCTCGGTTAACACTTAACCGAGTCGTGCATGGCCATGCTTTTCGAATCATATCATCCGAGAGGGCCCAGAGAATATCTCTCCAAGTGGAGGGGCAAAATCCCATCTTGATTATTCACATCACGCAGCTTGATTCTCAGTCGACCCGAACTCTGCCTTTATAACTTCCCAGTTACAGATCAGCGTTTGACAGAACCTAAGTCGGTGATTCTCTACTCGGACTATGCAATAACCTCATGTCTAAGGATTACATTGATTGAGATATACAAATGACAACTTGTTCGTTGTACCTCAATATGGGTCAATCCGACTCGCTAAACTCTTTAGCCGAATCTGTGTAAGTCGTAATAGCATCACCATGCTCATGACAAGTGGAACCGAGTCATCAACCGACTTTCACATTGGTCTAAGTTGTGTGTCCAGCACAACCTCAATGACCAAGGATATTTAGTACAAACAATATGAATGTATAGTTCCACAACCGAATCACATATTCAATGATACACATCAGATGTTTATACAAGGACAACTTAATAACTTTATAAATACAATGAGAAATATCATCATACATGATTGCCTCTAGGGCATATTCCCAACAAGGTTAGTACCAGAAAACATGTAGGCAACATGTAGGGAACGGGAGCTTCTGGGAACCGGCACTTTGGCCACGCCTCGCCGGATGGGCGTCAGATCACACCGATTCATGACAATGGTCCTTCTCCTGGCCATTCTGCCAGTGGTTCTCCCGAGCTTCACACTTCTCCTACTCCCTCGCCAGGTGGCTCTTCCGCTGCTTCTACTGGACGCCACCCTCGCTAGAGGTCGCCTCTTTTCACCCAGGGAGATTTCGGTCCCACCCCGTCTCCTCCATAGATGTAGGCATGTGCGATGATGTTGATGCATGTATGAATGATGTATGAACGATGTATGATATGACCATGTTTGAATAATGTATGACATGACCATGTTTGAATGATTACTACTGTGAAATATAGATGCATTTCTGTGAGGTAACATTGTTGTCAAATATATATGCATTGCTGTGAGGTAACATTGCTGTCAAATATAGATGCATTGCTGTGAGCTAAAACAAAAAATACTGGGCTAGGCCTACGCCGACGGCCTTTCCGTCGGCATAGATGGTGCATGTGACCAAATGGTCATCGCTACACCGAGGGTAAGGCCATCGGCGTAGGGCCGAGACTCGCTGATGCTAGGGGGAGACGCCAAGGGTGAGGCTGTCGGCATAGGGCCGAGCCCCGCTGCTGCTAGGGGGAGACGCCGAGGGTGAGGCCGTCGGTGTATCTCCGAGCCAGGCCGCTCCGCTATCTCCACGTGGCGAACGTACGCCGAGGGTACGGTCGTCGGCGTAGGAGCCAGGATAGGGACCGTCGGCGTAGCGGCTGCACCGTTAGCTGGTCGTGTGACGGCGGTGTCGACGTTCGCCGACGGTCCTTACGCCGACGGGCGCCATCTGGCCGTCGGCTTTTCTCTACGCCGACGGTGATTACCTACGCCGACGGCCACGACTGCTGCACCGAGGGAGCGGTCCGCCGAGGACGGTACGCCGAGGGCAGCCGTCGACGTATCGTACACCGAGGGTTTTCCTGGCTACGCCGACGGCTTTTAGCCCTCGGCATACCAAGCGCTTCCTGTAGTGGGTGATGATTGAACATTGAAATTATCAAGATGGAAACAAAGAATAGAACATTTGGTACAGAGAAAGGTAGATATAATCGACGACGACGTCCTCCGATCTTAACATATTTTGTGGCGACACATCGTCCTAACATGTCATCCTTATCCAAGAACACGCGTCGAATGCTAAAACAGGACAAAATCATACATCAAATTTTCTTAAATAGGACATTCGGATACAACTTCTACTAAATAGTGTAATTACTGTCTCAAATGCACAAATAGAGGGTAAAATGTGAAATTTACTCTTTATTTTCGCACATCAAAAAATATGACTATCTTAAAAAAAATCCAACCAATAATAATAGAATCTTGTGCGCAAATTGTTGTGGCTGCACTATGACACATTGAGTACCTCTGATCCGGCCGATCGCCGGCATCCAGCCATCCGATCAGCCATGCATAACCCAACGGAAAACCTCGTGTGAATTCCATGTTATATTTTTGTTTGCATAGTTCAAAAGATAAAGTTTTAGGATTCTCCAAAATCAAACTAATTTAAGTTTGGCCATTTATAAAAAAAAACCAACATCTACAAGACCAGACAATTTCATTAGGTTCACCAAAAAAAAGTCCATTTTCATACTATACTTGTTTAACGCGGTATATTGGCATACATTTCTATAAATTCGATCAACGTAAAACAAATGTGGCTTATAATAAACCTATAATTCTAGTAACTTTGAGAAGGGGCGAGTATGTCATGCATGTTCAACCCCCCATACTATATTGCAAGAATGTCAATTATTGATTCACAAGAAAAGAAAGATAGTCATGGTCCTAATCGCCACGGCCGACCGACTGCTCTCGGGCATCACTTCTTGCACGTAGACACGCATTTCCAGACAGAAAGGTCCAAGCAGGAGAAGCATCAACATACGAGATCAGTACATAATCCTAAATATTCTAACATACGACCTACCAAAAGCAAGCAATAAGCATGTAATGTACATGGCCAAGTGTCACCGTCTGAGCTAGATTTAGCTTCTGGTCCTGTCTCCTGTACGCCTACGTACCACCAGCACAAGGTCCAAAGTCCAAACGATACGTACCATGGTGGCAGCACTGTTAACGAGAGGACCGCACAAGAACAAAGCGCACGACAATTAAAGCTAAACCTATCCACCACGCCATGCGGTGGTTAGTTTTGTCTGTTTCTTTGTCTTCATCTATCACTACCGTATTATATTTGCATGCAACTTTGTACCTACTCCTTTTGTATGCATATGCTGACACGCACCCACTTAACTCAAACTAGCAAGCGATTTTTTAATAAAATTATACGGATCTATTAATAGTAATCATCAATTAGTAGTACTACAAAGAGTTATAAAAGTAATAGAAATTACAAATAGGTCATTAAACCATCTAGCATGCCATCCTCTACCTCAACAACACCGACACCGTAGTTTTCATATGCAGTACAATACTCTCTCCGTCTCGGTTTAAACTAGGATGGAGGGAGTATCCCCACCATCCCAAACTAATTAACACACCACATCAATTGATTTGAGACTGAAGAAGTATAATCAATTATAGTACCACCTCGAATCCATATTAACGAGTACTCTCTTCGTTGCGTGTTTATCCATTACCTATTTGTTCCATTTTATCCTAGTGAAAGGGCCGCTTAGGTAATTAATTCTTCTTATTAATCGTTGCATGGTTCTCTCTCCCCTCTCAAATTACTCTTGATGGGTTGAGTATTGCTCCTCCCCATCTGCATGAATCATGTGACCACGCTAAAATTGGAATCTGTATGCATTGTGGGCCTTCCTAAGTTTGTAGGAATTTCATAATTAATCACCGACGTTGTTAAGGGCATGTACAATGGGTGATAAGATAATTTTATCTTATACATACCGCGTAATTTTGATACGACAACAAAACAAGATGTACAGAGTCATTTTTAAGTCTTCTCTAATCTCTTAGCTAAGAGAATGCAAAGTCTTTTTTTGTTTCTCTCTTCTCCAACTCAAAAATCGTCATACGTGACATTGTTAAGATAAGACTAAGATAATACCATGGCACATGCTCTAAGAATGAGAGTTAAGTGTTTCCATTGGAGGAAAATTTGCCCAAAAAATTTTTAGTCACCCAAACTTGTGATGCCTTGGTTGCAGAGAACCACCATGTGGGACCTAAGACTAGTCATAGTGGAAGTAACATAGTTAGTAACATGCAACCACATGCAATGCCAAGTAACCATTTTGATGACATGACATGCTATTAAATAAGGAGAGAGATGGTTGTGGTGACATGTTATACTATCATAACATCAGACCTTTTTTTTAAAAGAGAGTCTATAAGCTAATAAATGTAATCATCTACGACCCTACCTATTGGTTACTATGCACTATGAAGATGATAACTTAGACTAATATCATGTTCATGACAATAGTTCAAGTTACTCCCCACTATGACTAGTCTAAAATAGTATTACCATGCAAGAACATGCACTGTCAACTAGATATATGATAAAAGAGAGGCTTGTGATAACTAGATGCGTTATCATAACATCACACATCTCAAGGCAAAATGAGTTTACAATCTAATAAATAGTTCTTGCATGATATACTAGACATAAGTTACTTTTACTATGAAGGTAATAACATATGACAGATGCATGACACTAGCTTATGTTATTTTTCACTATGACTAGTCTAAACACCGAAACAGAGGAAGCACAGAGAATTTATGTAGAGTTATATGTATCTACAATATTTAAAAACATCGAGATAGATACATATGTAGACAATATGTGTAACTAATATTAACTGAGGAGGGAGTTGTGAGACTCTGGCGCATGGCTTAATGATACGGCGGAAACATATCTATAATTTTTGTTGTTCCATGCTTCATGGGGATATGCCTATCGGGGTATACCCAGCGGGACGTTTCCTACAGCCGTCAGCGAGTGGGCCTGCAGGACGACGACTGGATCAAGATTTGGCGTGGACTCAGGCGACTGGAAGCTGAAGGCCCAGAAGCATAGCTAGGCCCAGTCGGACTAGGTCATAGAATCTCCGAATCCTTAACTAATTCGGTTATGATCTGTAAACCCTAGCGAGGTGAGCCTATATAAACCTCCCTAGGCGACGCATAGAGGATACGTTCCATCATACACCCAAGAGACTCGCCGCCTAGCCATCGAGCTCGCCCCGTTGTACTCTCACCGTAATACAATCTAGCAGGAGTAGGTCTTTACCCTCCGGGGGGCCGAACCTGGGTAAACCCTTGTGTCTCCGTCCTCATCTCGCACCGCAGATGGCTGGCCGCCCTTGCCCCATGTTCTACTACTCGCTGCCGATTGCAGCATCTGTCGTGGTCATTCCCACGATAATGCTTATTTAGTATCTACTTTGCTTTGCTTTGTCTATACTTTGAAGTGTTTTATATGTTTTCTGGTACTAACCTATTAACAAGATGCCACAGTGCCAGTTGCCTGTTTTCTTTTGTTTTTGGTTTCAGAAAGGCAGAAAATCAATATGCTCGGAATTGAACGGGACAAAAGCCAAAGTCAATATTTTACCGTGGGGAACACAGAGCCAGAAGACGAGATGAAGGAAGGCCTCGAGGAGGCCACATCCCCTGGCCGCGCGGGTGGGCCCACCCCGCGCCTGGGGGGTGCAGCCGCCTCGGGCACCCCCTCGGCCTTCCTCTTCATATATAAGAAGCCCCCGATGCCTAAACCCTAAGTACCCGATCAATATTCCACAAAACCGTCTATAGACGCCGCCACCATCGTCCCTAGATCCGAGGGATCTGAAGTTCTTCCTGGCACCCTGTCGGAGGGGAGATCATCCCGGAGGCCTTCTTCTTCATCATGCTAGCCTCCGGTATGAAGCGTGAGTAGTTCCACCTTGGACTACGGGTACAAGTAGTAGCTAGATGGTTGTATCTCCTCCTTTGTGCTTTCATGTATAGATCTTGTGAGCTCCGTTCATGATCAAGATCTCATCTATTTGTAATCATGCATGTTGTGTTTGTGGGGATCCGATGGATATTGCGATTATTATGTCAAATTGATTAATGGTTTTGTCTTATTGGTTCTATCATGTATGTTTTGTTTGTGATCTTGCATGCTCTCCGTTGTTAGTAGCTATCTTGGACAAGTAGTTGCTACTGACTCCAAGAGGGGGTATTTATGCTCGTTAGTGGGTTCATGCCTCTATTTAATCTAAGGGACGAAGTGACATAAATCTCTAAGGTTGTAGATGTGTTGTTTCCACTAGGGAGAAAACAACGGTCACTTGTTCATGAAACAAGTGGATTCTTTACCTTACACACTTTGCTTAAAGCAGTTGTCTGTTGCTTGCAACTTAATACTGGAGGGGGTTCGGATGATAACCCAAAGGTGGACTTATAGTCATAGATGCAGTTGGATGGAGGTCTATGTATCTTGTTGTATTGCCCAATCGAATCTCATAGGATCATGATGTCTAGTATTGCATTGTTATGCCTTTCTCAGTCCTGTCAATTGCCCTGCTATAATTTGTTTACCCAGCAGTTTATCTAAGGAGAACACCTCTAGTGAACTATGAACCCCGGTCCAATCTTTACCATTGCTACATCTTCCACTGTTACTATTTACTTTCTGCAAACCACTATTACCTTCCACACCATACAGTTAATACTTTGTTATAGCAACCGGTGAGATTGACAACCTCACTGTTCGTTGGGGCAAAGTCTTGAGTTTGTGTTGTACAGGTCTCCAAGTTGCTTGCAACACCTTTGAGACGTTTCCTTCCTCCTACTAGTTCGATAACCTCGGTTTCTTACTGAGGGAAGACTTGCTGTTGTGCTCTTCACACGTAGCTCTTGGGGTATCCCGACGAAGCGCTCTCAGGCGCCATCAACAAGTTTCCTGGCGCCGTTGCCGCGGAGGCTAAGGACGTCTTCACAAGGGGAGTCCTTCTCAAACTTTCTCTTTACTTTGTTTTTGTTTTGCTTAGTTTCTTTTTCTTGGTTTTGTTTGCCTCTTTTTATCAAAAACTCCAAAAAAAAAATAGTTTAGTTTGGTTTGCTTTCCCTTATCAAAAATACAAAAAATTAGTTCCTGCTCTAGTTGCTACCATGTCTGGTTTTGGTCCAATCCCTGTTTCACCTATGGAAAGGATCTTTACTTTCAAGCAAGGAAGTGAAGAGAGTTTTAGAAAAGCTTGGTTTAGAATCTCTGCTTTAAAAGGGAAACTGAGCCTAAGATGAGTTTTAGCTTGGTTATTAATAGTTTCTACAACGGTATTGCTCTTTGTTATAGATATGCTTTGGATGTTGTAGCTGAGAAAGACATTTTTCGTTGTACTGAGGATGAAGCTTTAGATGCTATAAAGAAGTTGATTATAATTTATAATATGTCTGGCAAGTCTGATTCTTCTTTTATAGACATTTATGCTAGGTTGAACACTCTTGAGTCCAGTACTTCTGCTTTGAATAGTTGCTATCACACACTTAGAGAGCACCATGGTTATGTTCGAATAAATTCCGAGCCTTCAAAGTGGTTTCCTACAATAAAAGTTTCTATAAATAGTGCAACTTTTGATGCTTTCTGTGATATCATGTCTGAATTTTTCCTTATGCCTAAAGATATCTATGAGTCTTTGAGTCTTTGGGGACTTTATAAAGGAGGCGAAGAAATATCTCTTACCAATAATGCAACTCTATTACCCATTGGAATAGTTGAAAGTGTGTTTACAAAAATCTCAGGGAAAATGGTGTCTAGTCATTATCTTGTTATTGAATGTGTAGGAAAAGGACAGATTATACTCGAAAGATCCCTGCTGAAACACCTTGGAGCAATAATAGATGTGGGAAAAGGCATTATGCATTTTGCTCCTACAGTAAGCAATCATATATTCCCTAAAGAGAAGAATAAAGGTAAGAAAGGTAGGAGCAAGAGAGTTGATGTTAATGCTTCTTCATTTGAAAATACTTGTTTCTTGCTTCTTGTGCCTAACTTAAAGGCGTTAAAGAAAAGTACTTGTTGGGAGATAACCCAAGAGTTTTATTGAGTCTTGGAAGTTATTACTTTAGTAATGACCTCTCCTTATCCTTTTTGTTTGCTTTTTGTGCCAAGAATGACCTCTAATAAGAGGGAAGTAAGATTTGGGGAGTTGCTGTCCCGAAACAGATTTTTGTGCTCCACCGTAAAAAATTCGTGAGGAATCTCTGTAAGTCGGATCGGGCTGATATTTTACGAATAAATCCCCTAGTATGTTAGATACATTTCGTTGGTTCAACACTTTTTATTTGAGCAACATAAGGTCTTCGAAAAAATCGGTTTCTACCTGCTGGTCTGTTTTGACAGATTTTTGCCATTATTTGCATTTGCTTCTTATTGATTCCTTTTTGGGTTCTTTTTGGGAAATTGAGCTTTTTTAGGGAATTTCTACATTATCTTGTGTTTTTAGTGAAAATTTTGCTGTTCTAAAGCTAAACCCAAGGGTCTATTATCTTTTTAATACACTAATGTTCCTAATGAAGATTGTGTGAAGTTTTGTATGAAGGAAAGATTTCAGGTGTAGAGAGAGAATGATGTAATGAGATGAAAAATGGACAAAAGCTCAATCTTGGGGATGCCACCCCGTGTCACCCTAAGAAATATTCAAGAGGTACAAGCGTCAAAGCTTGGGAATGCCCAAGGCATCCCCTTCTTCATCAATAAAAAGCTCAGGTCTTTTTAGACACTTTGTTTTTATTATTTCATGCACCGCTTTGTTGTTCTTGGAGTGTCTTAGTTTTCGTTTGCTTTACTTAGTTTGCTTGAATAAATTAGTATGGACCCCCATTCTCGATGTGTTCTTTCAAATAAGTTGATTGGTGTTGGAAAGGAGTAGAAAGTTCTTGCTTAAAATAGTGCAAGAGGAGCTTGCTTTGACTGTGACTTAGACTTTAGCATGTCATGCTAGGTGTTGTTTTGACCTTTTGCTTAGTGATTATTGCCGTAGCATGATTTGTTCCAAACAATTGGGATTGCTTAGTGTGCCTTGAAAGAATCATGTGTTGTTTCAGCATGCAAAAGCATAGTATTGTGGTGTTCTCCTTTGATGCTTTGTTTGGGTTGACTTGGCACATGCTCACACCATGTTATGACTATGAACAAGTCACCATAGCCTTTATGATCAATTAGTCCTTGATTTGTAGTATCACTCTATACTTTGATATGTTTTGTCGCTCTGCATGATTATGGTCATTATTGCTCTCTTAGTTGGTTGCTCCCAGTCTTTTGCTAGCCTCCACTTGTATGAGTAAGCTCTACTCATGCTTCCAACTCCCAAGAAACCAAGTTATTCCAAAGTGTCCACTGTAAACTCCTATGCACTATGTGTTACACCATTCCAAGTATATTCTTGTTTTCAGCTATCTTCCAATTAAAAAGTATTTTGTTATGTGAAAACTTAGTGATTAAAGCCCTCACGAACTTGATGTCACACTTTATATTCTTTGATCCTAATAAACTTGAACCATTGTGTCATGTATGTTGTATATGCTTACACTTATACGTTGGAATTAGCAGAACCGTGTTGTCACGGGGAACGCTTTTAACATTGCACCTGTACTTTGTACATAGTTGATATCATGCTCTTTTGTTTATGGATGTCGTTGGTATGAAATAAAAAAGGAATCTTGTAAGTCCATGGAGTTATGTATGTGTGTTAGATAAACGTTTGGGCCGCTAGCCTAAGCCATGCCTAATCATGGTGGAAACTTGCAGCATCACCATAATGACATCTAGGAAGCTTTTTTTTATTAAAAAAAGAGACATATTGAGAAAAGAGGAAAGAGATAAAAAAACACCATATTCCCATAGTAAATAAGAAGACTGCTGAGATGCTCATTGTGTGCTTGTCTTGTCATTTTGGTTATGGGATAGCCCTGTACCATGCGCAAGGGGTACCCTGTTGGCGGTTCTCTATGATACACATGTACTTACTATGACAAGAACTTATAGGTGACTAAAGTTGAGTAGCATGAGGAGCGGCCCTCGTATTCAAGAGACATGATATTGCCAACTTATACTTTGTCAAGCATATACTCCATAGTTTGTTCACTTTAACCTTAATCACTTCAAGATGCTTATGATAGGGGAAATGAGGGCTGAAAGCTAACAAGTACCATAATTTTTGGAAGCTCTTTTTAAAACTTAAAATCCCTGCTTCCCTTTATGAAGGGCCTTTCTTCCACTATTATATTGAGTCTCACCTTCTATCCTTAGGCACCAGTTAAGAGAGCATAGTTGCCATTCTTAGTTCTATGTGAATTGTCCCAAAACTTATTGATTGATGCATATTGTTGATATTGCTTGTTCGTGTGCTATTTGTATCTAATCACTCTTATGAACTTTGAAGGTGTCATATGCATCTATTTGCTACTCTATGAGGGACAAGCTGATTGCCACTATGCTATGTTTTCTGTATGTGAAACAAACAAACGTTTTTCAATGCATGTTATTTATGATCTTTTTTGTAGCCTTTCATGTTGCAAGCATAGTTACTTTGTCTTATTGTTAGAACTCCATCTTTCATGCTCATGTTTAGAGTTCTTTGATCCCAGATTTCAATGCTTGCAAATGGTTTGATCTTGATTTTGATGGTGCATGTCACCTCAAAAATTATTCTTTTATCACTAACCTACTCAAGGACGAGCATGATTAAGCTTGGGGATGCTTGATACGTCGGAAACGTATCTATATTTTTTATTGTTCCATGCTTGTTTAGTATCTACTTTTCTTTGTTTTGTCTACACTTTGAGGTGTTTTTATATGTTTTCTGGTACTAACCTATTAACAAGATTCCACAGTGCCAGTTGCCTGTTTTCTTTTGTTTTTGGTTTCAGAAAAGCAGAAAATCAATATTCTCGGAATTGGACGGGACAAAAGCCAAAGTCAATATTTTACCGTGGGGAACACGGAGCCAGAAGACGAGACGGAGGAGGGCCTCGAGGGGGCCACACCCCCTGGGCGCGCGGGTGGGCCTACCTCGCGCCTGGGGAGTGCAGCCGCCCCAACCGCGTGTCCAGGGGGTGTGGCCCCCTCGGGCACCCCCTCGGCCTTCCTCTTCGCTATAATAAGCCTCTGATGCCTAAACCCTAAGTACCCGATCAATATTCTACGAAACCGTCTGTAGCCGCCGCTACCAACGTCCCTAGATGGGGGGTCTGAAGCTCTTCCCGTCACCCTGCCAGAGGGGAGATTACCCCGGAGGCCTTCTTCTTCATCATGCCAGCCTCCGGTATGAAGCGTGAGTAGTTCCACCTTGGACTACGGGTCCATGTAGTAGCTAGATGGTTGTATGTCCTCCTTTGTTCTTTCATGTCTAGAACTTGTGAGCTCAGTTCATGATCAAGATCTCATCTATTTGTAATCATGCATGTTGTGTTTGTGGGGATCCGATGGATATTGAGATTACTATGTCAGATTGATTAATGGTTTTGTCTTATTGATTCTATCATGTATGTGTTGTTTGTGATCTTGCATGCTTCGTTGTTAGAAGCTATCTTGGCCAACTAGTTGCTAGTGACTCCAAGAGAGGTATTTATGCTCAATAGTGGGTTCATGTCTCTATTTAATCTAAAGGAAGTGACAAAAATCTCTAAGGTTGTAGATGTGATATTGCCACTAGGGAGAAAACAACGGTCCCTTGTTTACGGAACAAGTGGATTGTTTACCTTACACACTTTGTTTAAAGCAGATTTCTGTTGCTTGCAACTTAATACTGGAGGGGGTTTGGATGATAACCCAAAGGTGGACTTATAGTCATAGATGCAGTTGGATGGCGGTCTATGTATCTTGTTGTATTGCTCAATCGAATCTCATAGGATAATGATGTCTATTATTGCATTGTTATGTCTTGCTCAGTCCTGTCAATTGCACTACTGTAATTTGTTTACCCAGTATGCCATGTTTGTTTATCTAAGAAGAACACCTCTAGTGAACTATGGACCCCGATCCAATCTTTACCATTGATACATCTTCCATTGTTACTGTTTACTTTCTGCAAACCACTATTATCTTCCATACCATACAGTTAATCCTTTGTTACAGCAACCGGTGAGATTGGCAACCTCACTGTTCGTTGGGGCAAAGTCTTGAGTTTGTGTTGTGTAGGTCTTCAAGTTGCTTGCAACACCTTTTAGACGTTTCCTTCCTCCTATTGGTTAGATAACCTCGGTTTCTTACTGAGGGAAGACTTGTTGATATGCTCTTCACACCTTGCTCTTGGGATATCCTGACGAAGTGCTCTCAGGCGCCATCACTTAATAAGATTGATAGTATACCCATGCCGACAAGTTGCAAATTCTTTTCTGTAAGCTCATCTGAAAAGAACTTCAAGGTTAAACGTGTTTGGCCTGGAGCAATTTGAAGATGGGTGACCGACTGGGAAGTGGGTACCGGATACACACGAGTGAGAAAAAAATGCGTAGAATATACTAGTGTTGGTCTGTGGGGTTAGCATAAAGATCCTATTGAGCTGCCAGGAGTGGCAGCCGCTGGTCTGGAGCGGTCGGGGTTTTACAATTGATATCAGAGCCAATCCTCGTAGTTACGTGGGCGTGGGCGGGTCAGTGGTGGACATGTGATGCATGGCATGTGTGGCCCAGAGTGAACATGGCATGGCACATGTGCCGGCACTGAACGCACAAACGTGTGCCAAGAGGGAACGTTCCTGGCTTGTGGTTGATCGACAGGGGCATCGATCTTCTAAGGGTGAATGTATGTAAGACCCTGACGCATAGCTTAATAGGATTGATAGTATATCCATACCAACAAATTGCAACTTTTTTCCGGAAGCCTATCTAAAAAGAACTTAAAGGTTAAGCGTGCTTGGCCTGAAGAAATTTAAAGATGGGTGACCAACCAAAAAATAGGTATCGGATGCGCACAAGAGCACAAAGTGCGTAGAAAAGACTATTGCTGGTCTATATGATTAGTCTATGGATCTTATTAAGCTGTCAGGAGTGACAACCGATGGTTCAAAAAAAAACGAGTATTACACAAGTGCAATAACTTACAAGTGTAGTACTCTCCCTCTTCGTCCCGTTGGCCATTGATGTTATGCAGTCCAGCCATCATTGAATTTTTTTTTGGAATATCATTATTTTCTCATGCGGGCACAGTCACTCAAGCCACGGTCGTTACTCATATTAACACTATTAGTGTACAGGCATGTCAAATGCCTATTCTGTACACCACAGATGATTTTGTATCGGATTTTGCCAGGACATCAATTTTCTAAATACTGAACTTTAAAAGGGAAATCGGATGAAGACAAAGAGTTGAGATAAAACTTTGTGGCCGTGTATGAATTTATAGTTGCTTATACAAAAACATACCTTAATTACTAAGGAACCATAAAGATTCGAGAATATTTGGCCACAAAAGAACATAATCAGACGCAAATAATTTATGACATGGAAAAAACATTTTTTAAAAGGGGAAAATCCTTGCCTTTTACATAATTGATGCAAAAGGCCTCTTATTAATTATAATTTGATCCAAGTTTTACATCTCATGGGTCACGGAGGGTCGATAAATAAATCGATCACTAAAAAAATTAGAGGAAACCAACATCATAATAAAAGCATGAAGAACAAGTTGATTGATCAGCAACTCAAGATCCTACTAATTAGCCACCAGCCGAACTACGGGAACAAATTCCATGCTACCATTTTCAAATGGCTGCACCCAGAATGTATGGCATGTCGTAGCTCCTCCGACTGTAGATACAACCACATGCGGATGCAATGCGTGGCCAGCGGAATAACCCGTAAAAATGGAAGAATTCTTTGTTTTGTTATTAAAGACAGATCATTATGTGCGTTCTCCCAAAGCAAAGCGCAAACACCCATCTGGATTTAAACTTTATGTTTCTTACGGACCCCATACAACCAATTACATAACAGATTTTTTTATATTAGTTGGGTGATATGTTGAACGTCATATGAACAACGCGACGAACAACTGTAGCCCGCTCCAAGGACTTACTTTTAGTTGATGATGTTGCATAGTAGAGTTGATTGTGGATCCTAATAAAGTTACAAGAAAGATAGAGAAGTAGTGCCCACCTCTGTTGGATGTAAGATACAAGGGTTTACACCTCCACTCGCGTGCTCTGGTCTCTGATTTAGACGAGGCGATCTACCTCGATTTAGTGCTTGCCTTAATTAGTGTCAATTATTTTGTATGAATTTACTTTTGAGCTTTTTTATTTGTTTTTTCTCTAAATTAACATGATAAATCCCGTTTAATTATATGCAATGGGAGAGCTTTTCAAGGAAAATGCATTTCGAGAAT
This sequence comes from Avena sativa, assembly GCA_916181665.1. Taxonomy (NCBI): domain Eukaryota; kingdom Viridiplantae; phylum Streptophyta; class Magnoliopsida; order Poales; family Poaceae; genus Avena; species Avena sativa. The sequence goes on from OV702297.1 coordinate 69,022,741, forward strand.
GCATGCATGATCTATCCATGCCTAAAAGTTTTTAGTCAGCCCATTTGTCAGTGCTTCTCTGTCCTTTTTTTTGTAGGAGCTGGCATGCGTACGTGACAGATAAATATACCTAGATCTCTTTTCACAATGATAGTGCCAAGCTGACGGCGGCCGGTGAAAAAGGTTGGTGCTTGCAGATGTTGCACCAAACCTGCTGCGTGCAGTTAGCACACCAAAGTTTAAGTAGTACTTCCTCCATTTTAAAATATATAAGATGTTTAAGTTTTATGAAGAAAATGTATGTAGGATAAATTTGTATCCGTTACGATATATGGAAATGATGAGAAGAGGAAGAAGGAAGGATGACCTGCTTGAACACTCATTTCTCGTACGTACCGGCGGCTAACACATCGGGTAACCAATAAACATCTCTCTAACAGCTCACCACCGAGAGCACTGTTGCTAGCTAGAGACTAGAGTGGTGCATCCCAATTATCGGGCCATCATCGTCATCCACAAGCTCAACGCCTCAAGTGTTCAACCACAACCAGAACCAAGAACCTCACGGAGCGAGAGGACAACACTGCAAGCTCGATCGTCCATGGTGGCAGGACCTAGCCGGCCGGTCCCGGTCCCACTTAGAAGAGTAAGTCAATCCGGTAGGAGGCGGATTGCGCTCCAGTACGTCTCCCGCTGTAGCTTTACAGGTTCAGCTGAACAGACCCACAGGCCACAGGGCAGCCGCTCCGTGTCCCCGGCCGGACATCTCGATCGATCGTTTGCTTGCATTTCACAGACTCCACGCGTACGCCGTGCATGATTATCGGACAAGATATTATACTGTACTATCCATCGATGGAGTACGGTGGACTTTGGTTGCACGTACTACGTAGCACCAGCTTTGAGTCCCGCCGCTTGATTACCGGCCGGCACATAACCTGGCCAAAACTACTAAATTGTTTCCATCAATTTGAGATCATAGCTAAGCTTGCACGCACGAAGACGGTGGCGTCTCCCCAATAATCCAGGCTTGTGCTGTCTTGCTCGCACGAAGGCGGTGGTTTCTCATGGCTCATCTTTTTTTTTCGAACCATGCACAAGAGCTGCATCTATATATTAAAAAAAGAAAAGACTCAAACACGGATCAGAGTACAGATAACAGAGTGCGAGCGGCCCGATTAAGGCAAACAACGACAAGCCACTAGATAGGAGACAAGAGAAACAAGATAAAAAAACAACCCGACTTACTCATCTATAGCTAAAAGCAAACAGAACTAAAAGACTATAATTGCTGCTAACCAATCAAAACCAAAAACTACTGGTAATGCAAACTGAAACGACCCTTGCTCGCGATAGCCCACATCTTGGCATCAGATTTAACTTGGTGGATAATCATGACGATTGGCTTGTAAGCGTTGTCGAAAAATCTCCTGTTCCTTTCGCGCCAAATACTCCAGGTGAACAACATGACAAGAGAGTTAAACCTTGCTTGACTTTCTCCTTGTAGTCTTGAGCTGGTCGATTGCCACCAGTCGCCAAGAGTAGAACTAATAGCTGGAATGGTATGAGATAAATCAGCCCAGACAAGAGTCGATCTCCAAATGATATTAACAATGGCACATCCACTTAGAAGATGGTTCAGATTATCCTCTGTCATTTTGCAGAAAACACACAACTTATTGTGTGGTAGGTCTCTTTTTTTAAGCGGATCAGCAGTCCACACTCTTTTTTTTATGAACAACCACATCACAAGCTTATACCAGAGAGGTGCCCAGGATCTCCAAATCCTGGAGCTGACATTTGTGTACCAGCAGAGATCTTTCTAACAACTCACCATGGATAGCACAACTTTTGCTCTGTACTCGAGCTACCTAGAGTGGTACCGTTGCTGCTCCTACACATCCCAATTATCCGAACATATATATCATCGTCATCCACAAGCTCAACCACAAGGACGAACTCACGGAGCAAGGACAACACTGCCAGCTTGATAGTCCTACGTGGTAGGACCTAGCTTGCCGGTCCCACCTAGCTTACCTTCCACTGTATCTTTACAGGTTAAGCTGAACCGACCCACAGGACACAGGGCAGCCGCTCCGTGTCCCCGGCCGGACATCTCGATCGATCGTTTGCTTGCATTTTTCACAGACTCCACGCGTGCGCCGTGCATGATTATCGGACAAGATATTATACTGTACAATCCAATGATGAAGTACGGTGGGACTTTGGTTGCACGTACTAGTACCAACTTTGAGTCCACACATGACTACCGGCAGATCACCTGGCGAAAACTACTCAGTAATAAAATTAAATTGTTTGTAAAAGTTTGAGATCATAGCTAGCTTGCACGCACGCACGAAGGCGGTGGCGTCTCGCCAATAATCCAGGCTTGTGCTGCATGTCTTGCACGCACGAAAACGGTGGCGTCTAGCCAATCACCAATTAGGCAAAGCTAGATACCAATTAGCTAGCCAAACATGCAGGCTTGTCTGTCTCATACCAATTAGCCAAACCTATTTATAAATTTGTCCAATTAGGCAAAGCTAGATATAATTTAGTTTAGTTGGACCAAGTAAACTAGCGTACGTGTGAAACATGCATGCACGATGCAATGATGGACCGATCGATGGACTTTCGTACGTAGGCGTTGATCTACGCGTCAACCACTATAGGAAACGTAGTCGTCGTCAATTATAGTACTTGGCTTAAGACCTTAATTTGAGGGTCGAATATTTTACGCCCGGCCGGACGGTTTGGAGTAGCTAGGTACGATGGAGCTTCCTCTGGCTATGGTTTCGCTTACACGACCCAGTGCACGTGTGCAACCAATCCGTGGCAAGCTATTCGTCAATTATAGTACTTGGCTTAAAATCATCTCCACTCGGGTTCTCAGAGCGCTGATCACAGGACGATTTTTGGACCGAACGCTGAAAATTGGTCCAGTCATGTTTGCAGGACCTCGGCTTCGTTTGATTTGCACCAACTTTGGTCCGGACTTTTCAGGCCAATCTCGGGTTTCTGGGAACGCACTGGAAACACCGGATGGAACGAAAAAGATGGTGGGATAACTCTGTCGGTGACGCTAGGCTGAACTCCCGCCCTTTTCTTCTCCCCCTCCCGCCATTCCTCCTCATTCCCCCCACTCCCGCCAATTCGCCAAGATCCCGCCCGCCATACCGCCCAAGGGTTTCATCAAACCCAGATCCAACCTCGGCGAACTGGAGGAGAAAAATACGAGGAAACCGAGAGCACCGACGAAAAGGCCGAAAGGCTTGACCAACGCCGAGTGGCTTGCCCTTGTCCAGAAGAGGAAGTACATGTCGGACGAACGGAGGGAGAGGAAGGAGTGGGCAAAAGCGGCGAAGGAGGTCGTCGAGACCTAGGGCCTCGCCGAAGAGCAGATGATGAGGGCAAAGCGGGCAGCAGTGTCGCGTGCGGGGATGTCGCGCCCGAGGCCGACCGTTCCCCCGCAGTACGGCACCCACTGGGGGAGCCAGCCAAGCGTCGGCTCGTCGGCCGGGTTCTCGCCGTTCTCGCCGGCCGGCTTCCAGGAGAGCCAGGCGAACCCGCGCCAGAGGTACTCCTTGTCCCCCGAGTTCGATGACGGGTTCAACCCAAACGTGGTCTTCCCCTGCCCCGCGCCTCGCCCTCCTTCGGCCTTCAACATCGACACCAACGCAGGCCTTGTCTCCGGCGAAAGGCCGAGGCAAGAGGAAGCCGGGCACATCGGCGCCCGAGCCACGAATCAAGTAGATGATGCCTGAGGACCTTTGCCTCGCCTGTAGGGTTTACAACATAGAAAACAATTTTTTCCTACAATGGGAACTAAGTACCAAGATCTATCTACTAGATACAAGCAACGGGTGGATATACATCCATAGAATACATACCCTCGAAGACCGAATAGCGTTAACAAGGTTGTACTCGTGGATGATGTAGTCGAACGCTTGTCGATCTCAAGATCGTGATGAAGTCCATCTGGTCCAGCCGGTCCAGCACCATCAAGTCCAGCACCACAAAGCAGTGGTGCATCCGTGATCGCACACACATCCGGATACCCCGACAACCTCAACGCCCTCGCTCCAGCGAAGCAGCGGAAGCAAAAAATCCTTCCAGAAAAATCCACCAGGAACATGTATCTCGCTGATCCGAGACCATGGGGGAATTCTAAAGGAGGGAGAGAGATCCTTCGCGAGGAGGTGTGCTTTGAGAGGAGGAGAGGGGGGCCTTTTATAGGGAGAGGGGGCACCCGAAGGGGCATGGTGCCCAGCCATGGTGGCTGCCCCCACCTCTTCCGCATTCATGTGGGTGGAGCTTCCACTCAAAATGAAATGCCTCCACACCCATAAAAGAGCCTCCACTCAAAAATCCACTCACGCATTAAATTTCCACCAAATTTAATGCAAGCTCTCATTTAAATAAAACTCTTTTATTTATTTATTCAGAAGTTTGTTAATTACTCTAATTAACAAACATTCACATAAAACCCCTTATAACATTTCAATTTCACATGCAGAACCAGTTTTAGCAATTTCAGCGGAAACAGTTTCGGTGTCTAGTGAAATAAATTTCTGCGCTTTCCTTTTTCTTTCTCTGGCATATTATTTGCTCCAAATGGTGTTGGTATCCCTTAAGTGTGTCACCCTACGTTTCGTAAATAATGTAGACATGATCGAGACCCCTCTCTGATCAATAATCAGCGGCGGGACCTGGAGATCCGTACTGACTCCCACATATTCAACGATGACTTCTGTGATCGTGTGAACCTTATACACATGCAACTCAATCTCTTTGTCTCGTTATATATTACATCTCCAAGATTCGATCATCGGTATCTCCATACCTAGTTTGATCTCGTTACCAACATGTACTCTTTTCCTGTTCCCGTGATATAACATTCTAGTGATCAAATCACTTGCTTGCAAGCTAACTAATATGATATCACCGAGAGGGCCCAGAGTATATCTCTCCGTCATCGGGATGGACAAATTCTACTCTTGATCCATGAGCCTCAACATAACACCTTCGTAGCACTGAACCCATATTTATAATCACCCTGTTACGGTGTGACGTTCGATGTTATCAAAATACTCTTCCGGTGTTAGTGATTGCCATGATCTCATGGTCTAAGGACTAAGATTACTTTGTATGATGTTATAGCAATATAAACACAATGACCTTGATCGTAATGCTATACATAGGATGAATGTTCATCACATCATTCCAACAATGTTGTGACCTCGTTATTAACAACATCCAATGTCCATGACAGGAAACCTTTGATCATCTTGTTAATCAAGAAGATAGTTTATATGAGAGGCATGACTAGGAAATTTCTTTTTGTTTATTAAACACACATGTATTAACGTTTCCGTATTAATACAATTATAGCATGCAAAATAAACATTTATCATAAATAAGGAATATGATAATAAGCACTTTATTATTGCCTCTCGGGCATATTCCCTTCAGTCTCCCACTTGCACTAGAGACAATAATCTAGTTTGAAAACTTTGCATATTAAACACCTATGGCTTTCCGGTATTCCATATACACGATTGCAAGTGGTTAACATAATCTATAGATCTGATGCTTTCAGGTCCGTGTGTATTTGCATGTCTTTGCGTCTTCACGCATCACTCATTCTCCAATGAGATGGCATTGTATAAATTTGGTCTTTTGGTGAGATTTTTAGTTCCTTAGGGTTAAATCATGTCGATACTATTATCGTATAATATATCTTTAGTGTTAGACCGTTGCGAACCACACCTTAGTTTGATAATAAACTACTTGACACAAATGCCCTCCTTTGCTGCTACTGTAGCAGTCATATACTTAGCCTTTTGTTGTAGTATCCGTCACAATGTCTTAACTTTGGAATTCATCCAAATCCTTCATGGAAACTTTCTTTCCATTTCATTGTGCCACCCATAGTTTAATTTGAGATAAACTTAATTTGTATCTTGTGATAAAACTAGTATCATTTTTCAATGAACTATTTGTCTCTTATACAAATGGAATATATTCTTAATTCTTCCAAAAGATTATAAGAATATCATTACTATCGTCCAATGATCATTTTATGATTCATTCAGGTATATGCTCATAACACTTAGAGCATAGGACATATCTGGATCTGTACATATCACGGTATGATTGATCAAAATATTCTTGTGATTATACTCATCAAGTGTCAAAGCACTTGAATCTTGTTTCACTTATTAAGTGTTGATACACTTGAATCTTGATTCAATTCTTTTCCATGTGACAAGATCGTTTTTCTCCTCATTTCTATATTGAACCCCTTCAATATCTCATATATGTACGTTTGGCACGACCATATTAGCGTCACAGTCTATCCATGTAGACATTCATGCTAAATATTCGGGTTTTGCATAAGTATTTCAACAAAATAAAATTCTTAACCTTTGTCAATAAAAGATACATCATTTCCAATCAACAAGATGTCCTCCACATAATGTATTAGAAATATGTCTCAGCGCTCCCACTTAATTTCTTGCAAATGCAAGCATCTTCATCGTCTCCTGATAAAATTAAACTTCTTTAATAGTTTCATCACGGTGAAGATTCTAACTCCGCGATGCTTACATCAACCATTGATGTTTGCATGCCCTTTTTTAGCATACTTTGAATTAATAAAACAATTTGGATCGTGTCATGCACACGTCCTAGGTAACCATTCTTTTAGAAGAACTTTGTTTTGTTTATTCATCTACCATATTGTAGGGGTTCGTAGCATGGAAAACAAAAAATTTCTATCGCATGAACACACACAAGCCAAGATCTATCTACTAGATTGCAGCAATGAGTCGATAGAGTACTAACCCTCGAAGATCTAAAGCGGTTAACGAGAGCAGATTCTCGTAGATGATGTAGTCGTACACTTCCGATCTCAAGATCGCATAGACGATCCTTCCAGCGTTGCGTTCCGGCAGCGCTTCCGCAGTCGGTCACACGTTCGGTACTCGATGAATACCTTCCTCTCCCTTGTTCCAGCAGGCAGTGGAGGTTGTAGCACTCTCCTCGTGATTCCGGCAGCACGACAGCGTGGTGTCGGAAGTAGAGGGGAGATCTCGCAGGGCTTCGCCTTAAGCCGGAGCGAGTATGGTGGAGCAAGAGAGGTGCCTCGGCGATCAAGGGTTTAGAAGAACCAAGGGGAGGAGTGTAGCCGGCGGCTAGGGTTTGGGGAAACCCTAGTCTGCGACTTGGGAGGAAGCCCTAGGCGGCGGCAGCAGCAGGTGGTGGCGCCAGGAGCTAGGGTTTGAGGTGTCTAGGAGAGGGGCAGCCCTACCCCTCCTTATATAGGTGGGAGGGTGCGGCTTGGGAGGAGGGAGTCCTCCTCCAACTCCTCCTCCTTGGACAGCGGGTGGAGGGAGGGGACTTCCTCCCCAAGTAGGTTTCCTACTCTCCCTCCACCAGGCAAACTTGAGATTTGACTTTTTCAAATTGGCGTTTGACTTTCAAACTTCGATTTGATTTCTCTCTTTATTTTTCCCAGCCAAGTGACCTAGTACATGATGCAACCATTCCACATTGTCATGACACATTCATGTACCCTTCCCCTCCGGAGTGTCGGACCTTCCGGACCCTTCTAGAACATTCCTGGTGAAAACACCGGAATCATTCCCGAACTCCGAAACAGGACTTTCCTTATATGAATCTCATTCTCCGGACCATTCCGGATCTCCTCGTGATATCCCGGATCCCATCTGAGACTCCGAACAACATTCGGTCTCTTACTCATCATTCCATAACTACTCAACAACATCCAATCCTTTAGTGTGTCTCCCTACGGTTCGTGAATTATGCGGACATGACCGAGACACTTCTCCGATCAATAACCAATAGAGGAATCTAGAAATTCATATGGCTCCCACATATTTCTATGATTACTTTGCGATCGAATGAACCACTTACAAACGATACCAATTTCCCTTTGTCTCATGATAGTTTACTTATCCGAGGTTTTGATCATCGGTATCTCTGCATACCTAGTTCAACCTCGTTACCGATAAGTACTCTTTTCTTGTTCCCGTGATATGTGATCCCTTGTGAGCCAGTCACATGCTTGCAAGCTAATTGGATGACATTCCACCGAGAGGGCCCAGAGTATATCTATCCGTCATATGGATGGACAAATCCCACTCTTGATCCATGTGTCTCAACCCATACTTTCCGAACACTCAATGCCACCTTTATAGCCACCCAGTTATGGTGTGGTTTTTGATGTCATCAAAGCATCCTTCCGGTGATGGTGATTAGTATGATCTCATGGTCGAAGGAATTAGGTTACTATGTATCAGAAATATTATAGCAAATGAACTATATTAAATGACTTGATCTTTATGCTACGCTTAACTATAGGAGTATGTCCATCACATAATTCTCCTAATGATATGACCCTGCTGTGAATAACATCTCTATGTTCATGATCAGGAAACCATGATCATATATTAACCAACAAGCTAGTTTAACAAGAGCCTTTACTAGGGACTTTTTTATATTTACAAATCACACAAGTATTAATGTTTCCGGTTAATACAATTATAGCATGGTATGTAAACATTTATCATAAGTATGAAGATATGATAATAACCACTTTATTATTGCCTCTTGGGCATATCTCTAACAGTCTCCCACTTGCACTAGAGTCAATAATCTAGTTTCATACCTTTGTGCATTCAACACCTATAGCTTTCCGGTGTTGTATTTACACGATTGCTAGTGGTCAACTGATCTCCGGATCTGGCACTTTCAGGTCCGTGTGTAATTGCATGTCTTTGCATCTCTACGCATCACTCATTCTCTAATGAGATAGCTTTGTATAAATTTGGCCCTTTGGTGAGACCTTTTAGTTCCTTGGGGTTAAAACATGTTGATAATATTGTCGTATAATATATCTTCATAGTACTATCCCGCTGTGAACCACACCTAGTTTGATAACAAACTACTTGACACAAATGCCCTCTTTTGCTGCTATTATAGCAGCCATATACTTAGCCTTTTATTGTAGTATCTATCACAATGTCTTAACTTTGGAACACATCCAAATCCATAATGGAACTTACTTTCCATTATATTGTGCCACCCTTAGTTTAGATTGAGATAAACTTAATTTGTACTTTGTGACAAAACTAGTATCAATGTAGTACTTTTACAATGAACTAACCATCTATTTTTCACTTCTACAAAATAATATATTCTTAGTTCTTCCAAAATATCATAAGAATATCCTTACTATCGTCCAATGATTATCTTATGAATCATTCTGGTATATGCTCATAACATTTAGAGCATAGGACATATCTGGATTTGTACATATCACAGTATGATTGATATAAATACTCTTTGTGATTTCATACATCAAGTATCAATCCATACTTGAATCTTTGTTTCACTTACCAAGTGTCAATACACTTGAATATATCATCATTATTGAACTCATTCAATCCTTTATGTGCGACAAGAACCTTTCTTGTAGTTTCTATATTGAACTCATTCAATATCTCATCTATGTACATTTGGCACAACCATATTAGCGTCTCAATCTATCTAAATAGATATTGATGCCAAATATTCGGGTTTTGCCTAAGTCTTTCATCAGGATGAAATTCTTAATATGTGTTAATTAAAGATACATCATTTCCAATCAACAATATGTCTTCCACATAATGTATTAGAAATATGTCTTAGCGCTCCCACTTAGTTTCTTGCAAATGCAAGCATCTTCATCGTCTCCGACGAATTTAAACTCCTTTAATAGTTTCATCATACTGAATATTCCAACTCCGCGATACTTACTTCAACCATTGAAGTTTGCATATGCTTTTAGCATCCTTTGAATTAACAAAACCCTATGGACCGTGTTATGCACATGTCCTAGGTAACAATTCTATTAGAAGAACTTGTTTTGTTTATTCAACTACCACATAACAAAATTATATGTAGTGGTTGCTACATTAATCCGTTTAGACTAAATATCGCTATGAAAGATCAAATCTGGTCACAGTCAACCTTTGAACATTGTTGTGAACTCTTTCCCAACATGTCGACTATTTCATAGATGTGAAACATCCATGTCTATTTCTTTATAGATCCAAACACGACTGTAAGGTCTTACACCTTTATCGAGGGCCCTTCAAGTTCAAAGCTTTATTTCTCGTGTATGGAACTATCACGAATTTTATGGCTTCAAGCCATTTGACAGAAACAGGGTCCATCATCGCTTCTTTGCATGTAGTTGGATCATTATTGTCAAATAATGATTTAACTCTCAAATCTTATTATTTGATTGTTTACCCGACCTACTTGTTTCAATAGGAACTTAGATCTCCGTGACCACAACCTTTGAGGCACATGAGCCATGAGCATTGTTGCTGCCTCCGGAACATTTTTCGGCGCTGCGCAACTTTGCACATATAGTTAAGGTTCTTTTAACCTTATCAAAGTTCTATTGTCCTCCCACTTAAATTTTCACGGAAAATTTCTTTCTCAAAGAAACTTGACGTTCTAAGCGATAAACATTTTTGTCTTTGGTGTTATGGAGGAATACTCAATGATTATTCAAAATAACATACAAAGATATGTTCATCCGATTTTGGTTGCAAACATCTTTCTTATGCATAGCATACCAACGTTTAAGAAAGGACAACTTGGGTTTTATCCCAAACCATAACTTTATATGGTGTCAATTCAACGGATTATGATGGAGCTCTTTTTAGTGGAAAAACAGTAGTCTCTAAAGCTTTTAATCTTTAAAATATAATGACAGTTTTATGAATTACACCTTTGATCTTACCATGTCAAACAAGGTTTAATTACATATCTCAAACGCTCCATACTCTTATGGTGTTTCGGGAAATGCAAATCCACGGAACGATTCCTTAAATCTTAGGTATTATGCTAAACTTGTAACTCAAATTTCTTCCTTTATGATCTTATCATAAACTATTTATATTCTTGTTACAATGATTTTGCACTTCATCTTGAAAATCTTTGAACTTTTCAAATGTTTCATACTTCATCCTTATTAAGTAAATATTCATATATTCACTCAAATTTTCGGAGAAAGCATATGAAGTTGAAATCCATCGCTCTTGACTACACATAATGGACTTCATACAACAATATGTACAAGTTCCAATAAGCTAGTCATTCGTTCCCTTTTGGCCTATGAACGAATTTTTAATTATCTCTAGGAAAGTTTCACAAGCGTCATTTGATCAAAAATAAAAAGACTCCAAAATTCCATCCACATGGAGTTTCTTTATGTTTTCTTTCCAATATAATTTAAACGGCAATGTCACTTCCTAAGTGATCTTTCAATCAATTTGTATTTCGACATTTTTAGCACTAGTTTTATGGATGTGATTTCTCCAACGAGATTTGTAAATCATCCATCTTTTATGGATTACGGCAATTATTTGAACAACCCTTTTATTCTCATAATACCTGATAAAACAAATCTTGAAGGCAAGGTTTGATGTTTACCGAGTAACACAGTAACCCTTTATTTGTTCTCAATGAACATCATCACATATTCTTTTACTAGTTACTTAGGCCATTGTAGTTCATGAATTCTGTTGTTTCGTATGACGATTCATACCAACAAATTCAGTATCCAATACTTAAGAACCACATTATTTAACAAGCAAAGAATACAGCCATGACACGTATATCCTTTATATACCTAAACTGAACAATTCTAGTCTTTTATTTTCTGCCATATATATATGAGATTCTCTTTCAGTATTTCCTTTTCTATTTGAAAGAATCTATCAACATCAATAGTGGAGCCATATACATGACACATAGTCCAAAGCATGTATAGTAAAATACCAATGTCTTTGGACTTGCACTTTGAAGTAGATCACCATCATCAAATGTTTGGTGTTCTTTCAAATTCCTTTTTTTAGTAATCTCTTGGTGTAGTAAACATTTTACCTACATCAAATATTCACCCTTATAATGGAATTATCCATGATCAAGCTACTTTAGCTTATAACGGTGAATCGTGAGTATAATGTTGCTCTCCAAAACCTTTTGGAGGATTAGGACAACTAATGTCTCCAACCTTTTGCAAATTCTCATCAAATATGTTATGGGGTAACCCCTTGGGGTGGCCCGATCTTTCACGAATTCCACGAGAAATAAGGGGAAAGCGGTGGTCGGAGGAGGAAGGGGATGAAAACCACGAACACACGCACGCAACACACGATACACGCCTATCCCTCACGCCGGTGGCAACCGGTCCAACATAATCTCTAGGATCGGTGTTGGGCGAAGCTCGCTCTCCACGCCAACAACGGGGGATGAGGTGCTTGGTGAGATCTTGACGACTTGGGGGCGAGAAACCGAGAACCCAAGGCCTTGTACAACTTGAACGCACTAGGCAAGATCCAAGAGGGGGTGGATAATCCGGTGCTCCTTGGTAGGAGCATGAGACCAATAGATATAAGTTCCTCAAAGGGGGTTCCTTAATCTATTATTATCCAAGTCTAGGGTTTACAATGGAGGGTGGGGGCTATATATAGGCCAACCACATAAACAGGGGTATTTTGGGAAAAAAATAGCGAAATATAGAGAGGGTTACAAGGCGCTAGGCCAACTTAACACGAACAGGCTCTGTGTCGTCCGTTAGTACCGGTCCAGCTCGACCGGTAGTACCGGTCATGCGGTAGTACCTCTTCCTGGCCCGGTAGTACCGCTTGTTGTCCTGGGACTTGCGCTGGAGCCTTCTGTTGGTGGCGGTAGCAGGGGGCGGTAGTGCCATGGCCCGGTAGTACCGGATCCGGGGCCGGTAGTACCGCCAGTGACAGAGAGCATTTGGCTAGCGCTGGGGTATTCTGTTGTTGGCGGTAGCAGGGGAAGGTAGTGCCGCCGAGCGGTAGTACCGGTCGCCAGGTCCGGTAGTATCGCTGGCGACAGAGAGCGTTTGGTCTCTTCTGCTGGTGCTTCTCTGTCCTATGGGTCCTTCTCTTCGTACCTGATGATGCACAAGGTATGGGTATGAAGTAGCAGGCCATCTAAGGGTGTATCGAAGTCACACAAGGAGAGGAGCGAGTTCACCTTAGCTTGAAGGAGTTTGGCTCGGGCGCGAGTCATGGGTCCACTTGGGGAGCTCGTGGGAGTAGATGTAGTAGCGGTCGTAGGACGGGCTGCATCAGCTCCCCCCCCTTTGGAAAGAGTCGTCCTCGACTCTTCGACCTTCTCAACTTCATCTTCTCCATGGTAGGGGGAGAGGTCCTTGACATTGAATGTCGAGCTCACAAGATACTTTGATGTTGGGGTATCAATGATATAGGCGTTGTTGTTGATCCTCTTTAGCACTTTAAATGGTCCATCACCTCTTGGCTTTAGCTTGGAGTCGCGTTCCTTGGGGAAGCGTTCTTTACTCAAGTGTATCCACACAAGGTCGCCCTCTTCAAAGATTATCTCTTTCTTGTTCTTGTTTAGCCTTGATGCTTGGCAAAGGACTTGTTGCTCGATAGTAGCTCGTGTGTCTTCATGGAGTTTCTTCATTGTTTGGGCACGCTTGACAACGTCCATATTGGCACGTTCATGAAGTGGGAGTGGGAGGATATCGAGCGCGGTGAGAGGCTCGAAGCCATAGACGATCATGAACGGGCTCCTCATGGTGGTGGAGTGCTTGGCGCAGTTGTAGGCGAACTCGGCGTGTGGAATACATTCCTCCCAGTCTTTAAGGTTCTTCTTTATCAACACCCGGAGGAGTGTGCCAAGACTTCGATTGATGACCTCGGTTTGTCCATCAGTTTGAGGATGCGAGGCGGACGAGAAGAGGAGCTTGACGCCGAGCTTGGCCATGAGAGTCTTCCAGAAGTAGCTCATGAATTTTACGTTGCGGTCGGAGACGATTGTTCATGGCACACCGTGTAGCTGAATTATTTCCCTGAAAAACAAATTTGCTACATGTGAAGCATCATCGGTCTTATGACACGGAATGAAATGTGCCATTTTGGAAAAGCGATCCACTACTACAAATATAGAATCATGTCCATGTTTAGATCTAGGCAAGCCTAACACAAAGTCCATGCTAATGTCCGACCAAGGTGCATGAGGAATGGGCAATGGCATATAAAGACCAAAGGGGTTGGACTTAGACTTAGCTTGGATACATGTAGTGCATCGTTGGACGTGGCGCTCCACGTCGCGCTTCATCTTTGGCCAAAAGTAGTGAGTGGAGAGCATGTCATATGTCTTGTCACGGCCAAAGTGACCCATAAGGCCTCCACCATGGGACTCTTGAAGAAGCAAAAGTTGGAAAGACGATTTCGGAATGCAAAGTTTGTTTTGTTTGAAAAGAAAACCCTTATGCAAATAGAAATCATCAATCCCTTTGTCTATTGAACATTGTGCAAATATTGGTCCAAAGAAAGGGTCAGACGCGTACAGAGATTTGATGTCATCAAGACCCAAGACATTTACTTCGAGTCGTGTAATAAGGCTTGTGTTTTTGCGAGACAAGGCATCCGCTACCACATTTTCTTTGCCCTTCTTGTATTTGACAATGTAAGTAAAAGACTCCATGAACTCAACCCATTTTGCGTGCCTTTTACTCAAATTGGCTTGGCCCTTAAGATACTTCAACGACTCATGGTCGGAATGGATGATAAATTCTTTGGGCCAAAGATAGTGTTGCCACACTTGAAGGACTCAAACCAAGGCAAAAAGTTATTTGTCATAAATGGGATAGTTTAGGCGCGCGCCATCAAGTTTCTCACTATGGTAAGCAATAGGATGCCCATTTTGCATAAGGACGCCACCAATGCCAATACCACTAGCGTCACATTCAATCTCAAAGGTTTTTGTGAAATCCGGTAATGCAAGAAGTGGTGCTTCGGTGAGTCTCTTTTTGAGCTCATCAAAAGCCTTTTGTTGTGCTTTTCCCCAAACGAACGTGACATTTTTCTTGGTCAATTCGTTGAGGGGGCAAGCAATGGTAGAAAAATCTTTCACAAAGCGACGGTAAAAGCCAGCCAACCCATGAAAACTACGAAGTTCACTAACATTTGTAGGGATGGGCCAATCTCGTATGTCCTTGAGTTTTGAGACATCAACTTCAATGCCATTAGAAGACACAACAAAACCAAGGAAAATCAGCTTGTCTCTTGCAAAAGTTCACTTTGGGAGATTAGCATAAAGCTTTTCATGACGAAGGATTTGAAGGACCTCCTTAACATGAGTAACATGCTCCTCTAGTGACTTGCTATAGACAAGAATGTCATCAAAGTAAACAACTACACTCTTCCCAATGAGAGATCTCAAAATATGGTTCATGAGGCGCATGAAGGTAGATGGGGCATTAGATAAGCCAAAAGGCATAACCAACCATTCATAGAGACCAAGCTTGGTCTTGAAGGCGGTTTTCCACATCCCCTTCGGCCATGCGGATTTGGTGGTAGCCACTACGAAGATCAATTTTCGAAAATATAGTGGCTCCACATAACTCATCAAGCATGTCATCAAGACGCGGTATAGGATGTCGATAACGCACGGTGATAGCATTGATTGGACGGCAGTCCATGCATAACCGTAACGTATCATCCGTTTTTGGAACTAGAATCACGGGGACCGCGCTTGGGCTAGTGCTTACTTGGATCAAATCTTTGGAGACGAGTTGGTTGATTTGGCGTTCAATCTCTTTCGTCTCTTCCGGGTTTGTGCGATACGCGGCGCGGTTTGGGAGTGGGCGCCGGGTATGAGGTCGATGCGGTGCTCGATTCCACGAAGAGGAGGAAGGCCATGAGAAAGCTCTTCAGGAAATACATCTTGGAATTCCTGCAAAATAGCCATCAAAGAAGGAGGAACATTTGTCAAGTCGTTAGTTACTTGCGCTAGTCCCTTGCATACAAGGACATAGTGCAAGATGGATGAGTTGTTCCGCACTTCTCTCATCTCACTTTTGGTGGCAAGAAGAACACTCTTAGTTTTTCCACTCGAATTTGGCTTGTAGCTCTCACTCACTATGGTGTGGTTCTCTCGCTCACCACTCTTCTCACAAGGTGTTTTTGTGTATTGCGCCCTCGCTAAAGCCTTTGCATTGTCCGCAATTATTTGGCTAGGAGTCATTGGTTGCAACACACAAGTTTTATCAAGCCATTTGAAGGTGTAAGTGTTTGAGTGACTATTATGCAAAGCACGCTTGTCATATTGCCACGGCCTTCCGAGCAACATGTGGCAAACCGTCATTGGGACCACGTCACATTCCACCGTGTCCTTGTAGTGCCCAATTGAGAACATCACCGAGACGGTGTGCTTGATCTTGACGGATCCTTGGTCACTTAGCCATTGGATATGGTAGGGGTGTTTATGCAGATGGAGGGTGAGATTGAGTTTCTCACACAATTCCGTACTTGCAAGGTTGTGGCAACTCCCTCCATCGATGACAACTTTGATGGACTTCCCATTGATGCCGGCACGAGTTTGGAAGATGTTCGAGCGTTGGTCTTCATTCTCATTGACTTGGGTAGTCAAGACCCTTGTGACTACAAGCGATGGACTTGCGTCATGCTCACACACAAGAAGTTCTTGGTCCTCTTCCAAACGTTGCCTTGGCATGGCTTCCTTGACCCTTGCATCAAACTCTTCCTCACTCAAGTATTCTTCATCGCCGTTGTCATGGATGAACAAAACTTTCTTGTTTCCACATGCGTTCGACTTGTGCCCTTTGCCTCCACACTTGTAGCATTCACCATTGAATGGTTGATCATCCCTTGTGTTTTTGCCACTTGGGGGTTGTTTTCCTTGAGGGAGTGTTGGCTTGAAGGGAAGCTTGGTGGTACTTGAGGAGCTTCCACTTTGTGTTGTTGGAGTATTGGTTGGTGCTTGCTTGTAGGTGAAGTACGTCTTTGTCTTGTTGTACTTGATGTCCTCTTGCACTTGACGCTCGGCCTTTGATGCGATGTGCACAAGCTCAACCATGCTGTTGTACTTTTGGAACTCGGTGATGCGCTTGATGGGATGGTTCAAGCCATTGAGGAAGCGTGCCATTGTTTGTTCATCTCGCTCTTCAATGTTGGCACGGATCATGTTGAGCTCCATTTGCGTGAAGTACTCTTCCACGGTCTTTGTCCCTTTATTAAGCGTTTGAAGCTTGTTGAAGAGGTCACGCGTGTAGTGTGAAGGAACAAAGCGGGATCTCATATGGTCCTTCATATCTTGCCAAGTTGCGATTGGAGGCTCTTCTTTTGCTTCGTGAGCGAGTTGGACTTGTTCCCACCAAAGGTTGGCATACTCATCAAACTCGAGGGATGCCATGGCCATCATCTTCTCATTGCTATAGTTGTGCATGCGGAAGATCTTGTCGACCTTGAGTTCCCACGAGAGATATTCCTCGGGTTCATTGGAACCGGTGAACTTGGGCATGGTGAATTTGAGCTTGCCGAAAGTTTGTTCTCCATTGCGGTTCCGGTTGCGTCGGTTGCCATGATTTTGGTGGTCATCATCATCATCCGAGCTCTCATGTCTTGCTTGGTGATGGTTGCGTTGCTCTTGCGGTTGTTGAGGTGCCGCGTTTGGTGGTGGAACTTGGTTTTGGCGACGAGCTTGGGGAGCTTGCTTGTTTTGTTGGCGCGGTTGAGGACAAGGAGGAGGTTGTTGGTCCTCACGACGAGCTTGGGGAGCTTGCTCTTGTTCTTGTCGTGGGTGGTGCCGAGGAGCATTGTCTTGCGCCCTGTGGCGAGGCGGACATCGAGCCGCATGCGCAATGGGCTGCTCTTCTTCTTCTTGTTGTGGAGGAGGCTCGTCATGACCATCATGTTGCCGATGTGGACGATCATGCCGATGATGACGCCTTGGGGGATCTTCGAGTGCTTCACGTCGACGGTGATCTTGGTCGTCCTCTTCGGATGCTTCACTTGTTGTTGAAGGTACATGTCGACGGTGATGGCCTTGGTGGTCCATGTGAGGTTGCTCTTGTTGAATCACAAGTGCCCTTGGTTGTGGCCGGTTCGCTTCACGTTGTGGAGGTCTTGCGGAGAGGTCACCATCATAGCTTGACGTTGCGGCGTGACGCGGAGATGGTACCGCTTGCGAAGAGCTCATGGATTGAAGAACGGGTCCATCCCGGTGCCTTGAAGCGTGATGGCGAGGTGCACTTGATTCACTTGAGGAGTGCTGAGATGAGCTTGATTCGCGCGAGCGTGGCCTTGCTAGTCCATCAATGAGGCGTTGAAGCTTCTCATCCGTTGAGGCGAGTGCATGACCAAGAGCTTCATTTTGATGACCGAGGTTGTGTTGCATGGCATGCATTTGGCCACGGACTTCTTCGAAGCGGTTGTCGATGTTCTTGAATTCCACACGGGCCTCGCTAAATTGTTCATCTTGGCGCCGCTCGAGAGCTTCACAACGGTAGTTGAATTCTCCTCGGACCTTCCAATGGTCCCATCTTGTCATGAATTGTGTGTCATCCTCCGGAGGTTGTGGTGGTTGGGATGGCTCTCCATGCCTGTCCATGATGAAAAGCCAACAAGGGTTGTATATGGAGAATAAGGGTGCAGAGAGTTAGCCTTTTACCTCACCTTGGAGATTATATCAAACCAATTGCCACACAAATGAGCGAAAAGCGTGCAAAGTGAAATGGGCAAGAAACTCACACACAAATATGTTACAACTCTCAAAAGCTTTTGGTGGAAGGTTAGGATTATGGAAAACCAAACGAAACGATCAAAGCAAAAGGTCATTGTTCTACGTGGTGAAGAACCAAAGATCAAAAGCAAAAGGATACGATCTACAAAAACACGGAAAACACACACGTGGAGAAAAACGGGGTTAGCACGACTATGAAAATGAGCACAAAAGGTCCTAACGAAGACTACGCTCGGATGTCGTGCCAACTCAAGGAGAGACCACAACTCGTTTGCCAAAAGAGGATAAGCAATAGATTTGTGCACTTGCCTCGGTGCGCTCTTTCTTCTCTCTTTCTTGGCTTACAAGCTTGGTATTCTCTTTGTAGTGGGAGACTATGTATCTTTTTCTCTCTTTTTTTGATTCTTTTTTTGATTCTTTTTCCTTTTTCTCCCTTTCTATGCTACTATGTTAGCTTTTGTATTTGGCCTCGCACTCTCACTTTCCGAAGGCAAGTGCACAATGCTTAGAAAAACACAAAATGAGTTGCTCTCATAGGATAGATACACACAAAGGAAGATATGGGGTTGTCAAAGTGGTGCAAGTTATACCTTTGGTATTGTTGACGACTTGCAACCGTTGGTGGGGGATGATGTTCGAGTGTCGCGGTGTCGATGAGCGCGGGTGACTTTGATGCGGAAGCTTGTGTTAAGATGGAGACAAACACGCGAAACACGAACAAGCTAAAGGGGGAAAGTCAGCAAACGGAAATGAGGCGTCAAGAGAAAGAAAATGTTTCTGTGGCTGGCGGTAGTACCGCCAGGCAGGGCCGGTAGTACCGGACGGCGGTAATACCGCCTGCTCGACCGGTAGTACCGCTGGTCACAGAACAAGAACGAAAACGAGATCCACTTGACACAAACCTCAAATTCGTGGGAAATCTGACCGAAAGGCTGGGCTAGGAACAACAGGGGCTATAGATCGACTCCAAAAGCAACAGATCTATGGACCAAAACCACGAAAAACTCACCAAATCCAGAGATCGATCCGAAGGCAAATTGGGGCTCTTTTTGGTGGGATTTTTGATTTTAAGGGGGATACAGAAAAATTGGGGGGAAATTCGTGATCAACCTTGCTCTTGATACCAAGATGTTATGGGGTAACCCCTTGGGGTGGCCCGATCTTTCACGAATTCCATGAGAAACGAGGGGAAAGCGGTGGTCGGGGGAGGAAGGGGATGAAAACCACGAACACACGCACGCAACACACGATACACGCCTATCCCTCACGCCGGTGGCAACCGGTCCAACATAATCTTTAGGATCGGTGTTGGGCGAAGCTCGCTCTCCACGCCAACAACGGGGGATGAGGTGCTTGGTGAGATCTTGACGACTTGGGGGCGAGAAACCGAGAACCCAAGGCCTTGTACAACTTGAACGCACTAGGCAAGATCCAAGAGGGGGTGGATAATCCGGTGCTCCTTGGTAGGAGCATGAGACCAATAGATATAAGTTCCTCAAAGGGGGTTCCTTAATCTATTATTATCCAAGTCTAGGTTTTACAATGGAGGGTGGGGGCTATATATAGGCCAACCACATAAACAGGGGTATTTTGGGAACAAATAGCGAAATATAGAGAGGGTTACAAGGCGCTAGGCCAACTTAACACGAACAGGCTCTGTGTCGTCCGGTAGTACCGATCCAGCTCGACCGGTAGTACCGGTCATGCGGTAGTACCGCTTCCTGGCCCGGTAGTACCGCTTGTCGTCCTGGGACTTGCGCTGGAGCCTTATGTTGGTGGCGGTAGCAGGGGGCGGTAGTGCCGTGGCCCGGTAGTACCGAATCCGGGGCCGGTAGTACCGCCAGTGACAGAGAGCATTTGGCTAGCGCTGGGGTCTTCTGTTGTTGGCGGTAGCAGGGGCGATAGTGCCGCCGAGCGGTAGTACCGGTCGCCAGGTCCGGTAGTACCGCTGGCGACAGAGAGCGTTTGGTCTCTTCTGCTGGTGCTCCTCCGTCCTGTGGGTCCTTCTCTTCGTACCTGATGATGCACAAGGTATGGGTATGAAGTAGCAGGCCATCTAAGGGTGTATCGAAGTCACACAAGGAGAGGAGCGAGTTCACCTTAGCTTGAAGGAGTTTGGCTCGGGCGCGAGTCATGGGTCCACTTGGGGAGCTCGTGGGAGTAGATGTAGTAGCGGTCGTAGGACGGGCTGCATCAAAATATGAGAACATGACTTTTGCCATATTATACTCTATCATGTTGCAACCAAAACTTTGTTTCAGATATCACAATATCTTCCACACATCATGGTTTCTGAAACAACTCTTTCAGATCCTAGATAACCTTGATATTAAGACAATTCTTTGAATATCAAGAATCATGGAGACAAACATGATACTCATACACTAACACTTGGAATTGTCACTCTTGATTTAATACCAATTATTAAACTTCATGGAGTAACCGGAACTTACTGAAAGTTTGCAATAGGACTTTTAAACTTTAGATTAACACTTCAAAACAATACGATACCAATTCGTAAAGTAACTAACCAGAATTCTATAGTTCTATCATCTCAATTATAACTAAGCGCAAGGTGGTAAACGGATGCCAATGACTACAACAATTATGCAAATTCACTTTGATTTAATTTATGATAAATAGTGTTCAACTTTTAATCATATTGCCATTGAACTCCCACTCAAAACAATATCCCTCACATTGTTTTAGTGATCACACGAACCAAATCCACCACATCAAAACCGATCATCACGAGAGTTGATGTAGCTTCAATAGCGAACAATCAACATGTTCATCATATCTACTATATGACCCATGCTTTACCTTTCGTTGATCCGTGTTCTGAGACCATGTCTGTACATGCTAGGCTCGTCAAGATCAAACCTTAGCTTCTGCATGAGCAAATCTGGCTTGCTCACGTTGTATACACTCGCAGAATCTAACACACCCGATCATCACGTGGTGATTCGAAACAACGAGCTTTAGCAACGGTGCTTACTAAGGATGAACACTTTAAAACTTGAAATTGTGTGCTTGAGGGATCATCTTATAATGCTACCGTCGTGAACTAAGCAATACAATATGCATAAAAGGATTAACATCACATGCAATTCATAATATGTGATATGATATGGCCTTTCTTCTTGTGCTTCCGATCTCCATCTTCAAGCATGAACATGATCTCCATCATCACCGGTGTGGCGTCAAGGTCAATGGCACCGCTTCATGATTGTCGTCCACTAGCATCAACTATTACAACTTCTTTGAATAGCATGCAGGTCTTAACGGAATTTAAAAGACAACCATATGGCTCCTGCCGGTTGCCAACTTACAATAAGGGACATTGAATACATCATATATAATCACAATCATGGCCATATCACATCACAATACACCCCTGCAAAACAAAGTTAGACGCCTCTAATTTTCTTTGCATGTTTTACGTGGTTTGGGACTTTCAATAAGTGTCGTTCTAACTTACGAACAAGAACCACAACATTGATACTAGTATTGTCAATCACCCGTTGTAAATTGAATCTTAACTATGTTGGGAGAAACAGGCACCCGCAAAGCCACTTATGCAATACAAGTTGCATGTCAAGCATGGAGCAAGTCTCATGAACGATGTCATGTAAGGTTAGCCCGGGCCGCTTCATCCCACCATCCCGCAAGATGCAAAGTACACAAGAAGAAATCGACAACAAAAGCATCAACGCCCACAATGACCATTGTGTTCTACTCGTGCAACAGATCTACATATAGACATGGCTCTGATACCACTGTAGGGGTTCGTAGCATGGAAAACAAATTTTTTCTATCGCATGAACACACACAAGCCAAGATCTATCTACTAGATTGTAGCAACGAGTCGATAGAGTACTAACCCTTGAAGATCCAAAGCGGTTAACGAGAGCAGATTCTCGTGGATGATGTAGTCTTTCACTTCCGATCTCAAGATCGCGTAGACGATCCTTCCACTACAAGAAATGTGTCAATCTATGACGTTTTGGTAGTGACCGTTGATGAAATCGTCATAGTTTTATGATGATTACACAATAGATGGGCGTAAGCTATTTGAGAGGGCCAAAACCTTATTAAATTATGCGATTTCGCTCTAAAATGTCGTAATTTCTGTGGACGAAATCGTCATAATCACTACGCAGATGAAGATATAAGAGAAAGATAGGGTACACCGTTGGATGTAAACATAATGAACGGATGGGATTGTGATCTATGGATACTTCTCGTGGATCGATGACCTGGCAGAACCCATCACACGCGCACACAGGGAATATTTCCACGTCGTCCCGCCCCCACCAAACCACATAGAACCCTAATCTCTCCGCCGCCACCCCACCCCACCCTCTTCAGTCCCGATCGGATGTAGAGAATCATCGCAACCCACCCACCATCGCCCATATCCACCACCGCCGCCACCACCTCGCCCCTCCATCGCCGCCACCACCTCGCCCCACCGCTGCCACCACCTCGCCCCTCCACCGCTTCTACCACCTAACCCTCAGTCCCCCAGCACCACAACCTCTCTCCCTCCCTCGCTCGGCCTCCACTCCTCCCCAAGACCAGCCATCGCGGCATAGCTCGTCTACGCGCCGCTGAAAGGCCTGCAAGGAAGGGGCAC
This sequence comes from Avena sativa, assembly GCA_916181665.1. Lineage (NCBI taxonomy): Eukaryota > Viridiplantae > Streptophyta > Magnoliopsida > Poales > Poaceae > Avena > Avena sativa. Next base: position 69,045,986 of record OV702297.1, read on the forward strand.
ACGGATGCGGACGAGTATGAGTCCGCCAGGAGGAAGAGTACTTCGACTACGGTCAAGGGGAAGTCCCCAACAAGATGTTGGTGGTTGACATGGAGGGCATCGAGGCGTGCTGGCTGCTGCTGCTCGTCTACACTAACGACAGCGGGCCTGAAGAGGGTGGATCCTATCGTCCTGCGGCCATCTGCCCATCTCCTCCTCGACAGGGCCACGACCAAGGTGACGCGATGGAGGAGTTTTTTGGGTTCCCAACATCCATGATGCATGTGCTGACTCTGACTGGTTAGGTATCTTAATGTTCTAGATCTTGTGGATGATGTAGGTTCTTACTTACTGCTCTAGCTATTAGTATATTCCTAGGTTCTTGGTTAGTCAAGTTGTTTAATTGGTTACCAAATTCATCATCACAACCGAATTCCATCATGGTTCCTGGTGTGTTTGGACTAGTAGCTACAAGTGATGGCATCTTCAGTTATGTCAAGCCGAGTCTTTAGTGGAATTTTTAGTGTAGAAAAAAGAACTTCTTGGTATGACCCTTAATATTTCACACTTACCGTTGATTGATCTTAGTTCATGTGCCTTCTTTGGAAAGAAAACATGCTAATGAGAGATCCTGGAGCTTCACATTGCATTTGCTAGCTAGCTCAGTACTAGACGTGTCCTACTTGTCAGATTTCTTTTATTTATTTACTAAATAACATGTTATCTTAGCTTGTTCTTGTGTGCTCAATGATTATTACTAACTCATCTTACCACATTTTGAATTTCTTATGCATTTTATAGCTGTTTCTATAACTCAGATGATTTACAATTGATTTGCTGCTCTCCCTATGTAGCTGTTTGAGATGGGGCTGCAGTTCTCCCTCTCTCGGGAGCTCCCTCACAAGGAGTAAGGGCTCAAACTCGACCCAATGGCTGCTGCCACTGTCCAGCAGGCTGGCCGTACCAACGGTGATGAGCAGGGAGGTCCTGCTCGCGGACACCAAGGTCACCGGACACAAAGGTCACGCCTGACGACACCAGACCGTAGCCCAGGCGTACTTCGCCGCCGCACTACCTCTCCCTCGACGACACCAGATCTCAATCTCCGTGGTGTAGGCAAGTCCTTAGGTCCTCCCCTTTCTCCTCTATTTGCTATGTAAGACATGACTGTAATTTGTGCCATTGCACCAAATAACTAGTCTGATACCACTGTTTTTTTGGAAGGACTTGTTCAGTCAAAATGTAGTGTGTAGAAGTGGGCAGTTGTCACCTTGATATGTAGTGGCAGTGAGCCACCATAGAAAACAATTTGGTTATTTTTTTTGACTCATGCTACTTTTGTAGAAATGACTTTTCTTAGTACTTACACACTACATAGCATGAATTTGTGGAACAACATAATATAGATGAATTGTGCCGGCTAGTGTATACCTGTGAGCTCAATAATTTATTGTTGTTATAGTTATAAAGTTACAAGTGTTTGATTGTAAGTACCTGGTCCTGATTTTTAGGAATCTTGCTCGGCTAAAATATTGTGCAATAGCATTTTTTTGATTTCCTCCAAATAATTAGCAGAAAGTAGTGCATATATCATACATTGTTCGTATTTATCTCAGGTTTACCACGATCTATTGTTCTCTTCTGTTTTGGATTGTAGTTAATTAGTCAAGCATGTCTAGTCTGAGTATCTCTTAAGCTTGTGCCTCCAGTTGTGCTCATTTTTTACATTTTATTGATTTTATATGAGATGTCTTGTGGCACGGTCGCGACATAACTCATTAGAAACAACATGTATGATTATTCTTCCCCTGTGCTGCATAACTGGTGTTCTGTTGTGGTTGTCTGTATAACGACTTTCTGCTTGCTAGACACTTCTTATATTGTGATGTTTTATCTACACAATTTTTTTACTAGAAAACAACAAGCATTCATTTAGGTGCGTGCTGAGAAAAATAACTCATGTAAAATCATTATCCACTTTGCCCCCATCATGGTGAAATCCTAGCTCCGTCCCTGATACTATCTAGTGCAATCTCAGTCTTCTAATAGGCAAAAAGATAGAAATTTACATGGTTCCTAGAGACACTGCCCCCATCATGGTGAAATCCTAGCTTATCTGTTGTTTTTGTTGCCTTGGTTTGCCTGTAACTACTGCGCATTCATGGAGGAATAGTATGGTACACATGTTCAGGGGGATTAGTTATACGGCAGTTATCTGAATGCTTCTTTTTCAGTTCAGTTCATATACACATAATTCCCTAACATATGCTTCTTGGTATACACTTGATTGACCAACTTCTGCTGCTTGGTATACACATGTCTTGTTTAATTGAGTTTTAGTTTCTTGTTTATTTCTTACTTTATATGTAGGTGGATTTCCAATTACAGATCAACTCTTGACAAGACTGCAGGCGAATTTAGATTTCTCTAGTAGGTTTTCCATCATCTTTGCTAGTGTCACACTGAGTTGATTCTTCTCCATTTATACTAATACTAGAGTTTATTCCAGGTAGCTAGCATTTGTTACACTGATGCGACACAGGTACTATATAAAGAATGGTGGCTAGTGGATTGCTGGCAAGATAAGTGTGCCTAGTTTCCTGCCTATAGAAATATATCCCTTTTGTTTTAGTCTGCTGTCTTTGCCTCGATCTGCTTGTTATGATCATTGAAAGTAGTGTCCTAATGTATCTTTGTATTTTTTCTAGCTATGGTAAGTGACAACCTTCCATTGGTCAACACATCTACTAGTTTACACTCTTTCCCCATGTCAATTTATTTGATATGATGAAATGTCTCGTATGATTGCCACCATCATAGTTGCACACCTGATTTACTATCTTGATAATGTAATTCGATAGTTGAGCTAATAGTTCTCTATATTCCAACAGTATAAAAACTAGCTGAGATTTGCTTTGCTTCTTTATCTTCATCTCATTCACGATAGCTTTATTATCACTTTCTATAGTCGCATGATTAGTTTCAGCAGTATAATTTGAATACCTTGGAATTCTGGATTGTTGTAAGGTAGTACATGCCATCTTAATCAGTTTGTTGCTTAAGCAGTTTTGGTTCTGAATATACTAGCACCTTTACCATAAATTATTTTCTGATGATTCTCTATAGATTGATCTTGTGCTGAAACGTGTCTTATTGTGCTACTGCAGTGTTGGTTCTTAACTGTCACTCATTAATTTTGCAAATTTGGCTTGAAAGATGGGAAGGATTGGAGTACTGCACATTATACGTCTGTGACTGGTCATGCTGCGGCCATCTCTGGTGAAGCTACAGGTACTTCCCGACGCCGACGACCACCTCAGGTAAAGGCTCTTTTTCTTCCCCTATTCTTCTTGAGCAAGAGCGCACCTATGTGCGGTGCTGAAAATTATAGTGGACTCTTTTTGGTAGGATGCATGAGCTACAGGTGCATGCGTGATGACTACATATGCTTTAGTTAGCAAATCTGGTGTAGTTATCTTTGAATTGTCTTCACGGAGGTGCTAATTCTATAAAACAGAAGAAGTAAGATGTGGCCTGGTTATGTTTGTCGAAATTTAGTATGTTGCTTTTGAGATTTATCTTGTCAAAATTTAAAAAAACCAAAAGCAGTAACTAAAATTCATTCTGTTGGTTCTGCTCTATTTGTAATAGTGTAAAGCTATGTAATCTCTTGTCAATATTTGTGTTATTTTAGACAACAGAAGTCATTTTGAATGACAACATAATGGCTGACTTCTTTCCATCGAACGTTGGTAACTTATAGCTAGACATACATGAATGTGTAATGACAACAGCATCTACGTATATATTTAAGCATTCTTTTGAAGTATGTTTCCTAAAAATATTAGAAGTTTAAAACATAATTATTTATCTATTTATTGCTAATGGCGTGATCTATCCTGAACGTAAATTGAAGTTAGTTTTTTTCCAAATGTTTTCTTACTCCTTTTTTATAATGATTTAATAGGCTGATGATAGCAAGTCTTCATTGAGTCGTCGAACACAAGATACAACTTATGTCATCGAAACTTGGATGGAACATAAATGGTCTGGATGGATAGGAGGATGATTTAATAGGCTGTGTACTCCGTTCCTTGTGCATAATTGTATTTTGATGTGATGTAATTAGTTGAGTTAATTCTATATTGCATTCTGAATTCTAGTTCATAAATGCTGTGATCAAAATAGGTGTAGTGACTCTTGGTTTTGTTGCACGAATGGTCTGGATCAAATAAGATCGGGAAAATAGAAATAGAAGAACAAAAAAAACGGTAATATTTTGTTGGAGCAGAATTATAGAGGTAGATAAAAAGTCCAAGGCCCATATTTGAAACAGACTGTAAAAAGGACAAGGCCCAAAATGAATTGACTGTAGCAAGATGAACGCACAAAATAAAATGCCCTATAAATTTTCTCGACCTAGAAAAGAAAAAGGCCAGAATTTTTGGGCTCAGCCCACTTAGACCACTAAAATGGACTGGGCTAAATTCACACTATGACGATTTCATTTCGTCGTAATTTTGCCATGTAAGATCGGCCACGTAGAATCTGACCTGGCCATGCCAATTTGCCCATGACGTTATTGGATCGTCATAACGGTTATGACGATCCAATATCGTCATAGACGATTATGACGATTTTACCAAAAACGTCCTTATAGTTCATTTGCGATGCCCAGCTTTCGACGATCTCAAAATCATCATAGAATCGTCATAAACAGACTACTATGACGATTCTGTGACGAAAATGAAGGGTCATATATAGCCAGATTTCATGTAGTGTTCCGGCGCTGCGTTCTGGCAGCGCTTCCGCAGTCGGTCACACGTTTGGTACTCGATGAAGACCTTCCTCTCCCTTGTTCCAGCAGGCAGCGGAGGTTGTAGGACTCTCCTTGCGATTCCGGCAGCACAACGGCGTGGTGTCGGAAGTAGAGGGGAGATCTCGCAGGGCTTCGCCTTAAACCAGAGCGAGTATGGTGGGGCAAGAGAGGTGCCTTGGCGATCTAGGGTTTAGAATCACCAAGGGGAGGGGTGTAGCCGGCAGCTAGGGTTTGGGGAAACCCTAGTCGGCGACTTGGGAGGAAGCCCTAGGCGGCGCCAGCAGCAGGTAGTGGCGCCAGGAGCTAGGGTTTGAGGTGTCTAGGAGAGGGGCAACCCTACCCCTCCTTATATAGGTGGGAGGGTGCGGCTTGGGAGGAGGGAGTCCTCCTCCAACTCCTCCTCCTTGGCCGGCGGGTGGAGGGAGGGACTTCCTCCCCAAGTAGGTTTCCTACTCTCCCTCCACCAAGCAAACTTGAGATTTGACTTTTTCAAATTGGCGTTTGACTTTCAAACTTCGATTTGATTTCTCTCTTTATTTTGCCCATCCAAGTGACCTAGTACATGATGCAACCATTCCACATTGTCATGACACATTCATGTACCCTTACCCTCCGGAGTGCCGGACCTTTTGGACCCTTCTAGAACATTCCTGGTGAAAACACCGGAATCATTCCCGAACTCCGAAACAGGACTTTCCTTATATGAATCTCATTCTCCGGACCATTCCGGATCTCCTCGTGATATCCCGGATCCCATCCGAGACTCCGAACAACATTCGTTCTCCTACTCATCATTCCATACCTACTCAACAACATCGAATCCTTAAGTGTGACTCCGAACAACATTCGTTCTCCTACTCATCATTATGCGGACATGACCGAGACACTTCTCCGATCAATAACCAATAGAGGAATCTGGAAATTCATATGGCTCCCACATATTTCTATGATTACTTTGCGATCGAATGAACCACTTACATACGATACCAATTTCCCTTTGTCTCACGATAGTTTACGGATCCGAGGTTTTGATCGTCGGTATCTCTGCATACCTAGTTCAACCTCGTTACCGATAAGTACTCTTTTCTCGTTCCCATGATATGTGATCCCTTGTGAGCCAGTCACATGCTTGCAAGCTAATTGGATGACATTCCACCGAGAGGGCCCAGAGTATATCTATCTGTCATATGGATGGACAAATCCCACTCTTGATCCATGTGTCTCAACCCATACTTTTCGAACACTCAATGCCACCTTTATAGCCACTAGTTACGGTTTGGTGTTTGATGTCATCAAAGCATCCTTCCGGTGATGGTGATTAGCATGATATCATGGTCGAAGGAATTAGGTTACTATGTATCAGAAAGCTTATAGCAAATGAACTATATTAAATGACTTGATCTTTATGCTACGCTTAACTATAGGAGTATGTCCATCACATCATTCTCCTAATGATATGACCCTGCTGTTAATAACATCTCTATGTTCATGATCAGGAAACCATGATCATATATTAACCAACAAGGTAGTTTTACAAGAGGCTTTACTAGGGACTCTTTTATGTTTACAAATCACACAAGTATTAATGTTTCCGGTTAATACAATTATAGCATGGTATGTAAACATTTATCATATGTATGAAGATATGATAATAACCATTTTATTATTGCCTCTTGGCCATATCTCCAACACATATACCAAATTATATGTAGTGGTTGCTACTTTAATCCGTCCAGACTAAATATCGCTATAAAAGATCAAATCTTGTCATAGTCACCTCCTTGAACATTGTCGTAAAAAACTTTACGACATGTCGACTATTTTATAGATATGAAACATCCATGTTTGTTTCTTTATAGGTTCAAATACGACCGATAGTTTTTTAGACCTTTCCAGAGTGTCTTCCAAGTTCAAAAAACTTGATTTCTCGTGTATGGAACTATCATGGATTTTATGGCTTCAAGCCATTTGACGGAGTTAGGGCCCATCATTTCTTCTTTGCATGTAGTCGGTTCATCATTATCAAACAATAATGATTTATTCTCAAATCTTTGTATTTGATTATTTATCCGACCTACTTGGTTCAATACGAACTTAGACCTCCGTGACCACAACCTTTGATGCACGTGAGCCATGGGCATTCTGGCTGCCCCCGGAACATTTTCCGGCGCTGCACAACTCAGCACATATAGCTAAGGTTCATTAACCTTATCAAAATTCTATTGTCCTCCCACTTAACTTTTGCGAAAATTTCCTTTTTCAAGAAAATTCACATTTCAAGCGACAAACCCTTTTTTTCCTCGGTGTTATGGAGGAATACCCAATGGTTATTCGAAATAACCTACAAAGACATGCTCATCCGACTTTGGTGGTAAACATCTTACTTATACTTAGCATACCAAACTTTTAAGAAAGGATAACTTGGGTTTTACCCCAAACCAGGTGTCATTTCAACGGATCAAGATGGAGCTCTTTTCAGTGTAAAAGCGGTAGTCTCTAAATCTTTAATATTTTAAAACATAATGGCGGTTTTATAAATAACTCCTTTGATCCAACCATGTCAAACAATGTTTCATTACAAATCTCAAACACTCCATATTCCTATGGTGTTTCGGGAGATGTAAATCTAGGTGATTTGCTAAACTTGCAACTCAAATAAATCCCTTTATGATGAAATCATAAATCATTTATTTTCTTGTTACACTTGCAACTCAAATAAATCCTTTTATGATAAAATCATAAATCATTTATTTTATTGTTACAATGATTTTCCACTTCATCTTGAAAGTCTTTGAACGTTTTCAAATATTTCATACTTCTTTCTCATTAAGTGAATATTCACTCAAATTTCCGGATAAAGTATATGAAGTTGAAATCCATCGCTTGCGACTACACATAATGGACTACATACATCGATATGTATAAATTCTAATATTTTAGTCGTTCGTTCTTTTTTGGCCTTTGAACGAAGTTTTAATTATCCCGAGGAAAGTCTCACAAGCGTCACTTGATCAAATCAAAGACTCCAAAAATCCATGAAAATGGAGTTTCTTCATGTTTTCTTTCCAATATAATTTAAACGGCGATGTCACTTCATAAGTGATCTTCCAATCATTTGTCTTGCGACATTTTAGCATTAGTTTTTATGGATGTGATTTCTCCAACTAGATTTGTAAATCATCCATCTTATATGCAATACGGTAATTATTTGAACAATCTTTGTTCTCATAATATCTGATTTAAATAACAATTATTAAAACAAATTTTTGAAGGGAGACTTTAATGTCAACGATAAATACAAACAACGGCTTCTTTGTTTTTGATGATCATCATCACATATTCTCTTGCTAGTTACTTAGGCCATTGTGGTTTATGAATTCCATCGTCTGTATGAAATTTCATACCAACCACTTCGGTATCCAATACCCAAGAACCACATTGTTTAATAAGCAAAGAATACAACCATAACATGTATATCATCTATATACCTAAACTGGATATTTCCAGTCTTTTCTTTTCTGCCAAATATATTTTATAGATTCTCTTTTAGCATTTCCTTTTCCTTTTTAAAAGAATCTATCAACATCAACAGTGGCGCCATATACATGACACATATTCCAAAGTATGTATATTCAAATACTAATACCTTTGGACTTGCACTTTGAAGTAGATCACCATCATCAAATGATTGGCGTTCTTTTAAAATCCATTCTTTAGTAATCTTTTAGTATAGTAAACACTTTACATATATATTCTATTCATCCTTATCATGATTACTTTCATGATCAAGCTAATGTAGCTTATAAAGACGAATCGTGAGTATAACTTTACTTTCCAAAACCCTTTTGGATGATTAGGATGTCTAGCATCTCTAACCTTTGAAAATTCTCATCCAATATGAGAACATATATTATACTCTATCATATTGCAACCAAAACATTGTTTCAGATATCGTTAAATCTGTCACACCTGGTGGTTTCTGAAACAATTCTTTCAGCTCCTAGATAAACTTGATATTAAAAAACAATCAAGAATCATGGAGGAAAACATGATACTTAAGATACTAACACTGAAATTTTTACTCTCGATTTAATACCAATTATTAAATTTCACGGAGTAAACAGAGTTCGCCGAAAGTTTTCAATAGGACTTTAAACTTTAGATTGACACTTAACACAATACGATACCAGTTCATAAAGTAAATATCCAGAATTCTATAGTTCTATTATCTCAATTACAACAAAGCATAAGGTGGTGAACGAATGCCAATAACTACAACAAATTACACAAATTCACTTTGATTTAATTTATGATAAATTGAGTTCTACTAATCCAAATTAAAAATGAACTCCCACTCAAAAACGACACCCCTCGTATCTTTTTGGTGATTACATGAACCAAATCCACTACACCAAGTCCGATCATCACGTGAGTCGGTGTAGCTTCAAAAGCGAGCATCAAATGGGCATCATATCTTTCATATGACTCATGCTTAACCTTTCGGTCTGTGTTCTGAGGCCATGTCTGTACATGCTAGGCTCTCCAAGTAAGAACCTTAGTATTCACATGTGTAACTGTCTTACACCCGAAATATGATCGTGGATCCAAGAACACCCGATCATCACGTGATTTCTTGGAGTGATGAAACATAATCGATGCATACTTAAGGGAGAACACATTTTTATCTTGATATCTAAATAAGGGTCCATCTTATTATGCTAATAAAATGCTAAACTAGCAATATAAGATGCAATCAAACATCACATGTTTATAAGTGGAATGATATGGTTCTTGCACTTGATCTCCATCATGTGCATCGTGGTATGATCACTATCATACTTCTATGTGTAAGGCCAAGGTCTATGGAACTTACACGTTATGTGTGTTGTAAGAGTATCGACTTATACGTCTACTTACAACATCGCCATATCATGACACTAGCCCAGCAAGAATCTAAACTAGACGCCTCTAATTTATCCATTGCAAGTTTTACGTGGATTAGGCCTTTCGAAGATAGAACCGTTCTTACCTACGAACATGAACCACAACGAGGATAACCAAATTGTTGACAACTCATTGCAAATTAGATATTTACTATAGTAGGAGAGACAGACACCCGCTAGCCACTTATGCAAAACTAGTTACATGTCAAGCGTGGAACAGGTCTCATGTGTGAGGACATGTAAAGTTTGTGTGGGCCGCTTCATCCCACTATTCCACCAATATCCAAAGTACAACTAAGAAGCAATAAAATGATCATCATTGCCCACATACTCATATGTGTACTACCTGTGCAAAGCATCTACCGATAGATCCGGCTCTGATACCACTGTAGGGTTCACAGCATAGAAAACAAAAGTTTCCTACGATGGGAACTAGGTAACAAGATCTATCTACTAGATAGAAGCAACGGGTGGATATACATCTATAGAATACATACCCTCGAAGACCGAATAGCGTTAACAAGGTTGTACTCGTGGATGATCTTGTCGAACGCTTGTCGATCTCAAGATCATGATGAAGTCCATCTGGTCCAGCCGGTCCAGCACCATCAAGTCCAGCACCGCAAAGCAGTGGTGCATCCGTGATTGCACACACGTCCGGGTACCCCGACAACCTCCGCGCCCTCGCTCCAGCGAAGCAGCGGAAGTAACAAATCCTTCCAGAAAAAGCCACCAGAAACATGTATCTCGTTGATCCGAGACCATGGCGGAATTCTAAAGGGGGGAGAGAGATCCTTCGCGAGGAGGTGTGCTTTGAGAGGAGGAGAGGGGGGTCCTTCTATAGGGAGAGGGGGGCACCCAAAGGGGCATGGCGCCCAGCCATGGTGGCTGCCCCCACCTCTTCCACATTCATGTGGGTGGAGCTCCCACTCAAAATGAGAATCCTCCACTCCCATAAAAGAGCCTCCACTCAAAAATCCACTTACATGCATTAAATTTCTACCAAATTTAATGCAAGCTCTCATTTAAATAAAACTCTTTTATTTATTTATTCAGAATTTTATTAATTACTCTAATTAACAAACATTCACATAAAACCCCTTATAAAATTTCAATTTCACATGCAAAACCAGTTTCAGCAATTTCAGCTGAAACAGTTTCGGTGTCTAATAAAATAAATTCCCGCGTTTTCCTTTTTCTTTCTCTGGTATATTATTTTCTCCAAATGGTGTTGGTATCCATTAAGTGTGTCACCCTATGATTTGCGAATAATGTAGACATGATCGAGACCCCTCTCCGATCAATAATCAGCAGCGGGACCTGGAGATCCGTATTGACTCCCACATATTCAAGGATGACTTATGTGATTGTGTGAACCTTATATGCATGTAACTCAATCCATTTGTCTCGTGATACATTACATGTTCGAGATTCGATCATCGGTATCTCCATACCTAGTTTGATCTCGTTATCGACATGTACTCTTTTCTTGTTCCCGTGATATAATATTCTAGTGATCAAATCACTTGCTTGCAAGATAACTAATATGATATCACCGAGAGGGCCCAGAGTATATCTCTCCGTCATCGGGATGGACAAATTCCACTCTTAATCCATGAGCCTCAACGTACACCTTCATAGCACTGAACTCATCTTTATAGTCACCCTGTTACGGTGTGACGTTTGATGTTATCAAGATACTCTTCCGGTGTTAGTGATTGACATGATCTCGTGGTCTAAGGACTAAGATTACTTCGTATGATGTTATAGCGATATAAACACAATTACCTTGATCGTAATGCTATACTTCGGATGAATGTTCATCACATTATTCCAACAATGTTGTGACCTCGTTATTAACAACATCCAATATCCATGATTAGGAAACCTTTGATTATCTTGTTACTCAATAAGCTAGTTTATAAGATAGGCATAACTAGAAATTTTATTTTTGTTTATTAAACTCACATGTATTAACATTTCCGTATTAATACAATTATAGCATGCAAAATAAACATTTATCGTAAATAAGGAATACGATAATAAGCACTTTATTATTGCCTCTCGGGCATATTCCCTTCATTGCCGACGCCTGGAAATCGGTGAGCATGGATCCTATCACCGGTTCCAACCAGAACTCCGACAACTACTGGAAGAGAGTGAAGCAAGCGTTCGACGAGCATAGCCTTTGCGACCCGAAGTATAGCAAAATTCACATGGATCAAGGGGATAAAGTAATGGCCAACCATTGGGGACTCATCCAGCAGGCATGTAGCAAGTGGCACAACTGTATGGAGGAGGTCGAACGCACACCCGTTAGCGGTAAAAACATGGACAACAAGGTACTTCGCCGGTAATAGACGAAGGTCTGACGAGCTCAAGCCTGTCCTGACACACTTTTTCTTACATTTGCAGCTCCTTCGTGCACTTGGCCTGTATCGGTACGACACAAAAACGGAGTTTAAGTTTCACCATGTGTTTACCGTCATCGAGCACTGTGAAAAATGGTTGGACACTCGCAAGACCATCGCCAAGACCAAGGACAACGTGTACAATCTGGAGGCTCCTTCCCCTGCTGTCGGTGAAGGAAGACCGGAGCTCGGCCAAAATAAGGCGAAGATGCTCAAAGCCACATGACCTCCCGTCGAGTGCCTCCAGGCTTCTATCGAGAAGTGCATCGCCGATACCAAGGCCCATGCCGAGAAGAGGGCGGAGAATACCGACAAGAGGTGGACGCAGCTGCTGCAAAATCAGGATCGCAAGATCGACCTACTCAAGGCCAACTACGCCGCCAAAAAGAGGAACACAGATCTCCGGTTCCTCATGGGCGGCGAAGACACGTCGGCAATGAGCACGCCGGTCAAGGCCTGGTACATGGCGCATCAAAACGCCATCTTGCAGGAGGACAATGTCAAGATCACGCCAACCGCTGCGCCGAACGTCTCCGTCGCCATTGCTTTGCCGAGCTCTGCTTCTACCTCCTCCAACCAGTCTGCCGGTGACGTCGTCGGTACGCCCTACCCCGTCGCATCGGCCACGCCGAAGGTGTCCATCCCCGTCAACGATTGATCGCCAAGCCGTTTTATCCAGTTTTGTAATAATTTTGCCGTCGACCATTTTGGGCGTATTTCTGTCGAGAGTTCGCCGACGGGAACGATAATATTCAAATGTTTCGTCGTTTCTGCTTCGCCTGGAAATACGGTCTGAAAACGCAAGTGGGAAACTCGACGTTTTCAGGCTGAAAACTTGTTTCGTTGGGCCAAATTTAAGTCCGAATTTTGGCCTAAAAACAGCCAACGAAATGCTATAAAACCTTAATTTGAGGGTCGACTACTTTACGCCCCGTCCGGCCGGTTTGGAGTAGTAGGTACGACGGAGCTTCCTCTGGCTATGGTTTCGCTTACACGACCCAGTGCACGTGTGCAACCAATCTGTGGCAAGTTATCCGTCGTCCTACATAGCTTGCTCCATTTTTTTAAGCTACTCGGCCGGGGGCTTCTAAGCTAGCTCCATCTCCATGGCCAGCTAGCTGTTCCTCTCGCCTTATTACATAGTGGCAGTTACTCCAATTTGCATTGCCTTGTTCTCCAATTCGTCATCAAAATGTGCAGTTATTCCAATTTGCAATGATATGATGGTACCAACGGTGGTGTCAACCTGACGGCGGTGAAAAACGGTGACGCTACCAACCAACCTGCAGTTGTTACTCCACACACTCGGGGTCCGGTTTCCTTCAATTGCAGAGAGCTCGCTCTGAATATGCCGTGCGCGTACAAGTTGCAAACATCGATGTGCAAACAACAGGCAAAAGGTAAACGAGGCATCCATGGATGACGCACTCAGTAATCATAGTAGTCCACGATATACACACCCAGTGGGGGACGCAGGAAAAAAATCGAGGGTAGGCACACTATAATTTTTTTTACTAGCCTATATGCTATAAAAACTTTTCAAATGATAAATAGCCAATCGATTCTCATAACATTTAGTTCGATCAATATATTTCAAAGTCTTGTTCTTCCTCTAGCCTCGATTTGTTGTGGAGGCCTAAATTATCTTCTATTTGGCCTACATTTGTGTTTTGTCTATGTGTGATGAGTTTTGGGGGCTCTAAAATCTATTTCCACCTTTAGTCCGGTTTGTTTCATGGCCGCTAAAGCCGTGTTCCACTTTGTCCATCATGATTCCCTGTGTCGATACAAAGATTTTACTCGACTTGTCTTACTCCCCCCCCCCCCCCCTCTTTTAGTCATGATTTCTTATGGAGAAGCTAATTTTGTTGGACCTGTCTAAAATTTTGTCTCTGTTGTAAATGTGATTTGCTCACCTAGCCCTCATATTCTTGCTCAACATGTAGTTTATTATTTATTCCTCATTTCCGATAATTTTCCTCCAATTTTTCCAAATTTGTTTCACTTGTAGAGGAATGGCCTTATGCAGCGGTATGAATTTTTCTCTTCAAAGGATGAACTCTTGTATAAAAAAAACTCGTCTACTATGTTCATTCTAGAAAAATTGTCTTAGATTTGTACTTTCTCCATTTTAAAATAGATGTCTTAAATTTATCAAAATTTGGACGAATATTCACACTATTTAATATATAGATTTACCTAAAATTTTAAAAACCCGAGATATCTATTTTAAGGAGGAAGTATAAATTTGTATGTAGTTATACACTTAAATATGTCTAAATATATATGTAAAATATAAAAATCTTTTTTCTTTGGGGAATAAATTTATACAAATCTGCTCCCGAGTATGTACCATACGTGTACCTAAGCTAGCTAGCCGAGTGAAACAACACGATAATTAATTAGCTCATTGCACGTATGGGGGCATAGCTCTGCAGTGTACGCATCAATCTACTACACCATGTGGGCACAAACGCATGCTTAAACTTCATTTGTGCTCGAATATGAGCTTGGATCTAACAAAATAAAAGAGTCTCAATCGATAAGGGGTAGCAAATATTTTACCAATGCAAATATTCTGGATGGGCCACTGCCCACCCAGCCCTACCCCTAGGTCCGCCATATATAATGCGCCAGCTAGATAGCGCGATCTGCTGGTACACAAATGTCAAACACGTACGGTGCGTACGTGGAGATAAGTATACAGCGCCTCTAACTAAGGATACGTACGTAATGTTGTACAATGTACGATGAGTTACGCATCCGGTAATAACCATTTAACCATCGCGCAAACAACTCATATGCGAAAAGTGCATGGGTACCGTTCTCTTCAAAATTTGGGTTATGCTGTCGTGGCTTACACATGGGACAATAAGCAAGCAAGACATGCCAATGTCAAAGCTCGGCTTGATAGGGCCGTTGCCAACTCTGAATTTTTGCAACGTTTTCAACATGCACGTGTTTGGCATAAGTACTGCTGAATCGGATAATTGCATGGTGCTAATGGAGTTAAAGAAAGATTTAAAGAATGTTCGGCTACAAGGTCCAAAACAGTTTCGGTATGAAAATATTTGGCAGATTCATGTTGACTGTGATAAATTGGTCAGAGTAGTTGCGGAGGAATCAAAATACCCAAGGTCTGCAAGGTGTTGTGGAGTTGTGAACTCGTTAAAAGGGGAGCTGATGCCGTGGGGTGCTAGAGAATTTGGTTGCCTGGTCCATCCAAATACTTGGGCAGAGGATATTCTTTGTGACCAGACGTTCTCGGATCAGGAGCGCGCCAAAATTATTACAGTAATATGGTCCATCTGGCACTCTCTCAACCGATGGAGGCATGATAAAGAGCTCATGGCTCTGGAGTACTCGGTGAAAGCAACACGGGAGGCATCACTAGTGGAAACGAGGCCTTTGGTTGAGGTCGGAAATAGGCTTTAACACCGGTTCTTCTACGAACCGGTGTTAAGGGGGTGCCCCGTACCAACGTGGCCCGTGCAGCAAAAAGGAGCACCCCCTTTAACACCGGTTCGCGAACCGGTGTTAAAGGCCCGTACACCAGTGACCCGCGCAGCCCCTCTTTAACACCGGTTCGTGGCTTGAATCGGTGTTAAAGGGGGGGGGGGAGGGGGGCTATATAACTGTAAGGTTCCCAACCTTTAATAAGATAGAGATCCCTGTGTTTACAATGCTAGTCCCTGGATCAATAGCTAGCATCCACAGTTAAGATGTAATATCAAGAAACAAAGGTCATAATACAACTTTATAACCAGGAATAACATAATTTATTACATCTTACATTGCTCATTTGGCTATCTCATTACAATGCAGCAGAATTTAACAATAGCATGGGGTCCTTCATCTTCAAAGTGCCACAGGCAGACATGTTGGTTGTAGACTTGTAATCCTAATCATTAAACTTCACTAATATCAAACAAACCTGCAACATAACAAGTTACAGCCACAAGGGTCAATACATTTGAATTGTATTGGAAAGTGATACTATGGTAGTATAGTGGAGTCTATCATCTATATGCATTTGGCTAAGTGGAGCTTAGGCTTGCATTGCTCAAAATAGATTTTCCTTATAGTTTGAAAACACTAAGTTTTTGCTTGACAAAAATCACCCAAGGAACCACCAATAGAAATTGGTGAACCTTAAAACCTTGTGCAACCACAAGTTTTTAACTAAGAAATTTGGATGATGAGATTCTTGATAGCTTCCATGTCTTGATGCTCAAATTTTCCTTTGCCAGGGACATGGCTAAGTACTTAGATTTTACACTCTGCAGAGGTGGTGCACTTTCCCCACAAGACTTGGTTTCCCAAGACAAGATCTTTCAGAAGCCTTCCCTTAGACCAGAATGGACGCGTTCCAACCTATCAAACCCCTACCACCAACTGTCCATTTGGCTAAGTTCTTGCAACCTATATGATCCAGGCAGAGCCCATAATGCCAAGTGGCTGCACTTGAAGCTTCTCAACATTTGACTTCTCAAATCTCTTTGTTCCTGGGTGGCCATCCACAAGTGAGATACACAAGGTTCACTAGTCCCCTGGCCTTGTGTAACCACTCAACACAAACCATTCCTTCCATTCCACCCAGGTGATTCATTAACTTAGTTGTTTTATTAAACAAAACACAAGTCCTCAGACTTAGAAAGTTTTCCATAGCATGAATATATATTCCACCCTTGTTTTCTACTAGCTAAGCTAAGCAGGATAGTAGTAGGAATCTTAACTTAGGAATATTCTACTAAGATTTCATCTACTAGGATTTCCCATAGCATAGTTTATACTTAGTAAAATTCCATGCAAGTCCTACTTAGAAATATCACTAATGCATAGTGAAAATAATGGGACAAAAGTATGAAGCATCACTTGCCTTTTTGGTAGAGAGTATAAGTTCACTTCCTTGTTCTTTGCAATGTTCACTCACATCAAATCACTACAATTCAATCAAGAAAACAACATTTCAATCTACCATTCAAGCAATTCATCACATAAAATAATGGTGACAAGACAATGCATGCAAGCATGCTAAAGATTGTTTTATTTGTAAAAGTGGTTTCTAATGGTTCATAAACATTTGAAAACACCTAATGGTCATTTTATAAAGTGGCAAAATCATTTGTATAAGATTTTACTTCATAAACCATTTTTAGATCAAGTCATTATTTTATGTGGTGTAGAAATGCTTTTAATAAGGCAAAATTCTATAGGTTTCACAAAATATGTTTCCAAACCATATAACCTTGTGTTTAGGGTCAGAGAGTTTATATCCAAAACATTTCTCAAAGGTTTTCTTCCAAAACCAATTTTAATAATTAACCCATATTTTTATTTGACTAGAAATGGTTTAACTCAAAGATTTATTCTTTTGCTTCACCAAATACATTTTTGAAACTACAAAGTGATTCCTATGGTCAGTAGGTTCAAAACACACCATTTGCCAAAGATTTTATCCTCAAAATCATTTTAGAACAATTTCTATAATCTAAACATGCATACATAAGTTTCTGTAAAAACAAACAATTTAAGAGAATACTTTTACTAAACAAAGTGCATGGTTGGCTAGGGCTTATTTTTCTGAATCCATTGATATAAAGTTTGTAAAATTTGGACGTGTAGATTTAAAGTTATAGATTTTACAAAATTGAATCACAAATAGATCAAATCCTGTTTTTAAATCTGACTCTGTGACACGCGGCGTGTTTCTATTCGTCGGTACTGCTTTGGCCGGATCGCGCTACGGGAGGCGTTGGATCTAACTTACATCGCACGGCTCAGACTGCTTCTTACCCCTTTGTCTAGTTTCTATCCTAGCCGCGGGATCTTAATCGCACGGCTCGCAGCACGCTTGCCAGAGACGGGCGACGCTGGCGACGTGTCTGGCTACGGCGTCGCGGCGGTTACAGGAAGCGAGGGAGAAGAAGGGGATGCTCACCAGATTCGCGGAGTCGCGGTGATGCTCAAGGTGCTCGCGAGAGTGTAAGGGGCGCACGGGGATGTCCTTAATCGCTCACCGGAGTTGAGCTGTGCCTCGGGTGCGCGCTGTCGTGGTCGAATACGAGTGTCTGGGATGCAAGTAAACGAGGAAAAGCATCAGGAGGGTGCGCACGGTTTCGGGGGTTGTATAGGTACTCACCAGAATGCGAGGGGCACACGGTTTGGGCGTCAGTAGCTCGCCGGAGCTGGTGCAGACGACGGTGGCGGTCAGTGGTTATCCTTGCCGAGGTTCAGGGGCGCGCGGGGACGAGCTGATGCCACAGGAAGGTTCGCCAGGGAGTGGGGAGCAGGTGAGAGTGGTCGAGGGGGAAGGGTCCAGCCGGAATCGACGTCGGAACTTGTCGGGGCAGTGGAGCTTCGTAGAGGAATTAGGACGGCCTGGGGCATGCTAAGGTGGGGAACTGAGGGGGAAATGTAGAGGGGATGCTGGCGATTAAGAGAGCATGGTCTGGGGGCAGAATCACTGCGTCATTGAAGAGAATTGACGACGCGAATCAATCGGCAGTAACGGGAGGAAGAACTGGTCGCGGGTTGACGACGAGGTGAGCTGGCGGTGGGGTCCGCTTGGCAGCGTGAGAGAGGAGTGGGGAGATGGGGTCCACTGGTCATATGCTGTGCGGGTTCTTTCATTGGTGTGAACCGTTTTTCTGCGGGAGAGAAGGAGAGGTGGGCTGGTTGGCTTAGTTGGGCCAGGCTAGTTGGGCTGGGTCTTTTACCTTTTTTTTGTTCTGTTTGTTTTTTCCTTTTCTCTTTTCTTTAATTCTGTTTTGATTTTGTTTAATCAATTCAAACCTTAATTTGAATTCAAAACTTTGCCAAAAATTGTGTAGTTTTAAATATTGATTAATAGAACATTCTGATATCATTTTAGAATAATTTAATTATTCTTTTTAAGGTCTTTTAATTATTCAAAATAGGCTCCAGTTTTAAATTAGATAGGATTTAATAATATTTTCAAAACACCATTTAATTTCTTAAATCTTCCAAATCTTTTCAGTAGGTTTTTATTTGATTATTTGGGTTCAAATAATTCATCTTGAATTATTTGGAAAGTATTTAATATGATTCATAAATCATTTGAATTGGGTATTTGTTTTAATTCCAATGGAATTAAATATAGTTTTAATTCCCTAAAGTTTATTTGGAAGATTTCTTTAATCTTATTTAAGTTGAATTAAACAACTTTTATTTCACTTGGGTAATTCCAACATACTGTTTTCTCATGAATTATAAATTTATTCTTATTAGAGATTTGTCTTTAATAAGATAGGGATAGTATGGTTAATGCCATTTTATTTTATTTTGGAATTTCCTTATCCACTATTTTATTTGGATTTGGTTTATAAATCATTCCACTTGTTCATGGATTTGGCCAAAATTTGATTTGGTCTTTAAATATTCTTTATTTAATAATTCTTCCTTCATCTTATAAAATCCATATCTTTTTATTTAGAGATCCAAACTTGGTGATTTCAATTGGTAAAATCTTGTTTAATATTTGTTTATCCTTTTAAATCCCTTTAGGATTATTTTCTCACCATTTGGTATGGATTTTAGATAAGGGCTTTATTAGCTTTGGAAATTACTTTTCCTTATCTTATTAAATTCATAAGATTTTATTTATGGCTCCAAATTAAGTGAAACCAATTTATATGGTCTTTTAATATTTCTATTTGTCTTTCTTGAACATTTGTGTTTGTTTGTTGACAAGATTTTATATGGATCAAATCCATAGGCTTGGAGATACTTGGAAATGATTTTCTTCCATTAGGGTTTTAGGATTTGGATTTATTTTCCAAGTGTTTAAATTTCCAGATGCATTTATTGAGGAATGCATTTCTCTTGATTTGGATTTTGTTAGATTCAAACTTTAATTAAAGTTTGTTCAAGATGGGAGTTTAAGTTTCTATTTTAGAAACAAAAGTTTCTTTTTACCCTGATTTTCAACAAAAATTTATTTTGTTTATTTTATTTTTCACATTACAAGATTTGGAAAATCTTGGGATGTGACAATAACACACCGTAGCCCACACCCCTCTCTTCCATTTTTTCACTCTCTCATTTTGGAGCCTAGCAAGAGGGTGTGAGGTGTGCTAGTTTGTGTTTTTTCCTATGCACAAGAGGTGTTCGGTGAAATGCCCGAGAGCTCAAAATAGGTTTTCTCGTTGCTCTTTCCTTCTCGGTCGAGGTCGGCAACTATCCTTTCATGTGTCATTGATGTACTATATATAAATATTCATCTCCCTATTAATTTTTGATATATACTATATATTAATGCAGATGAACCGGCAATGGATGTATGGTGACCGACACACTTCCGAGTACATTACGGGCCTCCAAAATTTCATCATTGTGGCTAATGCAAACCGTGGTCACAATGGTTTTATGTGCTGTCCGTGTGTTCACTGTCAGAACAAGAAAGACTACTCAAATACCAGAACCATTCACGCCCACCTGCTTCGATCCGGTTTCATGTCCAGCTATAATTGTTGGACCAAGCACGGAGAAAAAGAGGTTGTGATGGAAGACAACAAAGAAGAAGAGGATGATGACAACTATCATAATGTGTATCCTGAATATGATGATACTGCAACAGGGGTAGATAATGAAGATCAAGAGGCAGCAGATGGGCCCGCTGATGACGATCTTAGTCGGGCCACTACTGATGCAAAGGAAGAATGTGAAACTTAAAGGAGAAGGAGAATCTGGAGCAGATGTTAAAGGATCACAAAACATTGTTGTACCCAACTTGCGAAGATGGCCACAAAAAGCTAGGTACCACACTGGATTTGCTGCAATGGAAGGCAGAGAACGGTGTGACTGACAGCGCATTTTCAAAGTTGTTGCTAAAAATGAAGAATCTTCTTCCAAGAAATAATGAGTTGCCGGTCAGTACATACCAAGCAAAGAAAGTTGTCTGCCCTCTAGGATTAGACGTGCAAAAGATACATGCCTGCATTAATGACTGCATCCTCTACCGCGGTGAGAAGTACGATAATTTGGATGCATGCCCGGTATGCAGTGCACTACGGTATAAGATCAGACGAGATGATCCTGGCGATGTTGAGGGCGAGGCCCCTAGGAATAAGGTTCTTGCCAAGGTTATGTGGTATGCTCCTATAGTACCACGGTTAAAACGTTTCTTCAGAAATAAAGAGCATGCCAAGTTGTTGCGATGGCACATGGAAGACCGTAAGAAAGACGCGATGTTGAGACACCCCGCTGATGGGTCACAGTGGAGAAAAGTCGAGCGAGAGTACCCGGACTTCGCACGTGACGCAAGGAACTTAAGGTTTGGTCTAAGTACAGATGGCATGAATCCTTTTGGTGAGCAGAGCTGCAGTCACAGCACCTGGCATGTGACTCTATGTATCTATAACCTTCCTCCTTGGTTGTGCATGAAGAGGAAGTTCATTATGATGCTAGTGCTCATCCAAGGCCCGAGGCAACCCGGCAACGACATTGATGTGTACCTAAGGCCATTAGTTGAAGAACTTTTACAGCCGTGGGCCAAACCAGGTGTACGTATGTGGGATGAGCACAAAGGGGAGCCATTTGACCTACGAGCATTCCTTTTCGTAACCATCAATGATTGGCCTACTCTTAGTAACATTCCAGGGCAGACAAACAAGGGATACAATGCATGCACACACTGTTTAGATGAGACTGAAAGTGTATATTTGGATAAATGTAAGAAGGTTGTGTACCTAGGGTATCGTCGATTTCTTCCGAACCTGCATCCAGTAAGAAATAAAGGCAAGCATTTCAAACGTCTAGCAGAACCCCGGAGGAAGCCTGTCCTCCGTACCGGTGAGGAGGTATTTGGTATGGTCAAGGACCTAGAAGTAATCTTTGGAAAAGGTCCTGGCAGTCTATCTGTCCCGAATGACGATGCCGGACATGCGCCCATGTGGAAGAAGCAATCTATATTTTGGGACCTACCCTATTGGAAAGTCTTAGAGGTCCGCTCTTCAATCGACGTGATGCACGTGACGAAGAATGTTGGCATGAACCTGCTAGGCTTCCTAGGAGTGTATGGGAAGACAAAAGATACACCGGAAGCACGGCAGGACCAACAACGTCTGAAAGACCCTGAAGAGCCTATGCATCCTGAGAACGAGAAGGGTAAACAATGCCACTTAACTCCTGCCAGCTACGCTCTTACCAAAGTAGAGAAGGAAATATTTTTTGAATGCCTGAGCAGTATCAAGGTCTCGTCTGGCTTCTCGTCGAATATAAAGGGAATAATAAATATGGCAGAGAAAAAATTCCAAAACCTAAAGTCTCATGACTGCCACGTGATTATGACACAATTGCTTCCGATTGCATTGAGGGGGCTTCTACCTGAAAATGTCCGAGTACCCATTGTGAAGCTATGTGCATTCCTCAATGCAATATCTCAGAAGGTAATCGATCCAGAAAGCCTACCAGGGTTACAGACAGATGTGGCCCAATGTCTTGTCAGCTTTGAGTTGGTGTTCCCACCATCCTTTTTCAATATTATGACGCATCTCCTGGTTCACCTAGAAGAAGAGATTGCCATTCTCGGTCCTGTATTTCTACACAATATGTTCCCCTTTGAGAGGTACATGGGAGTCTTAAAGAAATATGTTCATAACTGTGCTAGGCCAGAAGGAAGCATCTCCAAGGGCTATGTAACAGAGGAGGTCATTGAGTTCTGTGTTGATTTTATTCCTGACCTTAAGGCGATTGGTGTTCCAGAATCACGACATGAGGGGAGACTGTGTGGAAAAGGCAGCCTAGGATGTAAAACAATGATATGTAGGGACGGGCATTCTCTTAGTCAAGCACACTACACGGTTTTACAAAGATCTATCTTGGTTGCCCCGTATATCAATGAACACAAGAATTTAATACGCCTCAAAAACCCGGGGCAGTCTAATGAATGGATTATAAGTGAACACATGGCGAGTTTTGGCGGCTGGCTGCAAAGACTTCTCACGAATAACACCACTGTTGGGGATCAGCTGTACTAGTTGGCCAGGACACCATCTTCGACTGTATATACTTTCCAAGGGTACGAGATAAATGGGAATACATTTTACACGATAGGCCAAGATAAAAAGAGCACCAACCAAAATAGTGGTGTCCGCTTCGATGCAGTAGAAGACAATGGGCAAAAGACCACGTATTATGGGTTCATAGAGGAGATATGGGAACTTGACTATGGACCTAATTTTAAGGTCCCCTTGTTTCGATGCAAATGGGTCAAGCTAATAGGAGGAGGGGTTGAGGTAGACAAGAAGTACGAAATGACAACAGTGGATCTCAACAATCTTATGAAGGTAGACAAGAACTTAGACGAACCATTCGTCTTAGCCAATGATGTGGCTAAGGTTTTCTATGTGAAGGACATGTCTACCAAACCGAAAAAAGAAAAAAAAAGCAAACGGATACATCACACGATGATCCAAAGCGTCACATAGTTCTTTCAGGGAAAAGAAACATCGTGGGAGTGGAGGACAAGACAGACATGTTAGAAGATTATAATAAGTTTGATGAAATTCCGCCCTTCAGAGTGAAGACTGACCCAACCATCCTGTTAAACGGTGCTGATACTCTATGGTTACGGCCGACGCGATCATAAGATTATGTCTCAAAAAAACCTTCACAAAATTACCTATCTCATTCGAGGTTTCTTGGCTTTCGGGTCAAATGACCAATGTTACGGCTAGAATCAAGGCATATTTTATGATAATGTGGCCATATTGTGCATACATGTGCATCATGGCATGGCAAACAATGTTGCAAGAGGAAGTTTTCCTTTTTGTCGCACCAAAAAGGCATTTTCCATTTTCCGCGCATAAAAAACGGACGGTTTTGTGAAGCAACCACCAAATGGCTAATTCAAAAAACCACCACCACATTTTACAAAAATGCTAGACCACCTTATATGGACAATGAACCAACAGGGGGATCTGAAACCTTTCCGTCCACCTCTGGTGAAAAAGACAAATTCCTGCCAAATCGGTAGGAAGTGGGTCAGATATGAACTATAGGTACATGATACGATGCTCATGATTTTTTACAAAAATCATTTTTAGGTTCATAATATGCTATTTTATCAAAAATCTAATGCAAGTTGAGCGAGGTTTTGTCAGATTCCAAAGTATACAAAAGATGCGGCATTTAAATATCCAAACAATTCAAAAAATTTAATACAAAATAAAATATGATTTTCTCTAATAAAATAGGGTTAGATTCCTTTTTAGATGCTTAATATTTCTTATGTTCAAAGTTTGAGGGTTTGACTATTTTATTTTTGTTTGAATTGAATAATCAAAATTTATATGTAAGTGTTTTAATCATTTTGAAAATTTTCATCTAAAGTAAATATAAAATGTTTTTACATTAATGGATAGATATTATTTTTCTGAAAATTATGATATATTATTCATATTTTTTGAGTTGAAATGAAAAAGATATGAATTTTCTAAATTCATATCCTATTTTTTGAATTAAAAATGCCCCCACTTTAATGCATGAAATAAGTGCCCCCCTTTAACACCGGTTCCAGCCACGAACCGGTGTTAAAGGGGGGTAACACCGGTTCGTGGCTGGAACCGGTGTTAAAGGGGGGTGCGGGCGCGAAACGAATTCCCCCCTTTAACACCGGTTCCAGCCACAAACCGGTGTTAAAGGGGGGATTTATAACGCGCGCCACTTCCTCCTTCCCCCCTAGCCAGATCAAGCGCGCGCAGCAAAGGAAGAAAAGTAGATAGGCGACGCCACAGCGCCGTCCCCGCCCCGTCTCACCGTCGCCGGGACTGCCGTGCCGTCCCCACACCGTCTCGCCATCGCCCCTCCGCCGTCGTGACCCACCCCGCCGTACTGGCCCGCCGCGGGCCACCCCTCCACCGCCCCATCCCGGCCGCGCGCGTTGCCCACCCGCACGCCGCACCGCCCAGCAGCGCCGTGCCACCCACGCCGCGCCGCCGCCCGCATATGAGCATGGTCGCCGCCGATTTTTGTTAGTATAGTGTTAGTGTTTTTTGGTTAGTGTGGTTAGTTAGTGTTAGTTAGTGTTATATGTATGTATATGTATGTGTATGTATGTGTATTTGTTAGTGATTGGTTAGTGTATGTGTATTTGTATATGTATGTATATTTTTTGTATGATATATATATATATATTTGTATATGTATGTGTATATATGTATATATTTTTTGTATGTGTATATATGCATCACTTGACCAATTACTTTTCCAATGTCGTGGACCCTGACCTCCTCTACCCTCGCCAAGTCGCCCATTTTAGGAGCACACGTCGCGATGGTTCGAACGCACACCCCCATGCATCCCGGCCCTGCTCTCGCCCTAGCGCCGCCAGCCGCCGCCCTAGTACACCTCTCATTGTTAATATAGCATTAGGGTTTCTCCGAATCCGGGGTTTTTCCGAATGTATCCTCTCATATGAATCCGGGGTTTCTCCGAATTAGGGTTTGGAATGACTAAGAATGTATTAGGGTTACATTTCAATACTTTTAACCTGTCATATCATCATCATCTGCCCTTGCTGAGTCGCCCATTTTAGGTAGCCCACGTCGTGCTGGTTCGAACGCACACCCCCACGCATCCCGGCCCCGCTCTCGCCCTAGCGCCGCCAGCCGCCGCCCTAGTACACCTCTCGTTGTCAATATAGCATTAGGGTTTCTCCGAATCCGGGGTTTTTCCGAATGTATACTCTCATATGAATTCGGGGTTTCTCCGAATTAGGGTTTGGAATGACCAAGCATGTATTAGGGTTACATTTCAATACTTTTAACCTGTCATATCATCATCTTTGCTTGAGCATTTCAATAGATGTATTACTGATATTTGTGTGATCATATTATTGTTTTAGAAACTATGGATCCACTCAGTAAAAACCTTGAAGATGAAGAAATAATGGAGAACATGATCCACGAGGACACCTCACAATATCTGAACTTGGAGGGACATGATGACACCTCAAGTAGTCATGGAGAAGATGACGACTCCGGTGAACGCACTTTAGTGATTACAAAGTCTGTTGAGGTATATGCATGGATTAATCCTCTGCTGACTTGCACCGATTGATTTGTATATATGTAAATGTATTAATTAACGCTTATTTCTTCTTTTAGCCCTATGGATCGACTAGCCAACAACAATCTTTTTCTATGAAAAAGAGCAAGCGAGGCGCGAGCCATCGGTTGAAAGATCGTGCAAAGTTCACGATCGAAGCATTCCGTGTTGATGGCAGGCCGATGGAGCCCAAGAAGCCCGCAGACAAATTTGTACGTCAGGCTGGAGTTCTTGTTAGGGACCAAATCCCAATCATAATTGAAAATTGGAATAAGCCAAAGAAGGGCGACGGTACCTTTGTCAATGAAAGATCCAAAGAAACGCTTTGGAATTCACTGTTGGTAAATTTCACCCTTCCGCCAGAGGAGGATGAAAACAAACCGGTTATAAAGGAAAAGGTCAAAGAGTGGACTCTAAAGAATATGGCTGACGCTTTCCGTAATTGGAAGACAAAATTGAACAAATTTGTCAAAACTCGCGAGACTCCAGATTTCGAAGACGCATATTATGCGAAGATAAGACCTCATTGGCCCGAATTTGTGGCATACAAGGAAGGTGCTATAGCTACAAAGAGGTCAGAAACCAATACTCTAAATGCCCAGAAGAAGGAATATCACCAGAGGACAGGGTCAGGTGGCTACATATCTCAGAGGCCTAAGTGGGAGGAAGCTGAGAAGGCCCTGTGCGCTAGAGGGATCACACCCTAGACACATGGGTGGGACCTACGTGCAAAGACTTGGTTCTACGGAATCGGGGCAAGGTTGGACCCAGAAACAGGATTGTGTATCTTCCCAACCCTCCTTGCCAAACCCGTCACTGAACTCATCATGGCATACGAGGAAACAGCCGCAGGACCTTCCATCCCGACAGAGAGAATGACCAGCTCACACGTGCCATCGGTAAAAAAGAACACCCTGGACATGCACGAGGCACAGGGGGTATGACGTGGAAGGATGGGTTTGCCGAGTGGGGCGACTCTTACAGATGGCGCAGCAGAAAAGAAAAAGAGTGTACAGAGCGGATGACACAGATAGAACATACACTTGTGGCGCTGCAGGCTCAAGTGAATGCACAACAGAGCCAGCAAGGTATCGGCCCATCTCAGCGGCACGAAGAGCCTGCATTGGAAGCTGCTGGCGGCCTAGACTCTGCGCGGAAAAGCAGCATGGCTTCCACGGAGAACGTGCAGCCCACGCTTGAAATGGCGGGTCCTCGATACCCCGTGGATGAGATCACGGAGAGCGAACACGCTGAGCTGCATGTGAGATTAATGGGCTTATCCATTAAGGTGGCTGTCGGCTATGCCTTAACTCATGTAGCTGGTGGAACTTACCACTGCCGACCGATTCCAGATGGCTATGCTATTGTCGGGGTGTATGAGGTTGTGAAGGAATATGAGGAAGCACAGCTTGACCATGCTACAGGTGAAGGGGAAACTCAACTCAAATTTGCAGTGAAAACAAACATTTTTTGGAAGAAGGAACACATCGTGCTTCCAAATTGGAGGCCACTGGCACCCCCGCCATCTCCGCAGCGTCAGCAGTCTGAGCCGCCTCAGCCGTCTCCAAGTCATCAGAATACTCCCCTGTCGTCTCCGGCGCTTCAGCCATCTCCTGCGCGGCAGCCATCTCCGGCGCTTCAGCCATCTCCTGCACGACAGCCATCTCCGGCGCGCCAGCCATCACCTGCGCGGCAGCCATCTCCGGCGCGCCAGCCATCTCCTCAGCGTAAGCAGAAGAGCACTGCCACGAAGAGTATCACTAGCACTGCCACGAAGAAATCCGAAGGAAACCGTACGCCAAAGAGTTCAAGAAACTACATCCCGCAGCCTTCTGCCAAGCCATTGCCGGTTTTACCGTGGAATCGCAGCGACGAGGAGACCAATAGGATCTCGGAAGAAGAGGTCAAGAAATTCTTTGCACCTAGACGGGCCGAGCCAAAGGA
Organism: Avena sativa; assembly: GCA_916181665.1. Taxonomy (NCBI): domain Eukaryota; kingdom Viridiplantae; phylum Streptophyta; class Magnoliopsida; order Poales; family Poaceae; genus Avena; species Avena sativa. The sequence continues at coordinate 69,074,152 of OV702297.1, forward strand.
GAAAATAGATCCGGCGGTGGTGGAGAAGTTTTACAATAATATTTTGAAACCTGAAACCCCACTTGTGCCGGACTACGAGCGCCAGATTTTGAAGGGGGATGCAAGGCGGAGGGAGACTGAAAGTAGCAGTCGTGCGTCACCCCAGAAAACAGTTCCCATGCTCGGAGAGCAGGAAAAGCAATCATGCGCCCCGCTCCAAGTGTTCGACTCACGGAACGCTCATCCTGTAAATGATTACATGGCAGAGGTACAAACAAAGGCAAATGAGATGGGGATGACTTACATTGCATACTTGAACCTCATGGGAGACAAAATTCCCATAGGCGATGTCAACCCCATATAGCCATGGAAGTATGGGAAAAATCTCGTCAAGAAAGAGGAGCTCAAGAATCTACCAACAAAGATGCGAAGATTGCACAAGTGGTACCTTGATTTCTGCAAGACGAGAAAGGAAGAATGGATCACGGCGCATATAAGAGATCAGATTTTCTTGTGCGGAGACGATGAGATCGACTTTAACATTCAATACTTGCATTTTCTATTCAATCAGAAGGAACTCGAAAAAGCTGCCATCAGCCTTTATTGTGTGTAAGTACTATATCTGTAATTTCTATCTCATCTCATTCACTTCATTAATTGCATGTATATATATGCTCACCATATATGTATATAGTATTATGTAGGAAAAAGGTTATGGAATGCATGAAAGGAGGTCCTTTTGACATTGGGTTCGTTGACCCAAATAGAGTTCATGAAGAATTCGTAAGAACCAAACCCGGGCAAACAAAAGATTTCTTGCTAAGGTCTTTACTGAGACAACAAACCAAAAGGGAAATACTATTGCCTTACAACTTCTCGTGAGTACTGTTACCCTCTCTTGTACACATTCTGTTTCGCTTACTCGATGTTAAGTGTAACTGATGATGAGTTATGCGTGCGTAGGTTCCACTTTATTCTACTAGTCACTCAACCTGACTCAGGAAAAGTCCTTGTCATGGACTCATTACGAAAATAAAAAGAGCTATGGGCAGACTTTAGAGAGATGCTCCAGAGGTAATTTCAATCATATTATCGCACTAGATCGGCAACTTTCGTGAAAACAAGTAATTAATTACTCCTTTATCCATTTTCTTTACCGGACAGGGTTTGGAAAAGGTTCACGGGCAGGGCCGTGGGTGAATGGTTAGAAGAACTAAAATTTGTAGACCAAAATGTAAGTAATACTAGCTAGGTCTGTGTATCTCTTTGATTCTGCTTCCAATTCCATTATATCATGCTTTATTGATTATTATTTTGATTGAACTCTCTATTCTCATAAAGTGCGCGCATCAGGGACCCGGCAATAACTTATGTGGATACTATGTTTGCGAGTTCATTTGCAACACGATATGTGTGACGGGCCAAGCCGCACTAGAACAACTTAGAGTAAGTAAACAAAGTACACAACATTATTTTATTACCATCAATTGTGTTGAGTTTTATTCTTATATATATATTGACCCTATTCTTCATATATATTTAGATCGAACAAATGCGGGACCAACTCCTACCATTTGACCGCATACGAGCCATTCAAGAGGAATTGGCGGGGTTCATACTTGATGAGGTCGTCACGCTTGGAGGAGAACTCTTTAGATATCCAAAAACTCTTTAGATGCTTGAACGTGTTTGTCTTGTACTTGATGCTTCAACGTTTACGGAGAATACCACACAATAACGATGTTTGTGTATAATAATAGTTGCTTAATTATTCATGTACTCGTATGTACCAACGACGATGTATGTGTATATACCGCTCCCGATCGATTCCCCCTCCCCGTCCCCGCTGCGCCGCAGAAATACGCCCAGAACGGGGCGGCGGCAGAACTCTGCCGCGGCAGAGATTTAGGCCGTTTTCCTGCCGCGGCAGAACTCTGTTGCGGCAGAGATTTATCTCTTTTTCCTGCCGCGGCACAGAACCTTTAACACCGGTTCGTGTTACGAACCGGTGTTAAAGGGGGGGCTGAGCGCTGCGGCAGCCCCACGTGCGCCACCCTTAACATCAGTTCGTATAATAACCGGTGTTAAAGGGGGGGCTCTAACACCGAACCCTCAACAGCGGTTCTACAACCGCTGTTAGAGGGCCTTAGGAACCGGTGTTAAAGGCCCCCGTCTACACTAGTGCATTGACCCTCCTAGAAATCCCACAACGGCCGATTGTGCTACCTGCTCACGGTTGGCGGCCTCCAAATTCTAAGTGCACTAAGATCAATACTGATGATGTGATTAACTTCGCAGTTGGGAAAGGAGGTGCATAAGAGGCGCTGCCAGGTACTCAGGTACTCGTGGCATCGATTAGGTGCATGGAGAAAGCCTCTTCCTGGGGGATCGTGGTCCCTCTCATTGCAGAGAGTTTGACATTGCGTAATGGTTTCCTCTTCACGAAGATCTAAGGACTCACGCAAGTGATCATGGAGACGGGGAGTGACTAGAGGTGGTGAACCTTTGAAATTCTCGCCACAATTATCTTTCAATTGTGGCTCCTCTGTTAGTTGAAATTGGCGATCTAGCCAATTCTTTTATTAGTTTTGATATTTAACATGTAATGCGGAAATCCAACTACCTGGCACACCAGCCTGTATGAAAACCATGCGAGCATGCTGATTGTGACTAAGAGTTCGCGGCATGGTTACCTCTAAATACGTAGCATGAACTCTACTCTGCAGTTTAGACCGTTAAGCCGGTACCCACACTAGTAGAAAACAGGCCTTTCGTTCGGGAGATCCCAGAGCATTTGTCCCGGCTGCGCCACGGACTAGGACTAATGCTCGCATTCGTCCCGGTTCGAGCGGCCAGAGCATCGCTCGGGAGCTAGGGGGATTAGTCCCGGTTCGTAAGGGTCTATTCGTCCTGGTTTGTAACACAAACCGAGATGAATAGTCTATCTTCCTATAAATATGCATCCAACCCTCTCCCTCCCTCCTTTGTTTTTTCTTGGTGGAAGGTGTGAGATGTGTGTGCTAGTTTGTTTTTTTCCTATACACGTGAGGTGTTCGATGAAATTCCTGAGGGAATGATGCCGCTTGATTTCACACAAAACAAAAATGATATGAGGTGCCCGAGCCACACTTGAGCTTTCTCCTCTTTCTTTCCTCCTCGATCAGGTTAGCAATATTATTCTTTCATATGTCATTGATACAATGCATGTGTCGATGTGAAGTGGTCATCTCGCTATTCATGTTGTTCCGTAATGGTTTTTGATAAACCTAATTATAAGATGCATATGAACATGCGGGAATGGATGTACGATGACCAATGTGAATCCGAGTACATTAAGGGTGTGGATAAATTTATTGATGTGGCTAAGGCAAAGAAAGAGAATGGTTTTATGCGTTGTCTATGTGTTAAATATCGGAACGACAAGGAGTACTCTTCCTCGAAAATCATTCGCGGCCACCTGGTTCGAAAAGTTTTCATGCCCAGCTATAATTGTTGGACCAAGCACGGAGAAAGAGGGGTTATGACAGAAGACAATGAAAAAGAAGAGGATCATAACAACTATCCTATGTTACCTGAATACGATGATACTACAATGGAAGACAATGAATAGGAAGGAGGTGAAGAACGGGCATTAGGTGAGCCCGCTGATGATATTGGTCGGGTCATTTCTGATGCTAAGCGATACTATGAAACAGAAAAAGGAGAAGTTAAAGTTGGAGGGCATGTTAGAGGATCACAAAAAATTATTGTATCCAAATTGCAAAGATGGCAGCACAAAGCTCGGTACCATACTGGAATTTGCTGAAATGGAAAGCAGAGACTGTTTTATCTAACAAGGGATTTGATAAGTTACTGAAAATAATGAAGCTGAAGCTTCAAAAGGATAACGAATTTCCTGAGAGTATGTACGAAGCAGAGAAGACTCTCTACCCTCTAGGATTAGATGTGCAGAACATACATGCATGCATTAATGACTACATCCTCTATTGCGGTGAGGAGTACGAGAATTTAGATAAATGCCCGGTATGCACTGCACTGCGGTATAAGATCAGACGAGATGACCCTGGTGATGTTGAGGCAATGACGAGCCTCCCAGGAAGAGGGTTTATGCTAAGGTTATGTGGTATGCTCCTATAATACCATGGTTGAAACATATGTTAAGAAACAAAGAGTGTCGTTGTTATGGAAACGGCAGTGCCTGAGCAGGCTAGTTCGTGGTGTGGGAGCGAGCAGGGAAGCGAGCGACGGCGTCCACAAGCGGGATTGGGCACAAGCATTCGTCGGGGACACAATAAGTACCCAGATTCGGGGCCCTCGTGGTGAGGTAACACCCCTACTCCTGCCGATCCGACTATCTGGTTGAACACAAAGGGCTACAAGGGCTCCTCGAGCTGTATCTTTCTCTAGCTAGAAGAAGGAGGGATCAACCCTTGCTACGATGCCCCTGCCGCCCCTTATATAGGACGAGGCGGCATGGGAAAAGACATAGCCGACAGGCGGGTCCCACCGACTATTATTGTACAGTGTCCAGCCTCCCTGACGTCCTGCATAGTGCCGTGCACCCCGTCCGACATGGAAACAGTGGAGGCCGCCCCGGCCGACACGGGCGGCGGCTCCTGTTCCCGCCCGACACGGGTACGGGCCGTCTCCTCCAGCGTTGGTGCCGCTTCCTTTGTCCTCCTGTCTGGCCCCTATCTGCCAGGGCTGTAGGGTACTGTGCCCTACGTCATCCGTCTGCCTTGAATGTTCGGCTAGGCCGTCCTAGCCAGCTTCTTTGTCTTGTCCGGGTGGTTGGTCCCATCCGGCTAAGTGTCTGGCCTTCGCTATCTTATCCGGATGATGATTCTGTCGGTTCGTCCTTGGCTTGTCTTGCTCTATCCAGCTGGCGTGATCCAGCCGGGTAGACGTCGGCTGATTGGTTTGCTAGCTTGATCTGTTTCTGGTCTTCTTCCTGACCTGCTTTTGAGTTTTTACATCTGGCTAGCCCAGCCGGCTGGCAGTTACACTGCCCTGCATCTTGTCTGGTTAACCTACCCGGGGGTGATCCCCCTGACACTAGCCCCCGAGCACGCATACATTCCACTATTAGGTGAAATGTGCGCGGGCTCCAAAAGATAGTTTGAATCTTTTCCCGGCCGAGTTCTGGCGGTTGCGCTGCTCGGCTACGTCATCACAGACGTCAGCCACGGCGTGATGATGACTGATGCGACATGCGGTGACGCGTCATGTTAGGCACCACCTCGGGAACCATCGTCGGTGCCTCGCCTCCTGCTCCATGGATCCTCTATGCGTCTTGCGCTAGCGTAGTCGATCCGACCGCTGATGGGGGTGTGTGGTGCTGCCACATGGCGAATTGGTGGTTCGCCTGCCCGGCCCTTAAGTACCGCCTGCGCCGCACCATCCCCCACCTGCCATTTGCCCCCTTTTTATTCACCGTCGATGCTGCCGCCCCTCTTTGCCTCTTGCCGCTTCCTTGCGTCCGTGCTGCCGACGAGCTCGCACCACCTCCATCTCGCTAGCGCCGCATGTTCTTTACCTGCCGGAGCGCGGGCCACCGCCACTCCTCCTCCGCTCCCCTTCTCCTTCCCTTCTTCCCATTCCGTCTCCGCCGCGCACCACCGTCGACGAGATGGCTGAGAGTTGTGGCGCGTGGTGTGACTCCTCCATCACGGAGGAGAAAATTGAAAATTACCAGCGCGCTCTCCTTCTGCCGACCGCCGGTGAGGTCGTGGTACGCCTCGCATCGGCCGATGAGATCTCGCCGGCGCCGGAAGCCGTGATGGAAGCATTGTGAAAACCTAGTGATTAAAGCTCTCATGAACTTGATGGCACACTTTTTTTTCTTGCCCCTAATAAACTTGAACCATTGTGTCATCTATGTTGTATATGCTTGCACTTATACGTTGGAATTAGCAGAACCATGTTTTCATAGGGAACGCTTTCAACATTGCACTTGTACTTTGTACACAGTTGATATCATGCTCTTTTGTATATGGATGTCGTCGGTGTGAAATGAAAGGGGAGCTTGTAAGTCCATGGAGTTATGTATATGTGTTAGAGAAACGCATGGGCCGCTAGCCTAAGGCATGCTTAATCATGGTGGAAACTTGTAGCATCACCATAGTGACATCTATGAAGCATTCTTCTTATAATAAAAGATATTGAGAAAAAGAGACATATTGAGAAAAGAGGAAAGAGAGAAAAAAGCACCATATCACATGGTAAATAAGAAGAATGCTGAGATACTCATTGTCTGCTTGCCTTGTCATTTTGGTTATGGGAAAGCTCTTGTACCATGTGCAAGGGTACCCCATTGGCGGTTCTATATGATACACGTGTACTTACTATGACAAGAACTTGCAAGAAACTAAACTTGAGTAGCATGAGGAGCGACCCTCGTATTCAAGGGACATGAGATTGCAAACTTATACTTTGTCAAGCATATACTCCATAGTTTGTTCACTTTAACCTTAATCACTTCAAGATGCTTATGATAGGGGCAATGAGGGCTGAAAGCTAACAAGTACCATAATTTTTGAAATCTCTTTTTGAAACTTGAAATCCCTACTTCCCTTTATGAAGGGACTTTCTTCCACTATTATATTGAGTCTCCACCTTCTACCTTTAGGCACCAGTTAAGAGAGCATAGTTGTCATTCTTAGTTCGATGTGCATTGTCCCAAAACTTATTAATTGAGGCCTATTGTTGATATTACTTGTTCTTGTGCTATTTGTTTCTAGTCACTCTTATGAACTTTGAAGGTGTCCTGTGCATCTATTTGCTACTCTATGAGGGACAAGCTGAATGCCACTATGCCATGTTTTTTGTATGTGAAAGAGACAAACGTTTTTAGCCTTTGTTTGTACTCACTCTTATGAACTTTCAATGCATGTTATTCATGATCTTTGTTTATAGCCTTTTATGTTGCATGCATAGTTACTTTATCTTATTGTTAGAACTCCATCTTTCATGCACATGTTTAGAGTTCTTTGATCCCAGCTTTCAATGCTTGCAAATGGTTTGATCTTGGTTTTGATGGTGCATGTCACCTCAAAAATTATTCTTTTTATCACTTACCTACTCTAGGACGAGCAGGAGTTTAGCTTGGGTATGCTTGATACGTTAGAAACATATCTATAATTTTTGATGTTCCATGCTTGTTTAGTATCTACTTTCCTTTGCTTTGTCTGCACTTCGAGGTGCTTTTTATATGTTTTCTGGTACTATCCTATTAAACAAGATGCCACAGTGCCAGTTGCCAGTTTTCAGCTATTTTTGGTTCCAGAAAATCTAGTAAGGAAATATTCTCAGAATTGGACGGGACAAAAGCAGAGTCAATATTTCACTGAGGAGAACACAGAGTCCAGAGGAGAGATGGAGGGGAGCCACAGGGCAGCTGCACCCCCCAGGCGCGGGCCCACCCTAGGACGTGCCTAGGCAGGGTGTGGGCTCCCTGGCCGCCTCCCAGCCTCGCCTCTTCGCCTATAAGAAGAACCTGATGCCTAAACACTAAGTACCCGATCAATATTCCACGAAACTGGCTGTAGCCTCCGCCACCATCGTCCCTAGATCGGGGTGATCTGAAGCTCCTCCCAGCACCCTGCTAGAGGGGAGATCATCCCGGAGACCTTCTTCTTCATCATGCCATCCTCTAGTATGAAGCGTGAGTAGTTCCACCTTGGACTACGGGTCCATATGTAGTAGTTAGATGGTCGTATCTCCTCCCTTGTGCTTTCATGTCTAGATCTTGTGAGCTCTATTCATGATCAAGATCTCATCTATTTGTAATCATGCATGTTGTGTTTGTGGGGATCCGATGGATATTGAGATTACTATGTCAGATTGATTAATGGTTTTGTCTTGTTGATTCTATCATGTCTGTGTTATTTTTGATTATGCATGCTCTCCGTTGTTAGTAGCTTTCTTGGCCAAGTAGTTGCTAGTGACTCCAAGAGGGGGTATTTATGCTCGATAGTGGGTTCATGCCTCTATTTAATCTAAGGGAAGTGACAGAAATCTCTAAGGTTGTAGATGTGCTATTGCTACTAGGGAGAAAACAACGGTCTCTTGTTCATGGAACAAGTGGATTGTTTACCTTACACTCTTTGCTTAAAGTAGTTGTCTGTTGCTTGCAACTTAATACTGGAGGGGGTTCGGATGATAACCCAAAGGTGGACTTCTAGTCATAGATGTAGTTGGATGGTGGTATATGTATCTTGTTGTATTGCCCAATCGAATCTCATAGGATCTTGATGTCTAGTATTGCATTGTTATGCCTTGCTCAGTCCTGTCAATTGCCCTGCTGTAATTTGTTTATCCAGCATGCCATGTTTGTTTATCTAAGGAGAACACCACTAGTGAACTATGGACCCCGGTCCAATCTTTACCATTGATATATCTTCCACTATTTACTTTCTGCCAAGCTACTATTTCCTTCCACACCATACAGTTAATCCTTTATTACAGCAAACCGGTGAGATTGACAACCTCACTGTTAGTTGGGGAATGTCTTGAGTTTGTGTTGTGCAGGTCTCCAAGTTGCTAGAAACACCTTTGAGTTGTTTCCTTCCTCCTACTAGTTCGATAACCTTGGTTTCTTACTAAGGGAAAACCTTGCTGCTGTGATCATCATACCTTGCTCTTGGGGTCTTCCAACAAAGTGCCCATGAAAAAACCGTGCACGTCATCAGTGTAGCCCCCAAGATTCGGAGTGGCTACCGCAAGAAGGTACTTTGAATATTCTCTGTCTTTGATCTCCGGCTCGGTGTGGTTTGTGCAAAAGGAAACACACGAAAATGATTTCTTATCAGTACATTATTACGTTGTATGTATTTTGCTGTCCGACTAAATTTTCTCTTTTTGAAAACTAGCTCGTGCTTTTCTGAAGACTTAATCGCTTTCTCGTGCGCAATGCTGTTTACGCTGCACCTTGCCGGACAGCCGGGTTGCAGTCTTGAGCCAGAACCAAAGGGAGCTGACAATACATTCTGCACTGTACTAGAGGCTTAGTAGCCGGAAAATACCAACTAGGCACATGGCCGGACTGTTCGATCTGTCGCATCTTTCAACTTTTTTGTGTGGGATGCCTCAGGCTTTTGCTCTTGCTAGCCGGACAGCCGGGTTGCGGCCTTAGCTGAGACGAAGAGTGGGCCTCTGGCATCATCGCACACTACTCAGTCAGCTTACAGAATTAGCAGGCCGGGCCAACCGGTGATCCCCCGCGGTTGGGGGTCGACGGAAGCCGGAAAAAACATCACGGGATTTAATCGGAAACAAACAATGACAAAATGTCTGACAAGGAGCCCCCGAGCGTCAGCCAGGGTTCCACATCTTTCATTCATTCAGGGTTCCAGATACATACACTGATTTGTGACTAAGTGTAAAACGGTCGGAGCAGGTCTGCGTTCCACGACCACTCCGTCTCCTCGTCCGACTTGTCCATCTTGTTCTTGCATGGTTGCTGTGCATCGATGAGGTAATATGAGTTGTTGTGCAGCGCCTTGCTGATAATGAAGGGGCATCCCACGGAGGGAACAACTTGTGCATGCCCTTCGTGTCTTGTATCAGCCAGAGCACCAGGTCACCTTCGCGGAACGCGACGGGCCGAATGCGGTTGGAGTGATACCGGCGCAGCCCTTGCTGGTAGATGGCCGACCTAGACAAAGCCAGATCGCGGGCCTCGAGGAGGTCCACGCTATCCTCCATCGCCTCCTAGTTCTCCTTCTCCGTGTAAAGGACCTTGCAGGGTGAGTCGAACTCGATGTCCGCCACGAGGACCGCTTCCGAGCCGTAGTTGAGGAAGAATAGGGTGAAGCCGGTTGATCTGTTCGGGATGGTGCGGAAGCTCCACAACACAGCCAGGAGTTTCTTGATCCAGCAGCCGGGTGATCGCTCCAGTGGCTCGATCAGTTGGGGCTTGATTCCGGCTAGCACCATGTCATTGGCTCTTTCCACTTGCCCGTTGGACTGCGGGTGCGCGACGGACGCGAGGTCCAGCCGGATCCCCTTGTTGTGGGAGAACCGGGCGAAGGCTCCCTTGGCAAACTTCTTGCCGTTGTCGGTGATGATGCTGTGGGGATAACCGAACCAGATGATGATCTCCTGAAAGAAGGTGACGACCGTGGCACCGTCCAGCTTCCGTATTGGCTTCGCCTTGATCCACTTGGTGAACTTGTCCATCGCCACCAACAGGTGGGTCATGCCGGCTCGGGCTCGCTTGAAGGGGCTGGCCATGTCCAGCCCCCAAACAGCAGATGGCCACGTGATCGGTATGGTCTTGAGCGCTGAAGTTGGCATATGCCTTAGATGGTCGAACCGCTGGCACCTATTGTACGCGCGAACCAGCTGGTCCATGTCCTCCGAGGTGGTGGGCCAGTAGAATTTGTGGCACATTGCCTTCATCACCAGGGCGTGACAAGAGGCGTGGTGACCGCACTCCCCCTAAAGGATTTCCTTCAATAGCCGGTAGCCGGTACCCGCATCGACGCACCACTGAAAAACGCCTGCGATGCTGTGCGCACGGTGCCAGATCTGCCTTGCCTCCACCTTGTCAGACGGGAGCTCATCGTTGAGGAGGTAGTTCATAAAGGTCTAGGCCTAGGATGGCACTTCCTGGATAGTGAAGACACTAGCCGGCACCATTAGGAGCTCATCCGGGGGTTGGCCGGGTGGGATGCCCGAGTCGGCATCCCCCGAGACTTTTGCCTTGCTCGACGATGGCTTGCCTGAGGAGGAGGCAGCCCCCGGATCTTTCGAGCCGGAGGGCACAACGGCAGGGCCTGGCTCTTTCGAGCCGATAACTCCCGGGTTTGCTACCCAGACGATGGACTCGGATTCTGGAGAGGGGGTGATGCTGGGCTTGCAGAGGTGCTCCAAGGAAACTCCGGGCGGGATGGCCGCTCTGGTGGATCCGACTCACGCAAGCGCATCGGCTGCTTCGTTTTTGGCACGGGGGACATGATGGAATTCAAATACCTCGAAGCCGGCACTGAGCAGCTGGATGTGGAACCGGTACAGGGCCATGTTGGCATCCCGACCATCCCATTCGCCGGAAACTTGCTACACCACCAGATCCGAATCGCGAAGCAAAGGATCCGGTGGATGCCGATGTATTTCACGATCCAGAGCTCGTGCGCGAGAGTCTCGTACTCGGCGATGTTGTTTTACACAGTGAAGTGGATCTGCAACACATACTCCAGCCAGTCTCCCTTGGGCGAGGTTGATACTTCTCAAACATATCTATAATTTTTGATGTTCCATGCTTGTTTAGTATCCACTTTGTGTCTACACTTTGAGGTATTTTTATACACTTTCTAGAACTAAACTATTGACAAGATGCCACAGTGCCAGTTGCCTATTTTCTGCTATTTTTGGTTTCAGAAAGCTAAAAAATGAATATTCTCGGAATTGGACAGGACAAAAGCCAAAGTTCATATTTTTCCCTGAACGATACGGAAAATCGAAGACGAGACGAAGGAGGACACTAGGGTGGCCTGATGAGTGCAGCAGCACTTCGTTGGGATACCCCAAGTGGAAGGTATGATGCAGTACAGCAGGCAAGTTTTCCCTTAGTAAGAAACTAAGGTTATCGAACCAGTAGGAGGAAGGAATCGTCCCAAAGGTGTTGCAAGCAACGTGTAAACCTGCACAACACAAACTCAAGACTTTGCCCCAACTAACAGTAAGGTTGTCAATCTCACCGGTTGCTGTAACAAAGGATTAACTGTATGGTGTGGAAGGTGATGATGGTTTGCAACAAGTAAACAGTAACAATGGAAGATGTATCAATGGTAAAGATTGGACCGGGGTCCATAGTTCACTAGAGGTGTTCTCCTTAGATAAACAAACATGGCATGAAGGGTAAACAAATTACAGCAGGCAATTGACAGGACTGAGCAAGGCATAACAATGCAATACTAGACAAAAAGATCCTATGAGATTCTATTGGGCAATACAACAATATACATAGACCACCATCCAACTGCTTCTATGACTATAAGTCAACCTTTGGGTTATCATCCGAAACCCCTCCAGTATTAAGTTGCAAGCAACATACAACTACTTTAAGCAAAGTGTGTAAGGTAAATAATCCACTTGTTCCATGAACAAGAGACCGTTGGTTTCTCCCTAGTGGCAACAACACATCTACTACCGAAGAGATTTATGTCACTTCCCTTGATAAGTAGAGGCATGAACCCACTATCGAGCATAAATACCTCCTCTTGGAGTCACTAGCAACTACTTGGCCAAGAAAGTTTCTAATAACAAAGAGCATTCAAGATCACAAACAACATAGACATGATAAAATCAATTAGACAAAACCATCAATCAATCTTACATAGTAATATCAATATCCATTGGATCCCCGCAAACACAACATGCATGATTACAAATAGATGAGACCTTGATCATGAACGAAGCTCACAAGATCTAGACATGAAAGCACAAGGAGGAGATACAACCATCTAGATACTACATGGACCCGTAGTCCAAGGTGGAACTACTCACGCTTCATACCGGAGGCTGGCATGATGAAGAAGAAGGCCTCCAAGATGATCTCCTCTCCGGCAGGGTGCCGAGAAGAGCATCAGATCCCCCCGATCTAGGGACGATGGTGGCAACGGCTACAGACGTTTTCGTGGAATATTGATCGGGTGCTTAGGGTTTTGGCATCGGGGGGACTTTATAGGCGAAGAGGCGAGGCAGGGGGACACCAGGGAGGCTGCACCTTCCCCCCAGGCGCGCCTAGCCCTAGGCCGCGCCGCCATGGGGTGTGGCCCCCTGACGAGTCTCCTCCGTCTCGTACTCTGGCTTCGTGTTCCCTACGGTAAAATATTGACTTTGGATTTTGTCCCGTCCAATTCTGAGAATATTGTTTTTCAGCCTTTCTGGAACCAAAAACAGAAGAAAATAGGCAACTGGCACTGTGGCAACTTGTTAATAGATTAGTTCCAGAAAACATATGAAAACACCTCAAAGTGTGGACAAAGCAAAGCAAAGTAGATACTAAACAAGCATGGAACATCAAAAATTATAGATATGTTTCTGACGTATCAAGCATCCCCAAGCTTAACCCCTGCTCGTCCTCGAGTAGGTAAGTGATAAAAGAATAATTTTTTAGGTGACATGCACCATCAAAACCAAGATCAAACCATTTGCAAGCATTAAAAGATGGGAACAAAGAACTCTAAACATGTGCATCAAAGATGGAGTTCTAACAATAAGACAAAGTAACTATGCATGCAACATGAAAGGCTACAAACAAAGATCATGAATAACATTTATTGAAAAACGTTTGTTTGTTTCACATACAGAAAAGATAGCATAGTGGCAAACAGCTTGTCCCTCATAGAGTAGCAAATAGATGCATAGGACACCTTCAAAGTTCATAAGAGTGACTAGATACAAATAGCACAAGAACAAGTAATATCCACAATATGCATCAATCAATAAGTTTTGGGACACTGCACATAGAACTAAGAATGGCAACTATGCTCTCTTAATGGTGCCTAAAGGTAGAAGGTGGAGACTCAATATAATGGTGGAAGAAGGGCCCTTCATAAAGGGAAGCAAAGATTTCAAGATTCAAAAAGATCTTCCAAAAATTCTGGTACTTGTTAGCTTTTAGCCCTCATTGCTCCTATAATAAGCATCTTGAAGTGATTAAGGTTAAAGTGAACAAACTATGGAGTATATGCTTGACAAAGTATAAGTTGGCAATCTCATGTCCATTGAATACGAGGGCCACACCTCATGCTACTCAATTTTGGTCACCTGTAAGTTCTTGTCATAGTAAGTACATGTGTATCATAGAGAACCGTCAACGGGGTACCCCTTGCACATGGTATAGGAGCTATCCCATAACCAAAATGACAAGGCAAGCAAACGATGAGCATCTCAACAATCTTTTTATTTACTATTTGCAAAGATTTTTATTGAGGATGCTTCACAGAATGCTCATTATGGTGATGCTGCAAGTTTTCACCATGATTAGGCATGGCTTAGGCTAGCGGCCCAGGCATTTCTCTAACACAAAATATATAACTCCATGGACTCAGAAGCTCCCTCTTTATTTCACACCGGCGACATCCATAGACAAAAGAGCATGATATCAACTGTGTACAAAGTACAAGTGCAATGTTGAAAACGTTCCCCATGACATCATGGTTTTGCTAATTCCAACGTATAAGTGCAAGCATATACAACATAGATGACACAATGGTTCAAGTTTATTAGGGGAAGGAATATAAAGTGTGCCATCAAGTTCGTGAGGGCTTTAATCACTAAGTTTTCACATAACAAAATACTTTTTAATTGAAAGATAACTGAAAACAAGAATATACTTGGAATGGTGTAACACACCATGCATAGGAATTTATATCAGACACTTTGGAATAACTTTGTTTCTTGGGAGTTGGAAGCATGAGTAGAGCTTACTGATACAAGTGGAGGCTAGGAAAAGACTGGAAGCAACCAAATGAGAGAGCAATAATGGCCATAATCATGCAGAGCGACAAAACATTACTAATCAAAGCATAGAGTGGTACTACAAGTCAAGGACTAAATGATCATAGAGGCTATGGTGACTTGTTCATAGTCATAACATGGTCTGAGCATGTGCCAAGTCCACCCAAACAAAGCATCAAAGGAGAATAGCACAATACTATGCTTCTGTATGCTAAAACAACGCATAATTGTTTCAAGGCACACTAAGAAATCCCAATTGTTTGGAACAATTCATGCTAAATCAATAATCACTAAGCATAAAGTCAAAAAAACACCTATCATGACATGCAAAAGTCTAAGTCATAGTCAATGCAAGCTCCTCTTGCACTTTCAAGCAGGAACTTCCTACTCCTTTCCAACACCAAGCAACTTATTTGAAACAACACAACGAGAACGGGGGTCAAAACTACTTTATTCAAGCAAACTAAACAACTAAGCAAACCAAACGAAAACTATGACGTTCCAAGAACAACACAACTTGTGCATGAAACAAATAAAAAAGAAGTATGGGGGTCCACTCCTTTCCAACACCAATCAACTTATTTGAAATAACACAGCGAGAATGGGGGTACAAACTACTTTATTCAAGCAAACTAAACAAACTAAGCAAAGCATGAAAACTAAGACGCTCCAAGAACAACACAACAGTGAATGAAACAATAAAAACAAAGTGTCTAGAAAGACCTGAGCTTTTTATTGATGAAGAAGGGGATGCCTTGGGCACCCCCAAGCTTTGACGCTTGTACCTCTTGGATATTTCTTGGGGTGACACGGGTTGGCATCCCCAAGCTTGAGCTTTTGTTCATTCCTCATCTCATTACACCATCCTCTCACTACACCTGAAAATTTTCCTTCATACACAACTTCACACAATCTTTATGAGCAACATTAGTGTATTCAAAAGATAATAGACCTTTGGGTTTAGCTTTGGAACAGCAAAACTTTTCACTAGAAACACAAGCTACTGTATCAACTCCTTCAAAAAGCTCAATTCCCCAAAATAGAACTCAAAAAGGATTCAATAAGAAGCAAATGCAAATAATGGCAGAAATCTGTCAAAATAGACCAGCAGGTAAAAACCGATTTTTTCGAAGACCTTATGTTGCTCAAATCAAAATGTGTTGATCTAAAGAAAGTTAGGTAACATACTGTGGGATTTATTCGTAAATTTTCAGCTCCATCCGACATACAGAGACTCCTCACGAATTTTATGGTGGAGGACAAAAATCTGTTTCAAGACAACAACTCCCCAAATCTTACTTCCCTCTCATTAGAGGTCATTCTTGGCACAAAAAGCAAACAAAAAGGATAAGGAGAGGTCATTACTGAAGTAATAGCGTCCAAGACTCAATAAAACTCTTGGGTTATCTCCCAACAAGTACTTTTCTTTAACGCCTTTAAGTTAGGCACAAGAAGCAAGAAATCAAGTATTTTCAAATGAGAAAGCATTAACTCTCTTGCTCCTACCTTTCTTCTTCTCTTTAGGGAAAATATGATTGCTTACTGGAGGATCAAAATGCATAATGCCCTTTCCACATCTATTATTGCTCCAAGGTGCTTCAGTAGGGATGTTCCAAGTGTAATCTGTCCTTTGCCTACACATTTAATAACAAGATAATCAGTAGATACCATTTTCCCTGAGATTTTTGTAAACACACCTTCATCTATTCCAATGGGTAATAAAGTGGCATCATTAGTAAGAGATATCTCCTCTCCTCCTTTAGAAAGTCCCCAAAGACTCAAAGACTCATAAATATCTTTAGGAATAAGGCAAAATTCAGACATGATATCACAACGAGCATCAAAAGTTGCACTATTTATAGTGACTTTGATTGTGGGAAACCACTTTGAAGGCTCAGAATTCATTGGAACATAATTATGGTACTCCCTAAATGTGTGATAGCAACTGTTCAAAGTAGTAGTACTGGACACAAGAGCGTTCAACCTAGCAAAAATATCTATGAAAGAGGAATCAGATTTTCCAGGCGTATTATAAATTATAATCAATTTCTTTATGGCATCAAAAGCTTCATCCTCAGTACATTGAAAAATATCTTTCTCGGCCACAACATCCAAAGCATCTCTATAACAAAGAGCAATACCATGGTAGAAACTATTAATAACCAAGCTAAGACTCATCTTAGGCTCAGTTTCCCTTTGTAAAGCAGAGATTCTAGACCAAGCTTCTTTGAAACTCTCTTCACTTTTTTTGCTTAAAAGTAAAGATCTCTTCCATAGGTGTCCCAGAGAATGGATCAAAACCAGACATGGTAGCAACTATTTTTTTGGAATTTTTGATAAAAAGAGGCAAACAAAACCAAGCAAAAGAAACAAAGCAAACTAAACAAAGTAAAGAGAAGGGTTGAGGAGGACTCCCCTTGTGTAGATGTCCTTAGCCTCCCCGGCAACGGCGCCAGAAAAAGCCTTGATGAGTGCAGCAACACTTTGTTGGGAGACCCCAAGCGGAAGGTATGATGCATTACAGCAGGGTATGATGCAGTACAACAGACCCTCAGTAAGAGACCGAGGTTATCGAACCAGTAGGAGGAAGGAAAGGCCCAAAGGTGTTGTAAGCAACATGGAAACCTGCACAACGCAAACTCAAGACTTTGCCCCAACTAATAGTGAGGTTGTCAATCTCACCAGTTGCTGTAACAAAACATTGACTGTATGGTGTGGATGGTGATGATGGTTTGCAGCAAGTAAACAGTAACAGTGGAAGATATATCAATGGTAAATATTGGACCGGGGTCCATAGTTCACTAGAGGTTTTCTCCTTAGATAAACAAACACGACATGAAGGGTAAACAAATTATAGCAGGGCAATTGACAGAACTCAGCAAGGCATAACAATGCAATACTATACAAAAAGATCCCGTGAGATTCGATTGGGCAATACAACGATATACATAGAACGCCATCCAACTGCATCTATGACTAGAAGTCCACCTTTGGGTTATCATCTGAACGCCCTACAGTATTAAGTTGCAAGCAACAAACAACTGCTTTAAGCAAAGTGTGTAAGGTAAACAATCCACTTGTTCCATGAACAAGAGACCATTGTTTTCTCCCTGGTGGCAACAACACATCTACTACCGAAGAGATTTCTATCACTTCCCTTGATAACTAGAGGCATGAACCCACTATCGCCCATAAATACCCCCTCTTGGAGTCACTAGCAACTACTTGGCCAAGATAGCTACTAGCAACAGAGAGCATGCAAGATCACAAACAACACAGACATGATAGAATCAATAAGACAAACCATTAATCCTTCTGACATAGTAATCTCAATATCCATCGGATCCCCGCAAACACAACATGCATGATTACAAATAGATGAGATCATGATCATGAACGGATCTCACAAGATCTAGACATGAAAGCACAAGGAGGAGATACAACCATCTAGCTACTACATGGACCCGTAGTCCAAGGTGGAACTACTCACGCTTCATACCGGAGGCTGGCATGATGAAGAAGAAGGCCTTCGGGATGATCTCCCCTCCGACAGGGTGCCGGGAAGAGCTTCAGACCCCCCAGATCTAGGGACGATGGTGGCGGCGGCTATAGAAGGTTTCATGGAATATTGATCGGGTGCTTAGGGTTTTGGCATCAGGGGAATTTATAGGCGAGGTAGGGGGCACCAGGGTGGTTGCACCCCCTAGGCGCGCCTAGCCCTAGGCCGCACCGTCAGGGGATGTGGATCCCTAGTGAGTCTCCTCCGTCTCGTACTCTGGCTTCGTGTTCCCCACGTAAAAATATTGACTTTGGCTTTTGTCCCGTCCAATTCAGAGAATATTGATTTTTTGCCTTTCTAGAACCAAAAACAGAAGAAAAGAGGCAACTGGCACTGTGGCAACTTGTTAATAGGTTAGTTCCAGAAAACATGTGAAAACACCTCAAAGTGTGGACAAAGCAAAGCAGAGTAGATACTAAACAAGCATGGAACATCAAAAATTATAGATACGTTTCCGACGTATCATGGCCACACCCTAGGGTGGCGCAGGCCCACCCTGGCCATGCCACCAGGGGGTGTGTGTAGGGTTCGCAGCATAGAAAACAAAATTTTTCCTACGATGGGAACTATGTAACAAGATCTATCTACTAGATACAAACAACGGGTGGATGTATATATGTAGAGAACATACCCTTGAAGACCGACAAAGCTTAATGAGTTCGACTCGTGGTTGATGTAGACGATCTCTTGCCGATCTCAAGATCGAGAGGAAGTCCTAGCGCCGCAAATCAGCAGCGCATCCATGCTCGCACACACGTTCGAGGCACCGAGCAACCTCCGCCTCCTCGCTCCAGCGATGCAACGGAAGCACAGCTCTTTCTTGCCGAATAGCCACCGGGAACATGTATCTCGCTAGTCCGAGACCATGGGGGATAAATTCTAGAGGGGAAGAGAGATCCTTCACGAGGAGGTGTGAGTGATAGAGAGGAGAGGGGGTGCCTTTTATAGGAGGAGGGGGGCACCCAAGGGGGTGGCCGCCGGCCATGGGGGATGCCCCCTCCCCTCCTTCATTCATGTGGGTGGACACTCCACTCACAAAAATCCATTCAAATCCCTCCACTCAAAATCCCACTCAAACATGCCATTAAATTTCCACCAAATTTAATGCAAATCTCATTAAATAAAACTCTTTTATTTTATTCAGAATTTTGTCAATTACTTTAATGACAAACATTCACAAATAACCCCTTGCTAGAATTCTATTTCACATGCATAACCACTTTATGCAATTTCACCCGAAAACCTGTTTCGGTATCTAGTGAAATAAATTCCTGCGCTTGTTCATTCTTTCGGCATGAAACTTTTGCTCCAATTGGATGTCGGTGTCTCTTAAGTGTGTCACCCTACGGTTCGTGAATAATGCGAACATGATCGAGATCCCTCTCGGATCAATAATCAGAAGCGGGATCTGGAGACCCATACTGACTCCCACACATTCAACGATGACTTTCTTGTGATCATCGGAACCTTTTACGCTAGTATCTTAATCCCTTTGTTTCACGATATATTACATGTCCGAGATTTGATCATCGGTATCTCCATACCTAGTTTGATCTTGTTACTGACATGCACTCTTTTCTCGTTCCCGTGATATAACATTCTAGTGATCAAATCACTTGCTTGCAAGCTAACCAATGTGATATCACCGAGAGGGCCCAGAGGATATCTATCTGTCATCGGGATGAACAAATTCCACTCTCGATCCATGGGCCTCAACATAACACTTTATTAGTTCTGAATCCATCTTTATAATCACCCTGTTACGGTGTGACGTTTGATGTTATCAAGAAACTCTTCCGGTGTTAGTGATTGACATGATCTCATGGTCTAAGGATTAGGATCACTTTGTAAGTTGTTATAGCAATATAAACTCAATGACTTTGATCGTAATGATATACTTCGGATGAACGTTCATCATACCATTACACTAATGTTGTGATCCCGTTATTAACAACATCCAATGTCCATGATCAGGAAACCTTGATCATCTTGTTAATCAACGAGCTAGTTTATGAGAGAGTCATAACTAGGAACTTTTTGTTTGTTTATTAAACACACATGTATTAACGTTTCTGCATTAATACAATTATAGCATGCAAAATAAACATGTATCATATACTTGGAATACACATAATAAACACTTTATTATTGCCTCTCGGGGCATATTCCCTTCAGTCTCCCACTTGCACTAGAGACAATAATCTAGTTACATAGTGATAAATCTAACACCCATTGAGTTCTGGTGTTGATCATGTTTTGCTATAGGGAGAGTTTTAGTCAACGGATCTGCTACATTGAGATCCGTGTGTACTTTACAAATCTTTATATCTCCATCCTTGACATGCTCGCGGATGGAGTGAAACCGGCGCTTAATATGCTTGGAATGCTTGTGATACCTTGGCTCTTTGGCATTGGCAATGGCACCATTGTTGTCACAATAGATCACCATTGGGTCCAACGCGTTTGCAACCACTCCTAGTCGGATATGAACTCCTTCATCCAAACTGCTTCCTGAGCCGCTTCCAAAGCAGCAACATATTCGGCCTCCGTTGTTGATCCTGCCACCACAGGTTGTTTGGAGCTCCTCCAACTAACCGCTCCGCCATTCATGAGAAATACGTATCCAGATTGAGACTTAGAGTCATCCGGATCGGTGTCAAAGCTAGCGTCAACATAACACTTAGCGATGAGCTCTTCTTCACCTCCGTATACAAGAAACATATCCTTAGTTCTTCGTAAGTACTTAAGGATATGCTTGACCGCTATCCAGTGTTCCGAACCTGGATCCGATTGGTACCTACTAGTCAAACTAATAGCATGTGCCACATCCAGTCTTGTACATAGCATGTCGTACATTATAGAGCCTATGGCTGAAGCATAGGGGACTTTGTCCATTATCTCTCTTTCTTCCGCCGAAGCCGGACTTTGAGTCTTACTCAATGTCTTCCCTTGCAACATAGGTAAGAACCCCTTCTTACTTCCGTCCATTTTAAACTTCTTTAAAATCTTATCAAGGTATGTACTTTGCGATAGCCCTATTAGGCGCCTAGATCTATCTCTATAGATCTTTATGCCTAATATGTATGACGCTTCACCTAGGTCCTTCATTGAAAATTTGCTGTTTAGATAAATTTTAACACTGTTTAAAAGATCTATATCATTTCCGATCAATAATATGTCATCCACATATAATATCAGAAATGCCACATTGCTCCCACTCACTTTCTTGTAAATCCAAACTCTTTGATCACCTCATCAAAGGGGAGATTCCAACTTTGTGATGCTTTCTTCAATCCATAGATGGATCGCTGAAGCTTGCACACCTTGTTAGCATCCTTAGGACCGACAAAACCCTTAGGCTGTATCATATACAACTCTTCTTCAATATTACCATTGAGAAATGCGGTTTTGACATCCATCTGCCATATCTCATAATCGAAATATGCAGCAATTGCTAACATAATCCTAACTGACCTTAGCATCGCTACAGGAGAGAATGTCTCATCTTAGTCAACTCCTTGAATTTGTCGAAACCCCTTTGTGACAAGTCAAGCTTTATAGACGGTCACATTACCATCAACATCAGTTTTCCTTTTGAAAATCCATTTGTTCTCCACGGCCTTTCGGTCGTGAGGTAATTCCACCAAGTTCCAAACTTGATTTTCATACATGGATTCCATCTCGGATTTCATGGCTTCTAACCATTTGTTGGAATCCGGGCTCATCATCGCTTCTTCATACGTCGCAGGGTCATCATTTTCATCAACCATGAAATTCATGATAGGATTTCCGTACAGCTCGGGAGCTGCACGCGTCCTGCTAGACCTGCGAGGTTCGGTAGTATTCTTGTAGAGGTCCCAACCTTCAATAAGGTAGAGATCCCTGTGTTTACAATGCTAGTCCCTGGATCAATAGCTAGCATCCACAGTTAAGATGTAATATCAAGGAACAAAGGTCATAATATAACTTTATAACCAGGAATAACATAATTTTATTACATCTTACATAGCTCATTTGGCTATTACATTACATTGCAGCAGAAAATCTATAAGCATGGGGTCCTTCATCTTCAAAGTTCCACAGGCAAACATGTTGGTTGTAGACTTTGTAATCCTATTCAACACACTTTACTAAATCAATCAAACCTGCAACATAACAAGTTACAGCCACAAGGGTCAATACATTTGAATTTTATTGGCAAGTTTCACTTCTATGTAGAATATAAGTGGATCCTATCAATACATGCATATTTGGCTAGGTAGGGTTTTAGGCTCATTTGCTGAAAGCAATAATTTATCCTATCTTTTCAAAATGGTTTTGATCTTTTGTCAAATCTTTCTGAACTCCTTGGTAAATCCCCAAGTGTTTCAAGTCTTTGTCAAAATCTCTTGAGCTCCTTGGTAAATCCCCAAGTGCTTCAAGGTTTTATCAAAATCCCTTGAGATCCTTGGTAAAACCCCAAGTGCTTCAAGTTTTTATCCAAATCTCTTGAGCTCCTTGGTAAATCCCCAAGTGCTTCAAGCCTTTTGTTGTCACTTAAAAGTTTTTATTTTAGAAATTGGAATGTCGAGATTTCCCATAGCTTCAAGCTTTAGTTGCTCAGTATTGTCCATAACCGGGGACACGGCTAAGTACTTAGAATTTTTTTATCTTCTGCAGAAGTTGTACACTTTACCCACATGACACAATCTCATTTTGTTGCCACCAGTGGCCGCTGGATAAGTACTCACCAAGATGGAGTACTGGCAGATTGAGAATGTGACGAAGTCTTTCCAAAGGGTCCTCCCATACACCATTGCTAGCTTGTCTTTAGGCACCCATGTAGGGTTTCAAGTTCCCTCATTTTCATTTAACCTGAGGACAATGCATGGGTCTTCCCAATGTAGTTGACTAAGCCAGAGCCATATTAGCATGTGGCTGTACACGGAAGCCACTGTTGGAGAAACATGTTCAATATCTAAGTCCATGGGTGGTTTTCTTTTGGTGCACAACACAAAGAGATTGCCATCGACATGGTTCCTTTTTTTGCCACCTTGTCCAAAACTTTAGTATCCTTGTCCACCCAGGTGGTTCATTGAGTACTTGTTTTATTATATAAAACACAAGTCTTTTCTCATCTTTATAAAGTCTCAACATGTAACTCTTCTCAAAATATGTTGCATGGCTAAGCATTTTACAACTACATTGTTTCACTAAGGAATATATGAGGTATCCTATTAGGATTTAGCATAACATAAGTATAGAAATTCTTTTCATGCATGTTTCAAAATCCACTAAGTATAATGAAAATAGTAGGACTTTGGATGATAGTGTAACTTGCCTTTTTAGTAGGGAATGTTGGTTCACTTCTTGATCTTGATAATCTCACACTCTTCTAACTTCACTACAAGTCAATCAAGCAAACACAAATTCAACTAGCATTCCAAACCATAATCAAACAAACAAAACATCACACATATCATAATAGAAACAAGTCATGCATGCAAGCATGCAAAAGATAGTTTTATTTGCAAAGGTGGTTTCTACTAGGCTCTAAACATTGTAAGGTTCAAAGTGGTCATTTTCTAAAG
Organism: Avena sativa; assembly: GCA_916181665.1. Taxonomy (NCBI): domain Eukaryota; kingdom Viridiplantae; phylum Streptophyta; class Magnoliopsida; order Poales; family Poaceae; genus Avena; species Avena sativa. The sequence goes on from OV702297.1 coordinate 69,097,726, forward strand.
TGGCAAAGTCATTTTCAAAAGGGTTTTATCTATAAACCATTTTTAAATCCATTCATTATTTTATGTGGTGGAAAATGTTTATATCAAAGCAACAATTTTATGTTGTTCACCAAATAAGTTGTTAATTCTCAAAACTTGGTGTTTAGGGTCAGTAGGTTTGAATCAAATCATTTTCCCAAAGTTTTTACCCCAAAGTCATTTTCATAACAAAATCAATATTTTTATTTGACTAGAAATGGGCTAAATCAATTAATCAATCCTAATCTTATCCAAAAGCATTTTTAAATCCATGAGTTGGTTCCTAAGGTCAGTAGTTTCACAACAAACCAATTTGCAAAGATTTCAACCCTAAAAACATTTTGGAATAATTTTTATAACCTAAACAAGCATACAAATGTTTCTGCAAAAACAAACATTTTACCAGAAGCTTTTTACTAAACAAATTGCATGGTTGGCTAGGGCTTGTTCCACTGATTCCATTGATATAAAATTTGTAATTTTTGGACGTGTGGATCAAAAGTTACAAGGTTTACAAATTTGCAAATCAATCTGATTTCAAACTCTGTTTTAAAAACAGCTAGTGCCACGCGGCGGGTTCTCATTGGGCGGTACCGGTTCGCGCGGATTGCGCTCTGCGGGGCGTTGGATCTAAATAGATCGCACGGCGCGGGTTGACTCATACCGCTTCGCTCAGTTCTAATCACAGCCACAAGATTTACATCTAACGGTCACAGACACTTGGCCAAAGGCTGGCGGCGCTGCACAGCGGCAGACGGCAGCGCACTTTCTAGCGGTGGCGGTACTGGTGATGCAGGAAGCAAATAGAGAGGGGGAGGTGCTCACCGTGCTCAGGGGATCGTGGTGATTCTCAACGTGGTTGCGAGGAGGCGAGGGGCGCTCAGGGTCCGTCGGAATTCCTCGCCGGAGTCAAGGACGGCGTCGGTCTCGCTCAGGCGTTGTCGGGGACGAGGCTACCGATCGTGCTGGGGCAAAACGAAGGTGTGGTTAGATGCGTACAAGTATGGGGAATGTGAGAGCATCACTGAGAGGGCTCGGGGCGGTCTGGGCTTACCAGGGAAGTTCGCCGGAGAGAGTAGCAGACGAGGTTGAGCTGGCGACACGGAGAGGTGCGCCTGGGTCTGGGGAGTGTGCCCGTGTGCTCGGGAAGGCAAGGCGGTGGTTGGGTTCGCCAGAATTGGCTGGGGACGGTGGTCGGAACAGTGAGGGTGTGTGGCGAAATTCGTCCAGCTTGGAGGCAGAGAGAGGGAGGCGCGTGAGGGGAAATGGAGAGGAGGCCAGGGCGGTTAATACTGCGCAGTCACGGCGAGTAATGGTCGCGGAATCAACGCGTATTGAATCCTGCAGAAATGGCCGGCGAGAGGAATCAGCGCGGGTTCGAAGACGATGAACAGTGGTGTGGGGTCCTGTCGTCAGTGGGGGAGAGAGAGGGAAAGAGGGGCCACTGGTCAGTGTTTGCACGGGTGCGAGACTGTGTGTAGAAAAAACGTTTCGCTGGGTAGTGTTGGTGGGCTGGAGTTGGGCTTCCTGGGCCTGCTGAGTTGGGTCGGTCCGTTTTCATATTTTTTTGTTCTGAATCTTTTCTCTTTTTCTGTTTGAATTTCCTGATTGAATTTCAAACAAACAAATCAAACATTCAAAACAATTCAAACTTCCACCACACTTTGCAATTGAATTTGGTTCTGTTTAACAACATAAACCAAAGTCCAAAGACCAAAATAATATTTTTATTTTAGGGCCCATTTATAATTAAATAAAATGGACCTTAGTTAATAAATCAAATGGGTTTTAATTTATTTAAAATCTCCATTTGAAATCTAAATATTTTTAAAACCAATTCAGTAGGTTTTACTTGAAAATAAAGAATACTTGGAAAACTTGTTTAAAATAATAAGTTTTTGATGTTTAATTAAAATGGTAAAACCTTTGTTTTAATAAAATTGGATATTAATAAATCCTCATTATTTTATTTAAATAAACTTTTAATCTTTTAATCAAAGCAAAACCTTTTATTTCAAAAGCTTGGCCAAGGTTTAATTTGGCTCTATAAAATAATCCTTATTTATATTTCTACCTTTTCATTTGGAAACCAAATCTTTTTATTAAAAGATTCAAAATATTAATTCCAAATATTTTTGGCTTTATTGTTTATTTACCTTTTTAAATCCCTTTAGGATTTTATTTGATCCAAATAGGTTTTGAAAGTTTCCAATTGGAGTCAAAAAGTTTCTTCTCACTCTGAAAATCAACAAAGTTTTATTTTATTCATTTATTTTTCACATTACAAGATTTGGAAAATCTTGGGATGTGACAGACTACCACCCTTAAAATAAATCTCGTCCCGAGATTTGGGAAGGCTAGGGTTACAAGTAGGCTCAAAGCATCTAGGGTACTACCACCCTTAAAAAATTTCCAACTAAATTACATATTGGCTTGCTTGGGGTCTTGGGGAAACTTCTCTGGGCAAACATCTGCATGGTGTCCTTTTTTCCACACTTGACACATGTGTCAAGGCTAAGATCCTTCATAGGCTTGTTTATCTTGTTCTTCATCTTTTCTGGACAATTGCTTGCATGATGTCCTGGTTCTTTGCAATTGAAACATATGATAAGTTTGAGTTCTTCACGTGTCTCTTGTGGACAAGTTGTTGCATAATGGCCTAGCTCTTTGCAATTATTGCACCATACTTGGCCAATCTCTTTATACTTCTGTTTCTCTGGACATTCACTGGAGTAGTGTCCCATTCTTTACAATGATGACATTGTACATGGATTTTGTCCTTCTTTTTCTTCTTGGGATTCTCCAAAGCTAGGAGTGCATCTAGTTCATGTTGTTCATATGTTATCTGGTAGGTAGGAATGTCTACTTGTTTCTTGGACCTTCTATTGATCTTTGGATAATTCATATGCCTCTTCTTTGGTCCTTTGAATTGGGTTGTATTGCATGGAGGTATAAGTGGAGCTTTTCCTTTGTCCTCATTCTTCTTGGTAGACTTAGATCCTTCTTGATAGTTTGCAATCATTTGTTGCACTCCACCTTGTTTCCTTTGTTCAACTATGGAATAGATGGGGCATTGGATAGGGACATGGTTATTTCCTTCACACAGGTAGCAAGTAGCTTGAGAGGTGGGGCATTGGCCAACTGGATGTTCCTCTTCACAATTGGGGCATTGATTTCCATGCTCCTTGGAAGTGTGATCCTTGTCTCCACAAATATTGCAAGCTTTGGCTCCTTTTAGAATGACATCTTTGTCATCCTTGAAGTTGCTTTCCATGTTGAGCATTTGATCTGTCACCTTATGCAACATTTGGGCTTGGTCTTCCAAAAAAATTTGCAGGGTTGGATCTTCCCCACTGGTGTTGGCTATGAATTGAGCTGTCATTTGGTTCAGCTGGTTTTGGGTTCTTATGAGTTCTCTCATGTTGTCCTCTTGGTTGGTGTTGGTGTCATCAACCTTGATGTTGGAGTCTCTTGGAGTAGTCATCTGTTTGGGTTGAATTGAGATTAGAATAGGCAAAATATTTCTAAGGAATCAATTCTAATCACACACATCACAATTCACTCAAGCAATGTGCAAGCAAACACAAACAAACACTTCACTCAAACAACAAAGTTCAAGCACATTTTTAGGCAACCAAAAATATTTTTGTTACACCACATAAGTTGGTGTGTTTGTCTTAAACAAAATATGGTGGTCCATCTATGTGGTTTACTTGTGATCTTTCCATCCTTCTTGGTTGATTCCTTCATGCATGAGTTCATGGTTTCCTTGGAAAAATTCTGGGTCACAAAACTTCAAAGGTGGTCATGGTTCCTTCTAAGTTGTGTTTCCTTAGTCTCCAAATCTTGAGCAAGATTTCTTGTCTCACTTGTCCTTAGTGGTATCTAAGGTTGAAGTCCTTGGTGATTATGCTGAAGATGTTGAAGTCATTAGAGTTGAAGATGTTGAAGTCATTAGAGTTGAAGATGTTGAAGTTATTAGAGTTGAAGATGTTGAAGTCATTAGAGTTGAAGATGTTGAAGTCATTAGAGTTGAAGATGTTGAAGTCATTAGAGTTGATGGAGTCCTTTGCACATGGTGTAGTCTTTGGTCATGCGGTAGGTTTTTCCATCAAGTTGAAATAGAAGAGATGTAGAATCAAAACCAAAATGGTTAAGGAAAGAGTTTACAAGATTGTTTGTAAATAATTTTGGAACAAATACAACTCCTATTTTTCTAAGGGGTCTTTGTCCAATCCTAGGTTTACAAATCCTACAGGCAACACAATGCTCTGATACCATCTGTAGAGGTCCCAACCTTCAATAAGGTAGAGATCCCTGTGTTTATAATGCTAGTCCCTGGATCAATAGCTAGCATCCACAGTTAAGATGTAATATCAAGGAACAAAGGTCATAATATAACTTTATAACCAGGAATAACATAATTTTATTACATCTTACATAGCTCATTTGGCTATTACATTACATTGCAGCAGGAAATCTATAAGCATGGGGTCCTTCATCTTCAAAGTGCCACAGGCAAACATGTTGGTTGTAGACTTTGTAATCCTATTCAACACACTTTACTAAATCAATCAAACCTGCAACATAACATGTTACATCCACAAGGGTTAATACATTTGAATTGTATTGGCAAGTTTCACTTCTATGTAGAATATAAGTGGATCCTATCAATACATGCATATTTGGCTAGGTAGGGTTTTAGGCTCATTTGCTGAAAGCAATAATTTATCCTATCTTTTCAAAATGGTTTTGATCTTTTGTCAAATCTTTCTGAACTCCTTGGTAAATCCCCAAGTGTTTCAAGTCTTTGTCAAAATCTCTTGAGCTCCTTGGTAAATCCCCAAGTGCTTCAAGTTTTTATCAAAATACCTTGAGCTCCTTGGTAAAACCCCAAGTGCTTCAAGTTTTTATCCAAATCTCTTGAGCTCCTTGGTAAATCCCCAAGTGCTTCAAGCCTTTTGTTGTCACTTAAATGTTTTTCTTTTAGAAATTGGAATGTCGAGATTTCCCATAGCTTCAAGCTTTAGTTGCTCAGTATTGTCCATAACCGGGGACACGGCTAAGTACTTAGAATTTTTTTATCTTCTGCAGAAGTTGTACACTTTACCCACATGACACAATCTCATCTTGTTGCCACCAGTGGCCGCTGGATAAGTACTCACCAAGATGGAGTACTGGCAGATTGAGAATGTGACGAAGTCTTTCCAAAGGGTCCTCCCATACACCATTGCTAGCTTGTCTTCAGGCACCCATGTAGGGTTCCGAGTTCCCTCATTTTCAGTTAACCTGAGGACAATGCATGGGTCTTCCCAATGTAGTTGACTAAGCCAGAGCCATTTAGCATGGCTGTACACGGAAGCCACTGTTGGAGAAACATGTTCAATCTCTAAGTCCCTGGGTGGTTTTCTTTTGGTGCACAACACAAAGAGATTGCCATCGACATGGTTCCTTTTGTTGCCACCTTGTCCAAAACTTGAGTATCCTTGTCCACCCAGGTGGTTCATTGAGTACTTATTTTATTATATAAAACACAAGTCTTTTCTCATCTTTATAAAGTCTCAACATGTAACTCTTCTCAAAATATGTTGCATGGCTAAGCATTTTACAACTACATTGTTTCACTAAGGAATATATGAGGTATCCTATTAGGATTTAGCATAGCATAAGTATAGAAATTCTTTTCATGCATGTTTCAAAATCCACTAAGTATAATGAAAATAGTAGGACTTTGGATGATAGTGTAACTTGCCTTTTTGGTAGGGAATGTTGGTTCACTTCTTGATATTGCTAATCTCACACTCTTCTAACTTCACTACAAGTCAATAAAGCAAACACAAATTCAACTAGCATTCCAAACCATAATCAAACAAACAAAACATCACACATATCATAATAGAAACCAAGTCATGCATGCAAGCATGCAAAAGATAGTTTTATTTGCAAAGGTGGTTTCTACTAGGCTCTAAACATTGTAAGGTTCAAAGTGGTCATTTTCTAAAGTGGAAAAGTCATTTGCAAAAGGGTTTTATCTATAAACCATTTTTAAATCCATTCATTATTTTATGTGGTGGAAAATGTTTTTATCAAAGCAACAATTTTATGTTGTTCACCAAATAAGTTGTTAATTCTCAGAACTTGGTGTTTAGGGTCAGTAGGTTTTAATCAAATCATTTTCCCAAAGTTTTTACCCCAAAGTCATTTTCATAGCAAAATCAATATTTTTATTTGACTAGAAATGGGCTAAATCAATTAATCAATCCTAATCTTCTCCAAAAGCATTTTTAAATCCATGAGTTGGTTCCTAAGGTCAGTAGTTTCACAACAAACCAATTTGCAAAGATTTCAACCCTAAAAACATTTTGGAATAATTTTTATAACCTAAACAAGCATACAAATGTTTCTGCAAAAACAAACATTTTACCAGAAGCTTTTTACTAAACAAATTTCATGGTTGGCTAGGGCTTGTTCCACTGATTCCATTGATATAAAATTTGTAATTTTTGGACGTGTGGATCAAAAGTTACAAGGTTTACAAATTTGCAAATCAATCTGATTTCAAACTCGGTTTTAAATCATTTTACCAGAAGCTTTTTACTAAACAAATTTCATGGTTGGCTAGGGCTTGTTCCACTGATTCCATTGATATAAAATTTGTAATTTTTGGACGTGTGGATCAAAAGTTACAAGGTTTACAAATTTGCAAATCAATCTGATTTCAAACTCTGTTTTAAAAACAGCTAGTGCCACGCGGCGGGTTCTCATTGGGCGGTACCGGTTCGCGCGGATTGCGCTCTGCGGGGCGCTGGATCTAAACAGATCGCACGGTGCGGGTTGACTCATACCGCTTCGCTCAGTTTTAATCACAACCACAAGATTTACATCTAACGGTCACAGACGCTTGGCCAAAGGCTGGCGGCGCTGCGCGGCGGCAGACGGCGGCGCACGCTCTGGCGGTGGCGGTACTGGCGATGCAGGAAGCAAAGAGAGAGGGGGAGGTGCTCACCGTGCTCAGGGGATCGTGGCGACGCTCAACGTGGTTGCGAGGAGGCGAGGGGCACTCAGGGTCCGTCGGAATTCCTCGCCGGAGTCAAGGACGGCGTCGGTCTCGCTCAGGCGTCGTCGGGGACGAGGCTACCGATCGTGCTGGGGCAAAACGAAGGTGTGGTTAGACGCGTACGAGTATGGGGAATGTGAGAGCATCACTGAGAGGGCTTGGGGCGGTCTAGGCTTACCAGGGAAGTTCGCCGGAGAGAGTAGCAGACGCGGCGGCGGTGGTTGTCGTTGTTGCCGAGCCTGCAGAGCACGCGAGGTTGAGATGGCGACACGGAGAGGTGCGCCTGGTTCTGGGGAGTGTGCCCGTGTGCTCTGGGAGGCAAGGCGGTGGTTGGGTTCGCCGGAATTGGCTGGGGACGGTGGTCGGAACAGTGAGGGTGTGTGGCGAAATTCGTCCAGCTTGGGGGCAGAGAGAGGGAGGCGCGTGAGGGGAAATGGAGAGGAGGCCAGGGCGGTTAATACTGCGCAGTCACGGCGAGTAATGGTCGCGGAATCAACGCGTATTGAATCCTGCAGAAACGGCCGGTGAGAGGAATCAGCGCGGGTTCGAAGACGATGAACAGTGGTGTGGGGTCCTGTCGTCAGTGGGGGAGAGAGAGGGAAAGAGGGGCCACTGGTCAGTGTCTGCGCGGGTGCGAGACTGTGTGTAGAAAAACGTTTCGCTGGGTAGTGTTGGTGGGCTGGAGTTGGGCTTCCTGGGCCTGCTGAGTTGGGTCGGTCCGTTTTCATATTTTTTTGTTCTGAATCTTTTCTCTTTTTCTGTTTGAATTTCCTGATTGAATTTCAAACAAACAAATCAAACATTCAAAACAATTCAAACTTCCACCACACTTTGCAATTGAATTTGGTTATGTTTAACAACATAAACCAAAGTCCAAAGACCAAAAATAATATTTTTATTTTAGGGCCCATTTATAATTAAATAAAATGGACCTTAGATAATAAATCAAATGGGTTTTAATTTATTTAAAATCTCCATTTGAAATCTAAATATTTTTAAAACCAATTCAGTAGGTTTTATTTGAAAATAAAGAATACTTGGAAAACTTGTTTAAAATAATAAGTTTTTGATGTTTAATTAAAATGGTAAAACCTTTGTTTTAATAAAATTGGATATTAATAAATCCGCATTATTTTATTTAAATAAACTTTTACTCTTTTAATCAAAGCAAAACCTTTTATTTCAAAAGCTTGGCCAAGGTTTAATTTGTCTCGATAAAATAATCCTTATTTATATTTCAACCTTTTCATTTGGAAACCAAATCTTTTTATTAAAAGATTCAAAATAGTAATTCCAAATATTTTTGGCTTTATTGTTTATTTACCTTTTTAAATCCCTTTAGGATTTTATTTGATCGAATAGGTTTTGAAAGTTTCCAATTGGAGTCAAAAAGTTTCTTCTCACTCTGAAAATCAACAAAGTTTTATTTTATTCATTTATTTTTCACATTACAAGATTTGGAAAATCTTCGAATGTGACAATTCTCTTTTGGAGTTTCATGATCATTATCATTAGTTCACTCTTCAACTGGTGGAGCCAACTCCGGAACGACTTCTGGCGCTGCGCTACTCGCCATACTTTGAAGAGAAGGTTCAATAACCTCTTCGAGTTCTACCTTTCGACTACTCACACCTTTCGTGAGAAACTCTTTCTCTAGAAAGGATCCATTCTTGGCAACAAAAACTTTGCCCTCGGATTTGTGATAGAAGGAATACCCAATAGTTTCCTTAGGGTATCCTACGAAGACGCATTTTTCCGCTTTGGGTTCGAGTTTATCCGGTTGAAGTTTCTTCACATAAACATCGCATCCCCAAACTTTAAGAAATGACAGCTTAGGTTTGTTTCCAAACCACAATTCATACGGTGTCTTTCCAACGGATTTAGATGGTGCCCGATTTAAATTGAATGCAGCAGTTTCTAGTGCATATCCCCAAAACGGCAAGTCTGTCAGAGACATCATAGATCGAACCATATCTAATAAAGTACGATTACGACGTTCTGACACACCATTTTGCTGTGGTGTTCTGGCAGGTGTGAGTTGTGAAACAATTCCACACTCTTTCATGTGAGTGCTAAACTCATAACTTAGATACTCACCTCCACGGTCGGACCGTAGAAATTTGATCTTTCTATTACGATGATTTTCCACTTCATTCTGAAATTCCTTGAACTTTTCAAAGGTTTTAGACTTGTGTTTCATCAAGTAGATATAACCGTATCTACTCAAATCATCCGTGAAAGTAACAAAATAACGATATCCACCTCGCGCCGACACACTCATTGGACCACATACATCAGAATGTATGATTTCCAATAAATCTGTCGCCCATTCCATTGAACCGGAAAACGGCGTTCTAGTCATCTTGCCCATAAGGCATGGCTCACATGTATCAAATGATTCAAAATCAAGTGATTCCAAAAGTCCATCCGAATGGAGCTTCTTCATGCGTTTAACGCCAATATGACCTAGACGGCAGTGCCACATATATGCGGATATATCATCATTAAGTTTAATCCTTTTAGCATCAACATTATGAATATGTGTAACATTATCATCGAGATCTAATAGAAATAAACCATTCATCATCGGTGCATGACCATAAAAGATTTCATTCATATAAATAGAACAACCATTCTTCTCGGATTTAAATGAATAACCACTTCGCATCAAACATGATCCAGATACAATGTTCATGCTCAGTGCAGGCACCAGATAACAATTATTCAAGTTTATAACTAATCCCGATGGCAAATGGATTGGTAGCGTTCCGACGGCGATCACATCAACGCTTGATCCATTGCCGACACGCATCTTGACCTCACCCCTTGCTAGCGGTCACTTGTTCCATAGCCCCTGATTCGAGTTACAAATATTAGCAACTGAACCGGTATCAAATACCCAGGTGCTACTACAAGCACTAGTCAAGTACACATCCATAACATGTATATCATATATACCTTTGTTTGCCTTGCCGGCCTTCTTGTCTGCCACATACTTGGGGCAGTTGCGCTTCTAGTGGCCAGTCCCCTTGCAATAGTAGCACTCAGTATCAGACTTAGGTCCAACTCGGGGTTTCTTTTCAGGCACGACAACCGGCTTGCCGCCCTTACTTCCCTTCCGTTTTCCCTTCTTGTCTTTCTTGAAACCAGTGTTCCTATTGATCGTCAACACTTGATGTTCCTTTTTGATCTCCACTTCTGCAGTTTTAAGCATTGACAGAAGCTCGGGGAGAGATTTCTTCATGCCTTGCATATTATAGTTCATCACAAAGCTCTTATAGCTAGGTGGAAGAGACTGCAGAACATGATGGATGCCTAAGTCAATGGGAATCGTTATTCCCAAGGACACAAGCTTATCGGCGTAACCCGACATCATGAGTACATGCTCACTAACGGAGTTGTGCTCTTCCATCATGCAGCTAAAGAACTTTTCTGAAGCATTGTAGCTCTCTACAGCGGCATGTGTGTCGAAAGTCATTTTCAACTCACCCATTGTATCAAATGCATTGCCGTTTTCGAAACGCTTTCGAAGTTCCGGCTCTAGCCCATACAATATGCCGCAATGAACTAAGTTGTGGTCCTCCTGACGAGTCTGATAGACATTCTTCTCCTCGTCAGGGGCATCCTCAAAAGGTGGGGGGCCTAGCGGCGCTTCTAGCACATATTGCCTTTGTGCAGCAGAGAGGAGAATCCTCAAATTCATGGCCCATTCGGTAAAGTTGCTACCGTTCGTTGCAAGTTTCTCTTTCTCCATGAACACATTGAAATTAAAAGCAGGTGGTGCCATCTACAACAGAATTTGTAAAGTTTAGACTAAGTTTATGATAGATTGAGTCCAACTAATCCATATTACGAATGAACTCCCACTCAAAAACGACATCCCTCGTGCCTTTTTGGTGATTACATGAACCAAATCCACTACACCAAGTCTGATCATCACGCGAGTCGGTATAGCTTCAAAGGCGAGCATCAAATGGGCATCATATCTACTATATGACTCATGCTTAAACTTTTGGTCCGTGTTCCGAGGCCATGTCTGTACATGCTAGGCTCGCCAAGTTAGAACCTTAGTATTTGCGTGTGTAACTGTTTTACACACGAAATATGGTCGTGGATCCAAGAACACCCGATCATCACGTGATGTCTTGGAGCGACGAAAACATAATCGGTGCATACCTAAGGAAGAACACATTCTTATCTTGATATTTAAATGAGGGATCATCTTATTATGCTAACAAAGCGCTAAACAAGCAATATAAGATGCTATCAAACATCACATGTTTATTAGTGGAATGATATGGTTCCCGCATATGATCTCTATCATGTGCATCGTGGTATGATCACTATCATACCTATATGTGTAAGTCCAAGGTCTATGGATATTACACGTTATGTATGTTGTAAGAGTATCATCTCATACTTCTACTTACAACATCACCATATCATAACACTAGCCCAGCAACAATCTAAACTAGACGCCTCTAATTTATCCATTGCAAGTTTTATGTGGCTTAGGGATTTCGAGATAGAACCGTTCTTACCTACGAACATGAACCACAACGAGGATAACCAAATTGTTGACAACTCGTTGCAAAATAGATATTGACCATAGTAGGAGAGACAGACACCCGCTAGCCACTTATGCAAACTAGTTGCATGTCAAGCGTGGAACAGGTCTCATGTGCGAGGACATGTAAAGTTTGTCCGGGCCGCTTCATCCCAGTATGCCACAAATATACAAAATTACAACTAAGGAGAAACAACATGATCATCATCGCCCACATACACATATGTGTACTACCCGTGTAAAGCATCTACGCATAGATCCTGCTCTGATACCACTATAGGGTTCGCAGCATAGAAAACAAAAAATTTCCTACGATGGGAACTATGTACCAAGATCTATCTACTAGATACAAACAACGAGCGGATGTATATCCGTAGATAACATACCCTTGAAGACCGACAAAGCTTAAAGAGTTCGACTCGTGGTTGATGTAGACGATCTCTTGCCGATCTCAAGATCGAGAGGAAGTCCTAGCGCCGCAAATCAGCAGCGCATCCGTGCTCGCACACACATTTGAGGCACTAAGCAACCTCCGCCTCCTCGCTCCATTGATGCAGCGGAAGCACAACTCTTCTTGCCTAATAGACACCGGGAACATGTATCTCGCTAGTTCGAGACCATGGGGGATAAATTCTAGAGGGGGAGAGAGATCCTTCACGAGGAGGTGTGAGTGAGAGAGAGGAGAGGGGGTGCCTTTTATAGGAGGAGGGGGGCACCCAAGGGGGTGGCCGCCGGCCATGGGGGCTCCCCCCTCTCCTCCTTCATTCATGTGGGTGGACACTCCACTCACAAAAATCCATTAAATCCCTCCACTCAAAATCCCACTCAAACATGCCATTAAATTTCCACCAAATTTAATGCAAACTCTCATTAAATAAAACTCTTTTATTTTATTCAGAATTTTGTCAATTACTTTAATGACAAACATTCACAAATAACCCCTTGCTAGAATTCTATTTCACATGCATAACCACTTTATGCAATTTCACCCGAAAACCTGTTTTGGTATCTAGTGAAATAAATTCCTGCGCTTGTTCATTCTTTCGGCATGAAACTTTTGCTCCAATTGGATGTCGGTGTCTCTTAAGTGTGTCACCCTACGGTTCTTGAATAATGCGGAAATTATCGAGACCCCTCTCAGATCAATAATTAGAAGCGGGATCTGGAGACCCATACTGACTCCCACACATTCAACGATGACTTTCTTGTGATCGTCGGAACCTTTTATGCTAGTATCTTAATCCCTTTGTTTCACGATATATTACATGTCCGAGATTCGATCATCGGTATCTCCATACCTAGTTTGATCTCCTTACTGACATGCACTCTTTTCTCGTTCCCGTGATATAACATTCTAGTGATAAAATCACTTGCTTGCAAGCTAACCAATGTGATATCACCGAGAGGGCCCAGAGTATATTTATCTGTCATCAGCATGAACAAATTCCACTCTCGATCCATGGGCCTCAACATAACACTTTATTAGTTCTGAATCCATCTTTATAATCACCCTGTTACGGTGTGATGTTCGATGTTATCAAGAAACTCTTCCGGTGTTAGTGATTGATATGGTCTCATGGTCTAAGGATTAGGATCACTTCATAAGTTGTTATAGCAATATAAACTCAATGACTTTGATCGTAATGCTATACTTCGGATGAATGTTCATCATACCATTACACTAATGTTGTGATCCCGTTATTAACAACATCCCATGTCCATGATCAGGAAACCTTGATCATCTTGTTAATCAATGAGCTTGTTTATGAGAGAGGCATAAATAGGAACTTTCTGTTTGTTTATTAAACACACATGTATTAACGTTTCCGTATAAATACAATTATAGCATGCAAAATAAACATCTATCATATACTTGGAATACACATAATAAACACTTTATTATTGCCTCTAAGTGCATATTCCCTTCAGTGTGGGCCCCCTGGGCCTCCACCGACCTTTCCTCCTTCGCCTATAAGAAGGCTCCGACCCAAAAACCCTAAATAATTAGGGAGAAAGCCACAAAAACCTCTGTAACACCGCCGCCACCGAAGGGGAGATTCGCGGGAAAGAAAGTCTCTATTCCGGCACCCTGCTAGGATGGGGAAGTGCCCCCGGAGCCCTCTCCATCGATCTCCAACACCATCTCCATCGCCGTTGCTGATTCCCATGATGAGGAGGGAGTATTTCTTCCTCGAGGCTAAGAGCTCTACTGGTAGCTATGTGTTCATCTCTCTCTCATGCATGATCATGTTGTGTTCATGAGCTTTGTAATCAAGTAGATCTACTATGTTACTCAAGTGCTTAAACCAATCTCTGATCTCCCCATGTGTGTGAAAGTGACAGCGCGCGCACCGTGGTGGCACTTAGGCTAGAGGTGACATAAATACTCAATTGCTTTAATAGATCTATGCTTTTCCCCATGTGTGTGAAAGTGACAACATGCGCACCGTGTGTGGCACTTAAGCTAGATTATATATATATATATATATATATATATATATTTATCATGAGTTATATTTAGAGTTGGTTGTCTCAATGAAATTGTGGTGTTTGTTAGAACCATATATCGCTCAAGGTGACAGTGTGGGGTAATCTAGATGGGGAAGGCGGACTTTGAGGTGTGCTTTTGTAGCCCTACCATGGATTAGAGTGTCCAACCAGAGAGTGGTTCAGGGTAGTTTCATGAAGAGAATATATTTATTGAGAATGTTCAACAGTGAAAGTATGATCCCTAGGCCTTGTTTCTAAGCATTGAAAAACCGTTTACAACTAGATATGTTGCATGTTTGCTTGCTTCCATCTTTATTTCAGTTTTCCTTTAGTCTCTCCCACGTCAACAAGAAGTCAGAAGCTCTTTTATGGCACCGTTACCACTTCTATTTTACTATCTCTTCGCCGAACTAGTGCACCTATACACCTGACAAGTGTATTTGGTGTGTTGGGGACACAAGAGACTTCTTGTATCTTGATTGCAGGGTTGTTTGAGAGGGATACCTTTGACCACTTCCTCCCTGAGTTCGATAAAACTTGGATAATCCACTTAAGGGAAACTTGTTATTGTTCTACAAGCCTCTGCACTTGGAGGCCCAACAACTGTCTACAAGAATAGAAGTGCGTAGACATCAAGATATTTTCTGGCACCGTTGCCGGGGGGGTAAGGTAAAAGGTACTCACATCCTCTTGGTGTGTGAGTGTTCTAAGTTATTTCCTTTATATTATGCAATTTTTTCTTTTTGTTTCTTGTTTTGACTATTTAGGCTTAAATTAAAAAAACAACAAAATTAGAGAGCTTTATAGTGTTTATCTTGAGTTAGGACATTAAGTGTTTGAAGAGAAAATTAAAAAACCTATGGAGCTTTATTTGAACGCTAATTGCAATGTTATTAGTATGAATTCTTTGAACACCATTATTGCTAATGGTATGGAAAAGTCTAAGCTTGGGGAATCTAGTTTTTATGAAAATGATCTTTTTAGTTCCCCAGCTTTGGAAGATAGCTATTCTATTGCTTATGATGATACTAAACCTCCAATATATGATGATTACAATGATGAATATGATATTTTCAGTCCACCTACTATTGAGGATAAAGTTAATTGTGATTACAATATGCCTCCTATATTGTATGATGATGAGAACAATAATGATAGCTATTTTGTTGAATTTGCTCCCACTACAATTAATAAGAATGACTATGCTTATGTGGAGAGTAATAATCATTTTATGCATGTGTCTCATGATAAGAATGTTATATGTGATAGTTATATTGTTAATTTTATTCATGATGCTACTGAAAGTTATTATGAGAGAGGAAACATGGTTTTACGCATCTCAACAATATTAAGTGCCCTCTCTTTATGCTGAAAATTTTGAACTTGCACTTGTTTTGCTTTCCTATGCTTGTTGCTTTGTGCTTTCATGACTTGTTTATTTAAAAGATTCCTATGCATATGAAGTGGGTTAGACTTAAATGTGTTTTGAATTTGCTTCTTGATGCTCTCTTTCACTTCAATTCATATTTCTTATGTGAGCATCTTATCAAACTATCATGCCTAACTTAAAGGCGTTAAAGAAAAGTACTTCTTGGGAGATAAACCAATAGTTTTATTGAGTCTTGGAAGTTATTAATTATGTAATAACCGCTCCTTATCCTTTTTATTTGCTTTTTGTGTCAAGAATGACCTCTAATGAGAGGTAAGTAAGGTTTGGGGAGTTGCTATCCCGAAACAGATTTCTTGCTCCACAGTAAAAATTCGTGCAGAATCTATGTAAGTCGAATTGATCTGATATTTTCTGAATAAATCCCCAATTTGTTAGCTAACTTTCGTTAGTTCAACACTTTTTGATTTGAGCAACAAAAGGTCTTCGAAAAAATCGATTTCTACCTGCTGGTCTGTTTTGACAAATTTCTGCCATTATTTGCATTTGCTTCTTATTGATTCCTTTTTGGGTTCTTTTTGGGAAATTGAGCTTTTTGAGGGAATTGCTACAGTAGATTTTATTTTTGGTGAAATTTTTGTTGTTCTAAAGCTAAACCCAAGGGTCTATTTTCTTTTGAATATATACAAATGTTGCTAATGGAGATTGTGTGAAGTTTTGTACGAAGAAAATATTTTAAGTGTAGAGAGAGAATGATGTAATGAGAT
The DNA here is from genome assembly GCA_916181665.1 of Avena sativa. Lineage (NCBI taxonomy): Eukaryota > Viridiplantae > Streptophyta > Magnoliopsida > Poales > Poaceae > Avena > Avena sativa. Next base: position 69,114,012 of record OV702297.1, read on the forward strand.
GAATAATGGACAAAATCTCAAGCTTGGGGATGCCACCCCGTGTCACACCAAGAAATATTCAAGAGGTACAAGCATCAAAGCTTGGGGATTCCTAAGGCATCCCCTTCTTCATCAATAAAAATCTCAGGTCTTTCTAGACACTTTGTTTTTATTGTTTCATGCACTGTTGTGTTTTTCTTGGAGCGTCTTTGTTTTTATTTTTATTTTTCTTGGTTTGCTGCAATAAGTCAGTTGGATCACAACACGCTTATTTTGGAGAGACACACACTCTGTTTTCATTGCCTAGAACACTCTAGTATTCATTCTTATTGTTTTGTGAGTGTTCTCTTTTGCCAGCACTGTGTTTAGCCTTAATTTTATTATGCTTTATGCTTATAACTTTTTAGTTCTTCTTTGTTGATTTGTGAGACATGCTCACTTATATTTATTGATTATTATCTTTGTGAGTTGTTTCAAATAAGTCGAATGGTGTTGGAAAAGAGTAGGAAGCTTCATGCTTAAGTAGTACAGAAAGGAGCTTGTTTTGATTGTGACTTAGACTTTATCATGTCATGCTAGATGTTATTTTGACCTTATGCTTAGTGATTATTGCTTTAGCATAACTTGTTCCAAACAATTAGGATTGCTTAATGTGACTTGATAGAATCAGGCGTTGTTTTAGCATACAAAAGCATAGTATTGTGGTATTCTCCTTTGATGCTTTGTTTGGGTTGACTTGGCACATGCTCACACCATGTTATGACTATGAACCAGTCACCATAGCCTCTATGATCATTTAGTCCTTGACTTGTGGTACCACTTTATGCTTCGATTAGTAATGTTTTGTCGCTCTGCATGATTATGGCCATTATTGCTCTCTTAGTTGGTCGCTCCCAGTCTTTTGCTAGCCTCCACTTGTTTGAGTAAGATCTACTCATGCATCCAACTCCCAAGAAACCAAGTTATTCCAAAGTGTCCACTATAAATTCCTATGCATGGTGTGTTACACCATTCCAAGTATATTCTTGTTTTCATCTACCTTCCAATTAAAAATTCTCTTTGTTATGTCAAAACTTAGTGATTAAAGCTATCACAAACTTGATGGCACACTTTATTTTTCTTGCCCCTAATAAACTTGAACCATTGTGTCATCTATGTTGTATATGCTTGCACTTATATGTTGGAATTAGCAGAACCATGCTAGCATGGGGAACGCTTTCAACATTGCACTTGTACATTGTACATAGTTGATATCATGCTCTTCTATTTATGGATGTCGTCGGTGTGAAATGAAAGGGGAGATTGTAAGTCCTTGGAGTTATGTATGTCTGTTATAGAAACGCCTGGGCCGCTAGCCTAATCCATGACTAATCATGGTGGAAACTTGCAGCATCACCATGATGAGCAATCTATGAAGCATTCTTCTTATCAAAAAAGAAATAGAAAAAGAGATTGAGAAAAAGAAAAAAAAGATGAGAAAAGAGGAAAGATAGAAAAAAGCACCATTTTCCCATGGTAAATAAGAATATTGCTGAGATGCTCATTATATGTTTGCCTTGTCATTTTGATTATGGGATAGCTCATGTATCATTGGGCAAGGGGTACCCCGTTGGCGGTTCTCTATGATACACATGTACTTACTATGACACGAACTTACCGGTAACTAAAGTTGAGTAGCATGAGGAGTGGCCCTCGTATTCAAGGGACATGAGATTGCCAACTTATACTTTGTCAAGCATATACTCCATAGTTTGTTCACTTTAACCTTAATCACTTCAAGATGCTTATGATAGGGGCAATGAGAACTGAAAGCTAACAAGTACCATAATTTTTGTAAGCTCTTTTTGAGACTTGAAATCCCTTCTTCCCTTTATGAAGGGACTTTCTTCCACTTTTATATTGAGTCTCCACCTTCTATCCTTAAGCACCAATTAAGATAGCATAGTTGCCATTCTTAGTTCTATGTGCATTGTCCCAAAACTTATTGCTTGATGCATATTGTTGATATTGCTTGTTCTTGTGCTATTTGTATCTAGTCACTCTTATGAACTTTGAAGGTGTCCTATGCATCTATTTGCTACTCCATGAGGGACAAGCTGAATGCCACTATGCCATGTTTTCTATATGTGAAACAAACAATCGTTTTTCAATGCATGTTATTCATGAATCTTTGTCTGTAACCTTTCATGTTGCATGCATAGTTACTTTGTCTTACTGTTATAACTCCATCTTTCATGCTCATTTATAGAGTTCTTTGATCCCGACTTTCAATGCTTGCAAATGGTTCGATCAATATTGTGATGGTGCATGTCACCTCAAAAATTATTCTTTTTATCACTTACCTACTCGAGGACGAGCAGGAGTTAAGTTTGGGGATGCTTGATACGTCTCAAACGTATCTATAATTTTTGATGTTCCATGCTTGTTTAGTATCCACTTTGCTATGTTTTGTCTACACTTTGAGGTATTTTTATACACTTTATGGAACTAACCTATTGACAAGATGCCACAGTGCCAGTTGCCTGTTTTCTGCTATTTTTGGTTTCAGAAAGCTAAAAAATGAATACTCTCGAAATTGGACGGGATAAAAGCCAAAGTTCATATTTTTCCCTGAACGATACGGAAAATCGAAGACGAGACGGAGGAGGACACAAGGGTGGCCATACCCTAGGGTTGCACGGTCCCACCCTAGCCGCGCCACTAGGGGGTCTGGACCCCCTGGGCCTCCTTCGCCTATAAGAAGCCTCTGACCCAAAAACCCTAAATAATCAGGGAGAAAGACACGAAAACCTGTGTAACACCGCCACCACCGAAGGGGAGATTAGGGGGACAGTAAGTCTCTGTTCCGGCACCCTGATGGGACGGGGAAGTGCCCCGAAGCCATCTCCATTGATCTCCACCACCATCTACATCGTTGTTGCTGATTCCCATGATGAGGAGGGAGTAGTTCTTCCTCGAGGCTAAGGGCTCTACCGATAGCTATGTGTTCATCTCTCTCTCTCTCTTGGTGTGATCATGTTGTGGTCATGAGCTTTGTAATCAAGTAGATCTACTATGTTACTCAAGTGCTTAAACCAATCTCTGCTCTTCCCACGTGTGTGAAAGTGACAGCGTGGGCACCGTGGTGGCACTTAGGCTAGAGGTTACATAAATACTCAATTGCTTTAATAGATCTATGCTTTCCCCATGTGTGTGAAAGTGACAGCGTGTGTGCCATGTGTGACACTTAAGCTAGATTATATATATATATATTTATCATGAGTTATATTTGGAGTTGGTTGTCTCTACGAAATTGTGGTGTTTGTTGGCACCATCTAGCGCTCAAGATGACAGTGTGGGGTTATCTAGATGGGGAAGGCGGACTTTGAGGTGTGCTTTTGTAGCCCTACCATAGATTAGAGTGTCCAACCGGAGAGTAGTTCAGGGTAGTATCATGAAGAGAATATATTTATTGAGAGTGTTCACTAGTGAAAGTATGATCCCTAGGCCTTGTTTCTAAGCATTGAAACACCATTTACAACTAGATATGTTGCATGTTTGCTTGATTCCATCTTTATTTTAGTTTACCTTTAGCCTCTCCCACGTCAACAACAAGTCAGAAGCTCTTTTCTAGCACCGTTACCACTTGTATTTTACTATCTCTTCGCTGAACTAGTACACCTATAGACCTGACAAGTGTATTGGGTGTGTTGGGGACACAAGAGACTTCTTGTATCTTGATTGCAGGGTTGTTTGAGAGGGATACCTTTGACCACTTCCTCCTTGAGTTCGATAACCTTGGGTAATCCACTTAAGGGAAACTTGCTACTGTTCTACAAACCTCTGCACTTGGAGGCCCAACAACTGCCTACAAGAATAGAAGTGCGTAGACATCAGAGGTGAGAACGATGCTGGCTCCCAAGCTCCCGCACATCTTCGAGCCGTCGAAGTGCAGCTTCCAGTAGTCGAAATCAGGAATCGGCTAATGACCCACAAGAATATGGGGTGTATCGCAGTACTTTGAATAAATAGGAGTGTCGATCCCAACGAGGAGAAGAAGGTGTTGACTAGTGTTATGGAGCAGGAAATCTCTGTAAATACTTAGCAAACGGATTTTTAGGGGTTTTCTGATAAAGCAACAAAACAAAGTGTAAGCAACAAAGACAACGAATAAACGCATCAAGTGACCCAATCCTTCCTTAGCAAAGGACAAGCCGGTGGAAATACTTATAAGGACCAAACGTTCTCGAGGACACATGGGAATTCTGTCAAGTGCTTTACCTTCAAATAGCTGAGTACTCTTCTTTGGTGTTGTAAGTGTTGTGTGGGTGAACCTGTGCTAATGTACTGTCACATCCCAAGATTTTCCAAATCTTGCAATGTGAAAAATAAAATAAACAAAATAAATTTTTGTTGAAAATCAGGGTGAAAAGAAACTTTTGTTTATAAAAGGAAAACTTTAGCCAAAGTTTGTTAAAGATGGGATTCTAAAGTTTGAATCCAACAAAATCCAAATCAAGGGAATTGCATTCCTTAATGAATGTATCTGGAATTTAAACACTTGGAAGATAAATCCAAATCCCTAAACCCTAATGGAAGGAAACCATTTTTCCCAAGTTATCTCCAAATCTATGGATTTGATCCATACCAATTTTGATCAGCAAACTTTCTCAGAGGATCAAGAAAGACCATAGAAGTTGGTTTCACTCAAATTGGAACCATAAATAAAATCTTATGAAAATAATAAGAGAAGGAAATTGAAATTCCAAAGCCAGTAAAGCCCTTACCAAAACCCATACCTTTTGGTGAACAAATAATCCTAAAGGGATTAAAAAGATAAACCTTTGATAAAGGAAAATAAATTGTTTTGGAAACACTAGTTTAGATCTTTTAATAAAAGACTTTGGTTTCAAATGAAAAGGTGAGCCAAATTAATTTTGGCCAAGCTTTTGTAATAAAATATTTTGTTTTGATAAAATGAGTAAAGGTTTATTTAAATAAAATAATAAGGGTTTAAATATCCAATTTTATTTAAGTAAAGGCTTTTCCCATTTTAAATGAACACCAAGTATTTTATTACTACTTTGAAATCTTTTATTAAAAGGTTTTGCTTTGATTAAAATGAGTAAAGGATTATTTAAATAAAATAATAAGGATTTAAATATCCAATTTTATTTAAGTAAAGGCTTTCCCATTTTAATTAAACACCAAAACTTATTTATTTAAATAAGTTTCCAAGTATTCTTTTATTTTTCAAATTAAACCTTCTGGTTTGGTTTTGAAAATAATTGGAATTCAAATGGAAATTTTATTAAATAAATCAAACACTATTAAACAACTAAAGATCCATTTTATTTAATTATTAAATGGATCTTAAAATAAAAAAAATAATATTTCATTTTGAGATTTGGATTATGTTGCCAAACAGAACCAAATTCAAAGTGAAGTTGAGTGATTGTTTGAATTGATTTGAACCTTGTTTGATTGTTTGAATAAATTGTTTGAATTTCAAAACAGAAAAAGAATTAGAAAAAAAGGAAAAAGAATTAGACAGAAAAAAAATAGTGGAAACAGGCCCAGCCCACTAGGCCCAGACCAGCCCAGTCTTCTCCCCCTCCCCCGAAGCGTTTCTTTTCTTACTCAGGAACTTACCCACACAGTCAATGGCAAGTGGACCCCCTCCTCTCTCCCTTTCCCACTGACCAGAGGACCCCACTGCCACCTCCTTCTTCTTCCCCGCACGACGACTATGCCCTCTTCCTCGCTGCCGTTGCTGCCTTCAAACCGCGGATTCAATTCGCCTTAACGCGACCGCCGTTACTCGAGTTGATCACGCAGACGTAAACGCCCGTGACTCCCCTATAAATCCCCTCTGTCACCTCGCGCTGGCACGCCTTAGACCGCCCTCAATTCCTCCCCGAACACCCTCTGTCCGACGATGGTCCGGTGACGATTCCGGCTAAGACTCGCCGCCCCTTGCCTCCTCGACCATCCTCTCGTGATCCCCACCTCCTGGCGATCATCCCCGTAGCACCAGCTTGCCCCCGAGCGACCCAGAGCGTCGACAACCACGACGACCACCGTCGCCACCGTCTGCCTCCTTCTCCGACGAGCCCCACAGGTAGATTTCGGTTGCCCCTCTCCTCCCCGAGAACACGATGATGATCTCCAAGCTCATACGAACCTAACAGCACTTTCCGTTTGTCTTAGGGCGCCCCCAATCCTCGCCATCGTCAAGCACAGAGCGCCGCCGTGTCTGCTTCTTCTCCGGCAACGTTCCTCGGTAAGCCTCGACCGCCCCGAGCCCTCTCGTTCACGCCCATAGCTCTGCCTTGATCTTGCGCTTCTAACCCTGCCCTTGTTTTGCTTTGGGGTGATCCACAGCGACGCCAACGACGACGACCCGAGAGCCCCGCCGCTGCAGCAACTCCGGCGAGCAATCCCTGACAGCATCGTGCGCCCCTCGTCGAGCCATCAGCACGTCGAGCTTCACCGCAACCTCCTGAGCACGGTGAGCAACTTCCCTCTCTCCCTCACCCCCTGTAGCATCGCCTCCGCCGCCGGTAGCCACCGCAGCGCCGCTCGCAAATGGTCGAGCACGCTAGCACCGTAGGATCTGGATCTGACGGTTACGATAGATCACTTAACCACGAAGAGGTACGAGTCCTGCACCGCACGATCTCATTTAGATCCAACGGCTATAGAGCGTGATCCGCAGCGAAGCGGTACCGACGAATAGAATTACGCCGCGTCTCACCTATCTGTTCAAAAACAGATTTGAAAACAGAAACTTTTGCAAACTTCAAACCTTTGTATCTTTGGATCCACACGTCCAAATTTTACAAATTTGATGTCGATGGAATCAGCAAGACAAGCTCTAACAAACCCTACCCTTAGTTTAGCAAATAGTATTGGTTAGATTGGTTGTTTATGCAGAAACATTTGATTGCTAGTTTAGCTTAGGAAAATCATTTAAAAATGATTTTAGGGTTAAAACCTTTGCAATTTGGTTTGTTGTGACCTTACTGACCCTAGGAACCAACCCATAGTTTGGAAAGTGATTTTGGAAAGAATAGGATGGATTAATTAGTTTAGTCCATTTCTAGCTAACTAAAACTATTTGTTTTGTTTATGAAAATGCTTTCATAAAGAAAACTTTGGAGAAAATGTTTTGAACCAAACCTACTGACCCAAAACACCAAGTTTTTCAATAGCAACTCATTTGGTGAACCCTATAGACTAAAGCCCTAGTAGACATATTTCTTCACCACATAAAATGACCAAATAGGTGCCTTGTTTTGAAAATGGTTTTGAGGTGAAACCTTTTGCTAACAACTTTGCCACTTTGGTAAATGACCAATTTGGATCTTACAAAGTTTAGGAATCTAATAGAAACCCTTTTGCAAATGACTTTGCCATTTGGTAAATGACCAATTTGGAACTTACAAAGTTTAGAAGCCTAGTGAAGACCATCCATACATTAGAACCAACCTTTGCATGCTTATGCATGACTTAGATGTACCCAAATGTCTATGACCCACTAGGAACCACTTTTGCAAACAAAGCAAAGCTTGGCATGCTTGCATGCAATTCTTTGACTTTGTTATTTTTGTTTGTGTGTGTTCTTTTGCTTGATTGGTAGATTGAGTTTGTGCCTTGCTTGATTGTTGTAGTGACTTGAAGAGTGTGTTTGTTGCAAGGACAAGGAGTGAACTTATACCCTCTACCAAAAAGGCAAGTGATGCTTCATATCTTATGTCCCATTATTTTCACTATGCATTAGTGTTTTTGCTAAGTAAAACTTGCATGGTTTTTTTTGTTTTGCTAAGTATAGATCTTACGATGGGAAAACCTAGTAGATGAATCCTTAGAATGATTTCCTAAGTTAAGAATCCTATTACTATCAAGCTTAGCCTAGCTAATAGAAAACATGGGTGGAATATATTCACACTATGGAAAAATTATTCTAAGTCTGAGGACTTATGTTTTGATTAATAAAACAACTAAGTTAATGAATCACCTGGGTGGAATGGAAGGAATGGTATATGTTGAGTGGTCCACAAGGTCATGGACTTGGCTTGTGTATCTCACTTGTGGATGGCCACCCAGGAAACAAAGAGATTTGAGATGTCAAATGTTGAGAAGCTTCAAGTGCAACCACTTGGCAATATGGGCTCTGCCATGATCATATAGGTTGCAAGAACTTAGCCACATGGACAGTGGGTGGTAGTGTTTGATAGGTTGGAGCGCGTCCATGTTGGTCTAAGGGAAGGCTTCTGAAAGATTTTGTCTTGGGAAACCAAGTCTTGTGGGTAAAGTGCACCACCTCTGCAGAGTGTAAAACCTAAGTACTTAGCCATGTCCCTGGTAAAGGACAATTTGAGCATCAAGACATGGAAGCAATCAAGAATCTAATCATTCCAATTTCAAAATAAAACTTGTGGGTTGAACAAGGGTTGTGTGAAATCTTAAATCTTTGATTGGTAGATGCCTTGAGAGGATCTTCAATCATTGGTTGAGAAAATTGTTTTTGCCAAGTAAATCTTTAGTCTCTGATTGGTAGATGCCCTGAGTGGATCTTCAGTCTTTGATTGGTAGATGCCTTGGAATTGTTTTTGCCAAACAAAACTTATTTTCAAATGTTAGGGAAAAATCTATTTTGAGCAATGCAAAGCCTCAACTCCACCTAACCAAAATGCATATAGATGATAGACTCCACTATACTACCAAAGTATCACTTGCCAATACAATTCAAATGTATTGACCCTTGTGGCTGTAACTTGTAATGTTGCAGGTTTGATTGATTTTAGTGAAGATTGATTGATTAGGATTACAAAGTCTACAACCAACATCTGCCTGTGGCACTTTGAAGATGAAGGACCCCATGATTATAGTTATTCCGCTGCAATGTAATGTAATAGCCATATGAGCTATGTTTGATGTAATAAAAAAATTATGTTAATCCTGGTTATAAAGTTGTATTATGACCTTTGTTTCTTGATATTACATCTGAACTGTGGATGCTAGCTATTGATCCAGGGACTAGCATTGTAAACACAGGGGGCACAATCTTATTAAAGGTTGGGGACCCTACAGAATGGTATCAGAGCATTGTGTTGCCTGTAGGATTTGTAACCCTAGGATTGGACAAAAACCCTTAGAAAAATAGGAGTTGTATTTTGTTCCAAAACTTATTTACAAAAACAATCTTGTAAACTCTTTCCTCAACCATTTTGGTTTCAACTCTACTTCTCTTCTATTTCAAACTTGATGGAAAAGCCTACCCTATGACCAAAGACTACACCATGTGCAAATGACTTCTTCAACTTCATCAACTCTAATGACTTCAACTCCTTCAACATCTTCAACATGTACACCAAGGACTTCAACTTGGATATCACTAAAGACTACAAGTCTTGAGTAACATTTCACTTGAAGACTAAGGAAAAACAACTAGAAGGAGCCATCAACATCTTTGAAGTATTTGTGGCCAAGACACAAGAATTCTCCAAGGATACAAAGATCTTTTCAAGAAGAATCAACCAAGGATGGAAAGATTTCAAGTGAACCATATAGATGGACCACCATATGTAATATTTTGGTTGCCTAAGTATGTGCTTAGACTTTGTTGTTTGAGTGGAGTGTTTGTTTGTGATTGCATGCACATTGCTTGTGTGAATTGTGATGTGTGTGATTAGAACTATCTCCCTAGAAATCTTTTGCCTATTATAATCCCTACCCAACCCAAACAGATGACTTCTCCAAGAAACTCCAACATCAAGGATGGTGATAACAACAACCAAGTTGACAGCATGAGAGAACTCCTAGCAACCCAATACCAGCTGAACCAACTAACAGCTCAGTTCATAGCCAACAATAGTGATAAAGACCCTACCTTGCAAAAGTTTTTGGAAGAACAATCCCAACTGATGCTTAAGGTGACAAATCAAATGATCAGCATGGAAGAAAACTATCCCAAAAGAGTGTATGACAACAAGGATGACAAGAATGTTATGCTAGATGGAGCACCAGCTTGCAATATTTGTGGAGACAAGGATCATACTTCCAAAGAGCATGAAGATCAATGCCCCAATTGTGAAGAGGAACATCCTATTAACCAATGTCCTACCTCTCAAGTTACTTGCTACCTTTGTGAAGGAAATGACCATGTCCCTATCCTATGCCCCATCTATGCCATTGTTGAACAAAGGAAACAAGAAGGATCCAACTATGCCAAGAATGTAGAGGACAAAGGAAAAGGACCACTCATACCTCCAAACAAGACAACCCAATTCAAAGGACTAAAGAAACCTAAGCAAGACATGAGCCTTGTGCAATGTCGTAAATGTAAGGAAATGGGACACTACCCCAGTGGATGCCCAGAGAACCCGAAGGATAAAGACATCAGCCAAGTGATATGCAACAATTGCAAAGAACCAGGCCACTATGTAGCAATTTGTCCACAAGAGCAACGTAAAGAACTCCAAGATATCCATTGTTTCAACTGCAAGAACCCAGGACACTATGCAAGCAACTGCCCAGAAAAGATGAAGAACAAATTGAACAAGCCTACGAAGAATCTCACCCTTGGCCCATGAGTCAAGTGGGAAAACAAGGGCACTATGCAGAAGTTATCAAAGAAGAAGTTTCATCAAGATTCCAAGCAAGCCAACATCTAGTTTAGTTGGAAAATTTTTAAGGGTGGTAGTACCCTAGTTGTTTTGAACCTGCTTGTAACCCTAGCCTCCCCAAATCTCGGGACGAGATTTCTTTTAAGGGTGGTAGCCTGTCACATCCCAAGATTTTCCAAATCTTGCAATGTGAAAAATAAAATAAACAAAATAAATTTTTGTTGAAAATCAGGGTGAAAAGAAACTTTTGTTTCTAAAAGGAAAACTTTAGCCAAAGTTTGTTAAAGATGGGATTCTAAAGATTGAATCCAACAAAATCCAAATCAAGGGAATTGCATTCCTCAATGAATGTATCTGGAATTTAAACACTTGGAAGATAAATCCAAATCCCTAAACCCTAATGGAAGGAAACCATTTTTCCCAAGTTATCTCCAAATCTATGGATTTGATCCATACCAATTTTGATCAGCAAACTTTCTCAGAGGATCAAGAAAGACCATAGAAGTTGGTTTCACTCAAATTGGAACCATAAATAAAATCTTATGAAAATAATAAGAGAAGGAAATTGAAATTCCAAAGCCAGTAAAGCCCTTACCAAAACCCATACCTTTTGGTGAACAAATAATCCTAAAGGGATTAAAAAGATAAACCTTTGATAAAGGAAAATAAATTGTTTTGGAAACACTAGTTTAGATCTTTTAATAAAAGACTTTGGTTTCAAATGAAAAGGTGAGCCAAATTAATTTTGGCCAAGCTTTTGTAATAAAATATTTTGTTTTGATAAAATGAGTAAAGGTTTATTTAAATAAAATAATAAGGGTTTAAATATCCAATTTTATTTAAGTAAAGGCTTTTCCCATTTTAAATGAACACCAAGTATTTTATTACTACTTTGAAATCTTTTATTAAAAGGTTTTGCTTTGATTAAAATGAGTAAAGGATTATTTAAATAAAATAATAAGGATTTAAATATCCAATTTTATTTAAGTAAAGGCTTTCCCATTTTAATTAAACACCAAAACTTATTTATTTAAATAAGTTTCCAAGTATTCTTTTATTTTTCAAATTAAACCTTCTGGTTTGGTTTTGAAAATAATTGGAATTCAAATGGAAATTTTATTAAATAAATCAAACACTATTAAACAACTAAAGATCCATTTTATTTAATTATTAAATGGATCTTAAAATAAAAAAAAAATATTTCATTTTGAGATTTGGATTATGTTGCCAAACAGAACCAAATTCAAAGTGAAGTTGAGTGATTGTTTGAATTGATTTGAACCTTGTTTGATTGTTTGAATAAATTGTTTGAATTTCAAAACAGAAAAAGAATTAGAAAAAAAGGAAAAAGAATTAGATAGAAAAAAAATAGTGGAAACAGGCCCAGCCCACTAGGCCCAGACCAGCCCAGTCTTCTCCCCCTCCCCCGAAGCGTTTCTTTTCTTACTCAGGAACTTACCCACACAGTCAATGGCAAGTGGACCCACTCCTCTCCCCCTTTCCCACTGACCAGAGGACCCCACTGCCACCTCCTTCTTCTTCCCCGCGCGACGACTACGCCCTCTTCCTCGCTGCCGTTGCTGCCTTCAAACCGCGGATTCAATTCGCCTTAACGCGACCGCCGTTACTCGAGTTGATCATGCAGACGTAAACGCCCGTGACTCCCCTATAAATCCCCTCTGTCACCTCGCGCTGGCACGCCTTAGACCGCCCTCAATTCCTCCCCGAACACCCTCTGTCCAACGATGGTCCGGTGACGATTCCGGCTAAGACTCGCCGCCCCTTGCCTCCTCGACCATCCTCTCGTGATCCCCACCTCCTGGCGATCATCCCCGTAGCACCAGCTTGCCCCCGAGCGACCCAGAGCGTCGACAACCACGACGACCACCGTCGCCACCGTCTGCCTCCTTCTCCGACGAGCCCCACAGGTAGATTTCGGTCGCCCCTCTCCTCCCCGAGAACACGATGATGATCTCCAAGCTCATACGAACCTAACAGCACTTTCCGTTTGTCTTAGGGCGCCCCCAATCCTCGCCATCGTCAAGCACAGAGCGCCGCCGTGTCTGCTTCTTCTCCGGCAACATTCCCCGGTAAGCCTCGACCGCCCCGAGCCCTCTCGTTCACGCCCATAGCTCTGCCTTGATCTTGCGCTTCTAACCCTGCCCTCGTTTTGCTTTGGGGTGATCCACAGCGACGCCAACGACGACGACCCGAGAGCCCCGCCGCCGCAGCAACTCCGGCGAGCAATCCCTGACAGCATCGTGCGCCCCTCGTCGAGCCATCAGCACGTCGAGCTTCACCGCAACCTCCTGAGCACGGTGAGCAACTTCCCTCTCTCCCTCACCCCCTGTAGCATCGCCTCCGCCGCCGACCGACCACTCCGCCGCCGGTAGCCACCGTAGCGCCGCTCGCAAATGGTCGAGCACGCTAGCACCGTAGGATCTGGATCTGACGGTTACGATAGATCACTTAACCACGAAGAGGTACGACTCCTGCGCCGCACGATCTCATTTAGATCCAACGGCTATAGAGCGTGATCCGCAGCGAAGCGGTACCGACGAATAGAATTACGCCGCGTGTCACCTATCTGTTCAAAAACAGATTTGAAAACAGAAACTTTTGCAAACTTCAAACCTTTGTATCTTTGGATCCACACGTCCAAATTTTACAAATTTGATGTCGATGGAATCAGCAAGACAAGCTCTAACCAACCCTACCCTTAGTTTAGCAAATAGTATTGGTTAGATTGGTTGTTTATGCAAAAACATTTGATTGCTAGTTTAGCTTAGGAAAATCATTTAAAAATGATTTTAGGGTTAAAACCTTTGCAATTTGGTTTGTTGTGACCTTACTGACCCTAGGAACCAACCCATAGTTTGGAAAGTGATTTTGGAAAGAATAGGATGGATTAATTAGTTTAGTCCATTTCTAGCTAACTAAAACTATTTGTTTTGTTTATGAAAATGCTTTCATAAAGAAAACTTTGGAGAAAATGTTTTGAACCAAACCTACTGACCCAAAACACCAAGTTTTGCAATAGGAACTCATTTGGTGAACCCTATAGACTAAAGCCCTAGTAGACATATTTCTTCACCACATAAAATGACCAAATAGGTGCCTTGTTTTGAAAATGGTTTTGAGGTGAAACCTTTTGCTAACAACTTTGCCACTTTGGTAAATGACCAATTTGGATCTTACAAAGTTTAGGAATCTAATAGAAACCCTTTTGCAAATGACTTTGCCATTTGGTAAATGACCAATTTGGAACTTACAAAGTTTAGAAGCCTAGTGAAGACCATCCCTACATTAGAACCAACCTTTGCATGCTTATGCATGACTTAGATGTACCCAAATGTCTATGACCCACTAGGAACCACTTTTGCAAACAAAGCAAAGCTTGGCATGCTTGCATGCAATTCTTTGACTTTGTTATTTTTGTTTGTGTGTGTTGTTTTGCTTGATTGGTAGATTGAGTTTGTGCCTTGCTTGATTGTTGTAGTGACTTGAAGAGTGTGTTTGTTGCAAGGACAAGGAGTGAACTTATACCCTCTACCAAAAAGGCAAGTGATGCTTCATATCTTATGTCCCATTATTTTCACTATGCATTAGTGTTTTTGCTAAGTAAAACTTGCATGGTTTTTTTTGTTTTGCTAAGTATAGATCTTACTATGGGAAAACCTAGTAGATGAATCCTTAGAAGGATTTCCTAAGTTAAGAATCTTATTACTATCAAGCTTAGCCTAGCTAATAGAAAACATGGGTGGAATATATTCACACTATGGAAAAATTATTCTAAGTCTGAGGACTTATGTTTTGATTAATAAAACAACTAAGTTAATGAATCACCTGGGTGGAATGGAAGGAATGGTATATGTTGAGTGGTTCACAAGGTCATGGACTTGGCTTGTGTATCTCACTTGTGGATGGCCACCCAGGAAACAAAGAGATTTGAGATGTCAAATGTTGAGAAGCTTCAAGTGCAACCACTTGGCAATATGGGCTCTGCCATGATCATATAGGTTGCAAGAACTTAGCCACATGGACAGTGGGTGGTAGTGTTTGATAGGTTGGAGCGCGTCCATGTTGGTCTAAGGGAAGGCTTCTGAAAGATTTTGTCTTGGGAAACCAAGTCTTGTGGGTAAAGTGCACCACCTCTGCAGAGTGTAAAACCTAAGTACTTAGCCATGTCCCTGGTAAAGGACAATTTGAGCATCAAGACATGGAAGCAATCAAGAATCTCATCATTCCAATTTCAAAATAAAACTTGTGGGTTGAACAAGGGTTGTGTGAAATCTTAAATCTTTGATTGGTAGATGCCTTGAGAGGATCTTCAATCATTGGTTGAGAAAATTGTTTTTGCCAAGTAAATCTTCAGTCTCTGATTGGTAGATGCCCTGAGTGGATCTTCAGTCTTTGATTGGTAGATGCCTTGGAATTGTTTTTGCCAAACAAAACTTATTTTCAAATGTTAGGGAAAAATCTATTTTGAGCAATGCAAAGCCTCAACTCCACCTAACCAAAATGCATATAGATGATAGACTCCACTATACTACCAAAGTATCACTTGCCAATACAATTCAAATGTATTGACCCTTGTGGCTGTAACTTGTAATGTTGCAGGTTTGATTGATTTTAGTGAAGATTGATTGATTAGGATTACAAAGTCTACAACCAACATCTGCCTGTGGCACTTTGAAGATGAAGGACCCCATGATTATAGTTATTCCGCTGCAATGTAATGTAATAGCCATATGAGCTATGTTTGATGTAATAAAAAAATTATGTTAATCCTGGTTATAAAGTTGTATTATGACCTTTGTTTCTTGATATTACATCTGAACTGTGGATGCTAGCTATTGATCCAGGGACTAGCATTGTAAACACAGGGGGCACAATCTTATTAAAGGTTGGGGACCCTACAGAATGGTATCAGAGCATTGTGTTGCCTGTAGGATTTGTAACCCTAGGATTGGACAAAAACCCTTAGAAAAATAGGAGTTGTATTTTGTTCCAAAACTTATTTACAAAAACAATCTTGTAAACTCTTTCCTCAACCATTTTGGTTTCAACTCTACTTCTCTTCTATTTCAAACTTGATGGAAAAGCCTACCCTATGACCAAAGACTACACCATGTGCAAATGACTTCTTCAACTTCATCAACTCTAATGACTTCAACTCCTTCAACATCTTCAACATGTACACCAAGGACTTCAACTTGGATATCACTAAAGACTACAAGTCTTGAGTAACATTTCACTTGAAGACTAAGGAAAAACAACTAGAAGGAGCCATCAACATCTTTGAAGTATTTGTGGCCAAGACACAAGAATTCTCCAAGGATACAAAGATCTTTTCAAGAAGAATCAACCAAGGATGGAAAGATTTCAAGTGAACCATATAGATGGACCACCATATGTAATATTTTGGTTGCCTAAGTATGTGCTTAGACTTTGTTGTTTGAGTGGAGTGTTTGTTTGTGATTGCATGCACATTGCTTGTGTGAATTGTGATGTGTGTGATTAGAACTATCTCCCTAGAAATCTTTTGCCTATTCTAATCCCTACCCAACCCAAACAGATGACTTCTCCAAGAAACTCCAACATCAAGGATGGTGATAACAACAACCAAGTTGACAGCATGAGAGAACTCCTAGCAACCCAATACCAGCTGAACCAACTAACAGCTCAGTTCATAGCCAACAATAGTGATAAAGACCCTACCTTGCAAAAGTTTTTGGAAGAACAATCCCAACTGATGCTTAAGGTGACAAATCAAATGATCAGCATGGAAGAAAACTATCCCAAAAGAGTGTATGACAACAAGGATGACAAGAATGTTATGCTAGATGGAGCACCAGCTTGCAATATTTGTGGAGACAAGGATCATACTTCCAAAGAGCATGAAGATCAATGCCCCAATTGTGAAGAGGAACATCCTATTAACCAATGTCCTACCTCTCAAGTTACTTGCTACCTTTGTGAAGGAAATGACCATGTCCCTATCCTATGCCCCATCTATGCCATTGTTGAACAAAGGAAACAAGAAGGATCCAACTATGCCAAGAATGTAGAGGACAAAGGAAAAGGACCACTCATACCTCCAAACAAGACAACCCAATTCAAAGGACTAAAGAAACCTAAGCAAGACATGAGCCTTGTGCAATGTCGTAAATGTAAGGAAATGGGACACTACCCCAGTGGATGCCCAGAGAACCCGAAGGATAAAGACATCAGCCAAGTGATATGCAACAATTGCAAAGAACCAGGCCACTATGTAGCAATTTGTCCACAAGAGCAACGTAAAGAACTCCAAGATATCCATTGTTTCAACTGCAAGAACCCAGGACACTATGCAAGCAACTGCCCAGAAAAGATGAAGAACAAATTGAACAAGCCTACGAAGAATCTCACCCTTGGCCCATGAGTCAAGTGGGAAAACAAGGGCACTATGCAGAAGTTATCAAAGAAGAAGTTTCATCAAGATTCCAAGCAAGCCAACATCTAGTTTAGTTGGAAAATTTTTAAGGGTGGTAGTACCCTAGTTGTTTTGAACCTGCTTGTAACCCTAGCCTCCCCAAATCTCGGGACGAGATTTCTTTTAAGGGTGGTAGCCTGTCACATCCCAAGATTTTCCAAATCTTGCAATGTGAAAAATAAAATAAACAAAATAAATTTTTGTTGAAAATCAGGGTGAAAAGAAACTTTTGTTTCTAAAAGGAAAACTTTAGCCAAAGTTTGTTAAAGATGGGATTCTAAAGATTGAATCCAACAAAATCCAAATCAAGGGAATTGCATTCCTCAATGAATGTATCTGGAATTTAAACACTTGGAAGATAAATCCAAATCCCTAAACCCTAATGGAAGGAAACCATTTTTCCCAAGTTATCTCCAAATCTATGGATTTGATCCATACCAATTTTGATCAGCAAACTTTCTCAGAGGATCAAGAAAGACCATAGAAGTTGGTTTCACTCAAATTGGAACCATAAATAAAATCTTATGAAAATAATAAGAGAAGGAAATTGAAATTCCAAAGCCAGTAAAGCCCTTACCAAAACCCATACCTTTTGGTGAACAAATAATCCTAAAGGGATTAAAAAGATAAACCTTTGATAAAGGAAAATAAATTGTTTTGGAAACACTAGTTTAGATCTTTTAATAAAAGACTTTGGTTTCAAATGAAAAGGTGAGCCAAATTAATTTTGGCCAAGCTTTTGTAATAAAATATTTTGTTTTGATAAAATGAGTAAAGGTTTATTTAAATAAAATAATAAGGGTTTAAATATCCAATTTTATTTAAGTAAAGGCTTTTCCCATTTTAAATGAACACCAAGTATTTTATTACTACTTTGAAATCTTTTATTAAAAGGTTTTGCTTTGATTAAAATGAGTAAAGGATTATTTAAATAAAATAATAAGGATTTAAATATCCAATTTTATTTAAGTAAAGGCTTTCCCATTTTAATTAAACACCAAAACTTATTTATTTAAATAAGTTTCCAAGTATTCTTTTATTTTTCAAATTAAACCTTCTGGTTTGGTTTTGAAAATAATTGGAATTCAAATGGAAATTTTATTAAATAAATCAAACACTATTAAACAACTAAAGATCCATTTTATTTAATTATTAAATGGATCTTAAAATAAAAAAAAATATTTCATTTTGAGATTTGGATTATGTTGCCAAACAGAACCAAATTCAAAGTGAAGTTGAGTGATTGTTTGAATTGATTTGAACCTTGTTTGATTGTTTGAATAAATTGTTTGAATTTCAAAACAGAAAAAGAATTAGAAAAAAAGGAAAAAGAATTAGATAGAAAAAAAATAGTGGAAACAGGCCCAGCCCACTAGGCCCAGACCAGCCCAGTCTTCTCCCCCTCCCCCGAAGCGTTTCTTTTCTTACTCAGGAACTTACCCACACAGTCAATGGCAAGTGGACCCCCTCCTCTCCCCCTTTCCCACTGACCAGAGGACCCCACTGCCACCTCCTTCTTCTTCCCCGCGCGACGACTACGCCCTCTTCCTCGCTGCCGTTGCTGCCTTCAAACCGCGGATTCAATTCGCCTTAACGCGACCGCCGTTACTCGAGTTGATCATGCAGACGTAAACACCCGTGACTCCCCTATAAATCCCCTCTGTCACCTCGCGCTGGCACGCCTTAGACCGCCCTCAATTCCTCCCCGAACACCCTCTGTCCGACGATGGTCCGGTGACGATTCCGGCTAAGACTCGCCGCCCCTTGCCTCCTCGACCATCCTCTCGTGATCCCCACCTCCTGGCGATCATCCCCGTAGCACCAGCTTGCCCCCGAGCGACCCAGAGCGTCGACAACCACGACGACCACCGTCGCCACCGTCTGCCTCCTTCTCCGACGAGCCCCACAGGTAGATTTCGGTCGCCCCTCTCCTCCCCGAGAACACGATGATGATCTCCAAGCTCATACGAACCTAACAGCACTTTCCGTTTGTCTTAGGGCGCCCCCAATCCTCGCCATCGTCAAGCACAGAGCGCCGCCGTGTCTGCTTCTTCTCCGGCAACATTCCCCGGTAAGCCTCGACCGCCCCGAGCCCTCTCGTTCACGCCCATAGCTCTGCCTTGATCTTGCGCTTCTAACCCTGCCCTCGTTTTGCTTTGGGGTGATCCACAGCGACGCCAACGACGACGACCCGAGAGCCCCGCCGCCGCAGCAACTCCGGCGAGCAATCCCTGACAGCATCGTGCGCCCCTCGTCGAGCCATCAGCACGTCGAGCTTCACCGCAACCTCCTGAGCACGGTGAGAAACTTCCCTCTCTCCCTCACCCCCTGTAGCATCGCCTCCGCCGCCGACCGACCACTCCGTCGCCGGTAGCCACCGTAGCACCGCTCGCAAATGGTCGAGCACGCTAGCACCGTAGGATCTGGATCTGACGGTTACGATAGATCACTTAACCACGAAGAGGTACGACTCCTGCGCCGCACGATCTCATTTAGATCCAACGGCTATAGAGCGTGATCCGCAGCGAAGCGGTACCGACGAATAGAATTACGCCGCGTGTCACCTATCTGTTCAAAAACAGATTTGAAAACAGAAACTTTTGCAAACTTCAAACCTTTGTATCTTTGGATCCACACGTCCAAATTTTACAAATTTGATGTCGATGGAATCAGCAAGACAAGCTCTAACCAACCCTACCCTTAGTTTAGCAAATAGTATTGGTTAGATTGGTTGTTTATGCAAAAACATTTGATTGCTAGTTTAGCTTAGGAAAATCATTTAAAAATGATTTTAGGGTTAAAACCTTTGCAATTTGGTTTGTTGTGACCTTACTGACCCTAGGAACCAACCCATAGTTTGGAAAGTGATTTTGGAAAGAATAGGATGGATTAATTAGTTTAGTCCATTTCTAGCTAACTAAAACTATTTGTTTTGTTTATGAAAATGCTTTCATAAAGAAAACTTTGGAGAAAATGTTTTGAACCAAACCTACTGACCCAAAACACCAAGTTTTGCAATAGGAACTCATTTGGTGAACCCTATAGACTAAAGCCCTAGTAGACATATTTCTTCACCACATAAAATGACCAAATAGGTGCCTTGTTTTGAAAATGGTTTTGAGGTGAAACCTTTTGCTAACAACTTTGCCACTTTGGTAAATGACCAATTTGGATCTTACAAAGTTTAGGAATCTAATAGAAACCCTTTTGCAAATGACTTTGCCATTTGGTAAATGACCAATTTGGAACTTACAAAGTTTAGAAGCCTAGTGAAGACCATCCCTACATTAGAACCAACCTTTGCATGCTTATGCATGACTTAGATGTACCCAAATGTCTATGACCCACTAGGAACCACTTTTGCAAACAAAGCAAAGCTTGGCATGCTTGCATGCAATTCTTTGACTTTGTTATTTTTGTTTGTGTGTGTTGTTTTGCTTGATTGGTAGATTGAGTTTGTGCCTTGCTTGATTGTTGTAGTGACTTGAAGAGTGTGTTTGTTGCAAGGACAAGGAGTGAACTTATACCCTCTACCAAAAAGGCAAGTGATGCTTCATATCTTATGTCCCATTATTTTCACTATGCATTAGTGTTTTTGCTAAGTAAAACTTGCATGGTTTTTTTTGTTTTGCTAAGTATAGATCTTACTATGGGAAAACCTAGTAGATGAATCCTTAGAAGGATTTCCTAAGTTAAGAATCTTATTACTATCAAGCTTAGCCTAGCTAATAGAAAACATGGGTGGAATATATTCACACTATGGAAAAATTATTCTAAGTCTGAGGACTTATGTTTTGATTAATAAAACAACTAAGTTAATGAATCACCTGGGTGGAATGGAAGGAATGGTATATGTTGAGTGGTTCACAAGGTCATGGACTTGGCTTGTGTATCTCACTTGTGGATGGCCACCCAGGAAACAAAGAGATTTGAGATGTCAAATGTTGAGAAGCTTCAAGTGCAACCACTTGGCAATATGGGCTCTGCCATGATCATATAGGTTGCAAGAACTTAGCCACATGGACAGTGGGTGGTAGTGTTTGATAGGTTGGAGCGCGTCCATGTTGGTCTAAGGGAAGGCTTCTGAAAGATTTTGTCTTGGGAAACCAAGTCTTGTGGGTAAAGTGCACCACCTCTGCAGAGTGTAAAACCTAAGTACTTAGCCATGTCCCTGGTAAAGGACAATTTGAGCATCAAGACATGGAAGCAATCAAGAATCTCATCATTCCAATTTCAAAATAAAACTTGTGGGTTGAACAAGGGTTGTGTGAAATCTTAAATCTTTGATTGGTAGATGCCTTGAGAGGATCTTCAATCATTGGTTGAGAAAATTGTTTTTGCCAAGTAAATCTTCAGTCTCTGATTGGTAGATGCCCTGAGTGGATCTTCAGTCTTTGATTGGTAGATGCCTTGGAATTGTTTTTGCCAAACAAAACTTATTTTCAAATGTTAGGGAAAAATCTATTTTGAGCAATGCAAAGCCTCAACTCCACCTAACCAAAATGCATATAGATGATAGACTCCACTATACTACCAAAGTATCACTTGCCAATACAATTCAAATGTATTGAACCTTGTGGCTGTAACTTGTAATGTTGCAGGTTTGATTGATTTTAGTGAAGATTGATTGATTAGGATTACAAAGTCTACAACCAACATCTGCCTGTGGCACTTTGAAGATGAAGGACCCCATGATTATAGTTATTCCGCTGCAATGTAATGTAATAGCCATATGAGCTATGTTTGATGTAATAAAAAAATTATGTTAATCCTGGTTATAAAGTTGTATTATGACCTTTGTTTCTTGATATTACATCTGAACTGTGGATGCTAGCTATTGATCCAGGGACTAGCATTGTAAACACAGGGGGCACAATCTTATTAAAGGTTGGGGACCCTACATGTACCGACCTTACTTGGACTAATACATACTTATGATTAAACCAACTGTAAGCATCCGCAACTACAGGAAAGTAATTAAGATATAAACCTAACCACAACCTTAAACTCTAAGATCCTACAATCCCTTGTGCAAAGGTGTCCTAACGGGGGTTCAGGTTTCTGTCACTCCGGCAACCCCACAATTAGTATCCAAATACACAATGAATTCCCATAGGCACATAAATGGTGAAGTATCATGTAGTCGACGTTCACATGACACCACTAGAAGAATAGCCCCACAACTTAAATACTAAACCATTGAATAATAACTCAACACAAATCCACTACTAACAGCATGACTTCTCCCATGTCCTCAAGAACTAAACGAACTACTCACGAGACTTCATATGGATCAAGATCAAAGATGATATGGTGATGAATAACAATCTGAACATAAACAATAATCCAATGGTTCCACTCACAAGCATCAACTACAATAGTAATCAACACCGGGAAAGTTTCCGCCAAGAACTATGCAAGTATTCAACATGATTGTTACAGCGGGATGGAGTGGAGATGATGGTGCTGGTGGAGATGATGGTGTGGATGATGATGATGATGTTCCCGATGAAGTCTAGCTTGATGATGGTGCTGATGGCGACGATCTCCCCTCTCCGGGAAGGAATTTCCCCGGCAAAAATCTATCTGCCGGAGAGCTCTTTCTCTCTCGGTGTTTTCGGCCCCGCGGAGGAGGCAGAAATATTTCTGTGGTCGCTCCCCTGGTACTAGGGTTCCGAGAAGAAGTTATAGGCGATAGGGTGGAGTTGACGGCTGGCCAGGTGGGCCACACCTACCCTAGGCGCGGCCTAGGGGGACCCGCGCCTAGGGGGGTGTGGGCCCCCTGTGGTCCAGCTACACCTCCCCTTCTGGCTTCCTTCGTCTTCTAGGGAAATATAATTTTCCAATATTTTTCTGGTATTTTTCTAATCTTCGAAAAATTGCATCAAAACACCTCTTTTTCCATCAGAATCCTGACTCCGGCAGTTCATCCTCCAAGAATCATCCAACATGCAAAAACAGAGGAAAAGACATAAGTAACACCTCATAATAAGACATATATCAATGAATAGAGGCAAATTATGATATAGAATGGTGATGCAAATTGGACGTATCACCGGCGGCAGGTACTGGTTCTCCGCCCAGTCGACGAAGAAGTCTGCCACCACCTGAGACTTGATGGTCATCCTGGGCTTATACCGTATGCAGTAGGCGGCCAGCTCGATGGCCCACTTGGCTACCCGGCCCGTGGCATCCTTGTTGCCGAAGATCTCTCCCAACGGCGCGGTGTACACCATGGTGAGCGGGTGCTCCTAGAAGTAGTACTTGAGCTTATTGCAAGCCAGGGACACGCCATAGCACATCTTCTAGCAGTGGGGGTAGTTCTGCTTGGAGAGGGAAAGCACCTCACTGAGGTAGTAGACGGGTCGCTGAACCGGCTGGGCCTTGCCTTCCTCGTGACGCTCCACTGACAGGACGACGCTGATGATCCGGTTGGTGGCGGCTATATAGAGCAGCATCGGCTCCTTCTCAACCAGCGTGGCGACAACCGACGCTGTGGATAGCATGCGCTTAAGGTCGTGGAATGCAGCATCCGCCTACGCAGTCCAGGTGAACTTGTTCGTCTTCTTCATAAGCTGGTACAGCGGCGGCGCTTTGTCCCCAAGCCGGCTGACGAATCGGCTGAGGGAGGCCAAGCATCCGGTGAACTTCTAGACGCCAAGAAGGCTCTTAGGCGGCTGCATCCTCTTGATGGCCATGATCTTCTCCGGATTGGCCTCGATCCCTCGGCTCGACATGAGGAAATCGAGGAGTTGTCCGGCTGGCATGCCGAACACACACTTCTCCAGGTTCAGCTTCATATGGTATTGGCGAAGATTCGCGAACGTCTCACCGAGGTCCTCCAGCAGGGTCTGCTTCTCCTTCGTCTTGATGAAGACATCATCCACGAACACGTGCACATTCTGGCCGATCTATGAGTGCAAGAATTTCTGCATGCAACGTTGATAGGTAGCACCTGCATTTTTCAGGCCGAATGGCATGGTTACATAGTAGTAAGCCCCGTCCGAGGTGATGAACGAGGTTTTCAATTGATCAGCTCGATTCAGCCGGATCTGATTATAACCGGAATAACAATCGAGAAAGGAGAGCAAATCACAACCGGCCGTAGAGTCAATCACTTGATCAATACGGGGCAAAGAGAAAGGGTCTTTTGGGAAGGCCTTGTTCAGGCTCGTGTAGTCGATACACATGCGCCAAGTCTTGTTCTTATTCAACACCAGGACTGGGTTGGCCAGCAAATCCGGGTGGTAGACTTTCATGATGAAGGCGGCACCAAGTAGCCGGGCAATCTCGTCGCCGATGACCATCCTCTTGTCCTTCGCGAAGCAACGGAGGGGCTGATTGACCAGCTTGGCGTCAGGCCGCACATGAAGCGAGTGCTCGGCGAACTCCCTCGGCACACCCGGCATGTCTTTGGGAGACCATGCAAAGATGTCCCGATTCTCACGGAGGAAGTCGACGAGCGCACTTTCCTATTTATTGTCCAAGACGACACCAATGGTGATGCACTTGGAGGGGTCAGCCGGGTCGAGCGGGATTTGCCTGGTGTCCTTGGACGGCTGGAACGCCATGTACCCAGCCGGTTTCAAGCCAGCCGGCACCTCCTACTGCAACATGGCAACATTACGCATTATCTCACGCTTCTCTTTGGTGATGAGCAGGGGCTTCCCTATCTTCGCGCCTTCCTTCGCCTAAGCCATGGACCGCCTAAAGCAGCCGGCCACGGTGATCACACCATTCAGCCCCGGCAACTTCATCTTGAGGTAGGTGTAGTGGGGGACCGCCATGAAATTTGCAAGGGCAGGGTGCCCAAGGAGAACGTGGTAGGTGCTCGCGCCTGAAACCAGATTAGCTCGCGCCGGAAATTCTCCTTTGAGCCGAATATGACATCCAGCCGGATCTTGCCCAACGGAACACACCGTGGCCCAGACGCGACGCCGTGGAACACAGTGGTCGAGGGCTGCAAGTCGCACTCCCGGATGCCTAGCTTCTCCATGGAAGACTGGTAGAGCAGGTTGAGGCTTCTCCCACCGTCTACCAGCACGCGCGAGAACTGGCAGATGCGCACGTCGGAGATGATGAGGGGGTCTAGCACCATCGTGTAGCCCCCGGGATTTGGGAGAAGATCCGGATGATCCTCTTGGCTCCAGGTGATGGGGGTCTTGGATCAGTTGAGGCGCAGGGGTACCGGGGGAACGACATCGTTTACCTCCGCGGTGCGCTGCTTCCGACTGCGGCTGTCAGTCGGCTTAGTGTGGTAGTTCTCGTGCTACTACGGGGTAGGCCCCATTGCCATTGTTGTTGTTGCCGGCTGGCTTAGTCGGTGGAAAGGGTCCACCAGGAGGGGGTGGGGGGAGAGGAGGCAAGCCAGTCTGCTCCTTGATCTTCCAGGTCCAGCTGCACTGTCGAGTGGTGTGTGTAGCCTGCTAGAAGGCGTCGATGTGGTACTTGCATGGCCCGTCAAACATCTGCTCAAAGGTGAAGACGTTGATCTGCCTCTTGTCGTTGCCAGCCGGCGCGCCTTGCACCGCATTGACTTGCCTTTGGTGGTAGCAGGGGTTCTGCTCAACCGGACGCTTTCCCTAGTAGCGATTGTCGCCACCGGGCCGCCTGGACGATCCGGCGTCTCCACCTTTCCCGACTTGCTTCTCTCGATCTAGCTCGGTGGGAACTGGTCATCCTTTCGCATTCACCCGGAGGGGCTTCTTCATTGCCACGTCCACGGTGGCATACTGGTTTGCAACGGTCATCAGCTCCGCCATGGTCTTGGGATCGTCACACAACAGCCGGTGGTGCAGCATCGTGCCCTCTCAGCACCCTTCGATGAAGAAACCAATTGCTTGATTCTCCACCACCCCTTCACAAGAGTTATGCAGCTCGGTCCAGTGGGCGAGATACTCGCGATCCGACTCACGGTCTCCTTGGACACACAGAGAGAGATCGCGGGGTCTACCTGAGTGCTTGTAGGTGCCATTGAAGTTCTGGATGAAGACCTTCTCGAAGTCAGGCCAGACATTGATGCTGTTGGGCGCGAGGCTGTTGAGCCAGGTTCTTGTCGAGCCGGTCAATATGAGGGGGATGTAGCGAACCGCCACGCGCTTGTTGTTGTGGGCGATTCTGACTGCCGTGACATAGTCGGTAAGCCAGTCTTCCGGCTTCATGATGCTGTCGTACTTGGGGGTGTCCCGTGGCAGGGAGAACTTGTCAGGGAACGCCTCCTTCCGGATGCGTTTCCCGAAGTACATTGGGCTGGTTGTGTATTCCTCCTCCGTGATGCGAGCTTGCGTCAGGAGGTCGATTCAGTCGCGTGCGTCTGGCTCAACCGGATTGTGCGCTCCCACCCGGTTGGTGAGGCGGGATGGGGGGTGGAGGGTGGTTCTGGCCAGCCGGAGGTGGTGGCGGGTGACTTGTGGCACCTTGATCACCGCAGGGTTGGTTCCTGCCGGATTGGCGACGCTTGGAGAGAGGGTGCGCATGGTGCTGGCCCAGAGACGTGGAGTACTCGGTCTGGCGAGGGCCTCCCCGGCTACCTCCACCCGGGTGTTTCCCTCTGGAACCCGCTCCTGCCTCATGCTCGATCCGAGCGGCCTTGTCCTGCTCGTCATCCACTCGCAGCAGGTCCTGCACCCGCTAAAACTGCCGCATCTTTTCCTCCCCCTCCAGGTGATGTAGGTCCTCCGCGATGGCTCGCGCCGCCGGACATTCTTGATCATGGTGTCATACACAGGCGGTGGGAAGTACGTGTGGGGACCTGTCTCGCCATCTTGCTCGAAGCGGGTGCCCAGCTCTCCCCCGCGATGCTGCACGGAGCCTAGCAGGCTAGGATCTTGATTAGACGGGGTGAGGCCATGGGCGCGGTGATACTCGTGGACGTTGCTCTCCATCTGGTACTTGCTAGAGTCCAGGCCCTGAGCCTACTGAAGCAAACTCTCTCACGCCGCCTCGATCTTGGCAACTTCCTCGTTCGGGTTCTCTCCAAGATCGACCGGCTCGAGGAGTTTCTCGATGACTTCTTCCACCACACCCTTTTCACGCAGGGGGTGGACGTGCCGGCAAGGTCGCTGGTGCGCTCGAGAGCGGGAAGGTGGCCATGGCTAGAGCCGGCCATCATCACCTCTGTGCTAAGGGGCACGACGAGCGTGCTATCGGCTGAGGGTAGCAACTCGGCGATGGAGACGATCTCCCTAGGTAAACTCTCCGGCACGGTGGCGACGTAGACTAGCAGGTCGCCGAACAGCAGGATAGAGCCACCTGCCGGGAAGCTGGAGTCAGCGAAGCAACAATCACTGTCAATGACATGGTCGAATTTGCCTAGTGTGACCATGAGGCAGGAAGCCCCACGCTCGCTGGACGAAGTGCGGAGTCCTGTGCGGAATGTCACTCCGGTCGTCGCCATTTCTGCCCCATGGTGGGCGCCAACTGTCGTTGTTATGGGAACGGTAGTGCCTGAGCAGGATAGTTTGTGGTGTGGGAGCGAGCAGGGAAGCGAGCGATGGCGAGCACAGGCGGGATTTGGCACAAGCATGCGTCGGGGACACAAGAAGTACCCAGGTTCGGGGCCCTCGTGGTGAGGTAACACCCCTACTCCTATCGATCTGACTATCTAGATGAACACAAAGGGCTACAAGGGCTCCTCCAGCTGTATCTGTCTCTAGCTAGAAGAGGGAGGGATCAACCCTTGCTACGATACCCCTTCCGCCCCTTATATAGGCTGAGGCGGCATGGGCAAAGACACAGCCGACTGGCGGGTCCCACAGGCGAGCCCGACCGACTATTACAGTACAGTGTCCAGCCTCCCTGACGTCCTGCATAGTGCCGTTCCCACCGGCCGGCACGGAAACAGTGGAGGCCGCCTCGGCCAACACGGGCGGCGGCTCCTGTTCCTGCCCGACACGGGTACGGGCCGTCTCCTCTGGTGTCGGTGCCGCTACCTCTGTCCTCCTGTCTGGCCCCTGTCTGCCAGGGCTACGGGGTACTATGCCCCACGTCATCCGTCTGCCTTGAATGTCCGGCTAGGCCATCCTAGATGGCTGCCCTGTCTTGTCCGGGTGGTTGGTCCCATCCAGCTAAGTGTCTGGCCTTCGCTATCTTATTCGGCTGATGGTTCTGCTGGTTCGCCATTGGCTTGTCTTGCTCTATTCGGCTGGCGTGATCCAGCCGGGTAGACGCCCTTAGGAGTGCTCCTAATCAGGCTGATTTGTTTGCTAGCTTGATATGCGTCTGGTCTTCTTCCTGACCTGCTTTTGAGTTTTTACATCCGGCTAGGCCAGTCGGCTGGCAGTTACACTGCCCATGCATCTTGTCTGGTTAGCCTACCCAGGGGTGATCCCCTTGACAAATAGCATGCCAAGTTGTTGTGATGGAACAAAGAAGACCGTAAGAAATATGAGAAGTTGAGACACCCTACTGATGGGTCACAGTGCATAAAAATCGAGAGAGAGAGAGAGAGAGAGAGAGAGAGACTTCCCGGACTTTACGAGTGACGCAAGGAACTTATGGTTTGGTCTAAGTACAAATGGAATGAATCCTTTTGGGGAGCAGAGCTGCAGTCACAGCACCTGGCATGTGACTCTATGTATCTACAACCTTCCTCCTTGGTTGTGCATGAAGTGTAAGTTCATTATGATGCCAGTGCTTATCCAAGGCCTGAAGCAATCTGGCAATGACATTGATGTGTACCTAAGGCCATTAGTTGAAGAACTCTTACAGTCGTGGGGCAAACCAGGTGTACGTGTGTTGGATGAGCACAAACAGGAGCCCTTTGATCTACGAGCGTTGCTTTTCGTAACCATCAATGATTGTCCTGCTTTTAGTAACCTTTCATGACAGACAAACAAGGGATACAAGGCATGCACACTTGTTTAGATAAGACTAAAAGTACATATTTGCATACATGCAAGAAGG
The DNA here is from genome assembly GCA_916181665.1 of Avena sativa. NCBI lineage: Eukaryota > Viridiplantae > Streptophyta > Magnoliopsida > Poales > Poaceae > Avena > Avena sativa. The sequence goes on from OV702297.1 coordinate 69,142,980, forward strand.
TTGTGTACCTGGGGAATCATCGATTTCTTCCGACCAAGCATCCCGTAAGAAATAAAGGCAAGCATTTCAAAGGTGAGGCAGATCACTGAAAGAAGCCCGACCTTCCTACTGGTGATGATGTATTTGGTATGGTTAAGGACATAGAAGTAATATTTGTAAAGGTTCCTGGCGGTCAATCTGTTCCTAACGATGTCGCTACTGGACATGCGCCCATGTGGAAGAAGAAATCTATATTTTGGGAGCTACCCTATTGGAAAGCTCTATGTGTCCGCTCTTCAATTGACATGATGCACGTGACAAAGAATCTTTGTGTGAACCTGCTAGGCTTACTAGGCGTGTATGGGAAGACAAAAGATACACCAGAACACGGGAGGACTAGCAACGTATGAAAGACCCAAAGAACATGCATCCACAGAACAAGATGGATAAAGGGCGTCACTTAAGTCCTGCCAGCTACGCTCTTACGGAAGTAGAGAAGGAAATATTTTTTGAAGTCCTTTACAGTATCAAGGTGTCATCTGACTTCTCGTCTAATATAAAGGGGATAATAAAAATGGCAGTGAAAAAATTCCAAAACCTGAAGTATCATGACTGTCATGTGATTATGACGCAGTTGCTTCCGGTTCCATTGAGGGGTCTTCTATCGGAAAATGTCCGAGTACCCATTGTGAATCTATGTGCATTCCTCAATGCAATATCTTAGAAGGTAATCAATCCAGATATTCTGAGAAGATTACAGAAGGATGTGGTCCAGTCTCTTGTTAGTTTTGAGTTGGTGTTCCCACCATCCATCTTCAATATTATGACGCATCTCCTGGTCCACCTAGTCAAAGAGATTTCCATTCTCGGTCCTGTATTTCTACACAATATGTTCCCCTTTGAGAGGTTCATGGGAGTCTTAAAGAAATATGTTCATAACCGTGCTAGGCCAGAAGGAAGCATCCACAGGGGCTATGGATCATAGGAGGTCATTGAGTTCTGTGTTGACTTTATTCCTGACTTTAAGACGATTGGTGTTCCTGAATCACGACATGGGGGAGACTGAGTGGAAAAGGCACGCTGGGAAAGAAAGCGATGATATTTAGGGACGGGCAATCTTTGACTCAAGAACAGTCACAGTTCTACAGAATTCCACCTTGGTAGCTCCATATATCGAGGAACAAAAGAATATTGTACGCTCCAACAACCCGGGGAAGCCTGAATCCTGGATTAGAGATGAACACATGAAGACTTTCGGCAGTTCGTTGCGAACACATCTCATGAATGACACCACTGTTGGAGATCTGCTCTACTTGTTGAATGGGTCACCATCTTCTACTATATTGAGTTTCCTAGGGTATGAGATAAATGAGACTACATTTTACATGATCACCCAAGATAAAAAGAGCACCAACCAAAACAGTGGCGTACGCTTTGATGCAACAAATGAGAATGGGCAAAAGGACACATACTATGATTACATAGAGGAGATATGGGAACTTGACTATGGAGTTTCTTTTAAGGTCCCTTTGTTTCAGTACAAATGGCTCAACCTGAATGGAGAAGGGGTAAAGGTAGACCATTTGTACGGAATGACAACAGTGGATCTCAACAATCTTGGTTATCGAGACGAACCATTCGTCCTAGCCAATGATGTGGCATAGGCTTTCTATGTGAAGGACATGTCCTCTAGACAGAAAAAAGGAAAAATAATACATCATACGATGAGCCAAAGTGTCACATAGTTCTTTCACAGAATAGAAACATTGTGGGAGTCGTGGACAAGACAGACATGTCAGAAGATTATAATAAGTTTGATGAAATTCTACCCTTCAGAATGAAAACTAACCGAAGCATCCCATTAAATAACGAAGAAGCTCCATGGTTATGCCCGAAGCGATCATAATAAAGGGACATACGCCAAGAAGGTTTCATGGCCTCATATTCTGTACCTCTAGTTCAAATCTGGCTGGCCTCATATTGTGAACCTAAATGCAATGAAACAGCAAACATGATAGCTCATTTTGTGAAGGATATATTGTGATGTTTGCAATTTTCCAAGTTTAATATTTTTTCTTGAAACTATAACACATAATATGACACCATGTGAAGGGTTTAGTATTTTTGATAAATGTTAAACTTTAATTTGGTTGTTTCTTCATAAAATATGCCATGATTCTAGCCATAACACAGCCATATCACAGCGTAAGCCATCCCAAGATATTTCCCTCTAACTGGGGTTTTAGTCCCGGTTGGAGCCACTGACCGGGACTAAAGATATTTCCCGCCATTTCCCACCGCTTCCCGCCATGTTTTCCCGCAATTTCCCTCTATATCTAGGTCGAATGTAATACCCTCAGATCAGCCCTATGCAAGTTTTAGCGATTCCCGCCAAACCCACATAGAAATGATTCAAAGGTGCCCACCAGGCACTTTCGTGTAGGTGGAAAACGAAGTAATACCACACATTAGTCCATGATAGAACCCACAGAACAGATATATACAACAACGACTCTATGAGTCAAGAATCCATATATACAGTACAAAGATCCAAATCACCTTGAAAACTATACAACATCCGAGTACGGATAAGAAGCAAATTGGGCTAAGAGCCCTGAATAATACCAATGGCATCCATAACCCTGCTCAAGCCAAGCTGGAAGGGTAACCCTACTAACGACGTCAATCTCAAAACCTTCTTAACAAAAGGGGTGCTAGCAAATGGCAAAGGAAAAAGTGAGCGGTCAGTACTAAGACCAGTACATGACGAGACTTAGAATTCGGCGGCTCTCTCCTACATAGGTATGGTGGACTGAAGCGGCAGCGAAGCATGTGCTAAACAACCTATAAAGACTCAATACAATTGTCAGCTATCAGAGAGATAAGAAATACCTATATGGAATCAACCTGATACTAACACCAAACATACCCATCCTGGTATTTCCACCTCGAGACCACACGAGGAAGTAATTTCGAGGAAACTTACACGGTTCGCAGTTCTATTCATTCTTTCCATGGTGGTTATCCAACTTACTAGTCATATTAGATAGAAGTCAAATTATAACATTAAACTTTAGTTATAGTTATCTATGATCGAGAATTGTGCTCCAAGTCATCCATAATCACAGACATAGATTTCAAAAAGATTTAACCCTATAGGGTTGCACCAAAGTTTCCACACGCACTTCGACCTTGTTGCTAGATCAGTTAACATACACCCATCGGTATGTCGGCGGGGCCTAGGACACAACACTTTCCCAGACCCAAAGAGCTACCCGTACGAGGTATAGCTAATCCTCCTCGTACAGACCCTGAGGTTGTGTGCACTTGTCACGCGAGCAGAGGTCATGGACAATATATTCCCGTGACAGAGTGTCGCACCTATGCAACAGTAATAAATTCTCATCGAGCAACAGTTAATAAACATATCATACATGGCATACATGGCAAGTAGAGTAGTAATGCATAAAGCCTAAACTAGTTTGTGGCCCCCAAAACAGTACTTTGAAATTAGGTACTAAGCCGATAGGGGTGTTTATGTTGGAGATATGCCCAAGAGGCTATAATAAAGTGGTTATTATCATATCTTCATGCTTATGATAAATGTTTACATACCATGCTATAATTGTATTACAAGGAAACATTAATACTTGTGTGTTTTGTAAACATAAAAGAGTCCCTAGTAAAGCCTCTTGTTAAACTAGCTTGTTGGTTAATATATGATCATGGTTTCCTGATCATGAACATAGAGATGTTATTAACAACAGGGTCATATCATTAGGAGAATGATGTGATGGACATACTCCTATATTTAAGCGTAGCATAAAGATCTAGTCATTTAATATAGTTCACTTGCTATAAGCTTTCTGATACATAGTAACCTAACTCCTTTTACCATGAGATCATGCTAATCACCATCACCGTAAGGATGCTTTGATGACATCAAACACCACACTGTAACTGGGTGGCTATAAAGATGGCATTGAGTGTTCGGAAAGTATGTGTTGAGGCACATGGATCAAGATTGGGATTTTTCCTTCCATATGATGGATAGATATACTCTAGGCCCTCTCGGTGGAATGTCATCCAATTATCTTGCAAGCATGTGACTGGCTCACAAGGGATCACATATCACAGGAACGAGAAAAGAGTACTTATCGGTAATGAGGTTGAACTAGGTATGTAGAGATACCGACGATCAAACCTCGAATAAGTAAAGTATCGTGAGACAAAGGGAAATTGGTATCGTATGTAAATGGTTCATTCGATCATGAAGTAATCGTAGAAATATGTGGGATCCATATGAATTTCCAGATTCCTCTATTGGTTATTGATCGGAGAAGAGTCTCGATCATGTCTGCATAATTCACGAACCGTAGGGAGACACACTTAAGGATTCGATGTTGTTTAGTAGATATGGAATGTGAGTAAAGAGACCGAATGTTGTTCGGAGTCTCGGATGGGATCCAGGATATCACGAGGAGATCCGGAATAGTCCGGAGAATAAGATTCATATAAGGAAAGTCCAATTTCGGACTTCGGGAATGATTCCGGTGTTTTCACCGGAATGTTCTAGAAGGGTCTAGAAGAGTTTGCCGATCCGGAAGGGGAAGGGTACATGGATGTGTCATGACAAACTGTAATGGTTTCATCATGTACAAGGTCACTTGGCTGGACACTTGGAAGAGAGAAATCAAACTCTAATTTGAAAGTCAAAAAGGCAGTTTGAAAAAGTCAAATCCCAACATGGTTTCCGAGTTAGGGAGGGTTTCTGAGTTAGGGAGGGTTTCCACCTGGGTTGGGAACACCCTTTGATGCCCCCACCTATATAAGGAGAGTTATGGCGCACCCCAAGGTATTCCCTTGCCCTAGGTGCCCAAGAAACCCTAGGTTGGCTGCCCCCCTCTCTAGTTGCGACCAATCTAGATCTCCCTTAAACCGCTACCGACTAGCTAAAATCTAGTTGCTAGCTACCTCTAAACCTTGGCCCTCTAAACCCTAGATCGCCGGGGCTCCCTCTAATCCACCATACTCGCTACGGCTTAGGCGAAGTTCTACGGGATCTCCCCTCTATTTCCGACACCATGTCGTCGTGCTGCCGGAATCACGAGGAGAGAGCTACAACCTCCGCTGCCTGCTGGAACAAGGGAGAGGAAGGTCTTCATCGAGTACCGTACGTGTGACCGACTGCAGGAGCGCTGCCGGAACATGGCGCCGGAAGGATCGTCTACGCGATATTGAGATCGGCAAGTGAACGACTACATCGCCCACGAGAATCTGCTCTCGTTAACCGCTTTGGATCTTCGAGGGTTAGTACTCTATCAACTTGTTGCACCAATATAGTAGATAGATCTTGGCTTGATCATAGATTACATCTTGATTGTGCGTTCATGCGGTAGAATTTTTTTGTTTTCCATGCTACGAACCCCTATAGTGGTATCAGAGCCGTGTCTATATGTAGATCTGTTACACGAGTAGAACACAATGGTCATTATGGGCGGTGGTGATTTTATAATCAATTGCTTCTTGTGTACTTTGCATGTTGCGGTATGGTGGGATGAAGCGGCCCGGGCTAACCTTACATGACATCGTTCATGAGACTTGCTCCACACTCGACATGCAACTTGTATTGCATAAGTGGCTTTGCAGGTGTCTGTCTCTCCCATCATAGTAAAGATTCAATTTACAATGGGCACTTGATAGTTCAAGCATCAATGTTGTGGTTCTTGTTCGTAAGTTAGAACGACACTTATTGAAAGCCCCAAACCACGTAAAACATGCAAAGAAAATTAGAGGCGTCTAACTTTGTTTTGCAGGGGTGTGCTGTGATGTGATATGGCCATGATTGTGATTATATATGATGTATGCAATGTTCCTTATTGTAAGTCGGCAACCGGCGGAGCTATATGGTTGTCTTTTAATTTCGTCTAGACCTGAGTGTCTATTATTCAAAGTAGTTGTAATAGTTGATGCTGGTGGACGACAACCATGGAGCGGCGCCATTGACCTTGACGCCACGCCGGTGATGATGGAGATCATGTTCGTGCTTGAAGATGGAGAGCGGAAGCACAAGAAGAAAGGCCATATCATATCACATATTTTGAATTACATGTGATGTTAATCCTTTTATGCATCTTGTATTGCTTAGTTCGCGACGGTAGCATTATAAGATGATCCCTCTCAAAAAATATCAAGTTATAGAGTGTTCATACTTAGTAGGCACCATTGCCAAATCTCATTATTTCGAAGAACCACATGATGATCGGGTGTGTTAGATTCTGCGAGTGTATACAATGGGAGCAAGCCAGATTTGCTCATGCGGAAGCTAAGGTTTGATCTTGACGAGCCTAGCATGTATAGACATGGTCTCGGAACACGGAATACCAAAAGGTAAAGCATGAGTCATATAGATGATATGATGAACATGATGATTGTTCGCCTTTGAAACTATATCATGTCACATGATGATCGGACTTGATGTAGTGAATTTGGTTTGTGTGATCACTAAAACAATGTGAGGGATATTGTTTTGAGTGGGAGTTCAATAGCAATATGATTAAAAGTTGAACACTATTTATCATAAATTAAATCAAAGTAAATTTGCATAGTTGTTGTAGTCATTGGCATCCGTTGACCACCTTGCGCTTAGTTATAATTCAGATAATAGAACTATAGAATTCTGGTTAGTTACTTTACGAACTGGTATCGTATTGTTTTGAAGTGTTAATCTAAAGTTTAAAAGTCTTATTGCAAACTTTAGTAAGTTCTGGTTACTCCGTGAAGTCTAATAATTGGTATTAAATCAAGAATGACAATTCCAGTGTTAGTATATAAGTATCATGTTTGTCTCCATGATTTTTGATATTCAAAAGATTGTTTTAATATCAAGGTTATCTAGGATCTAAAAGAGTTATTTCAGAAACCATAATATGTGGAAGATATTGCGAATTCTGAAATGATGTTTTGGTTGCAACATGAGAGAGTATAATATGGCAAAGTTTATGTTCTCATATTTGATGAGAATTTGAAAAAGGTTGGAGACGCTTGTCGTCGTAATCCTCCAAAACATTTTGGAGAGCAACATTATACTCGCGATTCACCGTTATAAGCTAAAAGTAAATTAATAAAGAATAGTTCCATGATAAGGGTGAATATTTGATAAAATGTTTACTACACTAAAAGATTACTAAAAAATGGAATTTTAAAGAACACCAAGTATTTGATGATGGTGATCTACTTCAAAGTGCAAGTCCAAAGACATTGGTATTTAACTATACATGCTTTGTACTATGTGTCATGTGTATGGCTCCACTATTGATGTTGATAGATTCTTTCGAACATAAAAGGAAATACTGAAAGAGAATCTCATAAATATATGGCAGAAAACAAAAAACTAGAATTGTTCAGCTTAGGTATATAGAGGATATACATGTTATGGCTATATTCTTTGCTTATTAAACAATGTGGTTCTTAATTATTGGATACTGAATTTCTTGGTGTGAATCGCCATACGAAACAACACAATTCATGAACCACAATGGCCTAAGTAACTAGCAAAAGAATATGTGATGATGTTCATCGATAACAAATAAAGGGTTGTTGTGTTGCTCGTTAACATCAAAGCTTGCCTTCAAGATTTGTTTTATCAAGTATTATGAGAACAAAAGGGCTATTCAAATAATTGCCATAATCCATAAAAGATGGATTATTTACAAATCTTGTTGGATAAATCACATCCATAAAAATATTGCTAAAAATGTCGAAACACAATTGATAAGAAAGATCACTTAGGAAGTGACATCGCCGTTTAAATTATATTGGAAAGAAAACATGAAGAAACTCCATGTGGATGGAATTTTGGAGTCTTTTGATTTTTTATTAAATGACGCTTATGAAATTTTCCTAGAGTCAATTAAAACTCCGCTCATAGGCCAAAGGGAACGGATGACTAGCTTATTGGAACTTGTACATATTGTTGTATGAAGTCCATTATGTGTAGCCAAGAGCGATAGATTTCAACATCATATGCTTTCTCCGAAATTTGAGTGAATATATGAATATTTACTTAATAAGGATGAAGTGTGAAACATTTGAAAAGTTTAAAGACTTTCAAGATGAAGTGCAAAATCAATGTAACAAGAAAATAAAGAATTTATGATAGGATCATAAAGGAAGATATTTGAGTTATAAAGTTTAGCATAACACCTAAGATTTGAGGAATCGTTCCATGGATTTGTGTTTCACGATACACCATATGAGTATGGAATAATCGAGATATGCAATGAAACCTTGTTTGACATGGTAAGATCAAAGGTGTAATTGATAAAACTGCCATTACATTTTAAAGATTAAAGCTTTAGAGACTACCGTTTTCCACTGAAAAGAGCTCCATCATAATCCGTTGAAATGACACCATATAAAGTTATGGTTTGGGATAAAACCCAAGTTCTCCTTTCTTAAACATTGGTATGTTATGCACAAGAAAGATGTTTGCAACCAAAATCGGATGAACATATCTTTGTATGTTATTTTGAATAATCGGTGAGTATTCCTCCATAACACCAAAGACAAAAATGTTTGTCGCTTAGAACGTCAAGTTTCTTTGAGAAAGGAATTTTCCGTGAAAAGTTAAGTGGGAGGACAATAGAACTTTGATAAGGTTAAAATAACCTTAGCTATATGTGCAAATTTGCACAGCGCTAAAAAAATGTTCCGGAGGCAGCAACAATGCTCATGGCTCACGTGACTCAAAGGTTGTGGTCACGGAGGTCTAAGTTCCTATTGAAACAAGTAGGTCGGGTAACCAATCAAATACCAAGATTTGAGAGTTAAATCATTATTTGACAATAATGATCCAACTACATGGAAAGCCCGACTCCGTCAAATGGTTTGAAGCCATAAAATCCGTGATAGTTCCATATACGAGAGATCAAGCTTTGAACTTGAAAGACCCTCTGAAAAGGTGCAAGACCTTACAGTCGTATTTGGATCTATAAAGAAATAGACATGGATGTTTCACATTTATGAAATTATGGACATGTCGGGAAATAGTTCACGACAATGTTCAAAGAGTTGACTATGACAAGATCTGGTCTTTCATTAAGCGATATTTAGTCTAGACGGATTAATGTAGCAACCACTACATATAATTTTGTTATGTGGTAGTTGAATAAACAAAACAAGTTCTTCTAATATAATGGTTACCTAGGACGTGTGCATGACACGGTCCAAAGGGTTTTGTTAATTCAAAGGATGCTAAAAGCATATGCAAACTTCAATGGTTGAAGTAAGCATCGCGGAGTTGTAACCTTCACTATGATGAAACTGTTAAAAGAGTTCAATTTCATCGGAGACGATGAAGATGCTTGCATTTGCAAGAAATTAAGTGGGAGCGCTAAGACATGTTTCTAATACATTATGTGGAAGACATATTGTTGATTGGAAATGATGTATATTTTTATTGACACAAGTTAAGAATTTCATCTTGATGAAAGGCTTAGGCAGAACACGAATATTTGGCATCAATGTCTATATGGATAAATTGAGATGCTAATATGGTTGTGCCAAAAGTACATAGATGAGATATTGAATGAGTTCAATATAGAAACTACAAGAAAGGTTCTTGTTGCACAGGACGGATTGAATAAAGATTCAAGTATTTTTGATACTTGATATATAAAATCACAAAGAGTACTTTATCAATCATGTTGTGATGTGTACAAATCCAGATATGTCCTATGCTCTAAATGTTATGAGCGTATACCAGAATGATTTATAAGATGATTATTGGACGTTAGTAAAGATATTATTATGATCTTTTAGAAGAACTAAGAATATATTATTTTGTAGAAGTGACAAATAGATGCTTAGTTCATTGTAAAAGTATTAAATTGAGAGGTGTGATTCCATAGACCCCCACTCTAAAAAGTTGTAAACGTGTCAAATGGTAGAATTACCCCCGTGTGTATTAGAGGAGGGTGCGCGAGGATATCTCGTCAACAGTCCCAAAAGAACTCACCCTAAACCATGTATGCAGTGTTGCCACAACAACGGACATGTGCAAGTGTTGTATTCGAGTTGGACACTTACATTTCCTTGTTGCATGCGTAGAATACCCGTGTACTTACGTGCTTCGGGACCTTATGGGCATTGGCGGGAAGTACGTACGCGGTTTAATTTTTTTTAATCCCAATCATGCCCCCACACACGAAGAGGTATCAGTCAATCCGAGCCATCGATCTAATTTGTCTCTTTCCTTTCATTCCTCTGGGGATCTATTGAATCAGAAGTCTTACATTGATACTAGTTTTGTCACAAAGTACAAATTAAGTTTATCTCGATCTAAACTAAGGGTGGCACAATATGATGGAAAGTAAGTTCCATAATGGATTTGGATGAGTTCCAAAGTTAAGACATTGTGACAGATACTACAACAAAAGGCTAAGTATATGACTGCTATAATAGCAGCAAAATAGGGCATTTGTGTCAAGTAGTTTGTTAACAAACTAGGTGTGGTTCACAGAAGGATAGTACTATGAATATATATTGTATGACAATATTATCAACATGTTTTAACCCCAAGGAACTAAAGGTCTCACCAAAGGACCAAATTTATACAAATCCATCTCATTAGAGAATGAGTGATGCGTAGAGACGCAAAGACATGCAATTACACACGGACCTGAAAGTTTCGGATCCGGAGAAATATGTGGGAGCCATATGAATTTCCAGATTCCTCTATTGGTTATTGATCGGAGAAGAGTCTCGACCATGTCTGCATAATTCACGAACCGTAAGGAGACACACTTAAGGATTCAATGTTGTTTAGTAGATATGGAATGTGAGTAAAGAGACCGAATGTTGTTCGGAGTCTCAGATGGGATCCGAGATATCACGAGGTGATCCGGAATAGTCCGGAGAATAAGATTCCTATAAGGAGAGTCCAATTTTGGAGTTCGAGAATGATTCCGGTGTTTTCACCAGAATGTTCTAGAAGGGTCTAGAAGGTTCACCGATCCGGAAGGGGGATGGTACATGGATGTGTCATGACAAAGTGTAATGGTTGCATCATGTCCTAGGTCACTTGGCTGGACACTTGGAAGAGAGAAATCAAACTCTAATTTGAAAGTCAAAACGGCAGTTTGAAAAAGTCAAATCCCAACATGGTTTCCGAGTTAGGGAGGGTTTCTGAGTTAGGGAGGGTTTCCACCTAGGTTGGGAACACCCTTGGATGCCCCCCCCCACCTATATAAGGAGGGGTAGGGCGCACCCCAAGGTATCCCCATTTCCCTAGGCGCCCAAGAAACCCTAGGTTGGCCGCCGCCCCCCTCTCTAGTTGCGACCAATCTAGATCTCCTTTAAACCACTACCGACTAGCTAAACTCTAGTTGCTAGCTACCTCTAAACCTTGACCCTCTAAACCCTAGATCGTCAGGGCTCCCTCTACTCCACCATACTTGCTCCGGCTTAGGCGAAGCCCTGCGGGATCTCCCCTCTATTTCCGACACCACGCCGTCGTGCTGCCGGAATCGCGAGGAGAGAGCTACAACCTCCGCTGCCTGCTGGAACAAGGGAGAGGAAGGTCTTCATCGAGTACCGTACGTGTGACCGATTGTGGGAGCGCTGCCGGAACACGGCGCCAGAAGGATCTTCTACGCGATCTTGAGATCGGCAAGTGAATGTGTCACATCCCAAGATTTTCCAAATCTTGTAATGTGAAAAATAAATGAATAAAATAAAACTTTGTTGATTTTCAGGGTGAGAAGAAACTTCTTGATCCCAATTGGAAACCTTCAAACCTATTTGATCAAATAAATCTTAAAAGGATTTAAAAAGATAAATAAACAATAAAGTTAAAAATATTTGGAATTATTATTTTGGATCTATTAATAAAAAGATTTTGTTTTCAAATGAAAAGGTGGAATATAAATAAAGACTTTTTTTATAGAGCCAAATTAAACCTTGGCCAATCTTTTGAAATAAAATGTTTTGCTTTGATTAAAAGAGTAAAGGTTCATTTAAACAAAATAATGAGGATTTATTAATATCCATTTTTTATTAAAAATAAAGGTTTTACCATTTTAATTAAAACATCAAAACTTATTAAATTATTTTAAATAAATTTTCCAAGTGTTTATTATTTTCAAATAAAACCTACTGAATGGTTTTGGTACTATTTTGGATTTCAAATAGAGTTTTAAAAATAAATAAAACAAACCCTATTTGATTTAATAACTAAGGTCCATTTTATTTAATTAATAAATGGATCCTAAAAAGATTAAAAATATTATTTTGTTTTGGAATTTGATTTGGGTTGATAAACAGAGCTAAACTCAATATAAAGTTTAGTGGAAGTTTATTAGAATTGGTTGTTTGATTTGTGATTTGAATTTCAAAACAGAAATAAGAATTGGAAAAAGGAAAAAGAATTCAGAACAGAAAAAAATATGAAACGACCCAGCCCAACTATCCTAGCCACTAAGCCCAGCCAGCCCACTACCCCTCTCCCGCAGAAAACGATTCACACCCACATTTGAACCCACGAGGCCGCTGATAGATGGACCCCATCGCACCCCTCCTCTCCCTCGCTGCCAGACGACCCCACCTGCCCCGTCAGCGTCTTCAATCCGCGGACCCGTTCCTCCCCCTCACCTCGTTGCCGTTTCTGCCGCGGATTCTTGGCGTCAATTCGTGTTACTGCACCCATAATTCTCCCTGCAGCTATGCCTTACTTAATCGCCATGATTCCCTCTTCCTTTTCCCCCAACCAACACCACCAGAGAGCCACCAGGGTGCTCGGAATCATCTCCGAACTGCCCCTGTCTCCGACGAACTCCCTGACGAAATTCTGGCCAGTCTCCGTCCCCACTCGTCTCCTCGACCACATGATCATGTCCCACAGACTCTGGCGCATTCCCCAGTACTCCTAGCATAGCCGCGCAAGCTCCCTAGCGTCGGCAACGACGACAGCTGAACCTCGCCGCCGTCTGCCTCGACACCGGCGAGTCTTCCTGGTAAGCTCGTACCGCCCTGATGCCATTCAGTGATGCTCACATGGTCCTTAGTACCATGCGCGTCTAACGCATCCTTTACTTTGCTTCGGCACGCCCTGTAGCCTCGCCCACAACGACGACCAGAGCACGCCCGACGCCGTGTGGACTCCGGTGAGCAATCCACGTCGGACCAGAGCGCCCCTCGACAAACTGACCACACCTTGAGCTTCCCCACATGTTGCGAACAAGGTGAGCATCTTCCCATCCTCTCTCGCTTCCTGCTTCGCCAGCACCGCCACCACCTGAGCGCTCCGCCTCTAGTAGCCACCGCAGCGCCGCCCATCTCTGGCTAGTAGGCTTAGCACTGTCAGATCCTAATCGCATGGTCACGATAGAACCTTAGCCGAAGGGGTATCGATCGATCTGCGTCGTGCGATGTTAGTTTAATCCTACGGCCTACAGCGCGCGATCCAGACGAAGCGGTATCAGCGAATAGAAACACGCCACGTGTCTCTATTGAGTTGAATTAGAACAGAATTGATCTATTAGATATGTGATTTTATAAATTGCATAACTTTAGTTCCACACGTCCAAAATTTGCAAATCTTATATCAATGGATTCAGAAAAGCAAGCCCTAGCCAACCATGCCATTTGTTTAGTAAAAAGTTTCTGTTAAATGGTTTGTTTTTGCAGAAACTTATGAATGCTTGTTTAGAATGTAAAAATTGTTCAAAATTTATTTTAGGGATAAAATCTTTTGCAAATGGTGTATTTTGAACCTACTGACCCTAGGAATCACTTTGTGGTTTCAAAAATATATTTGGTGATGCAAAAGAATGATTCTTTGATTTAAAACCAATTCTAGTCAAATAAAAATATGGTTTATTTATTAATGAAACCTTAGTAGAAATTTTCCTAAGTTAAGATTCCTACTACTATCAAGCTTAGCTTAGCTAATAGAAAACAAGGGTGGAATATACATGCATACTATGGAAAAATTTCTAAGTCTGAGGACTTGTGCTTTTGTTTAATAAAACAACTAAGTTAATGAATCACCTGGGTGGAATGGAAGGAATGGTTTGTGTTGAGTGGTTACACAAGGCCCATGACTATGGTTTACCTTGTGTATCACACTTGTGGATTGCCACCCAGGAACAAAGAGATTTGAGATGTCAAATGTTGAGAAGCTTCAAGTGCAACCACTTGGCATTATGGGCTCTGCCTGGATCACATAGGTTGCTAGAACTTAGCCATTTGGACAGTTGGTGGTAGTGGGATGATAGGTTGGAACGCGTCCATTTGGGTCTAAGGAAAGGCTTCTGAAAGATCTTGTCTTGGTGAAACCAAGTCTTGTGGGGAAAGTGCACCACCTCTGCAGAGTGTAAAATCTAAGTACTTAGCCATGTCCCTGGCAAAGGACAATTTGAGCATCAAGACATGGAAGCTATCAAGAATCTCATCATCCAAATTTCTAAGTTAAAAACTTGTGGTTGAACAAGGGTTAAAGGATCTTCAATCTTTGATTGGGAGATGCCTTGGGAAAGATTATTTTGTCAAGCAAAAACTTAGTGTTTTCAAATGATAAGGAAAATCTATTTTGAGCAATGCAAGCCTCAACTCCACTTAGCCAAAAGCATATAGATGATAGACTCCTCTATACTACCATAGTATCACTTGCCAATACAATTCAAATGTATTGACCCTTGTGGCTATAACTTGTATGTTGCAGGTTTGATTGATATTAGTGAAGTTTAATGATTAGGATTACAAGTCTACAACCAACATGTCTGCCTGTGGCACTTTGAAGATGAAGGACCCCATGCTTATAGATATTCTGCTGCAATGTAATGTAATAGACAAATGAGCTATGTAAGATGTAATAAAATTCTGTTATTCCTGGTTATAAAGTTGTATTATGACCTTTGTTTCTTGATATTACATCTTAATTGTGGATGCTAGATATTGATCTAGGGACTAGCATTGTAAACACAGGGGACTCTACCTTATTAAAGGTTGGGACCCTTACAGAATGACTACATCACCCACAAGAATCTGCTCTCGTTAACCGCTTTGGATCTTCGAGGGTTAGTACTCTATCAACTTGTTGCACCGATCTAGTAGATAGATCTTGGCTTGATCATAGATTAGATCTTGATTGTGTGTTCATGTGGTAGAATTTTTTTGTTTTCCATGCTACGAACCCCTATAGTTTATACACCCCGCATGTGGTTGGCGCGCTCAGTCTCTGAACAGGTGTCAAGAACTCGGGTCCTGGGTGGACACAGGGGGCGGGATAATAACCAGATCTCAACTATTACCCCTCTGTGTCTCTGCAGTAATTATCTACTTTCAATATTAATTATTAAACTGTAATTAAAGCCATGACCATCTCCACTATTAAGAATATGCCAACCCCCATCATCGGTGGAATATCGATGATGCGAAGCAAGAACTAAGCAAGCTACTATGACTCGCAGGCCGACTGACTACCAAACAATAGGTGATAGGAGGTGTCTAAGGCAATATAGGATGCTAGAGATATAACGAGTACGAAAAGACTAAAGCATCACAACATAGGTAGAAATAGATCAACATGAGGAAGTAAAGACTATAAATGTAACATATGCACAAAGGGGGAGAATGCTCGCCTGGAAAACACTGCCGAAGGTGCATCTGAAGATCGGGTCGACACTCGCATCAACTCATCAGCCTAATCCGTGGAGAAGCAAAGCACTATAAGAAACACCAGATGCAATATTTAATACTACGGTAGAATATCGGGTATGATGCGTCTATGATGCATGACATGGAAAAGGTGTGATGCAATTAGGAAATATTAACCGGAACCGGGTTCCCGATAATTAATTAGGTGGTTTATGTTGTCTACATACCATGCAATTTAAATGTTGTCTTAACAAGGAAAAATATAGCATCGATTCGCTACACAAATTTAAATGGAGCCAATATACAACTAGATTTGCTCACATACGGTCTCCATATTATTATTGGATGAGTCAACGAAATACCCCCAAAAACAAAGTATGAATACAATCATGAACAATTTAAGAGGCACAAGTTTATATTACATTTTTTATAAAACAGGGCTCAGAAAGGGGATCACACATGGGTTTCGGCGATCTTACGGGTTCGATGGGGTTCGGGCTTAGGATCAGGGTCTTCAGATTCCGGATGTCGATCTTGCGGTTTCCGTGATGGAGGTCTTGGCGTCTGAGGGGAGATGTCTTCAGTTTCCGTGAAGGAGTACTTGGCATCCGACGGCATTGGAAACAGAGGTGTTGGCTAGGGGTCAGCCCATCCTGCTTGGTCTTGACAGTGAATGAGGTCAGGCCAATCCTGTCGAGGGCGTTGTGGAGGAACCAACGTCATCATCGCATCAACATCTTGATGGCATTGTCTCTAGGGTTTCGCAGTCGCCGCATATACTTCACCATGCATAGAACCTTGTTATCGATAAAGCAACAACAGGGATCTGGATCAAAACAAGTCACTATGTCACCAGATCAAAAGGGAAGGCTTCAACGTGCACTGCAAGGACTCACCAGTTCACCAAGCACGTACACGACACGGACAAAAACACGGACGTAAGCGCGGCACAGGAGAGACGCTGGAGGGCGTGCCAGGCGGGTATGAGCTAGAGGAGGGCGAAAGGCGCACACGCGGAGAAGGTGCCGCACGGGGCTGCTGGGGAGGTGGAGCAAGACAGCCATATGCAGGCGGAGGTTGAGCGACCGAGGTAGTGCCCGGTGACGGAGGGAGGTGCCGGCGCTAGGAGATGTTGCGGTGGGGCAAGGTGGCGCCGGTGGAGACACAGCAGGGACCGGCGGCGGGACCTGGCGGCGCTTGGGAAGGCGCTGCAGAGAGCGGTGGTGGGTGATGGTCACAGCCGAGAGGGAGAGAGGGCGGCGACTATGGCGGCGGGGGCATGGAGAGGGGTGATGCGGCTCAATTTACTATAGGGCCTTGTTGGTAAACCCTAAGAGCAAGGTGTGATGTGGATAGCAGCAAGTTTTCCCTCATTTACGAAACCAAGGTTATTGAACTAGTAGGAGTAAGGAAACAACTCCAAGGTGTTGCTAACAACTTGGAACCTGTACAACACAAACTCAAAACTTTGCCCCAACTTACAGTGAGGTTGTCAATCTCATTGGTTTGCTGGAAACAAAGGATTAAATGTATAGTGTGGAAGATAGTAGTTGCTTGTAGAAAGTAAACGGTAACAGTAGATAATGTATCAATGATAAAGATTGGACTGGGTTCCACATTTCACTCGACGTGTTCTCCTTAAGATAAATAGCATGTTGGGTGAACTAATTACAGCGAGGCAATTGACAGATTGAGAAACATAACAATGCATATACTAGACATCTTGACTCTTACGAGATTTGATTGTGCATTACAACATAATACTAGACCGTAATCCAACTGCATCTATGACCAATAATCCACCTTCAGGTTATCATCCGAACCCCTTCTAGTATTAAGTTGCAAGCAACAGATAATTGCACTAAGCAATGTGTGTGAAGTAAACAATACAATTGCTCCATGAACATAGGATTCTTGTTTTCTCCCTAGTAGAAATAGCACATATACAACCTTAGAGATTTATGTCACTTCCCCAGATTACTAGAGGCATGAACCTAGTATCGAGCATAAATACTCCCTCTTGGAGTTGCAAGCATCTACTTGGCCAAGATAGCTACTAACAACGGAGAGCATGCAAAATCACAAATAACATAAACATGATAGAATCAATAATCAATCTTACATGGTATCTCAATAACCATCAAATCCCCACAAACACAACATTTATGATTACAATAGATGATCTTGATCATGAACCGAGCTCACAAGATCTAAACATGATAGCACAAAGGAGGAGAAACAACCATCTAGCTACTGTATGGACACATAGTCCAAGGGTGAACTACTCACACATCACTCCGGAGGCTAGCATGGTGATGAAGAAGTCCTCCGGGATGATCTCTCCCCTCCGGTAGGGTGCCGAGAAGAGCTTCAGATCCCCCCCCCCCCGATCTAGGGACGATGGTGGCGGCGGCTACGGACTGTTTTGTGGAGATTTGATCGGGTACTTAGTGTTTCTGCATCGAGGTGATTTTATAGGCAAAAGGGCAAGGTCGGTGGGCGCCCGAGGGGCCCACACTAGGTGCCCCCCTAGGTCGCACCGGCCCTAGGTGTGGCCACCTTGTGGCCCCACTTTGGCTGCCCTTTTGACTCCGTCTTCGCTCTGGTAAAATATTGACTTTGACTTTTGTTCCATCCAATTCCGAGAATATTTCCTTACTATCTTTTCTAAAATCAAAAACTGCAGAAAACGGGCAACTGGCACTATGGCATCTTGTTAAAAGGTTAGTCCCAGAAAATGTATAAAAATACCTCAAAGTGTAGAAAAAACATAACAAAGTTGATACTAAACAAGCATGGAGCATCAAAAATTATAGATACGTTTACGACATATCAAGGGGCTCGGCGCGTGGTTGCACCGAAGAGGCAAGGAAGGACAGTGAGTTGGTGGTGGTGGAGGTTGATGAGGGAGGAGACGGAGCTTGGGGAAGAAAAAGAGAGAGGGAGTGGGGTTCAATGCGTGGAGAGGGTGGTTCACGCGAGGCGGGGTGGAGGGTCCTCTGCGGGAGCATCGGGCATCTATCGTGGTGGGGCCAGGGATGGGGTCTGTCGATGGGGTGGCATCACGGGGGTGAGTGCGGGATTGGGATGGGGGTTTGTGTGGTACGCGCGCGCATGGGGGAGGTTTGGTGTGGTGGCGGGGCAAGGGTGAGTGGATTAGGTAGCTAGGGTTTGCTTAGGTGGGTTTAGCTTTAGGTCCACCGGTTGGGCCCTTAAGGCCTAGCCGGTTAGGTCTAGATATTATTTATATATATATATATGAAACATTTTTTGTTTTCCTTTCTTTTGTCGAATAAAACTTTTGTAAATAACTTTACACGTTTTAAAATAGCAAGAAATATAATTTGAATAAAGGAGGAGATGTAATATAGAACACACTATAGGGTTTTACCAAAAATAATGTTGGGGCAAAGTATGCAACAATGATGTCATGATGATGCACAAAGTATAACAACAACAATTCTGTATTACTGATTTTACTAGGGTGCTACACCGACCACGCCATGGCTATCCACACATCCATGATACGTTGTAAACGTATCTATAATCTTTCATGCTCCATGCTTGTTTTGTATTAACTTTCTTATGTTTTGTCTACACTTCGAGGCATTTTTATACATTTTATGGAACTAACCTATTGACAAGATGCCGTAGTGCCAGTTGCCTGTTTTCTGCTATTTTTGGTTTCAGAAAAGCTAGTAAGGAAATATTCTCGGAATTGGATGGAACAAAAGCCAAAGTCAATATTTTACCAGACACGACACGGAAACCGAAGGGCAGCCGAAGTGGGGCCACGAGGCGGCCACATCCAACGGTGGTGCCGCCAAGGGGCACGCCACCAGGTGGTGTGGGCCCCTCAAGGCTCCACCGACCTTGCCCTTTCGCCTATATATACGTCGCCCTGAGACATAAACCCAACACGGATCAGATCTCTCAAAAAGTTCCACATCGTCGCCGCCACCGAAGAGGAGATTCGAGGGACAGAAGTCTATGTTCCGGCACCCTGCCAGGATGGGGAATTTCCCCCAGAGCCATCTCCATCGACTCCACCACCATCTCCATCACCGTTACTTACTCCCATTATAAGGAGGCAGTAGTTCTTCCTCGAGGCTAATGGCTCTACCGGTAGCTATGTGTTCATCTCTCTCTCTATGCGTGATCTTATTGTGGTCATGAGCTTTGTAATAAAGTAGATCTACTCTGCTACTCAAGTGATTTAATTGTAATCTCTGATTATCCCCACGTGTGTGAAGTTGACAGTGTGCACACCGTGTGGCACTTAGGCTAAAGATTATAGAAATATTTATCATGAGTATAATTTGAGTTGGATGTCTCTATGAAATTGTGGTGTTTGTTGGAACCATCTAGCGCTCAAAGTGACAGGGTTGGGGTACCTAGATGGGGAATGCGAACTTTAAGGAGAGCTTTTATAGCCCTACCATGGATTATAGTTGTCCAACTGGAGATTAGTTCAGAGTACAATAATGAAGAGAAGATATTTATATGAGAGTGTCCACTAGTGAAAGTATGATCCCTAGGCCTTGTTTCTAAGCATTGAAACACTGTTTACAACTAGTCCCGCTACATGTTTGCTTGCTGCCATCTTTACTTAAGATTGCCATTACCACTTATAATCATCCATACTACTTGTATTTCACTATCTCTTCGCCGAACTAGTACACCTATACACCTGACAAGTGTATTGGGTGTGTTGGGGACACAAGAGACTTCTTGTATCTTGATTGCAGGGTTGCTTGAGAGGGGTACCTTTGACCACTTCCTCCCTGAGTTCGATAAACCTTGTGTAATCCACTTAAGGTAAACTTGCTGCTATTCTACAAACCTCTGCACTTGGAGGCCCAACACTTTCTACATGAATAGAAGTGTGTGTATACATCAATCCACACCTTCCTCTCTCACAACAATGGACACCGCATACTGGGCCATTCTGACTCTCGAGGAAATCGAGGCGTTGTGCGCCTCCAGCTACCCATGCCCATCGGGCTACCGGCTGCCTGCCAACTGGATGCTATGCGTTGGAGGGGTTCATGTCCCTCTTGTGCCTCAAGGTTCCGCCCGCCAGGCAGCCATCACAAACCACTTATACCTCAAGCTCATGTCGGAGCATCGGATGGATCCCCATTGGTATCCCGACAACTACAACAGCTAGAATGCCTTCTTTGCTAACAGGCGAGAAAGGGAGCTCGCCAGATACGAGGTGACAGCCCGCTCCCGGGGAACCACAACGAAGCAGGTCGCCGCCTGTGGTGGGCGAACTGGACTATCGTCGGTGTGATGTGCTACATCGCCCAGGGATATCATCCTCTCCTGCATTGCCTGCACTTTTCCCTCCACGGATCCACAAGAAGGGTGGTGGTGGTGAAGGTCGTGGGCGTAGCGTCGTCGTCATCCAGGAGCCCCCTCCCCCGTGCGTCATGAATCTGAGGCCGGAATGGCAGGTGCCCCTAGAATATTCCATGGCTGGGCTTAGGATCCACCCACGTGCGCTTAGCAACGACAAAGATGACAAAGACAAAGGCGTCCCTGAAGCTGTGTACTATAGGGCTAGCCATCAGTATGACTAAAGGGAGGCCTTTAGTCCTGATTCTGTAGTCCTGTTTTTTTAATAATAAATGTCTTGAGTGTTAGTCGCAGTTTGTGGTTGGACCAGGACTAAAGGGGGCCTTTAGTCCCGATTCCGCAGTCCTAGTTAGGAAACCGGGACTAATGGACCTTTTACTACTAGCTAGTGTTGGTCTCTCTACAACTTTCCTGAACTATGAAGATGTTGTTCTATTCTTGTGCCAGGGAGCTAACTAATTTCTAGCCCGGTCCCTTGAGTATCTTTTCCAATGCCACATAACTAAGAACCCAATCATCATTTTGAAATTAGACTTTGAGAAGGCCTTTGATTCCATTGATCATGAGGACCTGCTCCTAATTTTGAAACACAAAGGTTTCAACAATGATTGGCTCAGATGGGTAAAGGATTTCCTGTCTTCTGGGGTCTCTTCAGTATTACTTAATGGGGTTCCAGGTAAACAATTCCATTATAAGAAGGGAGTTAGACAAGGTGACCCCTTATCCCCTTTACTCTATGTGATTGGAGGTTATCTCCTTTAGTTTGTTGTCAATGATGTTTTCAGAAAAGGAGTACTCAAACTACCTGTTCCCAATGGGGATGTTGATTATCCAATGATCCAATATGCAGATGATACTCAGTTGATTCTACCTGTTGATTTGACTCAACTTCTGGCCGTTAAAGAAGTCCTCAAGGCTTTCACAGAAACGACTGGTTTGAGTATCAATTATCACAAATCTTCTCTGATGGGTATTAATGTGGATGATAACTTGATGACACAGCTAGCCACAGGTTTTGGTTGCCAAATTGGGACATTTACTTTTACCAATCTTGGACTGTCAGTGGGTACTACTAGGCCTACCATTCAGGATCTGGCCCCTGTGGTTCACAGGCTTGAAAGAAGATTGACTGCCACCTCTAGCTTCTTTTACCAAGGAGCTAGACTTCAACTCATTGTCTCTGCCCTCTCTTCCATCCCTCTGCATATGATGAGCACAATCAGTATCCCACCTGGTATCACTAAGCAATTAAAAAGGATTATTAGACAGTGCCTATGGAGGGACAATATTGACACTCCTAAACAATATTTGGCAGTTTGGGATATGATTTGTAAATCTAAGATGAAAGGAGGTCTTGGAATTGTCAATTTTCAAAATAAAAATGATGCTCTACTTCTCAAAATTCTCAATAAATTCTATAACAAAGACCTCACTATACCTTGGGTCAATCTTATACGGGACACTTATTATGTGGGGATAGTACCTCATGCTACTTCTGCTTGTGGTTCTTACTGGTAGAAAGATGTTTTTAAGCTCATGGACAAATATTTGGCAGTTTCTCATCCAAATGTCCATTGTGGAGATACTGTTCTTTTCTGGACTGATAATTGGGATCTTGATAATTCACGAGTACCATTACAGCAGAGATTCTCTAGACTGTTATCCTAAGCAAATGATAGATATATCTCGGTTGGGGATATGGTCCTCATGTCAGACAGAACAATGGAGTTACACTTGCCACTATTTGAGGATGCTTATCAAGAACTTTTAAATCTGAATGGGTGGCTGGATCTGCTCGAGCTAAGTGAAGGTTTGTCTAATGTATGGTGTTGTTCATGGGGAGAATACACTGTCAGCAAATTATACCTGTCCCTATATAACAATGTGCAAGTTTTCCCTATCTACAAATGGATTTGGAAAAGTAAGTGCATCATGAAAATCAAAATGTTTGCTTGGTTGCTTCTGAGTGACAGGCTTAATACACGAGATATGATTCAGCGGAGACATTGGAATGTCACAGACACCTATTCATGTGTACTTTGACCGGGTGACCAGAATGAAGATAGGGACCACCTCGTTTTTACATGTAACTTTAGCTCTCGAGTTTGGAGCTATCTTCAAATAAGCTGGGATGATGGTACTGATATGTTTCAGATTGCTAGAGAGGCAAAGAGATAGTTTAATCAACATTTTTTCTATGAAGTTGTTTCCCTTGATTGCTGGAATATTTGGAAGGCTCGTAATGCCTGCATCTTTGAAAATATTCGGCCCCGGTTTGCTGCATGGAAAGGTGGTTTTGTCCATGACATTTCACTTCAGGTGCACAGAATGAAGCACACACATAGAGTGAAACTCCAACAATGGATTGCAGATCTTCTGTAAATTTTTGTACCTATTGTATCCTAGTAGCTCAGCTTAATTTGTAACTATAGTTTGATAGGCTCTCTAGTCTAGGGAAGAAAAGGTAGACTTTGTCATCCTCCCCCCCCCCCCCACACACACACGTACTGATACCCTTTCTGTGTTTTTGTTTTTGTTAATAATAAAGTTGGGTTGTGGGGATTTTTGCCTCACAATAAATAGTCAAAAAAATCTAACTAATTTCACATATTAGGGAGTGCCTCTATGACCAGCTTGTGGAACATGCCAGAAGACTGGGCTCCACCGGCATATCCCTCAAGTTGGTCGTAGTGGTGTCCCTTCTCTCGCACACCATCTTGCAGTTTATAACTTCTCTAGCTAGAGCAATACGCTGGGGAGCTAACTAATTTCACATATTAGGGAGTGCCTATATGGCCAGCTTGTGGAATATGCTAGAGGACTAGGCTCCGGCGGCATCTCCCTCAAGCTGGTGGTAGTGTTGTCCCTGCTCTCGCACACCATCTTGTTTGCACTTGATAACTTCACAAGGGTGCCTATTTATAGATTAAGTGGCACAACATAGTGTCGACACTCATGACATAATGTCGACACTCACCCATGTCATATATAGTGCTGCCGCCCACCGAAATATTGTCTTCACTCAATGGCATAGTGTCGCCACTCACTGACATAGTACCGCCGCCCACCGAAATAGTGTCGCCACCCATGTTTAGTCCCGGTTGTGAACCTTTAGTACCGGCTAGAGACACCATCTGAGACTAAACATTCTCGTGCCCACCCTAGCCTGCAGCAACCCTTTAAGTCTCGTTTGGTTTCTTCAACCAGGACTAAAGATATTTAAAACAAGCATAAGAAATTAAAAAATGGTCTGAACAATGTAAATCCTTCGCGTGGTATCATATTATGTGACATGATTGCAAGGAAAGATACCAAACTTGTTATATTGATTATGTCTCAAAAAACCTTCACAAAATGACCTATCATGTTCCAGGTTTCATGGTTTTTGGTCCAAATGACCAATGTTATGTGCAGAATCACAGCATAGTTTGTGATATTGTGCCCATATTGTGCATTCTTGTGCATCTTGGGATGGTGAACAATGTTGCAGGAGGAAGTTTTCCTTTTCGTCACATGAAAAATCTATTTTCGATTTTCCGAGTGCCAAAAATGGGGCATTTTGTGAAGCAACCACCAAAATGTTGTTTCAAAATGCTACCACCCCATTTTTAAAGAATACTAGACCACCTTACATGGAAGATCTCTCAACCGGGAGATATCAAACCTTTCCGTCCTTCCTGGGTGAAAAAAGACAAATGTCTGTCGAATCGGTAGGAAGTTGATCCGGTTTGAACTACAGGTACATGATCTAACGCTCGTGATTATTTGAAAAAAAATCATTTTTAGACTCAAAATATGATGTTTCTTCCGAGATCCAATGCAAGTTTTAACGAGGCTCATCCCTTATCTTCATGCCCGTCGTTTTGACCATAGTTTGATACAGGAAAATTTTGAAACGGGCACAAGAAATTTAAAAACGGTCCAAACAATGTAAATCCTTCGCGTGGTGTCATATATGTGACATAGTTGCAAGGAAAAATAACAAACTTAGAATATTGATTATGTCTCAAAAAACATCTGCACAAAATGACCTATCATGTTTCAGGTTTCATGGCTTTCGTTCTGAATGACCAATGTTATGTGCAGAATTGCGGCATAGTTTGTGACATTGTGCACATATTGTGAATGCATGTGCATCTTGGGATGGCGAACAATGTTGCAGGAGGAAGTTTTCCTTTTTGTCGCACAGAAAAGCCATTTTCCACTTTTTGAGTGCCAAAAATGGGGCGTTTTGTGAAGCAACCACCAAAATGCTGTTTTAAAATGCTACCATCCCATTTTTCAAAAATACTAGACCACCTTACATGGAAGATCTCCCAACCAGGAGATCTCAAACCTTTCTATCCTTCCCGGGTGAAAAAAGTGATACGTCAGAAACGTATCTATAATTATTGATTTTCCATGCTTGTTTAGTATCTACTTTGCTTTGTCTACACTTTGAGGTGTTTTATATGTTTTTTGGTACTAACCTATTAACAAGATTCCATAGTGCCAATTGCCTATTTCTTCTGTTTTTGGTTCCAGAAAGGCAGAAAATCAATATTCTTGGAATTGTATGGGACAAAAGCCAAAGTCAATATTTTACCGTGGGGAACACGAAGCCATATTAAGAGATGGGGGGAGGCACCAAGGGGGCACACCCCCTGGCGGGGTGGGCTAGGGTTAGCCGCGCCTGGGGGTGTGACCACCCTGGCCACCCCCATGCCTCGCCTCTTCGCCTATAAATACCCCCTGATGCATAAACTCTAAGTACCCTATCAATATTCCACGAAACCATCTGTAGCCGCCGCCACCATCGTCCCTAGATCGGGGGAATCTGAAGCTCTTCCTGGCACCCTGCCGGAGGGGAGATCATCTCGGAGGCCTTCTTCATCATGTCAGCCTTCGGTATGAAGCATGAGTAGTTCCATCTTGGACTACGGGTCCATGTAGTAGCTAGATGGTTGTATCTCCTCCTTTGTGCTACCATGTTTAGATCTTTGTGAGCTCTGTTCGTGATCAAGGTCACATCTATTTGTAATCATGCATGTTGTGTTTGCGGGGATCCGATGGATATTGAGATTACTATGTCAGATTGATTAATGGTTTTGTCTTATTGATTCTATCATGTCTGTGTTGTTTGTGATATTGCATGCTCTCCGTTTCTAGTAGCTATCTTGGCCAAGTAGATGCTACTGACTCCAAGAGGGGGTATGTATGCTCGATAGTGGGTTCATGCCTCTATTTAATGTAACAAAAGTAACAGAAATCTCTAAGGTTGTAGATGTGTTGTTGCCACTAGGGAGAAAACAACGGTCTCTTGTTCATGGAACAAGTAGATTGTTTACCTTACACAGTTTGCTTAAAGCAATTGTCTGTTGCTTGCAACTTAATACTGGAGGGAGTTCAGATGATAACCCGAAGGTGGATTTCTAGTCATAGATGTAGTTGGATGGCGGTCTATGTATCTTGTGTATTTCCCAATCAAATCTCATAGGATCATGAATGTCTAGTATTGCATTGTTATGCCTTGCTCAGTCCTATCAATTTCCCTATTGTAATTTGTTTACCCATCATGTCATGTTTGTTTATCTAAGGAGAACACCTCTAGTGAACTATGGACCCCGGTCCAATCTTTACCATTGATACATCTTCCACTGTTACTGTTTACTTTCTGCAAACCACTATTACCTTCCATACCATACAGTTAATCCTTTGTTACAACAAACCGGTGAGATTGACAACCTCACTATTCATTGGGGCAAAGTCTTGAGTTTGTGTTGTGAAGATCTCCAAGTTGCTAGCAACACCTTTGAGTCGTTTCCTTCCTCCTACTGGTTTGATAACCTCGATTTCTTACTAAGGTAAAACTTTCTCTTGTGCTCATCACACCTTGCTCTCTAGGTCTCCCAACGAGGCGTCAACACGCCATCATCAAAAAGACAAATGTCTACCAAAACAGAAGGAAGTGGGTCCGGTTTGAACTATAAGTACATGATCTAACACTCGTGATTTTTTGAAAAAAAATCATTTTTAGACTCACAATATGATATTTATTCAAGTTCAAACACTTTTCATGTTAAAAGTTTTTTCATATTCGAATATATGCAAAAAAAGATAGTTAATGCATTTTTAATTGAAAATGGAAAAATGATTAATAGTTTGAATAGTTAAAATAATTATTTGAGAAAACGGAAAATGGTGTTGGATTAGTTATTCAAATTCAAACACTTTTCGTGTTGAAAGTTTTTTTAGATTCCAAAATATGCAAACAATATTAGTTAATCCATTTTTAATTGAAAATGGAAAAATGGTTAATAGTTTGAATAGTTAGAATAATTATTTTAGACAAGAGAAAATGTCTTTGGATTAGTTATTCAAATGCAAACACTTTTCATGTTGTAATTTTTTTTATTCCAAAATATGCAAATAAAAATTATTTAATGTATTTTTAATTGAAAATGGCAAAGTGGTTAATAGTTTGAATAGTTAGAGTAATTATTTTAGAAAACAGAAAATAGTTTTGGTTTAATTATTCAAATTCAAACACTTTTCATGCTGAAAGTTTTTTCAGATTCCAAAATATGCAAAAAATAATAATTAATGCATTTTTAATTGAAAATGGCAAAATGGTTAACAGTTTGAATAGTTAGAACAATTATTTAGAAAACATAAAATGGTTTTGGATTAGTTATTCGAATTCAAACATTTTTCATGTTGAAAGTCTTTTAAAATTCATAATGCTGAAAAGTTTGAAAAATATTTGAAAAAAAAGACTCTTAGTCCCGTTTTATGTAAATAACCAGGACTAAAGGTCCTCTGTGTGAGTTGTTTCAGGCCAGCCCAAAAAGGACATATGTCCCAGTTGATGGTTCCAACCGGGATGAATGACCAGAGCATTCGTTCCGGTTGGAGTCACCAACCGGGACGTAAGACCCTTTAGTCCCGGTTGCAGGCTCCAACCAGGACGTATGAACCTTTAGTACTTAACCGTTGTGGCCCTTTCTCCTTCCCCAATCTTCTTTCACACTCACCCAAACATATCACCACCACCACCACGAGGACAAGCGCCCAGACATCGTCAGGATGCCCAACCGCTGCCCCGCCGCTTTGGCCTCCACGAGCCGCCTCGCTGTGCTGATCCTCCTCGCCGAAGGAATCAAAGCCACACGACATGGTCGACTACGTATTCCCTGTCATCGACGATCTCCGCCGTCTCCATCACTGTTGTTGCCGACCTCCTCCGTCCTCGCCAAGGCTACACACGCGTCGAGGGTGAGCTTGTGATTCTCATGTACCCCTTCATTCCTCCCCTCTTGCTCTGGCCTTCTCCCGCATCGCATGCCGTCGTCCGCCGCCGCTGCATGTCTTCGCGCACCCTATTCCGGTGAACAAAATCAGGTGGTGCCACCATATTTAGGTTCGCCTCGACACCCTCTTTCAAACAAGCCCGCACACGCCCCCTCCCGAGCCCTCTAGCGACGTTGTCGGCCACCGCCTGACCGTGTTCACCGGCGAGATGAGGTGGCGCCGAGGTGGCGTTGAAGTGGCCCTAGGCCTAGTCGTGAGCCTCTGGGGCTAGACACAACCCCAGTGAGAAATGTCCCCAACGACGTGATGACGTCAGTCTGATGCAGTAAATAGTTTAATAATTCCAGAAATTGTGTAGATATTATAAACTCAATAACTAATTATCTATAATTCATAAAATTATGAATAATATATAAAAATGTTCAGAAAAATGAGATCTATCTTTTAAAGCTATAGCAATGCATTGTTAAGCAACTTCAATGACAAGTTTAATTACAAGAACAAAGTGACCCCTTGATGGCTCTGAAATTTTCCATCTTTCTCTGCGTTTAAATATTGTTTTTAGTCAAGCAGTTGACAAAAAACT
The DNA here is from genome assembly GCA_916181665.1 of Avena sativa. NCBI lineage: Eukaryota > Viridiplantae > Streptophyta > Magnoliopsida > Poales > Poaceae > Avena > Avena sativa. The sequence continues at coordinate 69,171,853 of OV702297.1, forward strand.
CTCAATCCTTGTCACTAATGACTAATAATTGCAAAAATATGCAAAACCTTGCTTTAAATTATGTTATGCAGGAAATCACGTGTTTTAATGCAACATCAGGAATCATAATGAAGGAATTAGAGGAAATCCGCATGTCCAAGTAATTGGGGAGAAAATTCCAGGCGCCAGTGCCCGTAACGACCATAGGTACGGGTGGGGCCCGCCCATACGGGGTGCTGACGACTTTGTCTCGTCAAACCCTAAAACTTTTATGACGACGCTTATATATTCTGAGGCTCCAGCCGTCGTCTAGAGAGACGCCATTCTCAGATTTCATCACAACGCCACCAAAGGAGATACACACCATTGTTCACCCATTGTTCATCCATTCCACCATCCATCCATCCACTAGCCATAGCCATTACTTTGTACTTTAGATATCCTTGTGATTTGGCGACCATTGTAAGAATATTTGATTTCAATCTAAGTATTTTGCACAATATGTTCTATCCTTGATCTATTTGTTATGAGTGGGTAGTCCTCATGGGCTGCGGGTTGGGGAGAAACCTCACAACAATTATGTGCATCTAATCATGGAAGTATTGTATTTTGTTTGCAATTATGATTTGTATCTTTTGTTTCTTTGTCTCTTGTCTCGATCTGTGGACTTGTAGGTACCCAAGATCCCATAGATTGATAAAGGCTTGAGGTGAGATACTTGGCTAGCGGTGATCTTATAGGAACCCCGATAACAGAAAGGATAGTACGGTCTTCGCTGAGTGACCCATTCGGGATCACAACAACATCACCACTTAATGCTTTATTCTGTGTTCTTCACTTAGTAACCATTTGTAGTCCGTGCCTTTAGTGTGCACTCGGTTGGATTAAAAGCCTATTGCTATGTCTGCTGCATCACGAGGGCTTTAGTATACTAGGATGTGTTGCCCACAAGAGATTATCTCCATTCAAACATTACAAATGACTATGCTTATTATTATCTTTTATCCATATGATGTGCAGCTACATGTAGTTCTTCAATCCTGGCATATCTCCATCCATTGATTCAACCCACTCTAAAAATTAAACTAGATTGGTTCAGTAAACTAAGGTAAAACAAAACAACAAAGTCTTGTATACGTGTCTGTAACATCCCAAAAATCATGATTTATAAAGTTTGCATATCATTCATGCATTCATAAGCATTTGGATCATTTTTTCAAATAAGATTTCAAAACAGAAGCAAATTGTTGCCTACTATTTTATGTAGGAAAGGCAATGGCTTTATTTTTCACTCTCAAATTATGAGAATACTTTGTTTCAACCAGAAAAGGTTTGAATATAGGTTTGAATGTTGTTTCCAAAGCTTGTTCAAAATTTCAAAACAGAAATCTAAATTCAAAACCATTCATATGCCTATTATAAATAAATAATTAAGGCATGGTTTTATTTTAAATTTCAATGGGCCAATGTATTTTTGAGTGAACAGGAATTTTTTATACTCAAATATGTGCATGGTTCACTTTACAAAAATCCAGAGAAAGTTTGAATTCAAACTCATTTGAAAAGCATTTGAAAATGATTTCAGAAAAATCAAAACAGAAATACAAAAGGAATAAAGAAAAGAAAAAGGGTCAGCGTTGCCAATCTGGCCCAGCATTGGATCCAGCCCAACAACCAGCCCACCCGGCGTTCCCCTCCCTCTCTGTTTCTCACCGCACCCGCTCTATCCCACGCTCACTGTCTGGTGGACCCACGCCAGCTCACTCCTTTCTTCCCCAAATCACACACGCGACCACGTCGTCGCCGGTCGTTTCCTCCTCATCACTGCGGTGATCAATCACATTGATTCACCGCGAGATTTTCGCCCCTCTCTGACTATTTAGTCACCACCTCGCCGTGGTCCTTTTCCCCAAAACACTTGCACCCAATCGCCCCTAGGCTGCTCGTATTGGAGCTCGAACCACCGCTGCCCGACGAACTCCGGTGAAGTATTCTGGTGAGCCTCGTCTGCCCCTTGCCTGCTAAACCATACTATCGTGCTCTCCTTGTTCTCATGAAGCTTATTGTGCCCTTGGTCTGCCTTGTACTACCCTAGAGTGTCGACTCCTTTTTCGGCTGAGTGCCACCGACGACTAGCCCAACTACGACGAGCAATCGAGGTAATCTCCGAGCACCCCTTGTCTTCTCGTTGCCCCTGTCGTGCTCGCTATGACCTGGCACACCTCCTGATGCCCTTGATTCATGATAGGGCGGTCCAGAACTTCGGCAACATCTCTGTCCACGCGAACCCGACGCCGCCCGCAACTCTGACGACCCCTAGCCATCACTACAGTACGCCCTCGTCCTAACCGCAACCACATTGAGCTTCCTCATGCACGTGCGAGTCTGGTAAGAAACATCACCACCCCCAGCCCTCGCTAGAATCACCGAACCATCGTCGGCAGAACCTTCGCCGCTGTTGTGCCCATGAGCGCCGCCAGTTTAAGGTCAAGTCGATTAGATCCACTGGATCTAGATCCAGTGGTCTAGATTAGACGCCAGCCTGAAAGGGTACGGGAAGATCTGAGCCGCTGGATCTCATTTAGATCTTATGGTGCGTGTGAGTGATCCACACGAAACGGTACCGTCCAATCAGGAAGCGCCGCGTGTCACTAGAATAGATTTAAAATCTAAATTTAGATCTATTAGTTATTTAAACTTGTAAATTCTATAACTTTTGTTCTGTTTATCCAAAAAATGCAAATAAGATACCATTGCAATCACAAAAATAAATCCTACACATCTATGGGCTTAGTTTTGTATTTTGTTTCTGTTAAATTAGAATTTTATGATGAGACATTTGTACGCCTATTTTGTGTATAAAAATTAATTGGAAAATCTTTTAAAGACCAAATAAAGTTTATTTGGTGTATAAATGTTTAGTTTATTGATCAGTACTGTTTTACTTGTCTTGGTTAGTTTAGAAAAATCATCACATGGCATTTGCATGCATTCATATATTTTTGTTTGATTATTTGAAATATGAATTTGGTGCTATCATTCTATGTGTAGATTTTGGTGCTAGTGGTGATTGTGACTGTGAGGATTGTTGTTACTCCCCCAACTACCAAGGCAAGTGGTGCTTCACATTTTTGTCCCAATATTTTGAGTATGCATAAGTGATATTTTGTATAGGGCTTGCATGATAATTTTTGCTAAGTATCTATATGCTATGCTTGGGAAATCCTAGTAGTTGTAGAATTGTTAGAATTTTATCTAAGTTAAGATACTTGCTATTGACATGCTTACCCTAGCTAGTAGCAACCAAGGGGAACAAAGGGATTTGAGATGCCATATGTTAAGAAGCTTCTAGTGCAGCCACATGGCATTATGGGCTCTGCCTGGATCATATAGGTTGCAATAACTTAGCCAAATGGACAGTTGGTGGTAGGGGGTGATAGGAATGGAGCACGTCCATTCTGGTCTAAGGGAAGGCTTCTAAATGGTCCTGTCTCGATGCATGTCGAGTCTTGTGGGGAAAGTGCACCACCTCTGCAGAAGGAAGAATCTAAGTACTTAGTCGTGTCCCCGGCAACAGACAATTTGAGCATCAAGACATGGAAGCTATCAAGAATCTCCTCATCCCAATTTCTAAGTTAAAACTTGTGGTTAACAAGGGTTAAGGTTCCCCAATGTCTATTGGTAGTTCCTTTGGGAGTTTTTGTCAAACAAAAACTTAGTGTTTTCAACTAATAGGTAAAACCTATTTTGAGAAAAGCAAGCCTAAGCTACACTTAGCCAAATTCATGTAGAAGCTAGATACTATTTATTCTACTAAGGTATCACTTGCCAATACTATTCCAATGTATTGACCCACTGTGGCTGTAACTTGAGATGTTGCAGGTTACTCTGATGAGGATTAGGGTTATGACTCTACACTCAACATGCTTGCCTGTGGCACATGAAGATGAAGACTTTTATTTATATTGTTATGTTAAACTCTTGTACCAGCCTATGGCTATAGAGTTGTAAAAGACTATGTTATCTTTGGAATGACGATGTAATAATGACCTTTGTTTTTGTGTACTTCATATTAAACTGTGGATGCTAGCAATTGATCCAGGGACTAGCATTGCAATCACAGGGACCTTTACCTTTATAAAGGTGGGGTCTTACAGTTCCCTTATTTATTTACTTTAAGAATTGCTTTCCAAGGTTCAATTAAACCTAGGTATTCTTGGGAAAAAGCTATTATACTACATCCGTGAATCCGGATCGAAGGTCAACCCTTTTTCTAGCGTCGTTGTCAGGGAAGCAATTTTGCTATCCTGGTGAGGTCACTAGAGATCTTGTTATTAGTTTTATTATTAGTTTGTAGTTTTATTGAAAACCCAAAAAAATTAGTCACTTGTTCTTTGTTTTTATTACTTAAAAATTACCAAAAAAATATAAGAGCCATGGCTCAAAAGAGAGTTGGAGAATATGTTACTCCCACTAATGAGTTTATTCGTGCATCTATCACTCATCCCACTGTTGATACGGAAACTTATGAAATTAAGCCCAACCTTTTAAGCTTGGTTCAACAAAACCAATTTGGAGGCTCATCCTCCGAGGATTCGGGTTTGCACTTAAATACTTTTACTAAAATTTGCGACATGATGCATATTATGGATGTAGATCCAAGTTCTGTTAAATTGAGATTCTTTCCTTTCTCTCTTAGAGGAAAGGCTAAGGATTGGTTGCTAGATCTACCAAAGGGAACTATTAAATCTTGGGAGGAATGTACTAATTTGTTTATGACTAATTTTTTCCCCCAGCTAAGACTATGCAGCTAAGATCCAATATTACAAGCTTTACACAAGAAGACCGTGAGCCACTAGCGCTTGAATGGGAGAGGATGAAGGAAACCGTAATGAACTGTCCTAGTCATGGGATGGAAGAATGGCTTATATTACATTTGTTTTATAATGGTATTAACCCAATGTCTAAGTCTATGCTAGATACCACAAGAGGAGGAACAATCATGGAAAAGCAAGTGATTGTTGCAAAGAAACTTCTTAATGATATGCAAAACAACCATGCTCAATGGCATGTGGAAACAACCTCACAGAGAGTAAGTTCAATTACCGAGGTAAATAATGAAGAGCTTACATCTAAGGTAGACGAGCTACTAAGCATAGTAAAAAGTAAATATTATACCCAAGTTAATGCTATTTCTACTGATGTTAATGATGTTAATTTTATAGCTCGTGCTCCTTTTAATCATGCATGGAAAAATCGTTATGCTTCTAATGCTCAAAAACATTATCCAGATCCTGCAGGAGCTTCTTATAATAGTTATGATAATAATAATGGAGGAAATCATGGAAATCTCTCGTTGGAACAAACTGTTAGAAAATTTATTCAAGCCCAAACCGAGCAAAACAATATGCTTATTAAAATCACGGAGAACCATGAGAGTAGTATAGGAAAATTATCGAACCAGACCGTTGCAATTAGAAATGATGTGTAGGCTCTACAGGAAAGAACAAAGACCATGGAGGCTTAATTGGGTAAATTTGCTAAGAGCCAAGCTCTCATACTAGAAAAGTTTGCTGGGAAACCCGAGACAAATCCGGTATAAGACCTCAAGATGATGAGGTTGTAAACAATGAAGAGAAACCTGTAGAGCTAGACTATAGCAATGCGCTAACACCGGAGTATATACCATGGAAGATCTATTGAAGATGATCACTGTAAAGAATCTTGGTATAGAACAAGGTAACGATGTTATGTACAAACAATTTATACAACAAGTAGCATCTAAAGTTCATGAGCTAGGTTGGAATACAAAAGACTAGCTGATAAGCTTCCTGCTAAGCTAGATGATATATTTGAGCCTACTATTAAAGTTAAGTTGGTAGTTAATGAGATATCTGCACTTTGTGATCTTGGTGCGAGCGCCTCAACAATTTCCAAAAGTTTATTTGACAAGTTAAACTTGGGGGCCATTAACTACCACTAAATTAAGACTCCACCTAGCGGATTCAACTTATAAACAAGCTGTTGGGATCAAAGAAAATATAGTTGTTTAAATAAAAGGTAGTCCCGCACTTATTGATCTTGTTATTGTGGACATGCCTAAAGATCCCATATCACCTATAATTTTAGGTAGGCCATTCCTAAGAACTATTAAATCTTTGATTAATTTACATAAAGGGAATGTAAGAATTGGGATACCATCTAGAGATCCTTTTAAAGACCATTTCCCTAGGAAAAAGAAGGCCAAGCCTAATTATGATGATGGTATAATTACTTTGAAAACCAACTATTTCGGAGTGGGTATTCCACTCCTCAAACCTAAATGATTGTCATCGGATCAAGCTAATTGACCTTAACTAGAAGCACTTCATGGGAGGAAACTCATGTGAAATAAAATTTTAAATTATGTTAGTCTTGTTAGTTTTGTTTTTGTTTGTTTTGTTTTAACTAAAGAGTGTTCAAGAAGACCAGGTAATCCTCGATCTCTATTTTTAATAATATATGGCCTAAAGTATTGCTGAATTTTTATGAGGTATGATTTCTGTTATTTGACATTTGATGAGATGTGCAAAGACGCACAGAGCCACTAAACAAATTGTTAAAGTTTTTGCAGCTCATAGTACCCATAACGAACTCTGGTACGATCGGAAGGGACCGTACCGTCCGCCCGTAGCACATCAAGTCAAAAAATAGAAATTTTGATTTTTATCGCAGTGAACAGTGTCGATAATGACATGTGGTATGGTCGGACGCGCCCGTATGGCGCGCCCGTACCGTATCCTCGAGCAAAACATCAGATTTTAAGGAACAATATCGTGTCGATAACGACCAACAGTACAGGCGCACGTGAACATACCACATGCCCGTACCGAGTGCACCATCTAGGAGCGGTCGTTGCCCCCAAGGTAAGTCACCCGGTACAGATAGGGTCCGACCGTACCGTCCGCCCATACTGCGAGCTCGAACAGCATAACCACCGCGAGGAAGGTAATTAAAAAATCCTCAAATATCAATCTCTCTTTCTTCTTCTCTAAACTCCACACTACCTCCACTGGATCTTCAAATTTACTAAATCTTTATTCGATTCCTCGCACTCAATCGATCTAAGATATGATTCTCCTCCGATCCTCAAGTTATTTTTTCAAATGCTTCACTCAACCATTCACCATTGTCAATCTAGACTTAGGTCTTGTTTTTGATCCAATCTTGATGTTGAGCATGCTTAGTATTGTTTTAAGAGGAGAATTATTTTGTAACTAGTGTAGATGATCACATATGATATGTTTATATTGGATCAACATTTATTATTAGCAGTTTCTATTATTTATTATTTATTCAATCTTATTATTTTTAGATGAACACGAAGAGCCGTACACGTGTGGTGGCTGCGGCATCTTCCACACCACCCATTGATACGTTGACCCCCAAGTTACTTGGTATCGAGTTCACCGAGGAGTTTCACTTGAACTGTTTCAACCGTTTGAAGCTTCGGGAAATCAAGTCCACCGAGTGGGTGTGTCCCTATATCCTGAACCAACTTGGCATTCGTGATAATTTTAATTTACTTTGCAACAATGTTGGTTTGTACAAATTTGTCTTTCAGGATGTCTCCACGTATCGCTGCTTGACACTTGAGTTTTTTAGCACCTTGACGCATACGGTGGATCCTTACTATTGTACCGAGGAACAAAGCCCTAGAGTTGATCGCGTCAAATTCCGGCACATGAACCATGAGTACATCCTAACACTCGACCAATGGGCTCAATTTTTTGGGTTTGCCAACAATGCAACTGATGAACGCACTACTTTTGTTTTAGACCCTGCACCTTGGCAATATTTTAACTTGATAAGAATCCTTGGAAACACGCCTAAGGGAAACCAAATTGATCACCCTGTTATCCGCTATTTATTTTATATGATTGCTAACACCTTGCAGGTGCGTGGTGAGTTTACTAGAGTTAATGAGGAGGACATATTGATCCTTGCTAATGCTGCTATTGTTAATTATAACTTAATGCCAAATTTGGACGCTTTGCTTGTGTTTTACCTTAAGCAACAGGCTCTTCAAACTCGTGGACTCATATGTAGAGGAGGATCTGTGACCATTCTTACACACACACTTCACATCAACCTAGGTAATATACAACTAATAGTAGGAAGTTATCGTGTCGGTCTCTCTACTCTAAGAGCATGTGGTATGATTTCTAAAACTCATGGTAGATATTTTCTCGACATACCTAGAGAGGATCAATTGATCCCAGCTCCTTTGTCTAATGGTCTCTTCGCCATCGAGGAGGTATGTTTGCGTTATGACACGCAGGTTGAGGTTAATCTACCCCAACAAGAGATACCCATGGGAGGAGGAGAAGATGAAAAGTAGAACAAGAAGAGCCTGAAAGAGCATTTCCTATCCTTCTGATTTTGATGTTTGATAACAACACACTTATCGGTCTAATCGTGTGCTAAGTGTATCACAGGTTTGATAGTTTGTGGCACAAATATTAACTTGCCCATTTGCCCTTGCCAAAAGTCAATGTGCCAACCGGTAGTACCGGCAAAATGACCGATACTACCGCTTGGCACCGGTACTACCGGTCCTAGTACCGGTTGGACCCGTGCAAGGTTAGGAGGGATGGTTTTTCCACAGTACCACCCGGTACCACGGAGTGGCACTACCGCTTGGACACGGTAGTACCGCTCAGCAGTACCAGACAGTACTAGGGAAGGACCAGCCCTTCCACTCTCGGACAGTGCCCACCGGTACTTGGGACCGGTACTACCGCCCTGACCAGTAGTACCGCGTCTTGTGACCGGTACTACCGCTTGGGGGTAGTACCACAGGGGTGTACCGGGCAAAACTGAAAGCTGGCTCGACCAAGAATTGCATCTCCGGTACCTGGTCTGGTACTGGACCTGTAGTACCGCTTGCAACCGGTACTACCGCTTGAGTACCGGTGCATTTATCGCTCCAACGGCCAGATTTCTCCAAGGAGTATAAATATCCCTCCACCTACCTTGGGACAAGCTGCTCATTTGCATTTAAGTCAAGACCACCATTGGAGCCACCAAATCCACAAGATCTCCTCAATCCACCACCCAAAGTCCTTGATCTTTGGGGAATCAAAGGAGGAGGCCCCGATCTACTACTTCACCAAAAGAGATCTTCATTTCCCCCTCATTCACTTGAGGGCCCCTTTGCTCTAGTGTTTTTTGGAAACCCTAGTTCTATATTTGGTTCTTACATGCTTGTCTTTGATTGTCTTGATAGCTTTCTTGTATTTGGGAGCCTCCAATTAAGTTGTGGATGTGTGCCCCAAACTTGTAAAGGTGTCGGCTTCCACCTTAAAGGTTGCCGATATAGTGGAAGGTGGATCGATCCCGTTGGGATGAGGTTCATCGGAGAACAAGGGATGCCTCTCGTGGCGTTGGTGGTTTGAAACCACCCCCTCTCCAAACGTATACGTACTTCCCCTCAAAAGGAAGGAACTACGGGAAACAAATCCTTGTGTATCTGCGTCCACCACTTTGGTTACTTCTATCATTTACCGCACTTTACTTACTTGCTCTTGCTTATTTGTGTGTTAGCTTGTGCATGTTTATCATATAGGTAAATTCACCTTAGTTGCATTATCTAGAGAATTTACCTTATTGTCAAACCCTAATTTGAAAAAGAAGAAAATTTGAAGTAGCACCTATTCACCCCCCCCCCTTAGGTGCCCATACGATCCTTTCAATTTGTATGAGAGCCTCAGCTCTTTATTTGGGCTTTACCGCCTAAGAGAATATGGGTAGCCGCGAAGGGGATGGTGATGGTGAGCCCACCACGGTGACCATGGAAGATCTCAAAAACTTGGAAGCAAGATTGAGCTCTTCCTTGGTCAACGAAGTCAACAAGATGCTTGAGCAACTTCTTAAAGACAAAGATGGCTCATCATCCCCCTCTCCTCAAAAGGATCCTCCATCCGTTCTACCTAAAGGGAATACTCCGGTATCCCCCGAGGATATAATGGTTAGGGGTAAATAAGACAACACTAATTCCTCCACACAAAATGATGGTGTGAAGGGTGAGCACCGTGATTCATGGTACTCTCCCGACCCTCCAATCCCTCACCCTCATGTATACAATAGAGGTGACCCACCTAAGCTTGAAGAATCTGCTACTTTTGCTCAATGGCAATCACTAATGAGAACTCATATGCGCATCTCTTGCATTGAACTATGGAACATCGTCGAGCATGGACTCTTTATTGGGGATCCAAACAACTTGACAAGAAGAGAGGTTGTCAATAGTCAACTCAATGCCACTGCCTTGCATATGATTCAACAAGGATTGGGTACAAAGGATTATCCACACATTTAGCACTTTAGCATTGCCAAGGAAGCTTGGGATGCTCTCACTGTATTGTTTGTTGGAAATGAGAGTATGAGGAGGAACCGCTATGATGCACTAAGCAATGAAGCCGAAGGCTTCTACATGATGGAAGGTGAAGATCATGAAGACATGTACCAAAGCCTCAAGACCACCGCCACCGCTTTTAGAAATGTGGGTGCCTCACATGTGGATGATGCATGGATAAAAAGGAAATATGTGAGTGCACTCATGCCCTTTGAGCCCACCGACTTGAAGAGCCTACAAGGAAGACACAACTACCATCTCATGACCTCCAATGAAGTTATGCAAGAGATGGCCGCTTTCAAAGTTGCCGCCAAGAATGCTAAAGATGCTCGTGCTCGTGCCCTTGGTATGAGCAATGTTGTCAATGTTGCTTTGAAGGCCAAAGTTGTGGACCATGGGATGAAGATGATAGTGATGAAGGCCTCTCCATGGACCACCCCGATGAAGTCAAGATTGCTCATAGTCAATATATGGCCTTCTATGCAAAGAACCTTTGGAAGAACCCCGCCAAGGCCAAGATGGAAATGCAATGAAGAAGCGTCTGAAATGGAAAAAGGGAAAATACCACTAGATTGAGAACTTGCTTCAATTGTGGCGACCGCTATCACTTTGTGGCAAGTTGCCCCTATGAGAACAGAGGATATCATGGGAGTAAGCTTGTGTTGAAGAAGACTCTCAAAGCACCTTACAAGAAACCCTTCATCAAGAGGAATCCCATCAACAAGAAGTCGGGAGAAATTGTCTTGATCACTCATAAAGAATACTCCTCCGACAATGAAGATGATGAAGATGAGGAAGAGGAAACTTCTAATGGTGTGGCGGCTCTAGCCACTACTTCTACTCCGACATTCTCACTCTTCGATTCTCCAAATGAGAATTCTCCCATCAAGAACGCCACTTGCCTTATGGCAAGAGGAACGGAGGTATCCTCATCGTCTCACTCCACTCCCTTAGATAATGATGAAATTGATGATGAGATGTCTCTTGATGTTAAAAGGGAATTAATTGCTTTCGATGATTTTATGACTAACCTACAAGGGGATGCTAAGATACATTTTGGTAACATCTTAGATCAACTTTCCCACACACAAGAGCTCCTAGATGTAAGATGTAAACTTGGGCATGAACACATGATTGAGCTAGAGGCTTTAAACAATGCATTAGAAGAAGAACAAGAGACTAGGATGTCACTTGAACTAAAACTTGAAGGGCTTGATGAGGCCAATGACATTATTGTTAATAAACTCATCAAAGAGCGTGATCATGCTATGGCTAAATACAAAAGGGCTAAAAAGGACAAGATTGAGTTTGGTGTGGTTCATGAAAAACTTATCGAGGACTTTATTTTGCTTAACAAGGCTCACACGGCTTTGGAAAGTGAACTCTTGTCACTCACAAAGTCCCATGAAATGCTTCAAACTCAATTGGCCAATATTCCTTCACCTAGTAGCTTCATTCCTTCTAGTAGTACAACTATTATTGAATAAAATGCCAGGTTGAAGGGGGAGCTAGCCAAGGCCACATTTCCACAAGGCAACAAGTCCATTGATGATATTTTGAGTAAGCAAAGGCCTTGTGGTGAAAATGGGGCATTGGTTTTGTCTCCAAAACCAAGAAGAAGAACAATAAGAAGAAGAAGGTCAAGCCCGCACAAGAGACCAACAAGGCCATTGTGGATAGTAAGACCACAAGTGGTAAAACTATGTCTCATGATGACTTTGCGGGAAGTGCTAACCCTCACTATGTTCTAATGCATGATTATTATGGTGATGTGTATGCACAATATGTTGGCCCATATGATGGTTATATTGCTTGGTCTATTTGGGTTCCCAAGACCCTTGTTTCTAACAAAAATGGACCCATTGAAAAATAGGTACCTAAAATTAGCTTGATCTTTTGTAGACTTATGCTTCCGGAGGGTCAAAGTGGGTGCTTGATAGTGGTTGCACAAGTCATATGACCGGAAGCTCGTCTATTGTCAAGGACTTAAAGCCAAATGATGATCAAATCACCATGACATATGCCAACAAGTCAAAGTCTAAGGTAATGGGTTTCGGCAAGGTAGTGGTTGCTCACGACATTACACTCGTGAACGTCATGCTTGTTGAGACCCTTGGATAAAATTTACTTTCAGTCCGTGCTCTTGGAAAGATGGGCTTTGCCGTCTTAAATGATGTTTATATTGTGGTCCTCTTGTGGAGCAAGTCTCTCAAGGTCGCTTTCATTGGGTATGTCGAACATGACTTGTATGTGGTGGACTTTTCGGGGCAAGCCACTACAAGTCCGATGTGCTTATTCAGAAAGGCCGATGTGGGTTGGTTATGTCATCGCCGACTAGCCCATGTCAATATGAGAACTTTTCAAAGTCTCCACAAGGAGGGCCATATTGTTGGACTAAAAGAAAATGTTTCCTTTGCCAAAGATCGTGTTTGCAGGGCATGTGTTCTAGGGAAGATGCATGATGATCCTCACAAGCCTAAGAACCGCATCAAGTCAACAAAGATCTTGGAGCTCCTCCATGTGGACCTTTTTGGTCCTCCATCTCATGCAAGTCTTGGTGGGAAGAAATATTATTTGGTGATTGTTGATGACTTTTCAAGATACTCGTGGGTATATTTCTTCAAGTTGAAGAGTGAGACCCAAAATACCTTCATCGACTTCATCAACATGGTTCAACGTCAATACAATCTTCCTGTGTTGATTATAAGAAGTGACAATGGCACCAAGTTCAAGAACTACACCTTGAATGATTTTCTTAGTGATGAGGGGATAAAACATCAATATTTCACCGCATACACCCCTCAACAAAATGGTGTGGCCGAAAGGAAGAACCGGACTCTTATTGAAATGGCTAGGACCATGTTGGCGGAGTTTAAATATCCATACAACTTTTGGGCCAAAGCCATCTCCACCGCTTGCCATGCTTCAAACCGGCTCTACCTCCGCAAAGAAATCAATAAGACTCCATATGAAATACTTACCGGTAACAAGCCCAACATATCTTCCTTCCGGGTGTTCGGTTGTAAGTGTTTCTATCTCATAAAAGGTGTTCGGTTGTCCAAATTCGAGTCTAAAGAATTAGAGGGTATTTTTGTTAGATATGGTCTCGAATATCACACTTATAGAATCTATGATAAGCTCTCTGGAGCCGTCATAGAATCTTATAGGGGGCGTGTTGATGCTTGTGATGCAGATGATGAAATGCCTCAGAATGCCATAGGAAGAATGGGTGTGGGATATATCCGCCCCGTTGAGGAACCCCTTATGGTGGATCGAGAAGGACTATGCTTCACTCAAGTGGAGCCCTCATCTTCACAACATCAACAAGCTCCATCCACCGAGGAGGGCAATGACTGAAGCCAAAGATAAGATGTGGACCCTCAACATGATGATCATAGTGACAAATCTAGTCAAGGGGAGCTTGATTCATTCTCCAGGATGTCAAGTGGTGCCAAGGCAATTACTCAAGGAAGATCCGTACAAACTGCTTTGAGACAAGCTCAAATTGATGCTAGAAGAGCTCTTGATCAAGACCAAGGCCAATCTTTTCCTCCCACTGAAGAGAATGACTCCAATGATGATCAAGGTCAAGTTGATGGTCAATACGAGGACCAAAATTATGAAGAGGGTCCCCCAAGAAACAACACAGAGATCCACGCTCGTCACGAAGCTAGAAAGGAGAGAATGTTGGAATTAAGAGACCACACTTTACAAAATGTGGTTGGTGACCTAAGGAAAGGCATTTCCACAAGAGCACAATTGAAGAGGTTCAGTGAACACCAAGCACACATCTCCATGATTGAACCTAAGAAAGTGTGGTAAGCTCTTGAAGATTCGGATTGGTTAGAAGCTATATATAAAGATCTCAACAACTTTGAGAGAAACAAAGTATGGAAGTTAGTTGAGAAACCAAAGGATTGTCGCAATGTTATTGGAACAAAGTGGATATTCAAGAACAAGCAAGATGAGCATGGAATAATAGTAAGGAACAAGGCTAGATTGGTTGCACAAGGGTACTCTCAAATTGAAGGCATTGACTATGGAGAGACTTATGCACCCATGGCTCGCCTTGAGTCCATCCGTATCCTTCTTGCTTATGCGGCACATCATAACTTTAAGTTGCAACAAATGGATGTAGAAAGTGCATTTATTTATGGTCCATTAAATGAGTTGGTATATGTTAAGCAACCCCCGGGATTTGAGGATCCCAACTTCCCAAACCATGTCTACAAACTTGATAAGGCGCTATATGGGCTCAAGCAAGCCCCACGCACGTGGTATGAGCACCTTAGAGAGTTGTTCTTTGACCGTGGATTTGAGGTTGGTAAAATCGATCCTACTCTTTTTACTAAGAAGGTCAATGGGGAGATTTTTGTATGCCAAATATATGTTGATGATATTATCTTTGGCTCATCTAACAAAGCTTTTAATGATGAATTCTCAAAGTTTATGACTAGTAGGTTCCGGATGTCTTTGATGGGGGAGTTGAGAGTATTTCTTGGTTTTGAGATCAAGCAAGTTAGAGGAGGGACATTCTTCAATCAAGCCAAGTATACTCAAGATATGCTCAAGAGATTCAAAATGCAAGATTTAAATGGAGCTCCTACTCCCATGGCTACAAAGACTCATCTAGAACAAAATCCAAATGGTAAAGATGTGTATTAAAAGGTATACCGGTCTATGATTGGTTCTTTGCTTTACCTTTGTGCATCTAGACCTGATATTGTGTTGAGTGTAGGTGTGTGTGCAAGATATCAAGCGGCTCCTAAAGAAATCCATTTAATGGCGGTCAAGAGAATCTTTCGATATTTAGTTCATACCCCATTTTATGGTCTTTGGTATCCTCGAGGCTCAACATTTGCTCTTTGTGGATACATGGATTCGGATTGGGCGGGTGATAAGGATGATAGAAAATCAACATCCGGGGCTTGTCAATTCCTTGGTAGGTCCTTGGTATGTTGGTCTTCTAAGAAGCAAAATTGTATATCTCTCTCCACCGTCGAAGCCGAGTATGTGGCAGCTGCTAGTGCTTGCACCCAATTGCTATGGATGAGGCAAACTTTAAAGGAATACGGTGTCCATTGTGACAAAGTGCCTCTTCTATGTGACAATGAAAGTGCCATCAAGATTGCCTACAACCCGGTGGATCACACAAGGACAAAGCATATTGAGATTCGCGATCACTTCATCAGAGATCATGTTGCTCGAGGTGATATTGATCTATCATATGTGTCAACCAAAGATCAACTTGCCGACATCTTCACAAAGCCACTTGATGAAGCAAGGTTTTTGTATTTGAGGAATGAACTAAATATCGTAGATTCAAGGAGCTTGACTTGATTTTCTTGCATTCTCACCTATGATTCGACCCATATTTGGTTTAGGTGTAGGCATGGATATAGGGGGAATGCGGTCCTAATTTATTGGACTATCCCTCCCCCCATTATGCCCAAAGCAATAAAAATCATTCCTCTTAATATCATTTTGTGATATGTGAGCTTAAATGATGAGTTTCGATAATGGACCCAAGATATATCTTCGTGGTGCCAAGCCGGGTATACTCATATATGGTGGCCTAGGCCACCGCCCTCTCTCTTTTGAGAGGTTGGTTTTACTCGTGTTTGTCATCCTTTGAGTTGTTTTCATTAATCTTAGTCTCATGCACTCTATTTTGGTTCTTGACATCTTTATCTCAATTTTTAGAGTGCATGTGCTTCCCAGTGCAATTATCTTAACCCAAGCCTTTCTACTCCCTCGAAAAACCCTCTTCCAATCCGCACAAGAATTCCCCATTTTCCCTGGCTATGGAATCAGGTGGGACCAGTACTACCGGTTGTATGAGCGGTACTACCGGACCTGGGTGGTTCCCAGGCCATGTCCTGGAAACTGCTCCAGGAAGCGGTACTACCGCCCACGTACCCGGTACTACCGGGCACCGGTCCTACTGGTTGCTGAACCGGTACTACCACTCTCAAGCGGTACTACCGGTCGGCAAATTCTGGTATATATCGGTTGTGCGTGGGGATGCACCCATCAGTTCCCTATTCTACCCTACGTCCTCCACACATACCTGCGCTACCGCTAGAGCCCGTGACGCCGCCGGAGCCCTGCCGCGCCCTCCTCTCCCCGTATCCTCCTTGGATTCGGACTCTTGGCGGGCTCCCACTCCTTTTCCACCGCCATGGATCCCGGTACAACCGCCCTTTCTCTCTCACTTTTAATTTCCTCATAGGATCTAGGTTTTTCTTAGATTTGTGATGAAATTGACATGGTGTGAGGTTGTACTGCCATACTTCCTGTGTTACTTAGTAGAATCTATGGTTTACCAAGTGTTGAGGTCACTTTTGGATTTGTTTCTACCAGATCTGATGCGCGTGTACCGTTCGACAGGTAGTACCGGAATTTTCCGGTACTACCGCTTGCAGGCGATACTACCGGTTGTCAGGTCCGGTAGTACCGGCCCCAACTGACCTCAACAATTCTACTAAACCTTGAATTTTCCCTTGTTCTTTGATGATTCTTGTGCCCTTATCCCCCTGCTATTCTCCCTCTTGCTTTCATAGATGCAGGTGGTTCTAGGGGTGCGCGTAAGCGCTCCAAAGCTAGTCATGAGATTGTTGAGGAAGAGATGGAGTCTGAGGATGAAGTTATGCCACATCCAAGACGTCGTTCGAAGTTGCCTGCTACTCGAGGTGGCCGTGGGGGTCGTGAGGGGGTCACCAAGCACTCTGCTGGGCGTGGCAGCGCTCCCCCTTCTCGCCCCTCTTCCTCAGGGCGCACCAAGAGTTACAGCTCAGGGCCATCAGGGCCAAGGAAATTGTCTGACATTTCTGAGTCTGAGTTTTGGGATCTCAGGATTAACAATGAATACTCCCGCAACCGTGACGAGGACAGAGAAGACCGTCTGTTTTCCAAGAGCACGTCTATCATGAGGTTCTTATGAAAAATATTCAGATGGTGGTGCCTTAGGTGTGGATTGACATGGAGCACATCAACAAGAACCTTGACTATTTTGCTGAAGCCAAGGAAATCTGCTCTAACCTTGGCTTGTTCCCTATCATGGAGTTCCAGTATGACTATGAGCCACTCCTCATTGCACAGTTCTATGCCACTGCCCATTTCCACACTGGCCGCACTCGGAAGATCACTTGGATGACTCAAGGTGCAGTCAAGGAAGCCACACTTGCTGAGTTTGCTGCAATACTAGGGTATGAAGACCGTGGCCGTGACACTCCCTGTGGTTTCTGCTGCCACTTGCGGGATCAACCCTCCAACAAGGATGTCCTTACACCTCTGTATATCCGAGGTCACGGGGTTGCTGGCAAGATCAAGGATCTTCTTCCCACGTATGATATTTTCCATCGCATTTTTCGTGAGACTGTTGCTCCTCGTGCGGGCAACAAGGATGAGATACATGGCTTTTATGTTGACTTGTTGTTCAACAACTTCCTCAACCGCGACTCAGGCACTGCTCTTGATATGACATATTACATATGGAATGAGATGGTTGCTGCTGCACACTCACGGAGGGTTCCACCATTTGCTCCATACATCATGGCCCTTATTGTGTCCAAGTGCCCTCTCATTGCTAGGACTCTATCCACTCGTCCTCTCATTGTGCACTGGCCCAAGGCACTTGTAACATCCCAGCATTTAGGAATTAACGAAGGGTAGATTTAGGAATTTGGAATGTTGCGTGCATTCATCTGTGAAAATGTGGGTAAATTTTTTGCCAAATAAAAAACCTAAAGTGATCAAGGTTTCTTTCATACTTTGAGATTAGGTGTAGTCTTAAAGGATGATTGATATAGACTTTGATATGATCTTTGAGGATTCATGTGTTTTGGGAAATGAAATTGAATTTAAACTTGAGTCTTTGAATTAAAAGTTAAATGATTTTTGAATAATATTTGAATCTTGATTTAATTAGGAGTTAATCAAAATAACTCAAACTTTATCTAAGGAAAATAATTAAGAATATGAATATCTATTTCATATTTTTATTCAATAAATAAGTTATAAAAATGTAACGTATTGAAATTATCCACAATATTCACCATAGAAAATAAATAAAGAATAAGAATATTTCTTTATTGATAAGAATATAATCTTTATTACAAAATAATAAAAAGAAGATTACAAAAGAATAAAACTAAAATTACAAAAGAATAATAAATATTACAAGGGACTATTTTATAAGAAAAAGAAAACCTAATCTAAATCTTGAATCTTCAAGTCTTGTACCTGTAACACAAAGAATAAACAAACAAGAAAGAAAATAAAAGGTTAGGATATTTCTTTTACTCTCGGTAGTGACAGTGAGTTGCACTGTTCAAACTTACATCATTGAGTAATCTTTAGGGGCAAGTTTCACCAATATGAAAGAATCTATCTTTCATAATTTTAAGCCAAAAGGTCAAATGACAGCAAGGAGGGGCAAGTTTCACCAGCCAGGTAAAAAGTAATCAGATCAAAGTAACTCTCAAAGTCCAGAGCATATCCACAAGTGCACAGCAAGCACACAGGCAGGACACACACCTAAATGCATGGGGTGTGCTGTCAGCCTCACAGCACAGCTCAAACACACAAAACCATCAGCACAACCGTGGAGAGGCACTAGTGCATCTCTTCACTGCTCACACATACTAGAACAGCCAGCTTAGCCAGCAGCCAAACCAAACCACCAAACATCACCTGATGGTGACATAAGGAGGAGGAAGGATCAGGTGGATAGCAAGGCCAAGTCTAGGAGCTAGGAGGATCAGGCTAGATCAAGGTCAAGCACAGGAGCTCAGCAAAACAAGAACAACATCAGAGGTGAAGGACAGGATCTAAACAGCAAGATCAACATCACCACCCAATTCCATAATCATCAGTTTTTGTGGTGAGTATCATAAAACCATCACATGATCTAATCATATTATCTGGACAGAAGCATGTGTTGTTTTATGAAACAATCTCTCAATAATCACCCAAGTGAGGTGAATCTATCCTAGAGATTTCAAGAAATAAAGATCAGAAATCAAGCTAAGCCAAAAGCACCAATCTCTCAGACCAGCCTCATAGAGTTTGGTGTTAGCATATGCAACTTAAATACTTCTTTATTTGTTCTTATCAGACCAGGGCACATCTCCCAGAGGGAGTAGCACCTCTAATCTTGCAAGTTACAAACAAACTATTTGCTCGACTAACTAGGACTTAAAATCGTAGATCCTCAGACCAACATCATAGGCAGGAGAGTTAAAAGAAGTTTTCATTTTATCTTGCCAGTATTAATCACAAGCTTGTCTTAAGCTTAAACCAACCCAATCAATGGATTAGAATCAATCTTGTGTGCCATACCAAGATGGTGTCACAAGAACAATTCTACATGAATCAGAATAAGCATTTCATCTTCACAGATTCAATAAATCAATCTACCAATCATTTTCCTGTCATTACAGGAATCATAATTAGAACATTTCTAAGTATATCTTCACTGTTGAGATCATTATGATCTCAGACCACACATTAATTATCAAGCCAACAACACTAAAACAGTGATTTCATCACACCATACACATTATCATTAATCAGATAATGACAGTGGTAAGTTATCAAACCCACTGACTTTACCAAGCATTGATTTCAGAACAACTATATCATATGAATCATATGAAATCTAAACATAAAATCATCTGATAAGCCACCAGAACCATTATAGTTCATCTTAAGCAGCAAGACTCAAGCTACTAATCATTCAGCATGAATAGAGACCATCAACACATGATCTAATTCATCTAGTATATTATCAGCAGAGGTATATGAACCCTAATCAGAACAAGAACACTAATTAGGAGATGAACCCTAATCAGAACGTAGTCACTAGGCAAGGGTATCCACTAGATACACACACAGAGATTCATGGTGATAGAATGAACCAAGATCCACAGAGGCAACTTACCTGGGGTCCTTGCTAACGAATTGAAGAGGAAGTAGATTGGTCGACGAGCCCGCGGCGGCACAGGGAGCACCCCAGAGGGCGCTGCAACCTACACCAGCCATGGCGGCAGCCACAACAGCACACAAACATAGCACACCACCACAGAAGGGACCACGGAGGCGGCGGCAACACTTTCCCCAAACCCTAGGGTTCGGGAACAGGGTGAACCTGGCCACAGGGGATCTCCAGAGTCAAATCGAATTGGACCAGATGAACGAGCATAGTCGCCAACCTCACCCTGCACCACGGCAGTGGCCAGGGAGGGCCACAGCGGCGGGCATCGCCGGCGGCGACGTTAGAACCCCACGGGGTGAAGATTGAGAGGTGAGATGAGAACGGAGGAGAGACAGAGTAAGAGAGTGGGCTGGGTGGGCCGAAACCCCTCGGGGTACTAATTTTAACCCTGCCCTATTGGGCCACAGGGGCCCAATAAGCCCAAATGGCCAGCCCAAGTCAATTGAAATCTGTTTTAATAAATAGGAAAATACCAAAATGCCCTAAACTCAATAAAATTCTAGAAAATAAAAAATCCAAAAATTATAAATAAAATATTTTTGGATTCACAAAAATCCAAACTATACAAATAAATTGAAATATAAAATTTTAGACATATAAATTTTATTAAGAATTTTGTAAATTATATATTCCTTATGGAATTTTACAAAATTATTGAAAGATGATAAAAATAAATAAAAATCATTTTCATTATAAAATAATATTTTAGTATTTTAGAAAAATACTAAATAAATATTTAATACCAATGTTTAGTATTTAAGTGATAATTCTTAGAAGAATTATTAAATCAATAAAAGTCAAATAAAAGGGAAATAAAATAAAAGAATATAATATTTTATTATAAATATTAAAATTTAATCTTTATAAATTTTTTATTATTACAAAGAATCTTATTAATAATGGGAAGAATACATATCAAATTAAATGATGCATTACATTACTTTGCATAATCATTTTGCTTCCTTAAATATTGTTCTTACCGGGCAATAATGATGTTTTTGTAGACATATAAGCTCAAGGTCTAGTGCAAGCATCAGACTTCACTACCTTGCCATCACAAGGCAAGTTCATCACTTGCTCATGTCCTTTGAAGAGTCTTTATTAACGTATTTGCAAATTGTGTGTTATCATCTATACTATAGAAAAAGAAAAAACTATTTTATCAAGATACTAAATCTTAGATATCATCCTAAGTGATGATAGGTTGGAGCAATAGAACTTAGAGTTCTAATTGCAACAATGATGAACAATTAGGGATTAATAACTCATGACATCAGTGATTCTAGTGTCGTATATTACGCGTTAACCATGAGATTTGGAATGGGACGGAGAAGTCAGTTGTATCCTTTTCCTCTTGTACGGAGGCAAGACGACCTTAACGTGATGTTGTGATTCCTTCTGTGGATCCAATATATGGGTGGGCACCCTTACATACCACACTTTTGGTGTCTAGATTATCTATGAATGGTGTTTAGGGAGATAGTCCATGTAAATGGTACTAATCCGGGCATCACCAGGTCATAGAGTCTTCGGAAACTCATCAGGGTTTTAGCCTGCCCGAAAGGGGGCTTAACAAAGGTGAGCTAGCCGAAGGATCATGCAGACATATGAGGTCGCGGAGAGGGCAGTGATTGGATTGGACCAACTACTGGGCCCCATATCATGGAAATGTGGACGGGAAAGTACGCCCGGTTGTGCAACAAGGAGTTAATCTCTCATGGAAAAAGTAACGCACCTCTGCAGAGTGTAAGAACTGTAACTTGTTACTCCCTGTTCTGGGAAGGAGCGATGAACGTGGTAGGAAAGGAACTCCATGAAAGTTCTGGTCAACCTGTGAAGGCTGATGGCCATAGATTTTACATAATAAAAACAATCTTTGAAGAAAGATTTACGAAAATTGCATAATGCCAAAGACTGATAGTCTGAGGTGGTAGCTAGAGCATCAAACTTCCTACCTTGCATATAATGAACTTGTTGGGTAACGCTGTGACTCATCCTTTCCTTTGAATCCTTGCTTAGACTCTGAGAATCCCGAAGGTACTCCAATGTACGCATCTGAGAACCAAAAGGAGGTCTTCTACGAAGAGCCCAACTTGTATGGAGCCGTAGAAGGGGAGGATTATGACATCGTCTATGGAGGAGAGTTCCAAGAGTCCGAATAATTACTATAGTTCTAGTAGCCACTTGAGCCAAGCAACATGAACATTATATAACAATAAGTTGTTGAGCTCAATTTGGAGTTTAAGTTTTAAATTTGAAACTTCCGCTGAAACACTTATATTTTGGGTTGTAAGTTGAATCTTTTGGAAGTCTTGAACTTCCGGTATTGTAATAATAACGTGTGTATGTTTGTAATATGGACCCGCAATGTTTCTGTTGTACCACTCTGAGGGATGTGGTATTTACGGAATGGTGTTCTATGGATGTCATGTCAACGACTATAGTGTACTACACATTCAGTGGCATGTTGGGTCACTGCAGCACTAAAGATCAAGAAGCCTGCTAAACCCCGCGTTGTGGCGGAAGAGGATGAAGAGGATGACTCTAAGGATGCTGACAGTGGTCGTGACACAGACTATGTTGTCTCCCGCCGCAAGAATGCCAAGCCCTCTTGGGCCAAGAGGATGGAGGCCAAGCTAAAGAAGATTTCCTGCTTCCAAATTGACAACCAGAAGCGCATGTATGAGGCGCATGTGTATGCCAAGAAAGCTAGTGCTTGGCAGAAGGACATGATGGCAGCCCAAGGTTTGACCGTCTCCGAGGGGTCCGAGACCAACATCACTCTAGAAGAACAGTGGATCTCTCAGCACAGCCATTGGGACGATGATGTCTCTTCCTCGCACTGCGCTCCACCCCCCCCCCTACGAGGAGGACTTTGAGGATGAGGAGGAGGAGGATTGACTGTTGGGACGGTAGTCTTGCACTTGTCCCTTTTTGGCGTCTTGATGCCAAAGGGGGAGAAGTTGCACTTTAGGCACGGGTGTTGCATGGGAAGTCACAAGCTCGTTCTTACTTTGATCCTTTTATTTCTTGTGAACTTCGATTTCCTTCTATTTTATATGTGAACTCTATGTATGGTTGAGACTATGTGGTTATGTCGTGGATCCATCTTGTGAGACTATGTGGTTTATGTCATGGATCCATCTTGTGATGATATGCGTTATCCATTGTCTATATATTTCTCATCACAAGTTATTGTGCAAAGGTATGGTTTCAAATGCTAGTATCTATATTTGTGCACTTATGTTGGGTTTGTAAAATAGAGGGGGAGGTTTGTTTCTACTCATCTAGGGGGAGCCCCGTCTCTATTTTACAAATGCCATGAGTTTCTTCATAAAATCATCTTGCAAAAGTGTGTTGTCATCAAACACCAAAAAGGGGGAGATTGAAAGAGCATTTCCTACCCTTCTGATTTTGATGTTTAATAACAACACACTTATCGGTCTAATCATGTGCTAAGTGTATCACAGGTTTGATAGTTTGTGGCACAAATATTGACTTGCCCATTTGCCCTTGACAAAAGTCAATGTGCCAACCGGTAGTACCGGAAAAATGACCGGTACTACCGCTTGGCACCGGTACTACCGGTCCTAGTACCGGTTGGACCCGTGCAAGGTTGGGAGGGATGGTTTTTCCTCAGTACCACCCGGTACCACGGAGCGTCACTACCGCTCCAACCAGTAGTACCGCTTGATACAAGCGGTACTACCGCTTGGACATGGTAGTACCGCTCAGCAGTACCGGGTAGTACTGGGGAAGGACCAGCCCTTCCCCTCTCGCACGGTGCCCACCGGTACTTGGGACCGGTACTACCGCCCTGACCGATACTACCGCATCTTGTGACCGGTACTACTGCTTGGGGGTAGTACTGCAGGGGTGTACCGGGTAGAACTAAAGCTGGCTCGACCAAGAATTGCATCTCTGGTACCTGTTCCGGTACTGGACCGGTAGTACCGCTTGCAACCGATACTACCGCTTGAGTACCGGTAGTATGGTGCATTTATCGCTCCAACGACCAGATTTCTCCAAGGGGTATAAATACCCCTCCACCTACCTTGGGACAAGCTGCTCATTTGCATTTAAGTCAAGACCACCATTGGAGCCACCAAATCCACAAGATCTCCTGAATCCACCACCCAAACTCCTTGATCTTTGGGGAATCGAAGGAGGAGGCCCCGATCTACTACTTCACCAAAAGAGATCTTCATCCCCTCTCATTCACTTTAGGGCCCCTTTGCTCTAGTGTTTTTCTTGGAAACCCTAGTTCTAGATTTGGTTCTTACAAGCTTGTCTTTGATTGTCTTGACATCTTGCTTGTATTTGGGAGCCTCCAATTAAGTTGTGGATGTGTGCCCCAAACTTGTAAAGGTGTCGGCTTCCACCTTGAAGGTTGCCGTTATAGTGGAAGGTGGATCGATCCCGTTGGGGTGAGGTTCATCGGAGAACAAGGGAGGCCTCTCGTGGCGTTAGTGGTTTGAAACCACCCCCTCTCCAAACATAGACGTACTTCCCCTCAAAAGGAAGGAACTACGGGAAACAAATGTGTCTCCGCGTCCAGCACTTTGGTTACTTATATCCTTTACCGCACTTTACTTACTTGCTCTTGCTTATTTGTGTGTTAGCTTATGCATGTTTGTCATATAGGTAAATTCACCTTAGTTGCATTATCTAGAGAATTTACCTTATTGTCAAACCCTAATTTGAAAAAGAAGAAAATTTGAAGTAACACCTATTCACCCCCCCTCTAGGTGCCCATACAATCCTTTAAGAGCCCAAACAAGATGAGCAGCCACCAAACTACTACACCACCTATGAATACATGTACGCACTTGAAGGAAATATCCAAAACATGAACAACCTCTCCATCAACCTTCGATATGCCACTGCAAGCCTCAACACCTAGTTCCAAAATTGGCATGGTCAATGGAACTTGGGAGATTATCCACTGCTGCCACAATGAGCAGCAAAAGGGCTTGCAAAAGCCTGAGCTTGGGGATGTGTCCCCTTGCAAATTTATTTGTGTAATAATGAGGTTGTACTTCAGCTCCTTGGGAGCTTTGAAACACTCGTGTTGGCTTGTTCCAACACTTTGCCTTTTTTCCTTCGCTTTTATTTTGAATTTGTTTTATTCGTTTGATTTTATTTTCTTAGAACCCTTGCTTGGTCGCAAGATCCTTTCTATTCTTTAATTCCCTTCCTCAAAAATACAAAAAGATTTTTTTCCTTTTTTCATAAATGTGGATTCGCACTTTGCCTCTTTGCTTTTATATTATTATGAGAGTAATGCTGTTTGAGTTTTTGAAGGAACACATCCCTATAAGGAAGATAATCATGAAGTCACTTATGATAGGTATGTCCTATGTCTCCCACTTTTGAAGTTTAAGTTGTTTATCTTAGTTGGTTGATTTACTAAGAATTTATGCATATGGGAGTAATTTAATTTAGTTAAAGTAAAGATTTTTATTAGTATGATGGTTAGTTGTTGGAGCTCTCGATCTAGTTCTTTTAGATAACCCAGTCTTGCCTTGGAAATAATAATGCCAAACAGGAACAATAAGAAAAAGTCTGAAATTTACGAATTGTTTGATGAATGATTTTCTTGAGAATATACCCTTGAAGATACTTGACCCCATAGATATTTTGATAGTCTTGACGACACTCATGACAGGAGTTGTTTGATTGAAATATAGTATAGTGGTAATTGTGATGCATGCCAAAGCTAACCTTGTGGATCAAACTGTGGTACTAGCTCATGAAAAAGAAAGAAAGAAAAATTCTGCTATTTATAATCCTAGTGGACACCTTTGGGATACCACTAACTCCACTAGATTTTGAACAATCTATGGTATAACCCCGGATTTCGGCTATGAGTTGATGACATGATTGGCATCAGTGTCAATGTATGGGCAAAAGTATTGGTATTCTCAAAGGTTGTGTAAACACTTGCAAAAGAAACAGCCAGCAATCCTTGAAAACGTATGAAAATAAAAAGATATATTTAAAGATCCACATAACAAGTCCTTGCATTAGCATGGTCTCATTACTACTCTACGAATTTTTCTTGAAAAACAATGATTGGATTAGAAGTGGTTTTGATAGACTTGATTCATTGATGTGGGTGTAAATAAGACACTTCATTGTTATATTACTTAGGACATGAAACTCGCTTACTCAATTATGCTATTTAAACATCCTAGTGTTCCTTAGCAAGTTGAGAGTTAACTATAAGAATTGGATTGATTGCTACATTGCTAGTTATTCATATTGATATTAAACTCTACTTTGATTGACTTAAATTGCCAAAGCTTGTATAGTACTCTTGCCATCTCTCTAACTTTGATAAGCCTCGCAAATGAATGAAGTGTTATGCACATAGGAATACCAATCGTAAGTGAATTCTTATTCTTGTTGTTTCAAGTTTAAACGCTGAATTCCTTACAGTTCTTTTATTTCTTCTTACTCGAGGGTGATCAAGGTTTGATCTTTGGGGAAGTTGATTGCTCTGAAATGCCATCTTTCTCTGCGTTTAAACATTGTTTTTAGTCAAGAAATTGATAAGAAACTCTCAGTCTTTGCCACTAATGACTAATAATTGCAAAGATATGCAAAACCTTGCTTTGAATTATGTTGTGCAGGAAATCACGGGTTTTAATGAGCAGGAGTCATAATGAAAGGAATTAGAGGAAATCCACATGTCCAAGTAATTGGGGAGCAAATTCCAGGCGCCAGTGCCCATAATGACCATCGGTACGGGTGGGGTCCGCCCGTACGGTGTGCTGGCGGCTTTGTCAACCCTAGAACTATTGTGAAGACGCCTATATATTTTGAGGCTCCAGCCACCGTCTAGAGAGCCTCCATTCTCAGATTTCATCACAACACCACCAAAGGAGATCTACACCATTTTTCATTCATTCCACCATCCATCCTTCCACTTGCCATAGCCATTGCTTTGTACTTTAGATCTCCTTGTGATTTGGTGACCATTTTAAGAATACTTGATTTCAAACTAAGTATTTAGCACAATGTTTTCTATCCTTGATATATTTGTTATAAGTGGGTAGTCCTCATGGGTTGCGGGTTGATGAGAAACCTCGTAGCAATTATGTGCATCTAATCATGGGAGTATTGTATTTTATTTGCAATTGTGATTTGTATCTTTTGTTTCTTTGTCTCTTGTCTCGAACTATGGACTTGTAGATACCCAATATCCCATAGATTGATTAAGGCTTGAGGTGAGATACTTGGCTAGCGGCGATCTCATAGGAACCCCAGTGATAGAAAGGGTAGTACAGTCTTTGCTTACCGACCCATTCGGGATCAAAACAACATCACGACTTAATGCTTTAATCTGTGTTCTTCACTTAATAATTGTTTGTAGCCTGTGGATTCGGTGTGCACTCGGTTGGATTAAAAGGCTATTGCTATGCCCGCTGCATCACGGGGGCTTTAGTATACTAGGATGTGTTGCCCACAAGAGATTATCTCCATTCAAATATTACACATGACTATGCTTATTATTATCTTTTATCCCATATGATGTGCAGCTGCAGGTGGATCTTCAACCCTGGCCTATCTCTATCCATTGATTCAACCCACTATAAAAAGTAAACTAGATTGGTTCGGTAAACTAAGGTAAAACGAAAGAACAAATTCTTTTAGATGTGTCCTTATTTATTTCCTTTTAGCATTGCTTTACAAGGTTCGATTAAACCTAGGTCTTCTAGGGAAAAAGCTATTATACTACATCTGTGAATCCGAATCGAAGGTATCACCCCTCTCATATGCCTCCAGGGTTTCTCCGAAATAGGGTTTATATCCCTCGGACCCTATTTAAATTGTCAAGCATGTATTAGGGTTACATTTAAGGTGATCTCGTTGTTAAACCATGGACCCTAGAACCTAAAATCTCGCCTACCTAACCTCCTTGCTTAGCCGCTTCGACTCATCCGCTTTTCCCTTTTGCAAAAAATATGGAACCACACGGCAGAGACAAAGAAAAGGAAAACTTTCTCTAGGATATAGTCTGCGAGGAAGATTTCGATGTTACCTTGATGTATCTGAACACCTCCGGTGAGGGTGATCCTCGTATTGCCAGAAGATACGGCTTCGGTGAGGGAGAAGCTGATGGCTTCGGTGAGGGAGAAGGCGATGACTTTGGTGAGGGAGAAGGCAATGGATCCATTGGAACATTAAATATTAGAAACTCTAGAGAGGTGCATATGTATATATATATATATTAATTAATCCTCAGCTTTCTATATACACATATTAACGCTCTTTATTCTTTTAGCCTTCTGGATCAAGCAAATCTTCTACAAAGAGCAAACGAGGCCCAGCCAGAAAGTTGGAAGACCATGAAAGGTATAGGATCGAAGAAGTCGCCGAAGACAACGAACCGATGGCTCCCGCTCATGTTAAAAAATTGTAGCGCAATGCGGAGTTATTGTTAGGGACTTCGTCCCGATAATCGTTCGATAATGGAATAAGCCAAAGGAGTAAGGAGTCACATATGTCCCAAACAAAGTCAAAGATTTACTTTGGAGGAGGCTCATACTTAATTTCACCTTACGGGCGGTAGAGGTTGATCCAAATGAGGAGGATCCAAATGAGGAGGATAAAGAGAATGCCAAGGAATATGCCGATGCCATAAAGCAACAAGTCAAGGAGTGGGCTCTTAAGAAGATGGCCCAACAATTTACCAACTAAATGAAAAGATTGCACCTTGACTTTATCGTGAAAGAGAAGACTCTAGATTTCAAGGGATCGTATGAGAAGATAAAATACCACTGGCATGAGTTTGTGTTGTACAAGAAATCGGAGGTAGCTCTAAAAAGGTCTAAAACAAATAAGAAAAATGTTTCTAACAAGAAGTATCACCATACTATGGGGCAAGGTGGCTACAGGAATAGCATGCCTAAGTGGAAGAAACTTGAGGACGACATGCGTGCTAAAGGGATAACTCGTGAGACAGCCTATTGGCTCGAATGGGTAAAGAATTGGTTTTATAGGAAAGGGGGCACGTTGGACTCAGAAGGGAAGTGCATATATAACATAAGACATAAATAAAATCCCGTACCCATCAAGGACATTAGAAATGCAGTAAAGGCTATTGAAGAGGGGAGTTCATTCCCGATAGAGAGAATGACAAGCTCATACTCGCCCTTGGGAATGAGGAACACATAGGATGAACACGAGGCGCAATAGGCTCCAAACCATGTACAATTGGGTTTCCCGTAGGCAGAAAGAAATATCCTGATAGAAGCCGTAAGAGGAGAAAGGAAAATGAGGAAATTGACGCAAGGACTCAGGCAGACCGGATGCATAACATAGAAGAATAATTAATGCGGCAGCATGATCAAATTTATGCACTTATCCAGCAAGGTACTATCGGCTCATCTCAGCGACACATGGTAGAACCTGCATTCGATGCTACCGGCCTATCTAATAATCGAAAAGGCAGTGTTGCTTCCAGGGAGGTCCCGAGTGATGATGATGATGCACCGGCGAGGGCTCCTCTTGGCTACCTAGTGGATGATATCACGGAGATGATACATGGTGAGATACATGTGAAAGTTGTGAACATAACCATAAAGGTGGCGGTCGGCTATGCCTTACCAATTGGACATGAACCAACTTACCATTATTGTCCAGTTCCATAGGGCTACGCTATTTTCGGGGTGGTTGAAGTAATGCACAAATTTCACCAGCTGAAGCTTGACTACCTTGCAGGTGAAGGGGATGTGACTGAACTTGGAGAAGCCAAAAACGTCACCATTCTATGGCGAAAGGAATACATCGTGCTTCCAAATCAGACTCTAAGGCCATCGACTTCTCAGAGCACTCCATCTTCGCCGCCGCCTCACCCGTCTTCAGGGGCAACAGTCGTCTCCGCCGCCTCATCCGTCTCTAGTGCAGCCGTTGCCGCCGCGTCAGCCATCTCTAGCGTAACCATCTTCGTCGCCGTGTCAGCCGTCTTCGTCGCCACGTCAGTCGTCTCAGCCCACTATGGCTCAGGGCCAAAAGCGGAAGAGTACCACCACTCCTCTGGGGAGTGGTAACCTATCACCGAAATTTCGAATGGAGCCCCTCCCAAAAGTACCAAAGGTTCCTCCCAAGAGACCTTATGACTATACTCTAGAGGACACTCAGGTGATTGCAAAGGCCTAAACGACAGAGTTTTTTTGCTAATCTGACACGGAGGAAAGAGCCAGAGTTCCCCAGCACCAAAGAAGAAAAAGCATGAGTGCAAAAAATGCTAAAGACCCTTCATCAACCCGAGTCAAGGCTGTCATCAGACTATGAGCGCTCTATTCTCAAGTCACATGTGGCAAATTTGCGGTCGAAGAGTAGTAATTCAAGTGGGAAATCAGTTCCCCAGCTCGGAGAACAAAAAACAATTGTTCCCCCCGCTCAAGGTGATTTCCGATACCAATTTGGGGTCAAGCAAATGTGCGGTCGAAGAGCAGTATGATCCAGAGGTAGTTGCACTGTACGGAGAAGCGGACACTGCTCAAGGTATGGCTATTGCTTAGTACTTATCCCAGTTAGAGTACTTCTCCGAGGCTGATGTAGCATACAAATACTGGCACGGGAATTTTCTCGTCAAACCCGAGAAGATTAAGAATCTACCAACAAAAATGCAAAGATTGCATAAGTGGTACATTGATGCCTAGGAAGGGAAAACTGGATAGTGTTGAGAGTTAGAAACGAGTATTACGGGCATGGATATAACGAGGTAATGATTGAATTTAAGGAACTATTTTAGTTATTCAATCAAGACGCCATCGACAAATCGATCGTCAGTGCCTACTATCTGTAAGTACTATTTCTGTAATTAAGTCTCTAGATAGCACATCTTGTTTATTGCATGTATAATCATACTCACTATATTACGTAGAATGAAGATTCTCGAATGCAAAAGAGGACACATCTATGGCATTGGGTTTATAGACCCATATTTTGCTTATGAACGTAATCTCCAAGAAAACCCCTAGGAAACTGAGAATAATATTATGAAGGTGTTAAGGTTTCATGAAACCAAAAGGGAAATGCTATTTCCTTACAACTTTGAGTGAATGTTATTTTCTTGTACACATTCTGTTTCGCTTACTCGATGTTAACTGTATAATTGTTGCGTGCAAAACTTTCACTTTATTCTGCTAACCATTCAATATGACAAAGGGGTAGTACAAGTCATGGACTCGAAACATAAACCCCTTGAGAAGTGGGTGCACATGCAGATGATGTTCCAATGGTAATTTTAATCATTATGACATTATATCGGCAACTTTTGTGAATTTTCTGATATCAAGTAATTAATAACTCTTTTTATTCGTTTTCTTTGCCGGGCAGCGCTTGGAAACGGTTCACCAAGAAGGCTAAGGGTGTCTGGAAAGAGGAGTTTACATTTAAACCACTATATGTAAGTACTACTAGCTAGATCCGCGCACCTCTTTGTTTCTAGTTTCGATATCATTACCATGCTTGATTATTATTTTGATTGAACACTGTTCTCGTAAAGTGTAGGGATCTGAGAATAATTTATGTGAACACTATGTTTGGGAGTTCATTCTTCAGACGACCTGTGAGAATGACAGAAATTTAGAGCAACTTCATGTACGTAAACAATATTCACAGTTTTATTTTATTACCATCAATTGTATTTAGTTTCATTCATATATGTTGACTTCTTCTTTAAATTAGATTGAACCGTTGCGGGACGGTTTTCTACCAACGGATCGCGCAAGAGCAATTTAAGTGGAATTAGCGGGATTGTTAGATGCAGAGGTCCTACAACCAAAAGGAGAATACTATCGAGAGTTATATATAAGGCAATAGGGACCTAAAAAGAGATTTTATTGTATATATATGCATGAAAGTCGTGTATCTATAGGTTCGACACTTCGATCTCTATATTCATGACGATGTTGTGTAATCTAAATGGTTCCTTCATTGCCGAGTGCAAAATACAAAATAAAAAGGAAAACAATAAATGAAAAAAATACAAAATGAATTCTCTGTCGTGGTACAAAAAGTTCCTAAAATTGCTGCCGCGGCATAAAAAAGGGAAAACTGAATCTCTGCCGCGGCACAAAAAAGTGCCCAAAATAATGTCGCGGTATAGAAACATCTATCCCAGATGGTAATACGAATCAGGACGAATGATCCTTCCCCTCACGCCAGATAGCGGCCACGTAAAACCCATTTAGTCATGAGTGGCGCAACCGGAACTAAAGGGTAGGGGCTTTAGTCCCGATTGCCCCATCCCAGTTGCGTAATCGGGACTAAAACCCCTTACAAACCGAGACAAAAGCCCCGTTCTCCACTAGTGCCATCAATTCATCATCAATCGTCAAGCCGGCCGAACCAGGCAAATCAGCTAATAAAACTACCAGGTCCCATTGCAGCGTCACTAGCACACTGAGGCACCACATACTCCCACGCATAGTGGAGTTTGCATCACATTTATACGGTGGACTTTGATTGCACGTAGCCATTGCGTGCGCATGATTACCGCCAGGTTACCCGGCTAAAACTACAATGTAGCCAGTAAGATCGATTGGATTAACTTGAGCCAGCGATATATAGGTGGCTTGCACGCACGAAGACGGTGACGTCTCCCTAATAATATGCAGGCTCATCCCACGGATCGGTCGATTGACTAATCCATATTTCGCGAGATAATTTAGTCTAGTCGGAGTACCGAATCATGGTTAGACACACTCACGTAGGGGCGGCATTCTGTTTCTGTGTAATAATAGCGTACAGTACGTGTGAAACTTGCATGCACGACGCGATCAAGTATATATAGAGCGAGAGATAGGCGTTTGTGTACGTACGCGTCAACCACGATCGATATACGTACGTGCGTATGGTCGTCGTCGCCTTCAGATATAGTATATCTGCCTTTTCGTGGAGTCGATCGTGTGACTGCTTTACGTACGCTGGAGGTTGGAGCTTCCTCTGGCAAGCCATGGCTTGGCTTGCACATTTGATCGTTCCGGTGCACGTGTGCAAGCAAAACCTAGTAGTACTACACTCAAAGCTCAAGGGGAGGCAAAGCTGGTATCGTCCTCCACGCATGGTCTTGCGAGTGTGAGAGTAGTATAACAGTTGCCAGCTGGCTGGCTGGCTGGCTGGCTGGCCTCTGAGACTTGACTAGCGTGCATGGATAGTATGTGGCACACTTGTTCCAGATTATTTCTCCAGTTTGCAGCTCCTTGCTGTCCCATGCACGAATGATAAAGTAAAACCTCCGGTCCTTTGCAATGATGATGATGCTTCGTCGAAAAACAAAATGATGATGATGGTACGGTGCATGGTGTCAACCTGACGGCGGTGAAAAACGAGGGCGCTCGCAACCGCTGGTGCACCAACCCACCTGCAGTCGTTACCACGCATGAGTTCTCCGGCTCTCGTTATTCAATTAAAAAGGCTCTGTCAGATTCAATGCCGTGCGGGTACAAGTCGCAAAGGTAAAACGACCATATATCCATGGATGGATGACGCATGCAGTATTAAGCATTCAGTAGTCCGCAACATACATACACCATACTACACGTGTATATAATGCACGAGCTAGCTTGTTGTTCGATCGATACTTTTGTCTCTTCTCTTCTGGTACTGAAATGCCAAGCATCCATGATGCAACGTACGTATTATTTTCAGTGGCACAATACAGTACCTAGGATATAAGCTACGCATCCGGTAACCAATAATCACCGGGCAAACAACTCAGACGCGGAAAGTGCCATTACGGACGCAGCAATTATGCAACCCTAGAGCTTAGACCGGTACCCATGCAATTATGCAACCATCATCATCATCAAGCTGAACCAGGCAAAGCAAGGAAGAAAAAAAATTACCAGCCCACATGCCACCTCATCCACCAACGCCTGACGAGACGGCCCCACGGCACGATCTAGCTGGCCGGCCCCGCGTCGCAGAGAGGCCCGTCCCCGACAAACCGCCCCCTTTTTTCCGCACGTGCGCTCGATGCCCGCCTCGCTGACGCTCGGACCCGCCGAAGGTGGATCACGTGTCAGTCACGGTAGCAAGCTCGCGGACCCACCAGCCAGCACTCCACGGTACGACGCGCGCGTGGTGCTGCGCCACCGGCTTGTTTCCTACCTCCCGTCACCCCATCCCAGCCGTTCATTCCGCATCAGACGGCCCATCATATCTCAAAGAACCGTACGGCGGACTAGACGCCAAGCACGCACCGCTACCTCCCTCCACGTACCTACGTACGGTGGCCCGCCCACCAGGCTTCTTCCACGGGCCCCGCCGCTCACTGGCCCACCAGGAGAAGGCGAGTTCTACGGAAATACGTCTCCGGCTGTATAGCGTGGCAGCTTTGTACTCCCTCTGTTTGGGATTATAAGTCTCGCACGGATAACTAGGTTGCCAATTTAAACAACAAAATATAAATAGTATAGTATAAAAATTATACCATTAGAAATTTTAAAGGTTATATTTTCTAATGATATAATTTTTGTGATATATAAGTTATATTTTGTTGGTCAAATTAACAACCTAGATATACGGCAGTAATCCCGAATAGAGGAAGTACCACCACGGCTACTGTACCGGTCAGCTGTACCGTCTTCCCATTTATAAAGCGGGAGCGGCTGTGAGCTGTGCGCGCTGGGCAGAGCAGTCGGAAGAGTAAATAACGACATCGCATCGCACGAAAGCTCGCGCTCTCCCACCATTTACTCCCCCTTCCCTCGCCCGTGCCGAGCGTACTCCGCTTCCGTCCCATGGCGTCGCCGCAGCCGCAGCCTGACGTGGACCTCGGCAAGCTCAGCTACGAGATCTTCTCCTTCCTCGAGAGCAAGTTCCTTTATGGTGGCGGAGGAGGTGGGGCGTGCTCGCTGCCTGGGACGCCGGCGAGGGGCACCGGCGCGAGGGTGAGGGTGCTGGCCATCGACGGGTGCGGGCCCGGGCCGGGGGACGCGCTGCTGGCGGCCGCCGCGCTCGCGAGGCTGGAGGCCGCGCTCAGGGCCAAGGCGGGCGACCCCGACGCCCGCGTGGCCGACTTCTTCGACGCCGCGGCCGGGGCGGGCGCGGGGGGCGTGCTGGCGGCGATGCTGTTCGTCAAGGGGGACGACGGGCGGCCGCGGTACACGGCGTCGGACGCGCTGACGTTCGTCGCGGCGAGCCTCGGGAAGGGCGGCTGGGGCAGCGGCGGCGGCGGTGGCGGGTGGCTGCGCGGCAAGTGGGCGGCGCTGTTCCGGCGCGGCGAGAGCAGGTCGTCGGACAAGTCCTCGTGCTCTTCTTCTTCCAATTCGTCGTCCTCGTCCTCGCTCCGGCGGGTGTTGGGCGACGCGACGCTGCGGGACACGGTGGCGCCGCTGCTCGTGCCGTGCTACGACCTGTCCACGGGCGCGCCGTTCCTCTTCTCCCGCGCCGACGCCGTCGAGAGCGACAGCTTCGACTTCCGCCTCCGCGACGTCTGCGCCGCCACCTGCGCCGGAGGCCCCGCCGCCGCCGCGGTCCGCTCCGTCGACGGGCGCACGGCCATCGCCGCGGCGTCCGGGGGCGTCGCCGCCATGGGCAACCCCGCCGCGGCAGCCATCACCCACGTCCTCCACAACAAGCAGGAGTTCCCGCTCGCCGCCGGTGTCGACGACCTCCTCGTCGTCTCCATCGGGTCCGGCTCCTCCTCCGGTACGGCCTCTTCGGGCTCCGCCACCCCCTCCGCAGGCTGGCGCACCCCGATCCCCCCGCGCTCCCCGTCCCCCGCCGCGATGGTCCGCCTCACCGCCGAGGGCGTCGCCGACATGGTCGACCAGGCCGTCGCCATGGCCTTCGGCCACACCTGCGGCCGCAACTACGTCCGCATCCAGGTGAGTTCTTCACACACAGGCGGTTACCCCATAGTCAATTGCTCTGTCAGCCACACATACAAGAGACATTCTAACTCTGTTTCGTGCAGGCGGCCGCGCCGGCGCACTCGATCAAGTCGCTCCGATCGCTGGACCCCAAGAAGGTGGTGGCGATCGCGGACGGGATGCTGACGCAGCGGAACGTGGAGGCGGAGCTGTTCCGTGGCCGCCGTCTCTCGGAGAAGTCCAACCGGGAGAAGCTGGACGCGTTCGCGGCAGAACTAGTCAAGGAGGCAGACCGGCGCAGGAGCTCCCCTCCAGGGCTGCTCCCCAACGTGGCGATAAAGCAGGTCGCCTCCGCCGCTACGCCGCCACGGCTCTCGTCGGCGACCACCACGTCGTCGTCCGCCTCCGGCACCGCCACCACCGGCGGCAGGACCACGTCCACCATGCCGTCGCCGGCGTCCACGCAGGAGGACTCACGGTATTGATCGGTCGGTCGTGCGACGTCGACAGATCACCTTCCTTCCTTCCGAGTTTTGTACATTGCCGTGATGAGATGCCCATGGACGAACAGAGGAATCCTGAGTTTGCCGCTTGTCATTGTATCCTCTGTTTTCCTCCTCTCTGAGAGTCACTGCCACGTGGGGTCGGATCAAAAACCCTGTGATCTTGAGTGAAGTCAAGCTGTTTCTATACTAGCTTATATTGCGCCTGTCCGTTACGTTGAACACGATGTGTAAAGCAGGAAAAGGAGATGCCTTTAGAAAAGCTATATTGCTAGATTCTTTTCCCGTTTTGATTTTCCCTCCCAACTTGATTCGAAAAAACAGTCGGCGCCTTTAGTCCTAATCCACGAATAAAACCGATGCTGATATAACTACTCGATTATAATTGCATCTGCAAGCAGTTAAGCTGGTTTCAGCATCGAGATTAAGTAGCATGTGAACGTCGCCGCAGTTGCTCCGCTATGTGGATGTGGACGAAGGTGATTGATTTCGTAGTTGATGTGGCTTGCTTTCTGGACAGAAGGGGAATTTCTTTGGAAGATGAGGCTTGAAGGCTGTATAAAGTCGGTGCTCGCTAGCTTCGAAATTCATCTGTCAAAGAAGAGAGCATTGCACTCTACATTCCGATAGATAGGGCGTGTTTGGTTACTCGGAATAAATTTCCAATTTCTCCTAGTTGGCACGTTGGATGCTGCGGAGGGGAAATTAGGCTTGGACCAACTTGGATATGTTGTTTGGCTTCCTATATTCAGGTTTCATGCAAATTGGCTTAGTTGTTTGGTTGTTCAGATTCAAGACTTTTTTCTTGCTAATGCATTTCACATGTATTTGGTGTGGCGTTTTGCATCTGATCACATGAGTTTTGATTATCCATTTCAAATTGGTGATCTTACCACCCAGCACACACAACACACGATCACAAAAATAGTCATATGCACACACAACACATTACGAGCTAGATGATCACCATAACAGTCATATGCAGACACAAACATTACTAGCTACACAATAACAGTCATATCAATCACATGTAGACAGCAATAAGCGATTCTAAATTACACCCCCGATTAAAAGAACCAATGGCATTGCCCGCCCCACAACCACCAGGGTCTAAAACCATCAACAGGGACATCTCATGCCCCTGAACCACCACCAGGGGGTTTCAACCCCTGATCAAAAGAACCATCAGCCTAGTTCACCATCACGAGTTTTCCATCAATAACTACTGCTACTATTTACAAACTTACAAGCTATAACATGAAGGCCGCATGCGGCTAGCCGTAGTCAGCGCAGGTGTACTGCTTGGCGCTGGAGGAGCCCTCCTTGCAGATCGTCATCTTGATGACGAAGGCCTTGAGCTTGAACTCCACAACATCGTCACTCTCCAGGTCATACTTGTACATTAGCCCCGGCCAATTCTTCCTGAACGCAACCTGGCCAACGAACCAGTCCACCTGCACCCACTCGGTGCACAAGCGATAGGCTGTGACCTACACGACACGCGGTAGCGGGGTCTTGATCCAGGTCCTCGGGACACGTTGGAAAGCATGCAGGATCGCCAGCATGTGCATGTCAGTAGCGTCCAGCTGGATGATGAAGCGGTGAGGGACCTCGTCGATTAGGTAGTTGCCAAGCTTTGGCTTACGGCCCTTTTTACTTTGCATCTGCGAAGCCGCCTCCACCCTGCCGACGACCACGGGCTTCATTGCCCAACGGTTAGTCAGGAGCACGTCGGCAAAACTCGGTGGGGGGGGGTACCAACCCCTCCCCATAGTTTCGCAGTCAAACTTAATCACCTTGGCATGAAGCAAAACAATGTCAGCACAGATTTGGCAACTAGAAGCATTGCCCAATTTGGCAATGGATATGGTCCAAAAACGGCCAAAGTAACAACGACTACAATGTCTAGTATCCCCAATCAGGCAATGCCCCAGGACAACAACCAATTTGAGGATTGCATATGTATCCCCAATCGGGCAATGCCCTAAGACAACACCAATTTGAGGATTTGGCTAAACTAAATCCCAAAATTTGATAGCAT
The DNA here is from genome assembly GCA_916181665.1 of Avena sativa. NCBI lineage: Eukaryota > Viridiplantae > Streptophyta > Magnoliopsida > Poales > Poaceae > Avena > Avena sativa. The sequence continues at coordinate 69,210,605 of OV702297.1, forward strand.
ACTATGAAATATGTTACTACATACTGCAAAAATACCCAAATCGCTAGATCGAGTTCTAACTTCCGTTGATTTAGTACCAAACCATAACCGCTAACTAGATCGAAAACTTATCCTAGTCGGTGGTGGCGCCATCGATGACGATGGAGCAGTTGCAGGTGTCGTCGGAGCGAGAGAAGATGCGTCGGGCGTGGGGGTTGGGGCCACTGGCACTGGCGGAAAAACCCTATCCAAAGAGTCGAGGGTAACCCCGACTCTAGCGAGGGCTTTTCCGGCCCGCTTTGCAGCAGATGTGGCTTCCTCCGCAGATGTAGAAGACGCTGCCATCATCGCATCCGCCGTTGTTGCTGTCTAAGTTCCACGGGCGCAGAAGGGTGCGGGGGCCCTGACTGCCCTCCCGAGAGCCTCCTCGCTGCCGCTGGCGAGCTTCTCCAGTTGAACGGCCGCCCATAGCCCATGCGCACTCACCTTGCCGATGTTGGGGCCATAGAACCGAGGGGTAGGAGGGGAAGGAGCGGCGACCATGGTTGTGAATCAGGGTGAGGGGAGTGAAGTGGGCGGTGAGCGGAGTGGCATGTGAGTTAAGACGAAAACATACCGTCTCCCATGCTTCACCATGCGTGCAAGCGGTCGGCGTTCATAGCGGGACAAGTTTTGGACTGCTTTAAGAACTGTGCCTTCCATGCGACCCAGCAAGCCAAGCAGGCTTATTTCTTCCCGTGTCGTGCGAGAAACAAGAATTTGCCCAACCAAACATGTCCTAGATGTACATTGTTCTGACAAGACGTATGCTCTTCCTTATACTCGTTGCTACTTCGTCTATACTAAGGGCATCACCAGCCTCGCGACATATTTGGGATGGGTAGTGCGTGTAAAATGGTCCGATTTGGATAGTACACAGATATAAAATGGGTCGTTGTCCGGCCGACTAGGCCAGTGCATCCAGTGGCCAAACCCAAACGGTCTGGGATATACATTTTAGGTAGATGTTGTGGCCCCTTTGAAGGGAATATGCCCTGAGAGGCAATAATAAAATGTTTATTATGTGTATTCCAAGTATATGATAGATGTTTATTTTGCATGCTATAATTGTATTAATACGAAAACGTTAATACATGTGTGTTTAATAAACAAACAGAAAGTTCCTAGTTATGCCTCTCTCATAAACTAGTTCGTTGATTAACAAGATGATAACGGTTTCCTGATCATAGACATTGGATGTTGTTAATAACGAGATCACAACATTAGTGTAATGGTGTGATGAACATTCATCCGAAGTATAGCATTACGATCAAAGTCATTGAGTTTATATTGCTATAAACAAACTACGAAGTAATCCTAATCCTTAGACCATGAGATCATGCCAATCACTAACACCGGAAGAGTTTCTTGTTGACATCAAACGTCACTCCGTAACTGGGTGATTATAAAGATGGCTTCAAAGCTTCTAAAGTGTTATGTTGAGAATCATGGATCAAGAGTGGAATTTGTTCATCCCGATGATGGATAGATATGCTCTGGGCCCTCTCGGTGATATCACATTGGTTAGCTTGCAAGCAAGTGATTTGATCACAAGAATATTATATCACGGGAACGAGAAAAGAGTGCATGTCAGTAACGAGATCAAACTAGGTATGGAGATACCGATGATCGAATCTCGGACATGTAATATATCGTGAAACAAAGGGATTAAGATTCAAGCATAAAAGGTTCCGACGATCACAGGAAAAGTCATCGTTGAATGTGTGGGAGTCAGTATGGATCTCCAGGTCCCGCTACTGATTATTGATCGGAGAAGGGTCTCGATCATGTCCGCATTATTCGCGAACCGTAGGGTGACACACTTAAGGGACACTGGCATCCATTTGGAGCAAATGTTTCATGTCGAAAGAATAAACAAGCGCAGGAATTTATTTCACTAGATACCGAAACAGGTTTTCGGGTGAAATTGCATAAAGTGGTTATGCATGTGAAATGGAATTCTAGCAAGGGGTTATTTGTGAATGTTTTTCATTAAAGTAATTGACAAAATTATGAATAAAATAAAATAGTTTTATTTAATGAGAGTTTGTATTAAATTTGGTGGAAATTTAATGGGAATTTGAGTGGACTTTTGAGTGGAGAAAATTGAAGGGCCATTTTATGAGTGGAGTGTCCACCCACATGAATGAAGGAGGGGAGGGGGCATCCCCCATGGCCGGAGGCCACCCCCTTGGGTACCCCCCTCCTCCTATAAAAGGAGCCCCCCTCCTCACTTGTCTCTCACACCTCCTCGTGAAGGATCTCTCTCCCCCTCTAGAATTTATCCCCCATGGTCTCGGACTAGCGAGATACATGTTCCTGGTGGCTATTCGGCAAGAAAGGGTTGTGCTTCCGCTGCATCGCTGGAGCGAGGAGGCGGAGGTTGCCCGGTGTCTTGTACGTGCGTGCGAGCACGGATGCGCTGCTGCTTTGCGGCGCTAGGACTATCTCTCGATCTTGAGATCGGCAAGAGATCGTCTACATCAACCATGAGTTGAACTCGTTAAGCTTTGTCGGTCTTCAAGGGTATGTTCTCTACGGATATACATCCTCCCGTTGTTTGTATCTAGTAGATAGATCTTGGTACATCGTTCCCATCGTAGGAAATTTTTTGTTTTCTATGCTGCGAACCCTACAGTGGTATCAGAGCCGGATCTATGCGTAGATACTTTACACGGGTAGTACACATATGAGTATGTGGGCGATGATGATCATGTTGTTGCTCCTTTGTTGTAATTTTGGATATTGGTGGCATAGTGGGATGAAGCGGCCCGGACAAACTTTACATGTCCTCGCACATGAGACCTGTTCCACGCTTGACATGCAACTAGTTTGCATAAGTGGCTAGCGGGTGTCTGTCTCTCCTACTATAGTCAATATCTATTTTGCAAGCGAGTTGTCAACAATTTGGTTATCCTTGTTGTGGTTCATGTTCGTAGGTAAGAACGGTTCTATCTCGAAAGCCCTAAGCCACGTAAAACTTGCAATGGATAAATTAGAGGCGTCTAGTTTAGATTTTTGCTGGGCTAGTGTTATGATATGGTGATGTTGTAAGTAGAAGTATGAGATGATACTCTTACAACATACATAACGTGTAATCTCCATAGACCTTGGACTTACACATATAGGTATGATAGTGATCATACCACGGTGCACATAATAGAGATCATATGCGGGAACCATATCATTTCACTAATAAACATGTGATGTTTGATAGCATCTTATATTGCTTGTTTAGCACTTTGTTAGCATAATAAGATGATCCCTCTTTTAAATATCAAGATAAGAATGTGTTCTTCCTTTAGTATGCACCGATTATGTTTCGTCGCTCCAAGACATCACGTGATGATCGGGTGTTCTTGGATCCACGACCATATTTCGGGTGTAAAACAGTTACACACGCGAATACTAAGGTTCTAACTTGGCGAGCCTAGCATGTACAGACATGGCCTCGGAACACGGACCGAAAGGTTAAGCATGAGTCATATAGTTGATATGATGCCCATTTGATGCTCGTCTTTGAAGCTACACTGACTCACGTGATGATCGAACTTGGTGTAGTGGATTTGGTTCATGTAATCACCAAAAAGGCACGAGGGATGTCGTTTTTGAGTGGGAGTTCATTCGTAATATGGATTAGTTGAACTCAATCTATCATACACTTAGTCTAAACTTTACAAATTCTGTTGTAGATGGCACCACCTGCTTTTAATTTCAATGTGTTCATGGAGAAAGAGAAACTAGCAACGAACGGTAGCAAATTTACCGAATGGGCCATGAATTTTAGGATTCTCCTCTCTACTGCACAAAAGCAATATGTGCTAGAAGTGCCGTTAGGCCCCCCACCTTTAGATGATGCCCCTGACGAGGAGAAGAATGTCTATCAGACTCGTCAGGAGGACCACAACTTAGTTCATTGCGGCATATTGTATGGGCTAGAGCCGGAACTTCGAAAGCGTTTCGAAAATGGCAATGCATTTGATACAATGGGTGAGTTGAAAATGATTTTCGACACACATGCTGCTGTAGAGAGCTACAACGCTTCAGAAAAGTTCTTTAGCTGCATGATGGAAGAGCACAACTCTGTTAGTGAGCATGTACTCAAGATGTCGGGTTACGCCGATAAGCTTGTGTCCTTGGGAATATCGATTCCCATTGACTTAGGCATCCATCGTGTTCTGCAGTCTCTGCCACCTAGCTATAAGAGCTTCGTGATGAACTATAATATGCAAGGCATGAAGAAGTCTCTCCCCGAGCTTCTATCAATGCTTAAAACTGTAGAAGTGGAGATCAAAAAGGAACATCAAGTGTTGATGATCAATAGGAACACTGGTTTCAAGAAAGACAAGAAGGGAAAATGGAAGGGAAGTAAGGGCGGCAAGCCTGTTGCCGCGCCTGAAAAGAAACCCCGAGTTGGACCTAAGTCTGATACCGAGTGTTACTATTGTAAGGGGACTGGCCACTGGAAGCGCAACTGCCCCAAGTATCTGGCAGACAAGAAGGCCGGCAAGGCAAACAAAGGTATATATGATATACATGTTATTGATGTGTACTTGACTAGTGCTCACAGTAGCACCTGGGTATTTGATACCGGTTCAGTTGCTAATATTTGTAACTCGAATCAGGGGCTGCGGAACAAGCGACCGCTAGCAAGGGGTGAGGTCAAGATGCGTGTCGGCAATGGATCAAGCGTTGATGTGATCGTCGTCGGAACGCTACCTCTCCACTTGCCGTCGGGATTAGTTATAAACTTGAATAATTGTTATCTGGTGCCTGCACTAAGCATGAACATTGTATTTGGATCGTGTTTGATGCGAAGTGGTTATTCATTTAAATCCGAAAACAATGGTTGTTCCATTTATATGAAAGAAATCTTTTATGGTCGTGCACCGATGATGAATGGTTTATTTCTTTTAGATCTCGATAATAATGTTACACATATTCATAATGTTGATGCTAAAAGGATTAAACTAAATGATGATATATCCGCATATATGTGGCACCGCCGTCTAGGTCATATTGGCGTTAAACGCATGAATAAGCTCCATTCGGATGGACTTTTGGAATCACTTGATTATGAATCATTTGATACATGTGAGCCATGCCTTATGGGCAAGATGACTAGAACGCCGTTTTCCGGTTCAATGGAACGGGCGACAGATTTATTGGAAATCATACATTCTGATGTATGTGGTCCAATGAGTGTGTCGGCGCGAGGTAGATATCGTTATTTTGTTACTTTCACGGATGATTTGAGTAGATACGGTTATATCTACTTGATGAAACACAAGTCTGAAACCTTTGAAAAGTTCAAGGAATTTCAGAATGAAGTGGAAAATCATCGTAATAGAAAGATCAAATTTCTACGGTCCGACCGTGGAGGTGAGTATCTAAGTTACGAGTTTAGCACTCACATGAAAGAGTGTGGAATTGTTTCACAAGTCACACCTGCCGGAACACCACAACGAAATGGTGTGTCGGAACGTCGTAATCATACTTTATTAGATATGGTTCGATCTATGATGTCTCTGACGGACTTGCCGTTGTCATTTTGGGGTTATGCACTAGAAACTGCTGCATTCACTTTAAATCGGGCACCATCTAAATCCGTTGAAAAGACACCGTATGAATTGTGGTTTGGAAACAAACCTAAGCTGTCATTTCTTAAAGTTTGGGGATGCGATGTTTATGTGAAGAAACTTCAACCGGATAAACTCGAATCCAAAGCGGAAAAATGCGTCTTCATAGGATACCCTAAGGAAACTATTGGGTATTCCTTCTATCACAGATCCGAGGGCAAGGTTTTTGTTGCCAAGAATGGATCCTTTCTAGAGAAAGAGTTTCTCGCGAAAGGTGTGAGTAGTCGGAAGGTAGAACTCGAAGAGGTTATTGAACCTACTCTTCAAAGTATGGCGAGTAGCACAGCGCCGGAAGTTGTTCCGGAGTTGGCTCCACCTGTTGAAGAGGGAACTAATGATAATGATCATGAAACTCCGAAAGAGAGTACTATCGAACCTCGCAGGTCTAGCAGGACGCGTGCAGCTCCCGAGCTGTACGAAAATCCTGTCATGAATTTCATGGTTGATGAAAATGATGACCCTGCGACATATGAAGAAGCGATAATGAGCCCGGATTCCAACAAATGGTTAGAAGCCATGAAATCCGAGATGGAATCCATGTATGAAATCAAGTTTGGAACTTGGTGGACTTACCTCACGACCGAAAGGCCGTGGAGAACAAATGGATTTTCAAAAGGAAAACTGATGCTGATGGTAATGTGACCGTCTATAAAGCTCGACTTGTTGCAAAGGGGTTTCGAAAAATTCAAGGAGTTGACTACGATGAGACATTCTCTCCCGTAGCGATGCTAAAGTCAGTTAGGATTATGTTAGCAATTGCTGCATATTTCGATTATGAGATATGGCAGATGGATGTAAAAACCACGTTTCTCAATGGTAATATTGAGGAAGAGTTGTATATGATACAACCAAAGGGTTTTGTCGATCCTAAGGATGCTAACAAGGTGTGCAAGCTTCAGCGATCCATCTATGGATTGAAGCAAGCATCACGAAGTTGGAATCTCCGCTTTGATGAGGTGATCAAAGAGTTTGGATTTGTCCAAACTTATGGAGAAGCTTGTATTTACAAGAAAGTGAGTGGGAGCAATGTGGCATTTCTGATATTATATGTGGATGACATATTATTGATCGGAAATGATATAGATCTTTTAAACAGTGTTAAAAGTTATCTAAATAGCAAATTTTCAATGAAGGACCTAGGTGAAGCGTCATACATATTAGGCATAAAGATCTATAGAGATAGATCTAGGCGCCTAATAGGGCTATCGCAAAGTACATACCTTGATAAGATTTTAAAGAAGTTTAAAATGGAAAATAGTAAGAAGGGGTTCTTACCTATGACACAAGGCACGACATTGAGTAAGACTCAAAGTCCGGCTTCGGCGGAAGAAAGAGAGATAATGGACAAGGTCCCCTATGCTTCAGCCATAGGCTCTATAATGTACGCCATGCTATGTACAAGACCGGATGTGGCACATGCTATTAGTTTGACTAGTAGGTACCAATCGGATCCAGGTTCAGAACACAGGAAAGCGGTCAAGAATATCCTTAAGTACTTGCGAAGAACTAAGGATATGTTTCTTATATACGGAGGTGAAGAAGAGCTCGTCGCTAAGTGTTATGTCGACGCTAGCTTTGACACCGATCCGGATGACTCTAAGTCTCAGTCCGGATATGTATTTCTCATGAATGGCGGAGCGGTTAGTTGGAGGAGCTCCAAACAACCTGTGGTGGCGGGATCAACAACGGAGGCCGAATATGTTGCTGCTTCAGAAGCGGCTCAGGAAGCAGTTTGGATGAAGGAGTTCATATCCGAACTAGGTGTGGTTGCAAACGCGTTGGACCCAATGGTGATCTATTGTGACAACAATGGTGCCATTGCCAATGCCAAAGAGCCAAGGTCTCACAAGCATTCCAAGCATATTAAGCGCCGGTTTCACTCCATCCGCGAGCATGTCAAGGATGGAGATATAAAGATTTGTAAAGTACATACAGATCTCAATGTAGCAGATCCGTTGACTAAAACTCTCCCTAGAGCAAAACATGATCTACACCAGAACTCCATGGGTGTTAGATACATCACACTGTAACTAGATTATTGTCTCTAGTGCAAGTGGGAGACTGAAGGGAATATGCCCTGAGAGGCAATAATAAAATGTTTATTATGTGTATTCCAAGTATATGATAGATGTTTATTTTGCATGCTATAATTGTATTAATACAGAAACGTTAATACATGTGTGTTTAATAAACAAACAGAAAGTTCCTAGTTATGCCTCTCTCATAAACTAGTTCGTTGATTAACAAGATGATAACGGTTTCCTGATCATAGACATTGGATGTTGTTAATAACGAGATCACAATATTAGTGTAATGGTGTGATGAACATTCATCCTAAGTATAGCATTACGATCAAAGTCATTGAGTTTATATTGCTATAAACAAACTACGAAGTAATCCTAATCCTTAGACCATGAGATCATGCCAATCACTAACACCGGAAGAGTTTCTTGTTGACATCAAACGTCACTCCGTAACTGGGTGATTATAAAGATGGCTTCAAAGCTTCTAAAGTGTTATGTTGAGAATCATGGATCAAGAGTGGAATTTGTTCATCCCGATGACGGATAGATATGCTCTGGGCCCTCTCAGTGATATCACATTGGTTAGCTTGCAAGCAAGTGATTTGATCACTAGAATGTTATATCACGGGAACGAGAAAAGAGTGCATGTCAGTAACGAGATCAAACTAGGTATGGAGATACCGATGATCGAATCTAGGACATGTAATATATCGTGAAACAAAGGGATTAAGATTCAAGCATAAAAGGTTCCGACGATCACAGGAAAAGTCATCGTTGAATGTGTGGGAGTCAGTATGGATCTCCAGGTCCCGCTACTGATTATTGATCGGAGAAGGGTCTCGATCATGTCCGCATTATTCGCGAACCGTAGGGTGACACACTTAAGGGACACTGGCATCCAGTTGGAGCAAATGTTTCATGTCGAAAGAATAAACAAGCGCAGGAATTTATTTCACTAGATACCGAAACAGGTTTTCGGGTGAAATTGCATAAAGTGGTTATGCATGTGAAATGGAATTCTAGCAAGGGGTTATTTGTGAATGTTTGTCATTAAAGTAATTGACAAAATTATGAATAAAATAAAATAGTTTTATTTAATGAGAGTTTGCATTAAATTTGGTGGAAATTTAATGCGAATTTGAGTGGACTTTTGAGTGGAGAAAATTGAAGGGCCATTTTATAAGTGGAGTGTCCACCCACATGAATGAAGGAGGGGAGGGGGCATCCCCCATGGCCGGAGGCCACCCCCTTGGGTGCCCCCCTCCTCCTATAAAAGGAGCCCCCCTCCTCACTTGTCTCTCACACCTCCTCGTGAAGGATCTCTCTCCCCCTCTAGAATTTATCCCCCATGGTCTCGGACTAGCGAGATACATGTTCCCGGTGGCTATTCGGCAAGAAAGGGTTGTGCTTCCGCTGCATCGCTGGAGCAAGGAGGCGGAGGTTGCCCGGTGTCTTGTACGTGTGTGCGAGCACGGATGCGTTGCTGCTTTGCGGCGCTAGGACTTCCTCTCGATCTTGAGATCGGCAAGAGATCGTCTACATCAACCACGAGTTGAACTCGTTAAGCTTTGTCGGTCTTCAAGGGTATGTTCTCTACGGATATACATCCGCCCGTTGTTTGTATCTAGTAGATAGATCTTGGTACATCGTTCCCATCGTAGGAAATTTTTTGTTTTCTATGCTGCGAACCCTACACCCTTATGCCGACAACAGAGTTTCTGTCGCGCTACCACGATTTCTCGTCCTTGTTTTCCAGACACTCTGTTTTTCGCCCCTTCTGGCGAGTTCCCATCGCATTCATCCTCCATCTATAAAAGGACAGGCGAGCTACGGTGGAAACAACACATACCATACTAGGTCGGCGTATTCCAACCACTCGCGCTAGCAACCCAGCTGGAGGAGAGACTGAGACGTTGTCAGATGTGGAGGTTGACGTCGTCGACGAGGAGGAGGAGGAGGTCTCTTACTTTGATGACAAGGTGGAGCCTCCTATCAACAAGCGGGTGATCCACGCGTCATCGAATCGGAGAGTGGATGGGAGCAGCGCACAAGATCTCCTGGAGTCGGAGGAAGGTCCCTCCTGTAGGTCGGAACGGCCGTATCAAGAGCTAGTAAACTGGACCATCGGCCAATGTTTTGGGTGGGACGTCCTTAACAACATCATGTTTCTGGATCACCTTTGGCAACAAGAACTCATTGAGGCTCACTCGGAGTGCCCTGATGTGGTGAACGCCAATCCCGACGATGCGATTGCGTGTGCCCGCCTCAACGAAGCTCGGGCGCAGCTCACCACGCGGAGGATAGTCTACCACTATCTCAAAAAAGAGTGGGGGCCTCGTTCACCTGCCGTATCCAAATAACGAGGCAATCTTCTGCTCCCGTGGCCTCTAAGGATCATAGCCAGGGCCATCGGCTCATGTAGTTGTTTAGGTTGTAGAATTTCATTAAAAATCTATAAAAATTCCTAAATATTAATGGTGAATTTGTTTTTAAAATTGTTTGAGGGAGTTGGTTGGCGCCGGAGCCAATGCCGGCATAGGAGAAAAACATGAAGACATTGAACCATAAACCGTCCTTCATGGCGGTACGGTTCAATGTGCCACTTACACATGGGTCTAGAGGTCGACACACGGAAGAGCGTCCGTGATGTGTGCGAACATACACATTGCGGTCAAATTTGGTGAATGAATGGATCGAGCTGGACGCACGGTCCGTTCGGATCATGCCGTTAACATGTAGGCAGCATGTCCTTTTGTTTGTGTGGACCAGATCGAACCGGCTCGAAACATTTGGGTCGTGGCGCTGGAGAGACGCGTGCTGAGTGTTGGGGTTCGTAGCAGAAAATAAAAAATTCTAACTAAGTGATTATGATACCAAGATCTATTCTATGTAGACATAAGTAATGGAGGAGAAGACGGTATTCATACTCTTGAAGAACGAGGTACGCCTTACGCAGGTAGGCATATGTTGGTGAAGACAAGCATCTCCTAGCACCCTAAGTGTGGCACCTCCGAAGTTCTACACATGATCGGTGTAGGCGACGTCTCTCGGAATCCAATCCAACCGAGCGGCGGAAGAAGAAAGAAAGTAGACCAAATTCCGTACGACGGTAGTGCAGAAGTGGAGAACTCAATTCCCTTGATGTATTCTCCAATATTATGGAGAAAACTTCTAAGGAAAATGAGAGAGAGGGAGGATAGAATGGGTGCCTCAAAGTGGAGGGGTGCCCCTTTATTTATAGTAGGAGGGGGAGGTGCAAACCCCAAGGGGCGGGCGGTGTGGGACTAATCCCACAGCCGCCACCGACATAGCTCAGCCCCACAGGAGGAGCCCACTAGGGCTTGGTTGGCTGACCCTTCTCCTATGGCGCCTTGCCCCTTTTGGCCTCCCCTCCGGTTGAGCCCATTAGGCATGGGCTGCCCTATAAAAATAAAATAAAAATATTATGTTTGAATATTAATTCAACTAATTAATATAAAACACATATATTATAATATCTTTCACTCCAAAACTCCTTTTGTACCCCTCCGATCAACATCGGGTGTTGCACGAAACTTTTCTGGTTTCTCCCTCTCATTTCTCCCGTGGTGCCAAATCAATCCCTATGCGTCCACACCCTTAAGTGCGCCACCCTTCAGTTTGGAAACACTCCGAACATGACCGATACCCCTCTCGTATCAATTATCAACAGTAGGACCTGGATGCCCATCATGACCCCTGTGTGTTTCACGAATCTCATCGCCTGAACCTTCAACGTCGTATCCCACTCCCTTTGCCACTCAATACATATTTCATCCGAGATTTGATCTTCGGTATCTTCATACCTAGTTCGATCTCCTTTACTGATGAACTCATTTACTCGTTCCCGTGTTGTTGCATTCCATGACCTAGTCATACGCTTGCAAGCTTCGTTAATGTAATGTCGTCTAGTTGGCCACGTGTATCTATCTGTTACTTGGATTGGAAAATCTTGGTCTTGATACATACTCCTCAACACATACCTTCAGGAAACCTGATGGTACCTTTTTGATCATCCTTTCACAGCTTGATAGTTGATACTATCTAGGATCCTTCCAGTATCGGTGATTATGTATTATATCATAGTCAAAGGATTATGCAAGGTTTATATGTTATCATCAATGACGAACGTTTGTAACTTGGTATCATTGTGATATAACTTTGGGTGCATGTCTATCACATTATTCAACCAATGATATGTCCTCATTATCAATTGGCACGAGATCCCATGATCTCGAAACCCTAGATCATCATGTTGACCAATGAGCTAGTTCGCTAGAAGTAACTAGAGACACGATTTGTTTACATACCACACATGTATTAACGTTTCATATTAATGCAGTTATAGCACGACATGAAACATATTATGAAAATACAAAAGATACATCAAATAAAATACTTTATTATTTGCATCTAGGGTATCTCCTTAAGTCTCCCACTCGCACTAGAGTACAAATTGATCTAATTTACATCAGGCAATGATCTAACACCAATAATAGTTCGGTTTTGATCATGCTTGGCTTGTGGAAGTCCCTTGGTAAATGGATCTGCAACATTCAAATCCGTATGTACTTTGAAAATCTTGTCTTCACCATCTTCAACATTTTGTCTAATGGCGTGGAATCATCGCTTGATATGTTTAACCATGGAATGAGTTCTTGGTTCCTGCGTGTTCAATGACACCCGTGGTGTCACAATAGATCGTCATAGGGTCATGCGCACTTGGAACAACTCCCAGTTTGATGACGAAAATCCATAGCCAAATGGCTTCATTCGCTGCTGCATTAGCTGCGATGTATTCCGACTCCATTGAACCAGCCCGTCCAACTAAGATCCAAGGCCACATCAGGTTGAGTACATAGCATAGCATACATGATAGAGCCTATGGCTGAGGCATAGGAGACATTATCCATCCTCTCTCTATCAGCAGCTATTGCTGGACATTGAGTCTTACTGAATGTGCTACCTTTTATCATAGGCACAAAACCTTTTTTGGCATCTTCCATTTTGAACCTTTTAAAAATCTTCTCATGGTAAGTACTCTGAATTAGTGCAATCAGGCGTTTTGATATATCTCTATAGATCTTTATGCCCAATATGTATGTCGCTTCGCCTAAGTCCTTCATGGAAAACTGACTACTCAAATATTTCTTTATGCTCCCTAATAGTTCCACATCATTTTCAATCAGTAATATGTCATCTACATATACTACTAGGAATGCCACTGAGATCCCACTCACTTTCTTATAAACATATAACTCTTGTTTATTTTGGACAAATCCAAAACTCTTGATCACTTGATCAAAACATTTTTTCCAGCTCTGAGATGCTTGCTTCTGTCCATAAATGGAACGCTCAAGCATGCATACCTTTCCAGCATTCTTAGGATAAAAAAACCTTCTAGTTGTATCATGTACAATTCTTCATCAATGTGTCCATTGAGGAACATGGTCTTGACATCCATTTGTCATATCTCATAGTTAAAAGAAGCAATTGCTAGTAAAATCCGGGCAGATTTCAGCATTGCTATAGAAGAGAATGTCTTACCGTAGTAAACTCCTTGAATTTGTCAAAAACCCTTTGTGACAGGTCGATCTTTGTGGATAATCACATAACCATCAGCATTTGTCTTTTTCCTAAAGATCCATTTTATTTTCCACGGCCTTGTGGCCTTCTAAAAGATCCACCAAGTTCCAAACTTGGTTTTCATGCATGGATCCTATCTCGGATTTCATGTCTTCCAGCCATTTCTTAGAGTCAGCACTTTCCATAGCCTCTTTGTAGTTTGCAGGTTCATATTGTTCATCTAATAAGACAAACATCACAAGATTACCATACCAATCAGAAGTGGTACATACTCTTGTAGATTTCCAAACTGCATGAGCTTTGACGTTGTCACCATGATCTTTATCATTTGATTCTTCTTCCACTATGGAGGGAGGTTTCAGAATAGCTTCCGTTGTGCTACTCGGTATTTGGAGAGAAGGATCAATGACCTCATCAAGCTTAATCTTCCTTCCACTAAGCCCTTTAGCGAGAAACTCTTTCTTAAGAAAGGTGTTGTTTTTGTGACAAAAGTTTTGCCCTTGTCTTTGTCGTAGAAGGTATACCCAATCGTCTCCTTTTGGTATCCCTACAAAGAAACACTTTTATGTTTTGGGTTCGAGTTTGCCAGGCTGCAGTTTCTTAACGTAAGCCTCACATCCGCAAACTTTTAAGAACGACAACTTGGATTCTTGCCATGCAACATCTCGTATGGTGTTGTCTCCACAGATTTGGATGGTGCTCTGTTTAAAATAAAAGTGGCGGTTTCTAAAGCATATCCCCAAAATGATACAAACAAATCAGTTAAAGACATCATGGATCGTATACTATCCAATAGAGTATGATTACGCTGTTTTGACACACCGTTTTGCTGAGGTGTTCCGGCTGGCGTAAGCTGTGGTACAATACCATAGTCCTTCAAGTGCATGCGAAACTCAAAACTCAAATACTCGCCTCCCCGATCTGATCGAAGATTCTTGATTTTATTATTTAGTTGATTCTCTACTTCTTTCTGAAATTCTTTGAACTTTTGGAGACACTCATTGGACCACGTGCATCCATATGTATGATTCCCAATAGGTCTCTCGCCTACTCCATCATACCGGAGAAGGGTGTCCTAGTCATCTTTCCCATAAGGCATGGCTCGCATGTCTCAAGGTATTTAAAATCCAATGATTCCAAGAGTCTATCAGAATGGAGATTTTTCATGCGCATATACGCCAATATGACCAAGACGGCAATGCCATAGGTACATGGTATTATCATCATTGTGTTTACAACGCTTAGCATCAGTATTATGGATGTGAGTACCGCTATCAAGATCCAGCAGGAATAAACCATTGCATACACATGCATGAACATAGAAAACATCATTCAATAAAATAGAACAACCGCTTGTTCCAGATTTAAACGAATAATGATCTTGCAACAAGCAAGATCCACTCACAATATTCATACTTAGTGCGGGTACAAAGTAACATTTATTCATGTTTAAAATTAATCTTGACGAAAGACGTAGAAGTAGAGTGTCAACAGCCACCACCTCGACCTTCGAGTCGTTGCCGACGCGCATCGTCATCTCGTCCTTCCCCAGGCGCCTCTTATTCTGCTGATCCTGTTGGGAGTTACAAATGTGAGCAACAGAACGTGTATCAAATATCCAGGTGTTACTTCTGGAGATAGTAAGGAATACATCTATAACATGTATATCAAATATACCTTTGTCTTTGGTGGCAAACTTGTAAGCTTTCTTGTTCTCAAGGTACTTGGGGTAGTTATGCTTCTAGTGCCCATCTCCCTTGTAGTAGAAGCACGTGATGCTAGGCTTAGTATCAGGCCTTTATAGCCTTAGAGGTGTTGGCAACAGGTTTGTCACCCTTCTTAGGCTTCTTTCCCATGCCCTTGAACCCCGACTTCTTAAAGTTAGTGGTCTTATTGACCATCAACACCGTGTGCTTCTTCTTGATCTCAACGTCAGCAGTCTTGAGCATAGCAAACAACTTAGCAAGGGTCTTAACCATACCTTCGTTCAAGCGTTGAACGTAGCCAGACATCTTGACCACGTGCTCGGTCACGCTGCAACGCTCTTCCATCTTGGCAGAGAAGAAGAGCTCGGAAGCTTCATACATCTCAGCCCGAGCCTGTGGAGCAAAGATGGCCTTGAGATACTCAAGGATCTCGTAAGCGCTCATCTTCTCAAAACTCTTTTGAAGCTCCAGATCTATGGCATAGAGCATTCCACTCTGGATGAGGGAGAAATCATCCGCCTTGGACTACCAGACATTCTGTTTGTCCTGGGTGGCGGTTTCATCGGGGTTTTCTGGGCAGTGCAGTCTCAGTGACATATGTCAACTTGTAGGGGACTAGGAGTATCCTTAGGTTGTGGTGCTAGGTGGTGAAGTTTGACCCACCGTTTTTCAGCTTGTCCTTCTCTAGGAATGAGCTAAGGTTGAAGGTGGGTGGGCAATGCATCTACAATGGATTTGCAAAGCATTTAGACCATGTTCATAATGATGAGATCAAGTTTAAGTTTTCACTAAAACAAAAGAACTCTCACTCAAACGAACATCCCTCAATTTTTTTAGTGATCACATTATCCCAATTCGCTATACCACCCTCGATCATCACGGACGGCGATATAGTTTAAAAGGTAGACATTCTCAATGTCAATCACATCATCCATGTGACTCATGCTCGACCTTTTGGTCTCTTGTGTTTCGAGGCCATGTTTGTACATGCTAGGCTCGCCAACTCTAACTTGTGTGTATTGCAGTGCAACATGGCTTACACCTACCGTATGCAAACGCAGATATGTATGACACCCAATCGTCACGACGTGCCTCATAATGGATAACTTCCTATTATGCTACCATCGTATATCACACAAGGCGAACACTATCATTGCAATTATGTGAGAAATCATCCTATTATGCTACCGTCGTATATCTAATACACAAGCAAAATAAGATGCATTACATATACTTCAAAAGTATGGTGTCATGAAATGGTTGCAGCACCTTGATCGCTATCGAGATCTCCAAGGGAATATGTTTCATAAACTTACCATTACCATGTCACGACACACGCCCCTGCAAAAAAAGTTAGATGCCTCTATCTTATCTTTTGCAAGTTTTGCGGCCTTAGGGCTTTCATTGCAGAACCCCTTCCCACCTATGATCGTTGAGTCACAACATTGATTCAAAAATTTCCTCTTCTCTCCCTTTTTTAGGTACCTCCGGTGTAAATGTCACATCAACTACTGTAGAGAGATAGACACCCCCAAAATCCACTTATACTTGTGGACCAGTCTTACGAATCATCGCATAATGTCGATTGGGGGCCGCTTTATCCAACAGTATTGCGATACAACAAGCACACAAAAGAGGGTCGCAACTAGAGAATCAATGCCCACATATTGTTATGTGTTATATCCGTACGACATGTCTACCCATATATTTGGCTTTGATACCACTGTTCGGGTTCACGGCAGAAAAGAAAAAACTACGCGAACATGATAACCAAGATCTATTCTATGTAGACATAAGTAATAGAGGAGAAGACGGTATTCATATCCTTGAAGACCGAGGTACGCCTTATGAAGGTAGGCGTATGTTGGTGAAGACAAGCATCTCCTAGCGCCCCAAGTGTGGCGCCTCCGAAGTTCTACACAAGTTTAGTGTAGGCAACGTCTCCCTGACTCTAATCCAGCTGAGCGGCGGAAGAAGAAAGAAAGCGGACAGAATTCTGTATGACGGTAGTGCGTAAGTGGATAACTCATTTCCCTTGATGTCCTTCCCAATATTATGGCGAAAACTTATAAGGAAAATGAGAGAGAGGAGAGAATGGGTGCCTCAAAGAGGAGGGGTGCCCCTTATTTATAGTAGTAGGAGGAGATGCAAACCCCAAGGGTTGGATGGTGTGGGACTAATCCCACAGATGCCGCCACAAGGGAGCCACCGCCACCATCCTAGGTGGGTCCCATGGGGGAAGCCCACTAGGGCTTGGCCGGCTGGCCCTCCTCCTATGGAGCCTTGCCCCTTTGGTCCTCCCCTCCAGGTGAGGCCCATTAGGAATGGGATGTCCTATAAAAATAAAATAAAAATATTACGTTTTAATATCAATTGAACTAATTAATATAAAACACATATATTATAATATCTTTCACTCTAGAACTCCTTCCGGACCCCTCCGATCAACATCGGGTGTTACACGGAACTTCTCCAGTTTCCCTCTCTCGTTTCTCCTGCGGTTCCGAATGAATACCTATGCATCCCCACCCTTAAGTGTGCCACCCTTTAGTTCAGAAACACTCAGGACATGATCAAGACCCCTCTCATATCAATGATCAACAGCGGGACCTAGATGCCCATGATGACCCCCGTGCGTTTCACGAATCTCATCGCTTGAACCTTCAACGTCATATCCCACTCCATTTTCCACTTGATACCTATTTCATCCAAGATTTGATCTTCGGTATCTCCATACCTAGTTTGATCTTGTTACCGATGAACTCGTTTACTTTTTCTCGTGTCGTTGCATTCCATGACCTAGTCATACGCTTGCAAGCTTCATTAATCCAACATCACCAAGTTGGACACGTGTATCTATCTGTTACCTGGATTGGAAAATTCTGGTCTTGATACATACTCCTCAACATGTCCCTTCAGTAAACCCGATGGTACCTTTTTTCTCACTCTTTCACAACTTGATACTTGATACCATCAAGGCTCCTTCCAACAATGGTGATTATGTATTATCTCACAGTCAAAGGATTAGGTTGCGAGGTTTCTATGTTATCATCAACGACGAACGTTTGTAACTTGATCTCATTGTGATATAACTTTGGGTGCATGTCTATCACATCATTCAACCAATGATATGACCTCATTGTCAATTTGCACGAGAGCCTATGATCTTGAAACCTTAGAGCATCTTGTTGACCAATGAGCTAGTTCGCTAGAGGTAACTAGAGACATGGCTTGTTTACATATCACATGTGTATTAACGTTTCGTATTAATACAGTTATAGCACAGAATGAAATGTATTATGAACATACAAGAGATACATCAAATAAAACACTTTATTATTTGCCTTTAGGGCATATCTCCTTCACTAAGTACATGGTGGCACGGGGGAACAAAATGTGTTAAGTAATAGACGAATACAGACATGGATCGCCCTTTTGTTCATGTTCGAACAGAACTGCGTCACGGGCTTATCTCGGGAGAATGAATCACCACAGTATTGTCCCCACGCGTGTGCTCCCTAGGACGTCGCCAGGGAGATCCCATCAATCCGCCCAGACGCATCCTTCTCCTACGCCTCTCGCCGCCGCTGACGCCGGCCCTCGCCACGGCGGCGGTCCCAACCGACGAAGGAGGCCTGGGCGTGGTGGTTTGCCGGAGACAGCCGCCATGGCTGCTAGGGCGGAGACAGTTGGCGTGTAGACGAGGAGCGGCAAGGGCGGTGCCCCTGGCCAGGGTGATGGCGGAGGTCCCCTTCGCGGCGCGTGGCTGGCGGTAAGGGTTGGGCTGCAGGTTGGCTCGAGACAAACCCTTTATATCGATCTTGGTAGACCCCTATGACGTCTCTCCATCTCTTCCTCATAGTGTCACGACCTGTTCCAATGGTGGATCGACCCTGCGCTGTCATCTCCTTGCGTGCCATTGGCCATGGCCGTCGGTTGGGCTTGGTGAAGCAGATCCCTGATGACCCACAAGTGTAGGGGATCGCAAGAGTCTTCACGGGTAGTATTACCCAATTTATTGATTCGACACAAGGGGAGCCAAAGAATACTTGCAAGCCTTAACAACTGAGTTATCAGTTCAGCTGCACCTTGTAACATCCCTAAAATCATGTTTCAAACTCATGCATATCATCCATGCATCCATGATCATATCTAATTCATTTCAAACAAAACAATTCAAAAACAGGAGCATATGAGCTCATTATTTTATGTGATCATCATTTGAAACCAGTGCTACTCTTTCTATGAGAGTTTGTTGTTCATGAAACCAAACTTTGTGCCTTGTTGTTTTCAGAATGTGTTGCTAGATTGCTAAGGTTCAAACCAAGATTTCAAAGCAAATACAATTTGAAAACCCATTTCAAAACCAATATAAAACAAGTGCTATGTCACTGTTTATTTTATTTTATTTCAAATGACCAAGCCAATTCAAAGTGACCATTTGGTTTTATGCCCAGAATTGTGACTGTTGCACACTGCAAAAATCCTGAAAAGATTTGAATTCAAATAGAGTTTGAATTCATTTGAAAATCATTCCAGAAAATCAAATTAGAAATAGAAAAGGATTAAGGAAAAAGAAAAAGGCCAGCGCCAGGAATTTGGCCCATCAACAAATCCAGCCCAGCTAGCCCACCCGGGTCCCCCTCTCTCTCTCATACACAGACGCACCCGCAGAGTCACTGACACCCGGACCCCACCTCTCCTCTGTTTATTTCGCTGACAAGTGGACCCGTGACCCCGTCATCGTCTTAGTCAATCACGCGCGCCTGCGCCGCTCGCGCCGCCGTTACTCGCCGCAGTCACTGCCGCGTTGATTCCCATTGATTCCGCGAGTAACTCCACGCCCAGCTCCGGCTATAAGAACCTCTCCCCCTCGCGGTCATTTCCCCCCACACTGCACACTCTTCTCGCCACCAGGCTGCCAGTATTCGCCCTTGCGCCGCCGCAGACAGAACCTACTCCGGCGACCAATTCTGGTAAACCTCGTGCGCCCCTTCCTCTCTGGTTCATACGAGCAGCTTCGCAACTTCCTTGCGCACCTCCTGATCCCCTTTGCCTGTCTGTTTGTGATCTAGGGACTAGCATTGCAATCACAGGGATCCTTTTCCTTTATGAAGGAGGGATCTTACAGTTCTCCATGGCAGCCTCAAAATGGTGCTGCTGGTAAGCATATGAAGCTGCATCCATCATCTTCTTCAAGTCTTCACCAATAAATCCAGCTGCTTTGAAGTTGGCATATATGTGCCTTAGGCAGTATCTTTGAGGGCTAAGAGGAAACACTTGGTTGACAGCTGCTATAAGGCCCTAAGTACCAAATTATTTCAAGCATAAGGAGTTTATTAAGTACCAAATTATAAAGTAGCAATTAAATTTAGCATGGACAGTACCTTTTGTCTGTCAGACATGAATGTATATCTACCAAACTGTCCTTCTTCTCCACCTAGAGCATACTTGAGCTGAGTTAAGAACCAGCACCAATTGGATTTGTCCTCTTTGGGCACAACAACAAAGGCAATAGGATACATATTATTATTGTCATCTCTGCCTGTTGCAGCCAATATTTGAGCACCAGTGCATAGCTTAACAAAGCATCCATCAAGCCCTAAACAAATATTTGAGCACAAGTTAGACATAAACAAACAAATAAATGGCCTACACACATTAAGAAAACATATGCTCACCTATGAATGTCCTACAACCATTAAGAAAACCCTCTCTGGCTCCATTGATACAGAAGAAGAATCCATGGAATGTGGGCCCAGGATTAGGATTCTCTAGAGTTGGTGCAGGTGTCACTGTTGTGACAAGAGCCCTACTGTCAGGGTTAGTATCAATAACAGCTTGGGCAAAATCCCTAAGTCTAACATACTGCTCCTTGTGATCACCCATTATTTCATCTAGAGCCAGATTTCTTGCCCTATAGGCCATGTCCTTGTTTACTTCCACACCATGTTGTTGCCTAGCTGCATCTATGACTGACTGAATTCCTGTATTTGGATCAGACCTAAACATACCTGCATATATGTGAGCTAACCATTTAGCACTCACCCTTGAACTATCAGTGGTTGTATCACAAGTATGTTGCAACCTCATTTTCCTAATACAAAAGGTCTTCTCACCCTTTATCTCTAAAGCTGTCATATGGAAAGAACAGTCCTTATGGATACAATGCACAATTATTCTTACATTTGAGTTCCTCCAATATGAGTAGTTCCTTCTTTGAGCAATATGCAGATTAATCAGGGCATCTCTGAATTGTTGCACATTCACAAAGCACATCTTCAAGCATAATTGTTCATGTGGATGCAACCTTCTCTCATCATACCACCTTCTCTCTGGCCTTTTCTTTGCTCTGCTTTTTCTGCCTTTTGGTGGAACCATGATCAATGGTTCAAACAGATCAACTTCATCATCCTCAGAAAAACCAGCAGCATTATCTTCATCATCTGATGATGGTATGTACTCTGGTGCTTCTTGTATCTCCACAGATGTATGACACCTTGATGTGGGTCCTTTCTTAACAGGAATTTTCTTCTTTTTCTTTGTAGGTTCAGGGGCTGGTACAAACACAGTTGGTGTGTCTTCTTCAGTCACAAACAAGTCTTCAATATCTGTGTCCCCTTCACAGTGCAATAGGGGATCTTGTCTCTTCCTCCTCAGCTCCTCAATTCTCTCTGCTAGTTCCATCTGTTCCTTTCTCCTGTACTCTTCTAATTGTTCAATATTAACCTGTCCAATGGCAGCATACCACAAAGGATCATCATCAGCAATGTCTGACCCCATGCTGCAATCATCCTCAGAATCAGTCTCTTCAATGGCTATTGCCTTTCCCTTCAACAGCATATGACTTTCTTGAGTTGGAAGGTAAGTATTTGTGCACTCATCATCAACTATAACAGTGCTACCAGTCTAACTAGTGAAAATGTATCCTTCCTTGTCAACAACATACACAGGTTCACTGTAATCAATAGGCCTAGCTGCATTGCAATCAATAGGGACTGGTTCTTCATATTGCACAATGGAAGATGATGTTGGTTGACTAGGTATGGCTACAGATTTCTTGTTCTTACTAACTTTTCCCCTCTTTACAAACAAAGACAGCACCTTCCTTGCATCAAAGTGATCTAACAGTTCATAGATATGGTAGTTGTTCTCAACCAATTGATCTACCCCTTGCTTTCTGCAGTAAATAGAATCCCTAAGACTGAACCCCTTCTCCTCAATGATTGCAACTATGTTCATATAAGTAATGTCATCTCTACCAATTGTTCTCTCTAAATTGTCCACTCCATCAAGATGAATCCTGACCTCCCAAATCTCTGGATCAAGACTACAAAACATATAACAAGAAAATAGCCATCTCAGCAAACCCTAACCCCTAAATCTAAAATTTCAGAGAGATAAGGAGATAGGGAGATAGGGAGACATGGAGGAGAGATGAATACGTACTCCACGCCGCCGAGACTGGTCGTCCACCTCTCGGAATCCATTGGGTTAGCCACCCACATCTGTGCCAGCATCGCCGACGCCGTCGATGGCCGAGACGGCCATAGCTCGTCCAGACCATCCATATGCTCCCTTCTGGATCCCTCCCTTGTGGATTCCGTGCTCCCGCGGGCTCCGCCGACAGCACAAGACCTGCCTTTCTCGCCTGTGCCGCCGCCGCCTCCAGGATTCGCCGGCTCCTCCATCACCATCGAATCGAGAGTGGGAGAGAGAAAGGGGGAGTGGACACTGAGACTGACTAGGGGAGAGGAAGACCGACCCAGCCCCAGGTGCGGTCGAACCGGGTCTTGTCCTAACGGCGGGGGAAACGGCCATTTGGCCACGTCAGCTCTGCACGTGGGCCAGGCTAGTCAGAAACGTGTTCAAGATGGAATTAGCGTGGTCAGCGTTGCGGCGTCCAGGTGTTGGTACTGACGTGCAGAAATTACCAGAATCGGTACTGACCCGTCCCGACAGCCTCAATTGTGGTAGTTTTATCCAATTAACTCGAAGCAGCTGCATGGCGTTGCGGCCGTCGTCGATCCTCCGCTGCACTGCGATGCGTGCCGCCGCTGATGGGGAAGGGGATAAGAATGCCCACGTTCTCCTCTACCCATCCATACCAGTATCACTCGCTCTTGTCCTCTGTCTCTCGAGTTCCTTTTCTCTTCCGAACCCTAGCTACAAAGGCCGACAAATCGTCGTCGTTCTAGACCTCGTCTCATCCTGTCGTGATGCCTGGAAGAAGCACCCCGTCACGCTCAGCGTTCTCGTGGAGTGTCACAAGTCGGGGCGCTGCCGTTTGCGTGGAATCGAGGTCGGCATCTCACCGCCCACCGCGGCCATCGCCATAAATACACCGTCTCCGGTCCTCCCCACGCCTCCTCGGCCTCTCCATCTTCATCAGGGTGAGCTCCTAGATCTTCCAGTACTCTCCAATCGTTTTAGCTTGCCGTAAATCACCACCACACCATGCACCATCGTTGATCACCGTGGTACATCATCGCCGGAGCAACTCCGGTGACCACAACCAAGCGGCGCCGCCATGATAGGGTTCGACACGTCGTACTGATTCTTACTCAATTAATTGTGCTTGCTAACCCACGCTAGAACGCCGCCGTCGTGCAGCCTCTGACCGCCACCGGCGAAGTGACGTCATCGTGACATCACGCCTGTGTCATCCTTGACCAATTCAACATGTTGATAAGTCCTTTGCTAGCGTGGCATGTGACGTGGCCATGGGCCCATCTTGTCATTGTCTGTGAGTAGGAACAAGCCCAGTAACAAAAATATTAACTAAGCTGAGCATGCCATGTGGCCCACCAATCAGTGACTAGGGTCTAGAGTAGTATCGGTGTAAAAAGTATTTACCATTTAGAATTTAATTAGAAAATAATTTAGAGAAAAGAATAATCTTGTAAAATTAATATATTTTGTTTTATAATTCAGAAAAATATGTTTAATATATGAAAATTTTCAGAAAATAAAATCTATAACATTAAACTATTATCAAACATTATTATGTTAATAATTTAAATAATTATTGTTTAATAAATATTATATAAGTATTAATACTTTGAAAATTCATATTTTAATATTGGTAAATGTTAAAAAAATATAAATAAAATACCAAAAATCTTAGAAAAATAAGAACTATAATTTAAAACTATAATCATGCATTATTATTTCACCTAGTTAAATATTTATTATTTATAAAATAATAAATATTATAAAAATCATATCTTATTATTTGTAAATCACAAAAATAAATGTAATATACCAAAATGGTCACAAAAATAATACCTACATGTTAAAAATATAATATTCCACTTTTGAGGTAAATAAAAATTTAAAACACTTTAACAACTTGAATTTAAACCTATTTCCTTAGTTAATAATTCATATAAGGGTAAATAAAAATTGCTAATATTTCTAAAAATTAGCCAATTGAGTCTAATAAATAGCATTAGTCTTAAATATTGATAATATGAAGTCAAAATGGTTTAACACATTTTAAATATAATCTTATTGAGTTATCATTCAACCATAAGTTTATAAATATACCAAAACACTAAAGTGAATTCATAAATAGTTAAGTAATATTATTTCCTTATTTACAAACTATAACCCCTCATTTATAAAAAGGTAAATGATTCTATTCCATTATAATATTGAGAAACCACTGCACCAAATAAAAGTAATACCATTCCTAGTTAACTTTAAAGAAACCTTATGAAGTGAACAAAGTACAGTTATCATAAGCATTACATCCTAAGTCCACCTATGTCCTTAAAGTTAAACTTTAGTCTACAAGAGTATAAACATTATAATAAAGACTTTGTTATGTGTTTTATAGTTTACTTTGGTCTGTTTCAATTAAGACCTAATGCGTCTCAAGACCAAACTAACCAAGTTAAAAACCAAGATAGATAAGTCTCAAATACTAATAATGTCGTTATTCAAATGGAGTAATTCTTTCTTACTTAAGGACTATAACTGGTAAGAACACTTAATAATACTAACTTAAAGTTTAAATACTTTTGCTTAGTTAAGTAAGGTTTTCTTCAAAAGTTATTCTTATAGATACATTAAAAAGCAAGACATAAGCATTCTTATGAACGCTCTAAATGATGAACAAACCTTGTGTACACAGCCTTTAGATACCCTTCCGCACTTGCATGTTTTATTATGGTATGATACTTATTATATTTACATGTTGTCTCACACACAATCACAAGCCTTAATAATAAGCACAAGTGTGAAACTTATCTAAAAATAACAACACATTACAAAGAACCAATATACAAACCCTAGAATGACATTATTCCCGGGATTCGAGTTTATCAAATTGCATTACATTACTTATGCATAATAGCATCTTGCTTCTTTAAACATTAGTCCTTCCCGGACCAATGATGTTGATTTCAGATATTGGATCTTATATTATCTCGAAGACAGTGAGTGCATAATCTTGCAATCACAAAAGGCAAGTTCACACTTGCTCATGTCCTTTGATTATTTTCTGTAAAGTATTTTTCAAATCTAGTGTTGTCATCACCTGCATTTGAAAAAGGTCAGAAAACACGATTTTCATAATTATATGATTATAGGTTATTTACCATGAGGTAATAACCTACTATGAAAGTTCCGGTGGTAAAGGAACATATTATCTAGGACTTAACAACCAATGTCGCCAGTGATTCTTGCGCTGTATATCACGCTTTAACCACGATATTTGGAATGGGACGAAGAAGTCAGCTGGATCTTCCTCCTTTCACATCAACAAGATGTCCATCTCATGACGCTGATGTAAATGAGAGACTCAGCATGGGTGGGACCCCTTAGTTCCCCGCGATATTGGTGTCTAGACTATCCCTGAGTAAGATCGTCAGAGGTATGTCCTCATAGTTGATGGGGGCGACCAGGTTCCGTATTCTCAGTGGAGTCCACAAGGAGTCAACCATAGTTAATTGCTATGCAGGTTAACAGAGGTTGTTCTGCTTGTGGGGTCGTGTTCTATGTGGGGTCGCAAGAAAGGGCAGTGATTGGATTAGATCTTAGACTGGGCCCCATACCAAGGAAGTATGGACAAGGTCATGACTTGGTTGTGCAACAAGGCTAAGGTCTCTCATGGGTAAAGTAACGCACCTCTGCAGAGTGTAAGAACTGTAACTTGTTACTCCCTGTTCCGGGAAGGAGCTACGAACGCGGCGGGAAAGGAACTCCATGAAAGTTCTGGTAAATCCGTGAAGGCTGACGGACATAGCTTTTCAGAATAAAAGCAACCTTTAAAGAAATGTTTACAAAAACTTGCATTTCCTACGACCTACGGTCCGTGGTTGTAGATATAGTGCATCAAACACTCCTTTTTAGTGAACTTGCTGAGTACGCTCGTACTCAACGTATCTTATTAACCCTTGCTAGATTCTAAAACCAACACAGACGACGTATGCATCAACTTATGCTCAAGGGAATCTTCATCAACAACTCAAGATCTTCATTGAAGTCAAGGAAGGCAACATATATATCAATTAAAGTGAATACGAAGTTACTGATTAGATAGAAATATAATCTCTCGCCATAGAACCTATTTCTGTAGAGTATTGCTATAGCAGCAATGCAAGCCCCAATATTTCAGATACTAGTCTTATTAGTATAGTAGATTTGAGTGGTTATTCTTTGATTCTTCTTTGTACGAAGTTTCTTTCTCTCTCTTTAACCTAGAGTGTTCTCTGGATCTTATGTAAAGAGTCGAGTTGTAACCTATAGTCATGTCTTGGACCTGCTGTGTTTCTGTTGTACCACTCTGAGGGATGTAATACTAGTGAACGGTGTTTCATTGGTGTTATGTCAACGACTATAGTGTACTACATCATGCAATGGTATGCTGGGTCACCACAGCTGGTATCAGAGCATATGCTTTGACCTTAGGATTAAAACCCTTTTAGGAAGATCTGTAGGTTGGATAGTGACTATAGGAAGCTATCTTATCTAAACCAAATGTTCTTATGACTTGTGATGAGTATCCACTTCAGGATAAACTTGTCACACTTAAGTTAGATGCTTTGTTCATCTTTCTTAAAAAGTCGGTATCCATATTTTCTCGGTATAGTGCTAGTTCCAAGATGGTAGGACACCATTAAGATGTATTAAGTAAGCTAAAACAGTAATGTAGATTATGACTAAGTTTAGGATATCATATGGAGTAGCTTAAATGGTGTAGCCTAACCATAGAATTCAAGTATGACAGTGGAATCCTATTGTTAGTTGATAACAAAAGACAACATAATGAAGACCATTAGAGCATGTATAGATGTAATGAGTAGTAATCATGTGGGATTCACTTGATAATTATACGTGATGTTAAGACATAATGATAGTGTAATGATAAACAAAGTCATCATGGTTAGATTATCTCTTGAATCATGATAAAGAGGCAAAACACAACAAGATCATGGTGAGATTAACTCTCAAACCATGATATAAGCGTAAATATGCCAAGTAAATAGTAAATCATTCTAAAGTAGAAGTAAGATAATAATAATATGGTAGAACTATGATAGAAGTCATAGGTGTCATAAATTTGTGATAACCTTCAATTTTAGGGGTTCAATAGAATCTGATTAGTCCTTTGGAGAGATTTTGTAAGGTTAGATTACAAAATAGTGACAGGTTGGTTATACTAGCCATTCCAAAAGTGAGACTAGAGGTTAGTCAAAACCAAATTGAGACCAATTTGCTTAAAATTATCCTGTTGCAATTGAGCAATCTGGGTAAAATATGAGGCAAAGAATAGGTTGACCCTATGTGCTAAGTATCACGAGGTAAACCTATATGAGGAGGTGTCATATACTACACAACTAAGTCTGAATTCTAGAGATACTATACTCAATTACCATATTCCGGGCTTGTGTGTTATATGTACCACATTTGAATTTCTTGGTTTTTCTTGGATCTTCTTGATTGACTAGATCTGTACATGAGGTTTGACTTGGTGTGCAAATGCATGTTGCAACATCCAGTTATTACTTGATGTTATAGACTTAGATAGAAAAGGGAATTCGTGTAAGGGAGTGACGAGTTCCAAAGATCAAGATGAAGATTTACATGAAGAACGAAGCAAGTATAAGGAGTATCAACACAATGTGAAGGATAAATCAAGTTCAGATCATTGTTAGTCCAAAATAAGAAGTAAGATTAGTGTGGTATGTTGGGTCACCGCAATACATCAGTGGTGTATTTCACGGGTAAGGCTGCGCTCTGGTTATAGTGGACCAATGCTCATTTAGTAGCTGAGAATTTGGAGGCATTTGTGTGTCTAGTGTGTGAAAATTTTGGTCGCCGAGAATTTGAGCAATTGCTTCGGTAGACAGGGAGGGTAGCAGAGTATGCAGTTCAGTTCACCACTGCCATGAACTGTCTGGTAGCTCATAATAGTTCGTGGGATTCATTATACTTTGTCACACAATTTGTGGACGGTCTCCGTGCTGACATTCATGTAGTAGTTATGGTTCAGGAATCCAAGGATTTGTATTCTGCTGTATCTCTCGCCTTGTTACAGGAGGATGCAATGGAGTTGACTTGGGAGGCAACATGCACGAGAAGTGGATCGGCCACTCCCCATCGACCATCTCCGTGGACATCTATGTCGCTGCTGTTAACGCTAGGTGGGAAGGCTCCAGGGTTGATGACAACCTCCAGGCATGCGTGCGGAGGGCAGACGAGGTTCTGCAAGTGCGCAAATGCCATTGATAGTCGACAAGCTGCAGGCGATGCGTGCCTACAGGCATGCTCGCGGTCTCTTCTACACCTGCAGCGAGAAGTGGGCTCGCGATCACACATGTGTCCCGACGGTGTAGTTACACATGGTGGATGAATTTCTGGCATTACTAGGGGTGATACGGACTCGAATTCCTCATCGAACGATAAGCCAATTGAGCTATGTGTTATTTTGGAAGCAGCACTTCAAGGAATTGAGCTGCCACAAACTGTCCGGCTAAAAGGGATGGTGTCGAAGCGAGAGGTGCTGATGTTGGTGGATTCTGGTAGCACTCACAGTTTCATCAGTGAGGCAATTGCAGCAAAGTGGACAAGTGTGAAGCACTATCACCCAATGAAAGTGAAGGTCACCGATGGAGGGGTGTTGCGTTGCAACCTTGAGGTGCCTAATTGCCAGTGGAGAGCATAGGGAGTGGAATTTTCAAGTACTTTACGGTTGTTTCCTCTTGGGTGTTATGATGTGATCCTTGGTATGGACTGGCTAGAAGGCATTGGTTCGATGAAGGTTCATTGGGGCAGGAAGCTTCTGGCATTTGAACATCAGAGATAGATGGTGCAGTTGCAAGGGATTATGCCCAACACTACATCCTGTCAGGAAATTACAGCACATTAGTTGATGGACTTGTATAACATTGATTCCATCTGTCACGTGGTTCAGCTTAGCAAAGTGAAAGAACCAGAGGAACAAAGTGCTTTCCCAACTCCAATCCTACAGCTCTTATCAGAATTTTCACCACTTTTTGCCTTAGGTCTACCTCCACGGTGGGAATTCGATCATGTTATTACATTGCTGCCAGGGTCGCGCCCTGACAATCTACATCCTTATCATTACAACCCAGAGCAGAAGGACAAGATAGAGCGTCAGATAGCTGGAGTTGAAGACATGCTTTCCGTGTGCCCCGACTTGGGGTCAAGCCGCCACTGAAGGAAGGGGAATTTCATGGGCCCAAGAGCCCATGGACCTGAGGATGGAGTGACCCAACGACCACAACGTCATAGGCAGGAGAACTGGCGCTACCCGCTTGAGAAGTGGACCCACTGAGCTACAAAAAGGGGATGAAGTAAATGTATAATTTTTGATGTTCCATGCTTGTTTAGTATCTACTTTGCTATGCTTTGTCTACACTTTGAGGTATTTTTATACATTTTTTGGGATTAAACTATTAACAATATGCTGCAGTGCCAGTTGCCTGTTTTCTGCTATTTTTGATTTCAGAAAAGCTAGTAAGGATCGGAATTGGACGGGACAAAAGCCAAAGTTAATATTTTACCGGATAGAACACGGAGGCCAGAGGAAAGACGGAGGGGCGCCACAGGGCGGCCGCACCCCCAGGCACGGGCCCACCCTAGGTCGCGCCAGGGCAGGGTGTGGGCCCCCTGGCTGCCCCCTGCCTCGCCTCTTCGCCTATACAATCCCCCCGATGACAAAATCCCAAGTACCCGATCAGATCTTCACGAAACAGTCCGTAGCCGCCGCCACCATCGTCCCTAGATCGGGGGATCTGAAGCTCTTCTCGGCAGCCTGCCGGAGGGGAGAGATCATCCCGGAGGCCTTCTTCATCACCATGCCAGCCTCCGGTATGATGCGTGAGTAGTTCACCATTGGACTATGGGTCCATACAGTAGCTAGATGGTTGTTTCTCCTCCTTTGTGCTATCATGTTTATATCTTGTGAGCTCGGCTCATGATCAAGATCATCTATTTGTAATCATACATGTTGTGTTTGCGGGGATCCGATGGATATTGCGATGCTATGTTAGATTGATTATTGATTCTATCATGTCTTATTGATTATTGATTCTATCATGTCTGTGTTGTTTGTGATCTTGCATACTCTCCGTTGCTAGTAGCTATCTTGGCCAAGTAGATGCTAGTGACTCTAAGAGGGAGTATTTATGCTTGATAGTAGGTTCATGCCTCTATTAAATCTAGGAAAGTGACATGAATCTCTAAGGTTATAGATGTGTTGTTGCTACTAGGGAGAAAACAACAATCTTTTATTCATGGAACAATTGTATTGTTTACTTTACACACATTGCTTAATGCAGTTATTCGTTGCTTGTAACTTAATACTGGAGGGGGTTCGGATGAAAACCTAAAGGTGGATTACTAGTCATAGATGCAGTTGGATGACGGTCTATGTATATTGTTGTAATGACGAATCAAATCTCATAGGAATCATGAAATGTCTAGTATTTGCATTGTTATGTCTTGCTCACTCCTGTCAATTGCCCCGTTATAATTTGTTCACCCAACATATTATGTTATTTATCTTAAGGAGGACACATCTAGTGAATTGTGGACCCCGGTCCAATCTTTACCATTGTTACATTTTCTAATGTTAGCGTTTACTTTCTACAAGCAACCATTACCTTTCAGACTATACGTTTAATCCTTTGTTTTTAGCAAACTAGTGAGATTGACAACCTCACTGTAAGTTGGGGCAAAGTCTTGAGTTTGTGTTGTTTCCAAATTGTGCAGTATTTTGTTCTCCCGTACCACCATGTACTCCGTGCGTGTCTCTTCAATGCCACGACCCAAACGTTTCGAGCCGGTTTGATCTAGTCCGTATGAACAAAAGGACAGACTGCCTACGTGTTAACAACGTGATCCGAATAATTTAGAAGGACAGGCATTGACTCTGGCGCCAACCAACACCTCAAAATAATTTAGAAAATAAATTATGTTAATATTTAGGAATTTTTTAAAGTTTCAATGGAATTCTACAACCTAAACAACTACATGCGGCGATAGCACTGGCTACGGTCCTTAGAAGCCACAGGAGCAGAAGATTGCCTCGTTATGTGGGCACGGCGGGTGAACGGGGCCACCACTCCTCTTCAAGAGAGCAATAGACCATCCTCCCCGTGGCGAGCTACTCCCGAGCTTGGTTGAGGCAGGCCCACACAACCGCGTCGTCGGGTTTGGCGTGCACCACATCAGGGCACTACGAGTGAGCTTCGATGAGTTCTTGTTGCTAAAGGTGCTCCAGCAACATGACGTTGTTAAGGACGTCCCACCCGAAACATTGGCCGGTGTTCCGATTGACTGGCTCTTGATACGGCTGTGCCGACCTCTAGGAGGGACCTTCCTCTGGCCGCCGGGAGCTCATGACGCTGCTCCCATCCGCGCGTCGATTGGATGGAGGCGTGGATCACCCGCTTCTCGATAGGAGGCTCCACCTTGTCGTCAAAGTCGGATAACTCCTCCTCCTCGTCGACGACGTCAACCTCCATATCCGACAATGTCTCGGTCTCTCCTCTAGCTGGGTTGCAAGCGTGAGTGATTGGAAGACGCCGACCTGGTATGGTGTATGTTGTTTCCATCATGGTGTCCTTTTATAGACGGCGGCTGAATGCGGCAGGAACTCGCGAGAAGAGGCGGAAGATAAAGTGACTGGAAAACAAGGATGGCAAATCGTGGTAGCGTGGCAGAAACGTCGGTGTCGGCATCAGTGGCCACAACATCAACCTAAAATGGATATCTCGGACCGTTTGGATCTGTCTACTAGACGCACTGACCTAGTCAACCGGACAAAAAAAACATTTTCTATCCGTGAGCTGTCCAAAACGGACCATTTTGCACTGCACTGCCCATCCGAAATATGTCGCGAGGCTAGAGATGCCATTAGTATAGAAGTATAGACGAAGTATAGCAACGAGTAATAAGGGCATGTCCATCGGGCCAACACATCATATCCGAGCGTGTCTGAACTCGTACGTGCGGATGCGCACGGGGCGTGGGCGGCGCCCCAGTGACCCGACCCATCCGGACAAACGCGTCCGGATCGACGTATCCGTGCAGCTAATCTGGGCAATGGTTGCATCGGCCCGGTTGCGCGCTGACAGCGTTGGTGTCCCCCAATAATTTGTTCGGTCCCTCTCGCTAGTGGCACAACAGATGCTCTCCTCCCCCTAACCCTCGCACTCCATATCCCACGCCTCGAGTAGGCGCAATCTTTATCACCGCCACCGCTCGCTGCCGCCGACGCCCCCAAGATATCGAGCGCCACCGTAGGCCACGTGCGTTGCCGGAGTTGTCTGGACGCGCCACAGGTAATCCCGCCGCCCTCGGCCTCCGCCTATGGACTGGACGCGCGACACCCTCTGCGTGGCGCACAACCTGCTCGATCATTTGCCTCTCCGTCCTTTCTAGGTTTTATCCGGCCCGTTGCAGGATTTGGCATTGCCATTGACGTCCACATACTTTGCAAATGGGCAGCAGTCAAAGAAGGGCAATGGAGTTCTTCTACAAGATTTTCGTGGAGTCATCGTCTGAGGAGGAGTCTGACAGTGAGACCAAGATTCTGGTAGCAACTACACAGATGGTGCATGACGACTACCTCCTGCCGCCGCGCAGAGGTGGCTCGTCCAAGCAGCGCGAAGCCAACCAGGAGCGCGACCGAGAAGATGGCCACATACGCCTTTACAAGGACTATTTCCATCCAACTGATCCATTCTTTAAAGAGAAGGCATTCTGTCACCGCTATCAGATGTCGAGGGACCTGTTCTTGGAAAATTTCAATGGGGTGACGGAGTACGATAACTAATTCGAGGCCAAGTACAATTGCACCGGTAAGATTGGCTTCTCCTCTTACAAAAATATTCGGCTGCCATTTAGCAGCTTGCATATGGAGTTCCCGGTGACCTCCTCGACGACTACATGCGCATGAACGAGTCCACATGCCATGAGGCTATGTACCAGTTTTGCCACGCGGTTATTGTGGTGTTTGGCAAAGTTTATCTAAAAGCGCCAAACACTGAAGACACTGCCCGTCTTTTGTCCGTCAAGGAGAGAAGAGGGTTTCCTGATATGCTTGGCAGCATCAACTGCATGCATTGGCAGTGGAAGAACTGTCCCTTTGGTTGGCAAGGGTAATTCAAAGGACATGCAGAGGGGTACACCGTCATACTAGAGGCAGTTGCATCACAGGATCTCTGGATTTGGCACTCCGTTTTTGGCATGGCTCGATCAAACAATGATATCAATGTGCTGCAACGATCTCCGGTGTTTGCTAGGCTGGCAGAAGGCATTGCTCCATAGATTTCTTATCAGATCAATGGCAATCCATATGATATGGATTACTATCTTGCTGACGATATCTATCCCTCCTGGGCCACCTTTGTGAAGACAATCCGCAATTCTGGAGATGAGAAGTGCAAGAGGTTTGCGAAAGAGCAAGAGGCCGCTAGGAATGATGTGGATCGAGCATTTGGTGTGCTTCAGTCAAGGTGGCCTATTGTTTGGTACCCTTCTACAACCTGGAGCACAGAGAGGATGTGGGATGTGATGACTGCTTGTGTCATCATGCACAACATGATTATCGAGGACGAGCGTGATGACGGCATCTTGGACCAAGGCTAGGACTTGCAGGGTCAGTTGGTTGAGCCAGAGCCAGGTCTAGCGTCTTGGGAAGATTTCATGCAAGTGCATAAAAATTTGCGTCACACGCAAATCCATGAACGGCTTCAACTGGATTTGGTGGAGCATATATGGAAATCTTAATGTTTAATCCTTTATTTGTTTCGTGCAATTTGAATGATGGTTTAGTTGTTTTGTATCGAATCATGCAAGCCTAAACTATTTACATGTAAGCACTATTTCAATTTGATTACCTAATCTAGTTTATTTGCTTCCAAAAAATTAATTTTGTGAGAAAATTTGCAAACGTATGAATTTCTGACCAGCGCTGGCCAAGCGCGAACAAATAAGTCGCACGGCTGGCCAGACAGACCGGATCCTTTCTCCATATCGACTGTGGCCCGACTGTTTGAGACGATCGGACGAGTCAGTCGTGTGAAGATGTCCTAAGGAAGAACATACGTGCTGTCGTACACCTATCTATCGGATGTAGAGTGCAATGCTCTCTTCTTTGACAGATCAATTTCGAAGCTAGCGAGCACCGACTTTATACAGCCTTCAAGCCTCATCTTTCAAAGAAATTCCCCTTCTCTCCATAAAGCAAGCCACATCAACTACGAAACCAATCACCTTCGTCGACATCCACATAGTGGGGCAAATGCAGCGACGTTCACATGCTACTTAATCTCGAGATGCTGAAACTAGCATAACTGCTCGCAGATACTAGTACTAATGTAAAGAATAGACGGATACAAACATGGAGCAGACTTTTTTTTCCGTGTTCGAACGGAACTGCGCCATGGGCTTATCTCGGCAGAACGAAGCACCGTAGTAGGAGTACTGTCGTAGCCACTGCTTAGACCATGCTACTCCATTCAATCCATATTAATTATTGTTGAATTGGATGTCTCTAGCAGTAAATCATGTCTAAATACATCAATTTCGCGACAATTAATATGGATCAGAGGAGAGTACTCGTACTTTTCTGATTTAGAACTTTCTTGGAGTACGTATTGTGGCCCCGCCGACTGCAGAGGGCATGTATAATAGTTTTATCTTAGCAATGCCATATAAGATGATTGCTGAGTCGGAGGAGATAGAAACAAAAAAAAGACCTCTGCCTTCTCTTAGCTAAGATTTCATCTCTTATCACTATATATATCTCACCACATATTTAGGGATATCTGTTGTTTGAGATAAGACTAAAAAAACACATTGTACATTATGTTTTATTATCATATTAAGATTATGTAGTATTTATATGATAAGACTATCTTATCAACCATTGTACGTATGTTTACCATTTTCTTTTGACCGCGACAAGATATGCATGTCAGGTCAATCTAGAGAAGCGAGTGACCCCTTATTTTTACCAAAAAGAACCAAGAAGAGGAGGTTAAAGTAACGACGCCATGGATCTCACGGCACCAAGTTCAGTTACCAACACCGGATCACCACCGACTCGATCGTTTACCTAGACATACAGCTTTTCACCACATCGGGGGCAGTTGAAACCTGTCTGGGACGCAGCGACGAGTCAATCTGTGTCTTCTTTTCTCTGGCTAGCCTCCGAACCTTCGTTCCGTCCATTGAGACAAGCGGATTTTTAAGCAAACTTTTAACCGCCATTCGAGCAAAGTATAAATGGAGTGCACGTGAGGCTTTCCTGGATCAAGTTTTGACAGAGAGCCAGCTTGATCTCACCTGTGTCAATGTGTATCAAGGCGAATCTTCAGCCTTGGTCCGCCTTCTAGGGTAAAAACAAATAGTAGTACTAACTTCACGGCTCGACCAGTGTTTTTGCATGGGGGGCAATATTCTTGTCAGTTAAAAATTAGTTACTGCAATCATTGTTTAGGTTCAAGAATTGAGGACGCTACGTGAGTGCGTGCTGTTAATATCGGTGGACAGGACTCGGGAGACATGTGAGGAGATCAATCCCTGGATATACGAGTTGTTTCCGTTGAATAATGAAAAGAGGTTGAAGCCCGGTTGAAAAAAAAATACTACTCCATCCGTTTCAAAAAATAAGATGTTTTAGATTTGTGAATAAAATGAATCTAGACTTTTTTTAGTGTGTAGATTCATTTCAAAGTTGAATGAACCTACATACTAAACCAAGTCTAGATTCATTTCCTTTATAAACCTAAAACGTCTTATATTTTAAAACAGAGGGAGTAGTACGTACATGGCTATAGATTGGCGCTCAAGCTCATGGTAATCCGATATGTCGCTTTTGAATTGATCGGCGCACGGTTTGAGCGAGTTCCCGCTATGCCATGCCATGCCAAGTTCCATATGCACGACTACGTACTCTGGAGCGAAGCTGTGGAAAGCAAAAGGCTTGGCTAATTTATAGGCGATCAAAGGGTACTGAGTAGTAGTACTTGTAATTAATTAAAGGGCTGATTAATTAGTTGTGTACTCACTTTGCAGTACTTGTCCCCATCAAAATTGGGATTATATGGTACATGAGGGAAACGACGAATCACAGGGCTTTAGGACTTGTTCTCATAAGCTCAACTTCTCTGTCGACCTTTCTTTCCCTGATACTTAGGGTGTCATCTTCACAGAGGAGTACATGCAATAAAACTCATAGATTGATGATCAGTTCCACGTTATGTATTTGAGAAGAAAGAACAGAAGCATGCACAATGTTGCGCTGATCCTGCACACCACGCGGTTCATATATCACAGGGTTATATGTCGGTTTCATCAGCAGTTTGAGTGAAAACCCGCCATATCACGACCACTCGAAGTTAGCAGAGCACCCTTTTTTGATAGAAAAAAGAAGAAGCAGAGCACCCTTTTTTGATAGAAAAAACAAAGCTAGTACTCCTACTAACTTTTTCTTTCAAAAAGCCATCTACATGCAAAACTAAAAATCTGGCTAACTTATGAAACCTACTAAACCATCTCTCCCTGCCCATTCACAGGCCATATGTACGGAATATACGCAAACGCTGGAAGACTAGCTATCACTAGTTATTTTATATGACACAGACTGCATAAGATGTGTGCTTCGGTGTTTCCCTTAAAATTAAGTTTGTATGAAATAGTTCTTTTTTTACCCATCGAAACTCATATCCATGCTATGTATATTTTCGTTTAGGTGTACTCGGTCGAGCTAGATATACTTCACGTTTATATCGGCTGATCCCAACACCGCTTTGCATGTCACGTTTTGAAATTTTATTGTTGTTGCTATATACCTTGTGATTTCCGCCTTCCGCAGACACGTGAATATACGTGTATGTATAAGAGAACCATACGGGTTTTGTATAGATTTGTACGGTCTTCAAAATGAGTTGATATCGAGTTTTTATTGTTAAAGTTTGAAAAAGAGTGAAGGACACCGAAGCAAAAGCACCTCTGCATTTCAACCATAGGCCGCTAACGTGCTGAGAGTTGAAACTGGGTCGTCTCTGCACGTGGTGTGCTAAAATCACTTGCTCCGTTGAAATATTGAACTGGCCATAACTGAACTGACGAATACCAATGGTAGACGCGCCAGAACTACGGAGTACTTTTCTTTTTTTGAGAAAAAAGCAGATGCCTTTGAGAAAGCAACTACTCTCCCTACGTTTAAAAATTTAAGATGTTTTAAATTCGTAAAACAAATATATCTAGACATCTTTTACTATGTAGATTTAGAGTGAACCACACACAAAAAGTAGTCTAGATATATTCATTTTACAAAGCTAAAACATTTTATATTATAAAACGAAGCAAGTAGTAGAGTTCCGTCCCCTTTCTCATTTCCCCTCCCAATGGGATTCCAAAAAATCAAATTGTCGGCGAGGGTGGTCGGATTACTAGTCAAAATCCTCCATTTAATCCGATGCTAACAGGTCGATGAATTGCCTGTATGTGCAGGCAGCTGGCTGGCAGTTAGCCAGTTTCAGCATCGAGACTATCTAAGTGGCCTGTGAACGATTGCTGGGTATTGGCCTCATGTATTGCTGAAGATGACTGGTGTCGTAGTTGCGTGGCTCCCAGTTAGCCAATCTCAACTTGGAGATTAAAGCGCACCGTTGCTGAATTTGTTGACGATGATTGATGTCGTAGTTGTGTGGCTTTGCAGGGGAGAAGGAATTTCTTTTGAGGATGAAACCTGAAGGCTGTATAATACTCTGTGAGCTTTGTACTCTACCTCGGATAGATACATACATTGTGTTCTGACAGCACGTCGCTTGTACTCCTAGCTACATCGCACATACCGTCTGTCAGTCCGTATATATACATGGTAGCAAAAGGAACAAACGAGGCGTGGAAGGAATACGATCACACTTTTGTGTGCGAACTGCGTCACATCCGTTCACCGGCATATACTAGACAGTACGTACCAATACCCTTCTGATTCAGTACCACTTGTCTTCCACTGCTACCCCAAAGAGCTTGGAATTTTTACCCGTTCCCTTTTGACCGCGACAACGTTTGCAGGTAGTACCAAAAGAGCAAAGAATGAGTTAAAGTAAAGGACGCCATAGATCTCACGCCGTCCAGTTCAGTTACCGACGCAGGATCACCGCCCCGAAGAATATTTTCACCTCACCGTCTTGGGGGGCGAGTTGAAGGTCGTCAACACGTAGGGAGTCAGCGACGAGTACGTAGTACTGTGTTCTTTAATTACTGGGGGAGATCTTAATTCACCCGAACCTTCCACGACAGGAGAGCACGTGAAATAGTCCTCTCCATCGATTTTTGACAGCCAGCTCGATTTCACCTGTAGCAGCATGTCAAGGCGGATCTTCAACTTTGGTTCAACTCTCGCCCTCTCCGCCGTGAATAGAAAACAACAGCTTCATCACCTCAACTGACTCCAATTTATTTACCACTGCGACTCTTGATGATGGTGATGCGCGGTTGCACATGCTACCTGACTTTGTCCCGATTTCTTTTTATCCCTGCAAATTTAACCGTACCGTTAAAAATCTCAAGCAGAGTCCCATGCCATGTCACTGCTACGTGGAAAGCTGGGCAAAATTAGTTACCGCATGCGTCAATTAAACTGTTACTGCTCAGCAGTGGAGAGGCGCCGTATCAATCACAGTTTAATTGCATGCACCACACAGTCTCATGGGAGAAACGACTTGACGGCTGCGATGACACGTGAGTCGAGCGATCCCAAGTTCCTTCAGCACTACTAGAAGTATCTCCGGTCCTTGACATGGCTATGCCACGTGAGAGATCGGTCATTTTGATCATGAGTTTGTGTGAGCTCCCGCCATGTCACGATCATCCAAGCTCACTAAAGCAGAGTCCCATAAGTAAATTATTCTCATTCTGAAAAATACATATATAAGATATCAAAATTTGCAGAACAATAAGATCTATCTATCTAAACACAAATATTACATATTTTTGTGGAACAAAATATAAAAATATTACATATACTTTCGTATAACAAATTTTCCATTTTCTGAGTGTAAAAAACGGGGTGTTTTGAGAAGCAACCACCAAATGAAAGTTTTAAAATGGTACCACCCTATTTTTCCAAAATACGAGGCCACCTTGAATGAACAATGTCCCAACCGGTGTATCTTAAACCTTTTTGTCCACCCCTCGTAAAAAAACAAATTCCTGTCCAATCAATAGGGAGTGGGTCTGATTTCAAATACAGGTACATGATCTGATGCTCATAATTTTCTGGAAAATTAATCTTTAGGTTCACAATATTCTAGTTCATCATAAATTCATTGCAATTTTAGCGACGCTAAGCCTCGAGTTAAGAATCTTCATGCCCGCCGTTTTGACCATAGTTTGAAACGGGCATAAGAAATTAAAAAACGATCCAAACAATGTAAAACCTTCATATGGTGTCATATTATGTGACATAGTTGCAAGGAAAAATATCAAACTTGATATATTGATTGCATCTTAAAAAAACCTTATCAGAAATGAGCTATCATGTTTGAGGTTTTACGGCTTTCAGGCGAAACGACCAATGTTATGATTAGAATCGCGGCATAGTTTGTGATAATGTGATTATGCACACATGTGCATCATGGGATGCCGAACAATGTTGTTGGAGGAATTTTTCTTTTTGTCGCACAAAAAAACCATTTTCTATTTTCCGAATGTAAAAAAATAGGTGTTTTGTGAAGCAACCAGCAAATGAAAGTTTCAAAATGGTACCACCTTATTTTAGAAAAAATACTAATCCACCTTGAACGGACAATGTCCCAACCGGGTATCTTAAACCTTTCCTTTCATCCCTTGTAAAAAAGACAAATTCATGCTGAATCAGTAGGAAGTGGGTTAGATTTGAACTACATATACATGATCAGATGCTCATGATTTTTTGAAAAAATCATTTTTAGGTTCACAATATGCTATTTCAACGGAGATCCACTTCAATTTTAGTGAGGCTCGGTCTCAAGCTAAGAATCTTCATGCATGTCATTTTGACCATAGTTTGAAACGACACAAGAAACTCAAAAATGTTCCAAACAATGCAAAACCTTCGCGTGGTGTCATATTATGTGACATAGTTGCAAGGAAAAATATCAAACTTGGTATACTTTATCTCAAAAAATCTCTCAGCAATGAGCTATCATGTTCAAGGTTTCATGGCTTTCAGGCCAAACGACCAATGTTATGGCTAGAATCACGACATAGTTTGTAATATTATGCACACATGTGCATCATGGAATGGCGAACAATATTGCACGGGGAAATTTACATTTTTGTTGCACAAAAAGTCATTTTCCATTTTCTGAGTGCCAAAAACGAGGCGTTTTGTGAAGAAACCACCAAATGAAAGTTTCAAAATGGTACTACCACATTTTTCAAAAATAACAGGTCACATTGAATGGACAATATCCCAACCGGGATATGTTAAACCTTTTCCTTCCATCCCTCGTAAAAAGGAAAAATTACTATAGAATCGTTAGGAAGTGGGTCAGGTTTGAACTACAGGTATATGATCTGATGCTATATGCTTTCTGATACATAGTAACCTAATTCCTTCGACCATGAGATCATGCTAATCACCATCACCGGAAGGATGCTTTGATGACATCAAACACCACACCGTAACTGGGTGGCTATAAAGGTGGCATTGAGTGTTCGGAAAGTATGTGTTGAGGCACATGGATCAAGAGTGGGATTTATCCATCCATATGACGGATAGATATACTCTGGGCCCTCTCGGTGGAATGTCATCCAATTATCTTGCAAGCATGTGACTGGCTCACAAGGGATCACATATCACGGGAACGAGAAAATAGTACTTATCGGTAACAAGGTTGAACTAGGTATGCAGAGATACCGACGATCAAAACCTCGGATAAGTAAACTATCGTGAGACAAAGGGAAATTGGTATCGTATGTAAGTGGTTCATTCGATCGCAAAGTAATCGTAGAAATATGTGGGAGCCATATGAATTTCCAGATTCCTCTATTGGTTATTGATCGGAGAAGTGTCTCGGTCATGTCCGCATAATTCACGAACCGTAGGGAGACACACTTAAGGATTCGATGTTGTTGAGTAGTTATGGAATGATGAGTAAGAGACCGAATGTTGTTCGGAGTCTCGTATGGGATCCGGGATATCACGAGGAGATCCGTAATGGTCCGGAGAATAAGATTCATATAAAGAAAGTCCTGTTTTGGAGTTCGAAAATGATTCCGGTGTTTTCACCAGGAATGTTCTAGAAGGGTCTGAAAGGTCCGACACTCTGGGGGGGAAGGCTACATGAATGTGTCATGACAATGTGGAATGGTTGCATCATGTACTAGGTCACTTGGCTGGGCAAAATAAAGAGAGAAATCAAATCCTAGTTTGAAAGTCAAACGCCAATTTGAAAAAGTCAAATCTCAAGTTTGCTTGGTGGAGGGAGAGTAGGAAACCTACTTGGGGAGGAAGTCCCCTCCCTCCACCCACCAGCCAAGGGGGAGGAGTTGGAGGAGGACTCCCTCCTCCAAACCGCCTCCCTCCCACCTATATAAGGAGGGGCAGGGCGCCCCTCCCAATACACCTCTAAACCCTAGCTCTTGGCGCCTCCACCCAAGTGCAACCGCCGCCGCCTAGGGCTCCTCCAAGTCGGTGACTTGGGGTTTCCCCAAACCCTAGCCGCCAGCCACACCCCTCCTTGTTGCCTCTAAACCCTAGATTGCCAAGGCCCTCTCTCATACTCCATCATACTCGCTCCGGCTTAAGGCGAAGCCCTGCAAGATCTCATGGTGCCGGAATCACGAGGAGAGTGCTACAACCTCCGCTGCCTGCTGGAACAAGGGAGAGGAAGGTCTTCATCGAGTACCGAACGTTATATCGACTGCGGAAGCGCTGCCAGAATGCAGCGCCGGAAGGATCGTCTACGCGATCTTGAGATCGGAAGTGTACGACTACATCATCCACGAGAATCTGCTCTCGTTAACCGCTTTGGATCTTCGAGGGATAGTAATCTATCGACTTGTTGCTGCAATCTAGTAGATAGATCTTGGCTTATGTGTGTTCATGCGATAGAATTTTTTTTCCATGCTATGAACCCCTACAGTGGTATCAGAGCCGTGTCTATATGTAGATCTGTTGCACGAGTAGAACACAATGGTCATTGTGGGCGTTGATG
This sequence comes from Avena sativa, assembly GCA_916181665.1. Classification (NCBI taxonomy): domain Eukaryota; kingdom Viridiplantae; phylum Streptophyta; class Magnoliopsida; order Poales; family Poaceae; genus Avena; species Avena sativa. The sequence continues at coordinate 69,253,294 of OV702297.1, forward strand.
CTTTTGTTGTCAATTTCTTCTTATGTACTTTGCATATTGCAGGATGGTGGGATGAAGCGGCCTGGGCTAACCTTACATGACATCGTTCATGAGACTTGCTCCACGCTTGACATGCAACTTGTATTGCATAAGTGGCTTTGCGGGTGCTTGTTTCTCCCAACATAGTTAAGATTCAATTTACAACGGGTGATTGACAATACTAGTCAATATTGTGGTTCTTGTTCGTAAGTTAGAACGACACTTATTGAAAGCCCCAAACCACGTAAAACATGCAAAGAAAATTAGAGGCATCTAACTTTGTTTTGCATGGGGTGTGCTGTGATGTGATATGGCCATGATTGTGATTATATATGATGTATGCAATGTTCCTTATTGTAAGTCGGTAACCGGCAGGAGCCATATGGTTGTCTTTTAAATCCGTTAAGACCTGCATATCTATTATTCAAAGTAGTTGTAATAGTTGATGCTGGTGGAAGACAACCATGAAGCGGCGCCATTTACCTCGACGCCACACCGGTGATGATGGAGATCATGTTCGTGCTTGAAGATGGAGATCGGAAGCACAAGAAGAAAGGCCATATCATATCACATATTATGAATTGCATGTGATGTTAATCCTTTTATGCATCTTGTATTGCTTAGTTCACGACGGTAGCATTATAAGATGATCCCTCAAGCACACAATTTCAAGTTTTAAAGTGTTCATACTTAGTAAGCACCGTTGCTAAAGCTCGTTATTTCGAAGCATCACGTGATGATCGGGTGTGTTAGATTCTGTGAGTGTATACAACGTGAGCAAGCCAGATTTGCTCATGCGGAAGCTAAGGTTTGATCTTGACGAGCCTAGCATGTACAGACATGGTCTCGGAACACGGATCACCGAAAGGTAAAGCATGAGTCATATAGTAGATATGATGAACATGTTGATTGTTCGCCATTGAAGCTACATCAACTCTCGTGATGATCGGTTTTGATGTGGTGGATTTGGTTCATGTGATCACTAAAACAATGCGAGGGATATTGTTTTGAGTGGGAGTTCAACAACAATATGATTAAGAGTTGAACACTATTTATCATAAATTAAATCAAAGTGAATTTGCATAGTTTTTGTAGTCATTGGCATCCGTTTACCACCTTGTGCTTAGTTTTAATTGAGATGATAGAACTATAGAATTCTGGTTAGTTACTTTACGAACTGGTATCGTATTGTTTTGAAGTGTTAATCTAAAGCTTAAATGTTCCATTGCAAACTTTCAGTAAGTTTCGATTACTCTGTGAAGTTGAATAGTTGGTATTAAATCAAGACTAACAATTCCAATGTTAGTATATAAGTATCATGTTTATCTCCATGATTCTTGATATTCGAAAGATAGTTTCAATATCAAGGTAATCTAGGAGTTGAAAGAGTTGTTTCAGAAACCATCATGTATGGGAGATATTGCGATATCTGAAACAATATTTTGTTTACAACATGATAGAGTATAATATGGCAAAGTTTATGTTCTCATATTTGATGAGAATTTACAAAAGGTTGGAGACACTAGTTGTCCTAATCCTCCAAAAGGTTTTGGAGAGCAACATTATGCTCACGATTCACCGTTATAAGCTAAAAGTAGCTTGATTATGGATAATTCCATGATAAGGGCGAATATTTGATGTAGGTAAAATGTTTACTACACCAAGAGATTACTAAAGAAAGGAATTTGAAAGAACACCAAACATTTGATGATGGTGATCTACTTCAAAGTGCAAGTCAAAAGACATTGGTATTTAACTATACATGCTTTGGACTATGGCTCCACTATTGATGTTGATAGCTTCTTTCAAAACAGAAAAGGAAATAATGAAAGAGAATCTCATAAATATATGGCAGAAAAGAAAAACTAGAATTGTTCAGCTTAGGTATATAGAGGATATACGTGTTATGGATGTATTCTTTGCTTATTAAACAATGTGGTTCTTAAGTATTGGATACTGAATTTGTTGGTATGAATCGTCATACGAAACAACAGAATTCATGAACTACAATGGCCTAAATAACTAGCAAAAGAATATGTGATGATGTTCATCAAGAACAAATAAAGGGTTATTGTGTTGCTCGTTAAACATCAAAATTGCCTTCAAGATTTGTTTTATCAGGTATTATGAGAACAAAAGGGTTGTTCAAATAATTGTCGTAATCCATAAAAGATGAATGATTTACAAATCTCGTTGGAGAAATCACATCCATAAAACTAGTGCTAAAAATGTCGAAAGACAAATTGATTGAAAGATCACTTAGGAAGTGACATCGCCGTTTAAATTATGTTGGAAAGAAAACATGAAGAAACTCCATGTGGATGGAATTTTGGAATCTTTTGATTTTTGATCAAATGACGCTTGTGAAACTTTCCTAGAGATAATTAAAACTTTGTTCATAGGCCAAAAGGGAACGAATGACTAGCTTATTGGAACTTGTACATATTGTTGTATGAAGTCCATTATGAGTAGTCAAGAGCGATGGATTTCAACTTCATATGCTTTCTCCGAAAATTTGAGTGAATATATGAATATTTACTTAATAAGGATGAAGTATGAAACATTTGAAAAGGTCAAAGACTTTCAAGATGAAGTGCAAAATCATTGTAACAAGAATATAAATAGTTTATGATAAGATCATAAAGGAAGATATTGGGTTACAAGTTTAACATAATACCTAAGATTTAAGGAATCGTTCCGTGGATTTGCATTTCCCGAAACACTATAAGAGTATGGAGCGTTCGAGATATGTAATTAAACCTTGTTTGACATGGTAAGATCAAAGGTGTAATTCATAAAACTTCCATTATATTTTAAAGATTAAAAGCTTTAAAGACTACCATTTTTCCACAGAAAAGAGCTCCATCATAATCCGTTGAAATGACACCATATAAAGTTATGGTTTGGGATAAAACCCAAGTTGTCCTTTCTTAAACATTGGTATGCTATGCATAAGAAAGATGTTTGCAACCAAGGTCGGATGAACCTGTCTTTATATGTTATTTCGAATAACTGTTAAGTATTCCTCCATAACATCGGAGACAAAAGTGTTTGTCACTTAGAACGTCAAGTTTCTTTGAGAAGGAATTTTTCGTGAAAAGATAAGTGAGAGGACAATAGAACTTTGATAAGGTTAAAAGAACCTTAGCTATGTGTGCAAAGTTGCGCAGCGCCGAAAAGTGTTCCGGAGGCAGCAACAATGCTCATGGCTCACTTGACTCAAAGGTTGTGGTTACGAAGGTCAAAGTTTCTATTGAACCAAGTAGGTCGGGTAAACAATCAAATACCAAGATTTGAGGGTTGAATCATTATCTGAGAATAATGAACGGACTACATGCAAAGAAGCGATGATGGGCCCTAACTCCATAAAATGGCTTGAAACCATAAAATCCGTGATAGTTCCATACACGAGAAATCAAGTTTTGAACTTGAAGGAACCTCGAGAAAGGTGTAAGACCTTACAGTTGTGTTTGGATCTAGAAAGAAATAGACATGGATGTTTCACATCTATGAAATAGTCGACATGTTGGGAAAGAGTTCACAACAATGTTCAAAGGTTGACTATGACAAGATTTGATCTTTCATAGCGATATTTAGTCTAGACGGATTAATGTAGCAACCACTACATATAATTTTGTTATGTAGTAGTTGAATAAACAAAACAAGTTCTTCTAATAGAGTTGTTACCTAGGACATGTGCATAACACGGTCCATAGGGTTTTGTTAATTCAAAGGATGCTAAAAGCATATGCAAACTTCAATGGTTGAGGTAAGCATTGCAGAGTTGGAATCTTCACTATGATGAAACTGTTAAAGGAGTTTAAATTCGTCGGAGACGATGAAGATGCTTGCATTTGCAAGAAATTAAGTGGAAACGCTAAGACATGTTTCTAATACATTATGTGGAAGACATATTGTTGATTAGAAATGATGTATCTTTTATTAACACATGTTAAGATTTTCATCCCGATGAAAGACTTAGGCAAAACCCAAATATTTGGCATCAATAGATGCTAATATGGTTGTACCAAAAGTACATAGATAATGTATTGAATGAGTTCAATATAGAAACTATAAGAAAGGTTCTTATCGCACAGAAAGGATTGAATGAGTTCAATATTGATGATATATTCAAGTGTATTGACACTTGGTAAGTGAAACAAAGATTCAAGTATAGATTGATACTTGATGTATGAAATCACAAAGAGTATTTATATCAATCATATTGTGATATGTACAAATCCAGATATGTACTATGCTCTAAATGTTATGAGCATATACCAGAATGATTCATTGGACGATATTAAGGATATTCTTATGATCTTTTGGAAGAACTAAGAATATATTATTTTGTAGAAGTGACAAATAGATGGTTAGTACTTCATTGATACTAGTTTTGTCACAAAGTACAAATTAAGTTTATCTCAATCTAAACTAAGGGTGGCACAATATAATGGAAAGTAAGTTCCATAATGGATTTGGATGAGTTCCAAAGTTAAGACATTGTGACAGATACTACAACAAAAGGCTAAGTATATGACTGCTATTATAGCAGCTAAAGAGGGCATTTGTGTCAAGTAGTTTGTTATCAAAACTAGGTGTAGTTCACAGCGGGATAATACTATGAAGATATATTGTACGACAATGTTATCAACATGTTTTAACCCCAAAGAACTAAAGGTCTCACCAAAGAACCAAATTTATACAAAGCCATCTCATTAGAGAATGAGTGATGCGTAGAAACGCAAAGACATGCAGTTACACACGGACCTGGAAGTGTCAGATCTGGAGATCAGTTGACCACTAGCAATCGTGTACATACAACACCGGAAAGCCATAGGTGTTGAATACACAAAGGTTTGAAACAAGATTATTTACTCTAGTGCAAGTGGGAGACTGTTGGAGATATGCCCAAGAGGCAATAACAAAGTGGTTATTATCATATCTTCATGCTTATGATAAATGTTTACATACCATGCTATAATTGTATTAAACGGAAACATTAATACTTGTGTGATTTGTAAACATAAAAGAGTCCCTAGTAAAGCCTCTTGTTAAACTAGCTTGTTGGTTAATATATGATCATGGTTTCCTGATCATGAACATAGAAGATGTTATTAACAACAGGGTCATATCATTAGAAGAATGATGTGATGGACATACTCCTATAGTTAAGTGTAGCACAAAGATCAAGTCATTTAATATAGTTCATTTGCTATATGCTTTTTGATACATAGTAACCTAATTCCTTCGACCATGAGATCATGCTAATCACCATCACCGGAAGGATGCTTTGATGACATCAAACACCACACCGTAACTGGGTGGCTATAAAGGTGGCATTGAGTGTTCAGAAAGTATGTGTTGAGGCACATGGATCAAGAGTGGGATTTGTCCATCCATATGATGGATAGATATACTCTGTGCCCTCTCGGTGGAATGTCATCCAATTAGCTTGCAAGCATGTGACTGGCTCACAAGGGATCACATATCACGGGAACGAGAAAAGAGTACTTATTGGTAACGAGGTTGAACTAGGTATGCAGAGATACCGACAATCAAAACCTCGGATAAGTAAACTATCGTGAGACAAAGGGAAATTGGTATCATATGTAAGTGGTTCATTCGGTCGCAAAGTAATCGTAGAAATATGTGGGAGACATATGAATTTCCAGATTCCTCTATTGGTTATTGATCGGAGAAGTGTCTAGGTCATGTCCGCATAATTCACGAACCGTAGGGAGACACACCTAAGGATTCGATGTTGTTGAGTAGTTATGGAATGATGAGTAGGAGACCGAATGTTGTTCGGAGTCTCGGATGGGATCCGGATATCACGAGGAGATACAGAATTATCCAGAGAATAAGATTCATATAAAGAAAGTCCTGTTTCGGAGTTCGAAAATGATTCCGGTGTTTTCACCAGGAATGTTCTAGAAGGGTCTGGAAGGTCCGACACTCTGGGGGGAAGGGTACATGAATGTGTCATGACAATGTGGAATGGTTGTATCATGTACTAGGTCACTTGGCTGGGCAAAATAAAGAGAGAAATCAAATCCTAGTTTGAAAGTCAAATGCCAATTTGAAAAAGTCAAATCTCAAGTTTGCTTGGTGGAGGGAGAGTAGGAAACCTACTTGGGGAGGAAGTCCCCTCCCTCCACCCGCCGGACAAGGAGGAGGAGTTGGAGGAGGACTCCCTCCTCCAAACCGCCTCCCTCCCACCTATATAAGGAGGGGCAGGGCGCCCCCTCCCAATACACCTCTAAACCCTAGCTCTCTGCGCCTCCACCCAAGTGCAGACGCCGCCTAGGGCTCCTCCAAGTCGGCAACTTGGGGTTTCCCCAAACCCTAGCCACCGGCCACACCCCTCCTTGGTGCCTCTAAACCCTAGATTGCCAAGGCCCTCTCTCATACTCCATCATACTCGCTCCGGCTTAAGGCGAAGCCCTGCGAGATCTCCCTTCTACTTTCGACACCACGCCGTCGTGCTGCCGGAATCACCAGGAGAGTGCTACAACCTCCGCTGCCTGCTGGAACAAGGGAGGGGAATGTCTTCATCGAGTACCGAACGTGTGACCGACTGCGGAAGCGCTGCCGGAACGTAGCGCCGGAAGGACCATCTACGAGATCTTGAGATCGGAAGTGTACGACTACATCATCCACGAGAATCTGCTCTCGTTAACCGCTTTGGATCTTCGAGGGATAGTAATCTATCGACTTGTTGCTGCAATCTAGTAGATCGATCTTGGCTTATGTGTGTTCATGCGATAGATTTTTTTTGTTTTCCATGCTACGAACCCCTACAATAATACCTACCGCGGCCGCCGCCCGACCCCGCCCGCGAGCGAACTCGCCTACTTCCCCGAAGCCCGACCGCCGCGGACACATATCCTCGCTGCCAAGCTCCTCCATCGTGCCCTGCCGCGGCCCCCCATCTTCCACGATGATCGCCATCCGAGCACCTCCTCTCAGCCCGCCCCCCGAAGAGATCACCGCGTCTGCCGACTCCACGTCTCGTCACGGTCGCCCGCTTGATCCGCACAGCTCCCTATCGACACCTCCCCTGCTCTGACCTAGAGACGCTCATACCCGAGCTCAACCCCGCCATCACCGTAGTGGTGCTCCGCCGCCCGCCTCCGGCCAGCACCGACCCCACCTCTCTGGATCCACGCCCGCGCCTCCATGCTCGACGCCTCTGCCTCTCGCCGAGCTCGCCACGTCCGTCGCCCCTGGTCGTCGTTCAAGCCAGGCACTTCCTCGTGCCCTCTGTTCGTCTTGTGCTGTTACCTGTTTGGATATGGCACAATTTGACATGTGTACCTTTTTGTCGTGTTTGTTATCTTGGAATTCTGCCAAGATCTCTGCCATGGGTACTAGACAAGATTGACCCTGTATTGGTGTGATCCGAAGGCCATCGACCAAGTTCGCCATGAACGAAGAGAGGACCAACATGATCTCCAAACCGTTCGCTAGTAACCTCATCATGGAAACCAAGCTCTCGTCGCGGACCCGAAGATGCCAAGACCCTGATCCGAAAGTCCGAAGACCGATCCCTCGAACACTTGGAACCTCAAGATCGCCGAGTTCCATGTGTGACCCCTATCCGAGCCCACCCTATTTTTATAATATGTCATATATATTTGTGCATTTAAATTATCATGCTTGCACACATGTTTTGTGGTTTGGGGGCCTTATGCCGATTCATATAAATTAAATATTGAGGCCATATGCGTGCGAATCTAGTCTTATATTGGCTCCATTTAAATTTGCGTAGTGAACCGGTGTTATATTTTGCCATGTTAAGACAACATTTAAATGGTGGGTATCTAAATAACACGAACCATCTAATTAATTGTCGGGACCTCGGTTCCTCTTAATATGGCCTAATTCGCATCTTTGCCATGTCATACATCATGCATGCATCATGCCCAATCTTTTGTCGTAGTATTAAATAGTGCAACCGGTGTTTCTTCTAGTGCTTTGCTTCTTCACGGATTAGGCCGATGAGTTGATGCGAGTGTCGACCCGATCTTCGCTCATTGGTTACCCTTATGGCTTGGCTTGGGCAGGGTTATGGACACCATTGGTTATTCTTTAGGGCTCTTAGCTCAATTTCCATCTTGTCCGTACTCGGACGCTGTATCGTTTTCAAGGTGATTTGGATCTTTGTATTGTATATCTGTATTCTTGACTCATGGAGTCGCTGTTGTATATATCTGTTCTATGGGTTCCATCGTGGACTATTGTGTAATGATATTAATTCGTTTTCCACCCGCACGAAAGTGCCTGGTGGACACCTTTGAATCGATTCTATGTGGGTTTGGCGAGAATCGCTAGAACTTGCATAGGGCCGATCTGAGGGTGTTACAAAGTGGTATCAGAGCTCAGCAGTTACAATACCACACTGGTCCAGCATGTAAGATAACCTAGCTAACGGACGTCGTAGAGTGTCAAAACTATTTTTGAAAACCGGTTGGATAGATCTGATTAGGTCTGCTTTTACTCCTTACCCCTCTGCTATTTGTTGGGGATATGCTATATGGGTATCCTCATAGCATGTCTCCTATCCGGATAACCCGAGTGGCCCACAGTTGGTAGTATGGCCCATGGCCTGCTGGGTGGCCCAGTTATCTGGATCCAGAAGGGAGGCCCATGCCGGATAAAGGAAGGCTACGGTTGGAGTCACTGACATACCCGGAGCCTTGGAGTGCAAGATACACAAGACTAGTAATAGACGGTGTAGGACTCTGTAACCTGTCTGGCTAGGACTTTTCCCTGTAACCCTAGGACCTGGCGACTATATAAGTCGGGCCTATGGGAGCCTTTAGGGCACATTCATAGACAACTTCAGACAATATCGCACAGCGAACCAATCCCTGTAACTCGGCGTATTGCCCTTATAGTGATTTATAGCAGGAGTAGGATTCCGCCACCGTCGTGGGATCTGAACCTGGGTTAGTTGTGTTACCTCATACTCGTCAACCGTCCGCCTTTCCCACGTCTCTAAACACGCATTGTGAGGACCCCTCCATGGCGTACTCGTCGGCAATACCACGACACTATTCTCCTCTTACCTCGACGTATTTTGAATCTGATCTCTTATCTTCTCTTCGAGTCTAGGAATTCTCGTGGTTGGGTTTCTGACGTACCTTCAGGGTTTCGCTTCCTCCTCTTGTAACGATGCTTCGACATCCGACCTTCATGCTATCTGAGAAATGTTTCATCTGTTGTATCTTCCAGTGGACCCAAAAATTCACTAAATTTTTTCTTTGTATCTTCCGGTGTTTTTCAACACGACGACCTCATATGCATTAGATCTAATGAAGATCTTACATCATTCTTTTGTTTCCAAAACTCGATTGTTTAAGATCTCCAATCTGATTCTGAGAGTTGGTTGCATAATTCCCCTATTCATGTGTAGAGTAATGCTTTGGGTGCGCGATGGGCTGATCACCATCCGACTACTCTTATCATTCGCTCTTGTACATTGAATGGTGAATCGATGCAATTGTACTCCTTCCACAAAAGTTGGAGGTGGCATTATCTTTTGATAGCTTTACCTTCGTCCTTTGTTGTCCGGAGCGTTCTCTCGACGAATGTGAGCAATGACCTCTTGTTGGTGGTGTCGCCGATTTCAAGATGGAGTAAGGATGCTTGTTAGTGGTGTTGCAAAGGTCTACACGAAGCGAGAAGATTCAGACCGTCGTCCTTATTCCTCGTAACATTAGGTAGATCTCGAGGGCAAGATCCATTGTTAGTGGTGTCGAATTGTAGCACCCCGGGTAAAACCACTACTATAAAATTGCCTGTTGTTTATATTTTGTGCATCATCATGACATCATGCATATATTTTGCATAGAACTATTTTCGTAAAAGCCTATATTGTTTTCTAATTAGCCCTCTCCTTTAATCTTAAACTAAAACCTCGGCCTGTTCAGATCTTTTATTTGTCTAAAAAGTATTTAAAAAATGTTAAAAAAAAAATAATAAAATGTTTGCCGGGAGAGGCCGCCAGCCTGCCAGGCCAAAGGCCCAGCTAGCCAGCAGCCTATAACCCCTGAAACCCCAAACCCTCAAACCCTAATCCCCTAGACTCAACCCATCCACATGGAAACCCTAGCCTATCCTCCGCTGCATGAAGGCCCCACCACGTCTGCACGCTCCTCTCACCCGAACCCCCTCCAGTCCCTGATCCCCATGTTCCTAGGCTGGCCCCACCTCGCGACCCTCCTCTTGCCTCTCCCTCTCGTGTTCCTCTCCTCACCCGGCCCGTAATCCCTGTCGCGCCCACCGCCGGACCCCGCCCGCGAGCGGACTCGCCTACTTCCCCGAAGCCCCGTCGCTGCAGACACCTCTCCTCGCTGCTAGGCTCCTCCATCGTGCCCTGCCACGCCCCCATCTTCCCCGATGATCGCCATCCGATCACCTCCGCCCAGCCCGCCCCTCGACGAGATCACCGCGTCCGCCGCCTTCTCGCCTTGTCGCGGTCACCCGCTCGACCCGCAGAGCTCCCCATCGCCACCTCCCCTGCTCTGACCTAGAGCCGGTCGTCCCCGAGCTTAACCCCTCCGTCGCCGCAGTGGTGCTCCGCCGCTCGCCTCCGGCCAGAGCCGACCCCACCTCTCTGGCTCCGCGCTAGCACCTCCGTGCTCGACGCCTCTGCCTCTCGCCGAGCTCGCCACGTCCGTCGCCCCTGGTCATCGTTCAAGCCAGGCACTGCCTCGTGCCCTCTATTCGTCTTGTGCTGTTACCTGTTTCGATATGGCACAATTTGACATGTGTACCTTTTTGTCATGTTTGTTATCTTGGAATTCTGCCAAGACCTCTGCCATGGGTACTAGATAAGATCGACCCTGTATTGGTGTGACCCGAAGTCCATCGACCAAGTTTGCCATGGACGAAGGGAGGACCGACATGATCTCCAACACTGTCCGCTAGTAACCTCATCTTGGAAACCAAGATCTCGTCATGGACCCGAAGACGCCAAGACCCTGATCCGGAAGTCCGAAGACCCATCCCTCGAACCCTTGGAACCTCAAGATCGCCGAGTTCCATGTGTGACCCCTATCCGAGCCCACCCTATTTTTATAATATGTCATATATATTTGTGCATTTAAATTATCATTCTTGCACACATGTTTTGTGGTTTGGGGGCCTTATGCCGATTCATATAAATTAAATATGGAGGCCATATGCGGGCGAATCTAGTCTTATATTGGCTCCATTTAAATTTGTGTAGCGAACCGGTGTTATATTTTGCCATGTTAAGACAACATTTAAATGGTGGGGTACATAAATAACATGAACCATCTAATTAGTTGTCGGGACCTCGGTTCCGCTTAATATGGCCTAATTGCATCGCATCTTTGCCATGTCATACATCATGCATGCATCATGCCCGATATTTTGCCGTAGTACAGTGTCTTATTTATAAAATAAAAAATGACACAGTGGGGGACTTCCCCACTGTCTTTGTGTCAAAAAAATCTTTTGCCGTAGTATTAAATAGTGCAACCGGTGTTCCTTCTAGTGCTTTGCTTCTTCACGGATTAGGACGATGAGTTGATGTGAGTGTCGACCCCATCTTCGGATGAACCTTCGGTGATATTTCGAGCGAGCATTCTCCCCCTTTCTACTTATTTTATATTTCTAGTTTTTACTTCCTCCTGTTGATCTATTGCTATCTGTGTTGCGATGCTATAGATTTCGTACCCCTTTATATTTTCCCGCAGCCCATATATTGCCATGGACACATCCCATTACCTATTGTTTGGTAGATAGTCGGCCTTGCAAGTCGTAGTTGCTTGCACAGGTGATGCACCGCGCCGTCGATGTTCCACAGTTGTTGGAGAAATGCCTCATGTTTAATGTTGAAGATGATCATGACTTTAATTACAGTTTAACAAATAATTTTGAAAGTAGGTAAATAATTCAGAGGCAAAGGTGGGCAATAGATGTTATTGGGGTTTTAACCGTCCACTTGTGTCTTGTAGGACCGCGAGTACTTGATACCTATTCCTTGACTATTCGCACTATCCGCATGTGGGACCATGAATCCCCTTAGCATGACCTTGAGTCATATCTTATTTCTTGGGGCCACAAAGTAGTTTGGGGTTTTATTACTATCCTGTACTTATGCCATGATTATGCCATGCTTTACTGCTTTATTTACTATTGCGCCTGGAGCGCCTGTACTATTTTGGAACCCCGTGCCACGTTTTCGTGGTATCGACAAGCCCAGTCATACTTTCGGGTTCCCAGTCGTTTACAACCGCTGTCACAAACCTCTGGGTCAGTCTCGGAGCCGGCCAACTTCATAGCGGGTAGCTTGGTGGGGTGGCCCCCTGAAATATTATATAAATCTTGCGATTTATTTATCGTGATGCCTCGTTGGGTTTTTATTTGGTTTTTCTGAGGTTGATCGTGCGTGTGTTGCTATTTGTGCCCCCCTGCAGGGTAAAACTTTCTGAAAGTCGTGTCTGTGGTTATGGACGACTTGGAGCACAGTATCTCGATCATAGACAACTATAAGTAAAGTAGTGCTATAAATTTGACATTGAAATGACTAGTAATCAGCTTCACTACAACGGAATGGATAAATAAATGTACCAACAACTGCTGGGTTTTTTGATTGTCTCATGGTATATGTATCTGACTAGTAAGTATTGCAACTACAACGGAATGGTTAACTAAAACTGCCCACTGCTTATGTTATCAGGATGACTCATGCTATCTATATCTGACTAGTAATTGTTGCAACTATAATGGAATGAGTAAAACTGACAACTGTGTGAGTTCCTCGGTTGACTTCGTCGTTTGGTCTCGAGGGGGAAATACCAGGATGGGTATGCTTGGTGATAGTTTCAGGTTGGATCCGAATAGGTATTTCTTATCCCTCTCTAATATCCTCCAGTTATATCGAGTCTCTATAGGTTGTTTAGTGTATGCCACGCTGCCGCTTCAGTCCACCATACCTATGTAGGAGAGGACCGCCGAATTCCACTCGCCGTGTACTGGCCTCAGTAGTGACCGCTCCCTTTTTCTTTTGCCCTTTGTCGGCACCCCTTTTGTTGTAGCAGGTTTTGAGATCGACGTCGTTAGCAGGGTTACCCTTCTGGCTTGGCCTCGGCAGGGTTATGGACACCATTGGTTATTCTTTAGGGCTCTTAGCTCAATTTGCATCTTGTCCGTACTCGGACGCTGTATCGTTTTCAAGGTGATTTGGATCTTTGTATTGTATATTTGTATTCTTGACTCATGGAGTCACTGTTTTATATATCTGTTCTATGGGTTCCATCATGGACTATTGTGTAATGATATTACTTTGTTTTCCACCCACACGAAAATGCCTGGTGGGCACCTTTGAATCGATTCTATGCGGGTTTGGCGGGAGTCGCTAAAACTTGCATATGGCCGATCTGAGGGTGTTACAGAGTGGTATCAGAGCTCAGCAGTTACAATACCCCACTGGTCCAGCCTGTAGGATAACCTAGCTAACGGACGTTGTAGAGTGTCAAAACTATTTTTGAAAACCGGTTGGATAGATCTGATTAGGTCTGCTTTTACTCCTTACCCCTCTGCTATTCTCCTCTTACCTCGACGTATTTGGAATCTGCTCTCTTATCTTCTCTTCGAGTCTAGGAATTCTCGTGGTTGGGTTTCCGATGTACCTTCAGGGTTTCGCTTCCTCCTCTTGTAATGGTGCTTCGACATCCAACCTTCATGCTATCTGAGGAATGTTTCATCTGTTGTATCTTCCAGTGGACCCAAAAATTCACTAAATTTTTTCTTCGTATCTTCCGGTGTTTTTCAACACGACGACCTCATATGCATTATATCTAATGAAGATCTTACATCATTCTTTTGTTTCCAAAACTCGATTGTTTGAGATCTCCAATCTGATTCTGAGAGTTGGTTGCATAATTCCCCTATTCATGTGTAGAGTAATGCTTTGGGTGCGCGATGGACTGATCACCATCCAACTACTCTTATCATTCGCTCTTGTACATTGAATGGTGGATCGATGCAATTGTACTCCTTCCACAGAAGTTAGAGGTGGCATTATCTTTTGATACCTTTACCTTCGTCCTTTGTTGCTCGGAGCGTTCTCTCGACGAACGTGAGCAACGACCTCTTGTTGGTGGTGTCGCCGATTTCAAGATGGAGTAAGGATGCTTGTTAGTGGTGTCGCAAAGGTCTATACGAAGCGAGAAGATTCAGACCGTCGGCCTTCTTCCCCGTACCATTAGGTAGATCTCGAGGGCGAGATCCATTGTTAGTGGTGTTGAATTGTAGCACCCCGGGTAAAACCACTACTAGAAAATCGCCTGTTGTTTATATTTTGTGCGTCATCATGACATCATGCATATATTTTGCATAAAACTATTTTCCTAAAAGCCTATATTGTTTTCTAATTAGCCCTCTCCTTTAATCTTAAACTGAAACCTTGGTCTGTTCAGATCTTTTATTTGTCTAAAAAGTATTTAAAAAGTGTTAAAAAAATAATAATAAAATGTTTTGCCGGGAGAGGCCGCCAGCCTGCCAGGCCAAAGGCCCAGCTATCCCGCAGCCTACAAACCCTAAAACCCCAAACCCTCAAACCCTAATCCCCTAGACTCAACCCACCCACATGGAAACCCTAGCCTATCCTCCGCTGCATGAAGGCCCCACCACGTCTGCACGCTCCTCTCACCCGAACCCCCTCCCGTCCCTGATCCCCATGTGCCTAGGCTGGCCCCACCTCGCGACCCTCCTCTCGCCTCTCCCTCTCGTGTTCCTCTGCCCACCCCGGCCCGTAATCCCTGTCGCGGCCACCGCCGAACCCCGCCCACGAGCGGACTCGCCTACCTCCCCGAAGCCCCGCCGCTGTGGACACCTCTCCTCGCTGCCAGACTCCTCCATCGTGCCCTGCCACGCCCCCCCATCTCCCCCGATGATCGCCATCCGAGCACCTCCGCCCAGCTCGCCCCCCGACGAGATCACCACATCCGCCGCCTCCTCGCCTCGTCGCGCTCACCCGCTTGAGCCGCAGAGCTCATCGTCGCCACCTCCCCTGCTCTGACCTAGAGCCGGTCGTCCCCGAGCTCAACCTCGCCGTCACCGTAGTGGTGCTCCGCCACCCGCCTCCGGCCAGAGCCGACCCCACCTCTCTGGCTCCGCGCTCGCGCCTCCGTGCTCGACGCCTCTGCCTCTCGCCGAGCTTGCCACGTCCGTTGCCCCTGGTCGTCGTTCAAGCCAGGCACTGCCTCGTGCCCTCTATTCGTCTTGTGCTGTTACCTGTTTGGATATGGCACAATTTGACATGTGTACCTTTTTGTCATGTTTGTTATCTTGGAATTCTGCCAAGATCACTGCCATGGGTACTAGACAAGATCGACCCTGTATTGGTGTGACCCGAAGGCCATCCACCAAGTTCACCATGAACGAAGGGAGGACCGACATGATCTCCAACACCGTCTGCTAGTAACCTCATCGTGGAAACCAAGCTCTCGTCGCGGACCCGAAGATGCCAAGACCCTGATCCGGAAGTTCGAAGACCGATCCCTCGAACCCTTTGAACCTCAAGATCGTCGAGTTCCATGTGTGACCCCTATCCGAGCCCACCCTATTTTTATAATATGTCATATATATTTGTGCATTTAAATTATCATTCTTGCACACATGTTTTGTGGTTTGGGGGCCTTATGCCGATTCATATAAATTAAATATGGAGGCCATATGCGGGCGAACTAGTCTTATATTGGCTCCATTTAAATTTGTGTAGCGAACCGGTGTTATATTTTGCCATGTTAAGACAACATTTAAATGGTGGGGTATCTAAATAACATGAACCATCTAATTAATTGTCGGGACCTTGGTTCCGCTTAATATGGCCTAATTCGCATCTTTGCCATGTCATACATCATGCATGCATCATGCCCGATCTTTTGCCGAAGTATTAAATAGTGCAACCGGTGTTTCTTCTAGTGCTTTGCTTCTTCAAGGATTAGGCCGATGAGTTGATGCGAGTGTCGACCCGATATTCGGATGAACCTTTGGCAATGTTTCAGGCGAGCATTCTCCCCCTTTCTACCTATTTTACATTTCTAGTTTTTACTTCCTCTTGTTGATCTATTGCTATCTGTGTTGCGATGCTATAGATTCCGTACCCCTTTATACTTTCCTGCAGCCCATATATTGCCATGGACACATCCTATTACCTGTTGTTTGGTAGATAGTCGGCCTTGCGATTCGTAGTTGCTTTCACAGGTGATGCACCGCGCCGTCGATGTTCCACAGTTGTTGGAGAAATGCCTCATGTTTAATGTTGAAGATGATCATGATTTTAATTACAGTTTAACAACTAATATTGAAAATAGGTAAATAATGCAGAGGCACAGATGGGCAATAGATGTTATTTGGTTTTTAACCGTCCACTTGTGTCCCATAGGACCCCGAGTACTTGATACCTATTCCTTGACTATTCGCACTATCCGCATGTGGGACCATGAATCCCCTTAGCATGACCTTGAGTCATATCTTATTTCTTGGGGCCACAAAGTAGTTTGGGGCTTTATTACTATCCTCTACTTATGCCATGATTATGCCATGCTTTACTGCTTTATTTACTATTGCGCCTGGAGCGCCTGTACTATTTTGGAACCCCATGCCACGTTTTCGCGGTATCGACAAGCCCAGTCATACTTTCGGGTTCCCAATCGTTTACAACCACCGTCACAAACCTCTAGGTCAGTCTCGGAGCCGGCCAACTTCATAGCGGGTAGCTTGGTGGGGTGGCCCCCTGAAATATTATATAAATCTTGCGATTTATTTGTCGTGATGCCTCGTTGGGTTTTTATTTGGTTTTTCCGAGGTTGATCGTGCGTGTGTTGCTATTTGTGCCCCCCTACAGGGTAAAACTTTCTGAAAATCGTGTCTGTGGTTATGGACGACTTGGAGCACAGTATCTCGATCATAGACAACTATAAGTAAAGTAGTGCTATAAATTTGACATTGAAATGACTAGTAATCAGCTTCACTACATCGGAATGGCTAAATAAATGTACCAACAACTGCTGGGTTTTTTGATTGTCTCATGGTATATGTATCTGACTAGTAAGTATTGCAACTACAACGGAATGGCTAACTAAAACTGCCCACTTCTTATGTTATCAGGATGACTCATGCTATCTATATCTGACTAGTAATTCCCGAAACTATAATGGAATGAGTAAAACTGACAACTATGTGAGTTCCTCGGTTGACTTACTTGTTTGGTCTCGAGGGGGAAATACCAGGATGGGTATGCTTGGTGATAGTTTCAGGTTGGATCCGAATAGGTCTTTCTTATCCCTCTCTAATAGCCGCCAGTTATATCGAGTCTCTATAGGTTGTTTAGTGTATGCCGCGCTGCCTCTTCAGTCCACCATACCTATGTAGGCGAGGACCGCCGAATTCTAAGACTCGCCGTGTACTGGCCTCAGTACTGACCGCTCCCTTTTTATTTTGCCTTTGTCGGCACACCTCTTGTTGTAGTAGGTTTTGAGATCGACGTTGTTAGAAGGGTTACCCTTCTGGCTTGGCCTTGGCAGGGTTATGGACGCCATTGGTTATTCTTAGGGCTCTTAGATCAATTTGCATCTTATCCGTACTCGGACGATGTATCGTTTTCAAGGTGATTTGGATCTTTGTATTGTATATCTGTATTCTTGACTCATGGAGTCGCTATTGTATATATCTATTCTATGGGTTCCATCATGGACTATTGCGTAATGATATTACTTCGTTTTTCACCTGCATGAAAGTGCCTGGTGGGAACCTTTGAATCGATTCTATGCGGGTTTGGCGGGAGTCTCTAAAACTTGCATAGGGCCGATCTGAGGGTGTTACAGGATATGTGACCGATCAAGAAGTTTGACCATAAGTACAATTTGACCGGAGATTAATCATACTTAGATTTTAAAAAATACACTTGTAGATTAATGATTCAAAATATTCAAAAAATATGCTTGTGAGATTAATGACTCAAACAATTCAAAACAATTTTTTTATAGACAACTATAACTAAAGTAGTGCTATAAATTTGATTTTGAAATGACTAGTAATCAGCTTCACTACAACGGAATGGCTAAATAGAAGTACCAACAACTGCTGGGTTTTTTGATTGTCTCATGGTATATGTATCTGACTAGTAAGTATTGCAACTACAACGGAATGGCTAACTAAAACTGCCCACTTTTTATGTTATCAGGATGACTCATGCTATCTATATCTGACTAGTAATTGCTGCAACTGTAATGGAATGAGTAAAAATGATAACTATGTGAGTTCCTCGGTTGACTTCCTCGTTTGGTCTCGAGGGGGAAATACCAGGATGGGTATGCTTGGTGATAGTTTCAGGCTGGATCCGAATAGGTCTTTCTTATCCCTCTCTAATAGCCGCCAGTTATATCGAGTCTCTATAGGTTGTTTAGTGTATGCCGCGCTGCCTCTTCAGTCCACCATACCTATGTAGGCGAGGACCGCCGAATTCTAAGACTCACCGTGTACTGGCCTCAGTACTAACCGCTCCCTTTTTCTTTTGCCTTTGTCGGCACCCCTTTTGTTGTAGCAGGTTTTGAGATCGACGTCGTTAGCAGGGTTACCCTTCTGGCTTGGCCTTGGCAGGGTTATGGACGCCATTGGTTATTCTTTAGGGCTCTTAGCTCAATTTGCATCTTGTCCGTACTCGGACGCTGTATCGTTTTCAAGGTGATTTGGATCTTTGTATTGTATATCTGTATTCTTGACTCATGGAGTCGCTATTGTATATATCTATTCTGTGGGTTCCATCATGGACTATTGTGTAATGATATTACTTCGTTTTCCACCGCACGAAAGTGCCTGGTGGGCACCTTTGAATCGATTCTATGCGGGTTTGGCGGGAGTCGCTAAAACTTGCATAGGGCCGATCTGAGGGTGTTACAGGATATGTGACCGATCGAGAAGTTTGACCATAAGTACAATTTGAACGGAGATTAATCATACTTAGATTTTAAAAAATATGCTTGTAGATTAATGATTCAAAATATTCAAAAAATATGCTTATGAGATTAATGACTCAAACAATTCAAATCAATTTTTTTTAAAAAACTAGGCCAACGGCAATTCCGTCGGCGTAGCTACCGCCAGACCAAACGACCGTCAACCGCTTATGTGGCCTCGTAGGTGCTACGCTGAAGGCCAAATCGTCTACGCCTATGGGGAAAGACGCCGACGACCAGACACCGACAACAGCCATCGGTGTAGCCTACACCGAAGAAAATTGTGGGCTACACCGTCGAGAGCTGGTCGTGGCGCCTGACTCATTTCTTGTAGTGAATCGCCTTTAGCGGAGTAAATATTTTTTGAAGTCGACTCGGCCGACTCCTATTTTTACTCCCCCACCGCTCGGAGGAGTAAAAAATTCCCTCTCCCCCATGCGTTCACACTTCCCTCCTCCTCGGCCTCTCCTCCACCTCCCGCGACTACCGACGCCCCCAGCCACCACCCGAGCCACCCCCATAGCCCCGAGATGGACGGATCTTCTCGCTGACCATGTCCGCTACCCATTTCCAATGCTCTCTCCCATCGCAGCCCCGCGTTGCTCTCGCTCCACGCCACCATTACCCCTTCGATTGGCACCACCCAAGCGCCGCTGGAAGCCCCCGCGGTCCACCAACACCCTCGACCTGCCGCTGTCGTTGACGCTGGTCTACCACAGCGTGTGGTAGAGGTCGTGGGGGTCGTGCGACATTGGTCGTCGATGCTGGTATATCGACCGCAATACTCGCCGGAAGGTCTGGATTGGCAGCTTCCAGTCATCAAATCAGGTTGCGCGGGCCTACGACTTGGAGAACTGATGGTGCTAGGAAGCACTTCGTCGAGAAACCCCAAGAGCAAGGTGTGAAGCAGCACATTCGCAAATTTTCCCTCAGTAAGAAACCAAGGTTATCGAACCAGTAGGAGGAAGGAAATGTCTCAAAGGTGTTGCAAGCAACATGGAAACCTGCACAACAAAAACTCAAGACTTTGCCCCAACGAACAGTGAGGTTGTCAATCTCACCGATTGCTGTAACAAAGGATTAACTGTATGGTGTGGAAGGTGATGATGGTTTGCAGCAAGTAAATAGTAAGAGTAGAAGATGTATTAATGGTAAATATTGGACCGGGGTCCATTGTTCACTAGAGATGTTCTCCTTAGATAAACAAACATGGCATGCTGGGTAAACAAATTACAACAGGGCAATTGACATGACTGAGCAAGGCATAACAATGCAATACTAGACACAAAGATCCTATGAGATTCGATTGGGCAATACAACAATATGCATAGACCGCCATCCAACTGCATCTATGACTAGAAGTCCACCTTTAGGTTATCATCCGAACCCCCTCCAGTATTAAGTTGCAAGCAACAGACAACTGCTTTAAGCAAAGTGTGTAAGGTAAACAATCCACTTGTTCCATGAACAAGAGACCGTTGTTTTCTCCCTAGTGGAAACAACACATCTACAACCGAAGAGATTTCTGTTACTTCCCTTGGAAACTAGAGGCATGAACCGACTATCGAGCATAAATACCCCCTCTTGGAGTCAGTAGCAACTACTTGGCCAAGATAGCTACTAACAACGGAGAGCATGCAAGATCACAAACAACACAGACATGATAGAATCAAATAGACAAAACTATTAATCAATCTGACATAGTAATCTCAATATCCATCGGATCCCCGCAAACACAACATGCATGATTACAAATAGATTAGATCTTGATCATGAACGAAGCTCACAAGATCTATACATGAAAGAACAAGGAGGAGATACAACCATCTAGCTACTACATGGACCCGTAGTCCATGGTGGAACTACTCACGCTTCATACTAGAGGCTGGCGCTATGAACAAGAAGGCCTCTTGGATGATCTCCCCTCCGGCAGGGTGCCAGGACGAGCTTCAGATCCCCCGATCTAGGGTCGATGGTGGCGGCAGCTATAGATGGTTTCATGGAATATTGATCGGGTGTTTAGGGTTTTGGCATTAGGGGGAATTTATAAGCGAAGAGGCGAGGCAAGGGGGCCGCTAGGGCGGCTGCACCCCCCAGGCACGAGGTGGGCCCACCCGCGCGGCCAAGGGGTGTGTCCCCCTGGTGATCCTCCTCTGTCTCGTATTCTGGCTTCGTGTTCCTCACGGTAAAATATTGACTTTGGCTTTTGTCCCGTCCAATTCCGAGAATATTGATTTTCTGCCTTTCTGGAGCCAAAAACAGAACAAAATAGGCAACTGGTACTATGGCAACTTGTTAATAGGTTAGTAGCAGAAAACATATAAAAACACCTCAAAGTGTGGACAAAGAAAAGTAGACAATAAACAAGCATGGAGCATCAAAAATTATAGATACGTTTCCGACGTATCAAGAACGTCCGCCTCCGCGGCTCCGACTACGGCGAGCTCAGTTTCCCGCTTGAGGCGGGAGGACCGGTGCCGGACCTAGAGTCGTTCGATCTTTGATTTATCTTCGACCGTGAGCAACGGGAGGACCAGGAGGCCCGCGAGCGCCTCAAGGCGGAGCGTAGCGACATGTCGATGGCGGCAGCACTCGCTGGCCTCAACCCGAAGCTCGTCGAGGAGTAGCGGCGCCAGATCTTGGCATTTGCCGATGCGAAGCAGAAGGGGGACGTTGCCGATGCGGGGTTGTCGGCAGCGCAGGAGTCATCCAGGGTGAATTAGGAGGACGTTGGCAATGGCGCTGGACCGTCGACAGTGCTGACGGTCATCGACCTGACAGTGACTCCTCCTCATGCAGCTGGGAGGACAATTAGGTTAGATTTAGGTGAAATCCGGTGGAATTTAGTGAATTCAACCGAATTTGGGTTGTAAATATGTACAAATTAGTGAAGTGAAGTACTATGTTTCTAATTTGGTTCGAATCATCCAAAATTTGGTTGAATTTGATTGTTTTTGGAGTGATCATAGGTTTTACTCCTCTAAGTTTGGTGTTTCGGTTAGGAATCGCTTTTAGTTAGAGGAGTACTTTTATACTCCTCTAAGTTTTAGGGACGCATTTTAGTTCTCTGATTTTTGTTTTTGCCATACAACTCCAACGAGCCGGATTCCATTATCAGACGATAACAGAACAAATGTCTTAGTAACTTTTACAATCTAAATAACAAACTAAAGTAACCAAAATAAAGTACCAGGAGCAACAACCCGACAGAGGACATAGTTTTTAGACCAACAAACATCAACTAACCAAAGGCCAACCAGACTTCCAGTGGCAGCACTACAACGAAAGGACAACAAAACAAAGTTTTCCATACGACGATGAACACTCATACACATTAGTCCCCAGTGACATCAACGTCCTCATCCACTTCGCCATCCTCGATGCGCAGAGTCACAACTTTTCTGGTCGCTTCATGCACACACGATGCTAGCTGTTGAATGGGATCATCTCCATCGATCAGCACCTCCCTATCCCGAGTATTCCAAAGTCCTTCCCAATATGGAAGAAATGCACACAAATTAATCCCAGAGGGGAAGAAATCAATTTCCCTTCAGAACATGCTTTATTCCTAGTTTTCGAAAGGGACCAACACAAAGCCACCACACAAACAATGTGCACATTAAAACCAAAGGGAAGGAGTTTCACAATCCACCAAAAATACTGAGTGAAACATGAAGGTCTATTCTTAGCACCCAGAACAGTCGCCACAGTACTCCACATGTACCCAGTGGCAGGACACACAAAGAAAAGGTGGTTAATAGTTTCATCTGTAGGACAAAAACGACAAACATAGTTCCTGGCCCATTTTATTTTCTTCATATTATCTTTAGTTGCAATTTCATTATGCCAAATCATCCACAACCATATTTTAATCTTAATAGGCAATTTTTCTTTCCACAAATGTCTAAAGGACCTGTCAGGTCCCACATCAAAAGTTTTGTTATACAAAGATTTGACAGTGAAGATACCAGATTTGGTGTATCTCCAATGAGGCTTATCTGTAGTATCATTCATGTTAACCAAAGCCAACATATTCCTGAGTAGAAAGTCTAGGAGAGAGGCACCTCCTAAAGGTAAAGAACCAACCAAGATCATACATTTCCCTAACATTACCAATTTGCTGATTACATATATCAAACAAATCAGGGAACTTCTCACACAGGGAGAAGGAACCAAGCCATTGATCATGCCAGAAATCAGTATTTCTCCCATCCCTTAACACCATTCTTATCCCTGCCAGATAAATCTGTTTAATTTTCAACAAGTCTTTCTAAACAACAGAATATCTTTGTTTCAATTTAACTCTCCATATCCCATGAAATATACCATATTTGGCCCTCACAATCCATTGCCACATCCGATCCTCATATTCCAATTTCCACCACCACTTACACAACAAACAGATATTGAAGAGTTTCGGATTTTTAATCCCTAACCCCCTTTCTTTTTAGGCCTAAAAATAACTGACCACTTAACCATGTAGTATTTATTTTTATTATTAGCCCCCTCCCAAAAGAACTTCCTGATGATTTTGGTGAAATATTCCAAGTTAGTATCTACAACCAGATACATCGATAAGTGGTAAACGAGTAAGCTACTTAAAGATGACTGAATCAAAGTCAGTCTCCCCCCAATTTAAGAAGTATTACGAACCCAGCCATCAATTTTTTCCTAAGCTTATCATACAAAGGTTGCACATCAGCAACATGCAATCTAGTGCCACAAACAGGGACACCCAGATATTTAATTGGCCACTGATTAAGCTGACAACCAAACAACTAAGCATATCTAAGCCCCTTCACACTATCTTCCATAACTATGATTAGTTCACTTTTATTAAAATTGATTTTCAAACCTGACATAGCCTCAAACAAATACAAAATGAGCTTAACATGAATTAGCTGCTCAATATTATCGTGAATCAAAAGGATGGTATTTTTAGTATATTGTACAATAGCAACACCATTTTCAATAAGATGTGGAACAAGACCAGTCACCAAACCATTGCATTGTGCCTGGAAAATCATTTTTGCCAAACCTTCAACAGCAAGATTAAACAAAAAGGGAGAAAACGGGTCACCTTTCCTTACCCCTCTATGACTACCAAAATATTTCCCTCTACTATTATTGATTTTAACACACAAAGTACCATTTTCATAAACTATTTTAATCAAACCACACCAAAACGCACTAAAACCTTTTTGAGAAGCACATTTTAGAAGATAACTCAAATCCACTTTATCATATGCTTTTTCAAAATCAATCTTTAGAACAAGCCCCTCATCGTTAATCCTCCTAGATTCATTAAGAATCTCATGCAGAGATATCACTCCTCCATGATGTTCCTCCCTTTAATGAAAGCAGTCTGAGAACTAGAAATCAATTTATCCATGTAGGGATCAAGTCTAATGGTAATAACTTTAGTAATGATGTTATACAGAACCTGGAGGAGACAAATGGTTCTATATTTGGAAATAGTATCAGCATCAGGAGTTTGATGACCCACAAGTATAGGGAATCTCAACAGTCTTCGAGGGTGGTATAACCCAATTTATTGATTCGACACAAGGGGAGCCAAAGAATACTTATAATCCTTAACAACTAAGTTGTCAATTCACTGCACCTGGAAATAGTCTTGCTCACAGTAGTTTATCAGTAGCAACAATTTTGTAGTAGCAATAGCAAAGTAACAGCAGTAGTAAAACAAAGACAGTAGTAACAATAGTAGCAAACAGTAGGATATGAGTGCGGTAGGCATAGGGATGGATGGACGGGCATTGCATGGACGAGACTATTCATATAACTCAAGATCTAGGGCATTTGCAGATAAATAAGATAAAGGATCCAAGTACTAAACAATCATAGGCATGTGTTCCATATATAGTCATACGTGCTCGCAATGAGAACTTGCACAACATCTTTTGTCCTGCCAGCCCGTTGCAGCGGGGCCTCAAGGGAATCTACTAGCAATTAAGGTGCTCCTTTTAATAGAGCACCAGAGCAAAGCGTTAACACTCCATGAACACATGTGATCCTCATATCACAACCATCCCCTCCAGCCGTCCCAATTTTTGTCACTTCGGGGCCTTCGGTTCCGGACAATGATATGTGTACACAACTTGCAGATAAGATCACAAACAATAGTATCATCATGAATCAATAATAAGTTTAGATCTAAGATCATGGCACTCAGGCCCTAGTGACAAGCATTAAGCACAACAAGTTGCAACAAAGTCAAATAGCACTAATAAAGATACTAGGCACCATGCCCTAACAATCTTATTCAATTACATGATAGATCTCATCTAATCCCTACCATCCCCATAGCCTACAATGGGAGATTACTCACTCATGGATGGGGGAAACATGGATGGTTGATGGAGAGGCGTCGATGATGATGATGGTGATGATCTCTTCCAATTCCCCGTCCCGGTAGGGTGCCAGAACAGAGTTTCTGGTTCGGAATCACGGTTTCTGGTGGTGGCGGCGCAACAAAACTCTTTCTGGAAAAACGTCGCCCCCCGGAGTTCTTAGGTCAGAAGGCTTTATGTAGGCGAAGAGGGGGTGCCCAAGGTGGCCACACCCCTCCAAGGCACGGCCTAGGCTGGCCCGCGCGGCCAGGGGGTGTGGGCCCCTTGTGGCCCTCCTCCGTCTCGTCTTCTGGCTCCGTGAGTCTTCTGGTAAAATAGGAGTTTTGGCATATGTTCAGGAATTCTTCCTAAAAGTTGATTTTCTGCACAAAAACTAGACACGAAAATAATTCTGCTGAAAACAACGTCAGTCCGTGTTAGTTGTATCCAAATCACACAAGTTTAGAGGAGAAACAATAGCAAAAGTGTTCGGGAGAGTGGATACGTTTTGGACATATCAACTCCCCCAAGCTTAGATTATTGCTTATCCTCAAGCAATTCAGTTGAAAACTGAGTGCGATAAAATAAACTTTCACGAACAAATTTGCTTCATGTAATGTATATATTCTCAGCACATGAGTATATAATTAGACAATTCATAATAAGGAGTATGAAGATAAGTCTACTCAATAGTCATTGCAAGCTATGAAGGGATTCCAACACAATAATAATAAGTAGCATGAAACATAAACATAAGCAACATTGCAATGCTCATAAGAAGGTATGATAGAGTGGTATCTCGCTTTCCTTTGATTGTAGAGCAAAATATAAATGCCAAGGCACCTCTGAAGTTCAAGTGAAGACTAGAAGTAAAGATATCAAAGATACAAGCATCAAAATGAAGGGATGCGGGTAGGCTACACTAGCGCAAATCAAAATTTTCTACCGCATAAACCAGGATTACTATTGTCATAGATCACGGGATTACCACTAGACGCGTAGTTGCGGAACTTGATGAAGCGCGTCAAGGCAGTGCAGACGATCTACGTCTCCTCCTCGTTCTCATCCCACGAGCATCTCCCCTTGCATGGCTCGTCCAAATGCTACAGATGCAGCGCCTCCGAGGTATCCACACGTACAGGGTGGAAGCGTCAGAAGCCAGACTGCTAGGTCCGCGCGTGAAACACATGCATGAGGAGTGGCAGCTGGGTGGAATGGTCTAACCCTGGTCAGCTCGCCCCACCCTCTCTTATATAGGCATCCCTGATGGGCTTCTACATTAGCAGCCCATTAGTAGCCTAAGTCTGGTCTAATTCAGATCCAATCCTCATTAGGCTTCCTGCCCCTTAAGTGTATGACCCTATAGGTTCATATACGTGTAGACATGACACGGATACACTTATTCTGTCAATAGTTCGTAGAGGCCTCTAGCAAGACGTGCCAACTCCTAAACGCATACAAAGATCACATCGGACGAACCATCACAAGGTTTAGTACATGTCTTTCCCTTTTCCTTATGATATTTGGTCTAGCTCCAAGCTGACCTCTCTTTCTCGATTCCGTGATTCGGAATCCCTTTACTTGGTTAACTCTTAACCTTATGTAGCACGGCCATGCATTTCTGGATCCGATCACTCGAGGGGCCCAGAGATATCCCTCTCAAGTAGAGAGGGGCAAATCCCATCTTGATTGACCATGCCTTGCAGCATGTTTTAGGACAAACCCAAAAGCTACCTTTATAACTACCCAGTTACGGAGTAGCGTCTGATAGCCCCAAATTAGGTCGATCCACATCTCAAGTACATGCGACAATCTCAGGTCTAAGGACAAAATGTACACGATGTGTAGAGAGAGCTGCAAGTCTAATTGCCTGTCTCATGTTGGGTCAGTCCAACCCCATGTTCATAACATGTGTCCACATCATTGGTTTGACATCTCCATGTCTATGACTTGCGAAACATAGTCATCAACCAATCGATGTGCTAGTCTAATATTCACGTGTGTCCTCACATGAACTTCGACTAGGGACAACTATTAAATAACCATACAAGTAAAGAGTTTCACGAACAATTCACATAATTGCCAATCAATACAAGTTGCCTGATATGTATATTCAAGGAACATTACAACAACTCATGGATACATATGAAATATAATCATCTCTATGATTGCCTCTAGGGCATATTTCCTTCAGTCTCCCACTTGCACTAGAGTCAATCTAAAATGTATCTAATACCAATTGCTCTTGTGTGCGCTTCATGCGTGGGCTGCGGGAGAGGCTTAGTCCAGGGATCAGAAACATTTGAGTCCGTATGTATTTTGCATATCATGACACTACCATCCTCAACGAAATCTCGAATCTGATGGTAACGCATGCGAATATGTTTGTTCTTCTGGTGCTGTCTAGGTTCCTTGGCCTATGCAATAGCACCATTGTTGTCACAATAAACGCCCAAGGGATTGGACGCGCCCTGAACCACACCGAGAGCGATCAGGAAATTCCTAATCCAAACAGCTTCCTTTACGGCCTCCGAGGCAGCAATATATTCAGCTTCTGTTGAAGAGGAGGTCACCGTATCTTACTTGGAACCTTTCCAGCTCACAACACCACCATTCAAGACAAACACATAACCTGATTGCGATTTTGAATCATCTGAGTCGTTAAGGTAACTCGCATCTGTGTAACCCTTTACACTGAGTTCATCCTCACCTCCATAAACTAGGAACACATCCTTAGTCCTTTTAAAGTACTTAAGGATGTTCTTTACCGCTGTCCAGTGACCTTCACCTGGATCAGCCTGGTATCTGCTCGTAACACTTAGAGCATAGGAAACATCTGGGCGAGTACATATCATTGCATACATGATGGATCCAATAGACGAAGCTTATGGAACCCTACTCATGTGCTCACGCTCATCAGTAGTCGAAGGACACTGAGTCTTGCTGAGTTTTATGCCGTGAGACATGGGCAAGAACCCCTTCTTAGCCTCTTCCATGCTGAACCGTTTCAACACTTTGTCAATGTATGTACTCTGGCTTAATCCAATTAGCCTCCTTGATCTATCTCTATAGATCTTGATGCCCAGAATATATGCTGCTTCTCCCAAGTCCTTCATCGAAAAACTATTTTTCAATGAGGTCTTAATAGACTCGAGCATAGGAATGTCATTTCCAATCAGCAATATGTCATCTACATATAAGATTAGAAATACTAGCGCTATCCCACTTTCCTTCTTGTAAACACAAGGTTCTTGTTCGTTTTTGATGAAGCCAAAATCCTTTATAACTTCATCAAATCGAATGTTCCAACTCCGAGATGCTTGCTTCAGCCCATAAATGGACTTCAGAAGTTTGCATACCTTTCCAGCACTGTTTGGATCGAAAAAACCTTTGGGCTGCATCATATACACGTCCTCAGTTAGGATTCCATTTAGGAAAGCCGTCTTGACATCCATCTGCCATATTTCATAGTCGAAATGTGTAGCAATGGCTAGAATTATCCGTATAGATTTAAGCATCGCTACGGGCAAGAAAGTCTCGTCGTAGTCAACTCCTTGAACTTGTCGAAAACCTTTTGCAACAAGTCCAGCTTTATGGATGCGAACATTTCCATCCATATCAATCTTCTTCTTATAGATCCATTTGCACTCGATGGCTTTAAAACCATCAGGCAGGTCAACCAAGTTCCAAACTTGATTGTCACCCATGGACTCTATCTCGGATCTCATGGCGATCAGCCATTTCTCAGAGTCTGGGTCCACCATCGCTTCTGCATAGGTCGCAGGCTCATCATTGTCTAACAATAATAATTCCCGCGCTTCGCGGAGCCTCGCCGAACTTCGTGGTTGTGGTGCTTCTGTTGCCACGGGTTCCTCAACTTGTTCTGCTACAATAGCATCACTCGTAGAAGCATACCCAACTGGCTCATCTTGAACTTCTTCAAGTCGCACCGACCTTCCACTTGTTCCCTTTGTGAGAAACTCTTTCTCTAGGAAAACACCGCTACGAGCGACAAACAGTTTGCCCTCTTCTCGGTTGTAGAAGTAATACCCTAAGGTTTCCCTCGGATATCCCACGAAAATGCACTTATCCGATTTGGGTGTTAACTTGTCTGACTGAAGTCCCTTGACAAATGCATCACAACCCCAAATCTTTAGAAAAGACAAACTGGGATTCTTTCCAGTCCACATCTCATATGGTGTCTTAACTACAGATTTAGATGGTACCCTATTAAGTGTGAAAGCTGCCGTTTATAGGGCGTAACCCCAAAATGATAATGGTAAATCCGACTGGCTCATCATCGATCGAACCATGTCCAACAAAGTTTGATTGCGCCGTTCGGAGACCCCGTTTCTTTGAGGCATTCCGGGCGGCGTGAGCTGTGGAACAATTTTGCAACTCTTTAGATGATAGCTAAATTCGTGACTCAAATATTCACCTCCACGATCAGATCGCAAGGCCTTTATTTTCTTCCCACGCTAATTCTCTACCTCACTCTGAAACTCCTTGAACCTTTCAAAAGTTTCAGACTTATGCCTCATTAAGTAGACATAACCATATCTACTGAAATCATCAGTGAAAGTAATGAACTAGTGATATCCTCCTCTGGCTGTCGTGCTCATTGGTCCACATACATCAGTATGTATGAGTTCCAACAAGTCTGTCGCTCTCTCGGGTAAACCCGAAAAAGGCGACTTGGTCATCTTTCCAAGTAAACAAGCATGGCATGTCTCGTATGATTCAAAATCAAACGAAGTTAGAAGACCATCACCATGGAGCTTCTTCATGCGCTTTTCACTTATATGCCCCAAACGACAATGCCATAAATAGGTAGGACTCAAATCATTAGGTCGAAGCCTTTTAGCACTAACATTGTAAAGATATGCATCATCAAGATTTAAAATAAATAACCCATTCACAATGGGAGCATTAGCCATAAACATATCATTCTTAGAGATTACACAACCATTGTTTGCACTCGCGAATGATTAACCATCCCTCATCAAACATGAAGGTGATAAAATGTTTCGACCCATACTAGGAATGTAATAACAATTATTCAACTCCATAATAAATCCTGACGGAAGGTGAAGTTGCATGACGCCGACGATCAATGCAGCAACCCTTGCTTTATTTCCGACGCGAAAATCCACTTCGCCTTTCTGCACTTCTCTAGTCCTTATTAGCCCTTGCATCGAATTTCAAATATGAGCAACCGATCCGGTATCAAATACCCAAGAGTTAACATAGGAATCAGCGAGAAGAATGTTCACAACATTTACCACAAGCGTACCTAAGTGGGAAGTACTCTTACTTCCACTCTTCTTCAAAGAAGCCTTGTACTTGCTGCAGTGTATCTTCCAGTGGCCATGTTCATGACAAAAGAAGCACTCAGTGTCTTCTACAGGTCCAGCCTTTTGCTTGGGTGCAGGCTTAGGGATCGTATCCTTATCCTTGCCCTTCTTCTTACAAGAAGTACCCTTTTTCTTGAAGCTAGGATTGTTCTGCATAGCCATCACATGGCTATGCCCTGCACACTTCTTCATGTCACTTTCTGCTGTTTTTAGCATCCCGCATAGCTCATTAAGGCCCTTCTCCACCCCATGCATATGGTAGTTCGAAATGAACTGCCCATAGCTGGATGGAAGAGATGCCAAAATGAAGTCAGTGGCCAACTCTTGGCCTAGTGGAAAGCCAATCTTTTCCAAAGTCTAACTGTAACCAACCATTTTGATCACATGGGGGCCTACAACTGCTCCCTCTGCTAGCTTGCATTCGACAAAGGACTTGGCAACATTGTACCTCTCAGTCCTTGCCTGATCTTGGAACATGTACTTAAGCGCGACGATCATATCGTACACATCCTGATCCTCAAACTTCTTTTGCAGTTCAGGTTCCATGCATGCAAGCATAAGACAGCTAACCTCAAGAGAATCATCACATGATCTCTTGTAGGCATTCTTTAGGGCAGCAGATGCATTATCAGCAGGTTCATCGGGGATTGGGGTATCTAGAACCGTTTCCTTTTTATCAGACCTGAGAACAATTCTCAGGTTACGGACCCAGTATGTATAGTTTGTTCCATTTAGTTTATCTTTGTCAAGAATCAAACACAAATAAAAAGGTGATGTAGTGTTCGATGCCATTGATCTACAACAGAAAACATGCAAAATACTAAGCCATGTAACCATGAAAGAGTAAAACATATTAAACAATTTAATAGCATATACTCCCACTTAAATCAACATCCCTCAATTGATACTAAGTGATTCAAGATCCACAATTAACAAGTCGACTAGTGAGCTTTAGCATCACTGCTAGAAGACAAGGTAAATCGGTAAGCAACACTTGCTAATCATATCACATATGACTCTTGTTGTTGGGTGACATCTCTATGTCAAAACTAGGCGCCCAACCTTTATGCCCCAGGTCCTTAACTATTAAGATGACCTTGTCTAGCACACCAACCCTTATGCTTGTAGGTATCCGATACATACCCATCCAGCCAAGGAAAACTGCAGCACCCTAATTTCATAGGCCCACCAACGATTGTACATGACATAGGATGGTGCAAGGTTTGGTTGGGAGGGCATGGTTTAACTTAAACTTTGTGAGGGATCGTTCTACTTCTATCATCTAAGCATGCATAGTAGTAAAACGCATAAGAATAGCATTCACATATGATGTGACACAGTATGGCCCATTTTCTCATGGTGATCTCCATCGCCATAGAACCTGTCCACCATGATGATCTCCATCTTCATGTTCCATGTGAGCCATCTTCCAAGGGATGAGTCCTCCAAGAACTAATACAAGCTATTACTCCTAACAGCTAGTAATCAAAATTACATAGTATTGGGATCATCACAAGTTGGCACGCAGGCCATTACAATAAATGACAACACATATGGCTCCAGCCGTGTTGCCCTACTCACGACACGCATGTCATGCAAAATTTCATACATGCATCACATACATATATGGGCCATACTGATCACATACATCTTGCAAAGACAAGTTATGCATAGAATCGCATTCTACCGGATCATGTGACATCGCAGCACCTAGTTACCTTAACGAGATACAAAAGGGCTACGACTAAGGGGAGTCTAGGGGGTCTCCCCCTGCGGGGTTCGAAGGGGCAGCGCCCCTCGTGAAAAATGAGAGATCGACTCTACACAATTTTATTTAAGGATTTTGATTGGCAAATCAAATTTACCATAAACCGTCTGTTGTTCCGATCTGATCAAACTCCTTTGATCACGGTACATCGATTTTAGATCTAGGTTCCAATTCGATCAATCATATTGATCTTCGCGTGATTCAACAGGATTTATGTGTCACTGTCTACCCCGATGGCGGAAACCGACCGGTAGGGGTAAGTCGTTCGACTACCTCAGAATCACGATCACGGAAAGCAAGATCGTAGATCAATCCTGAACCACCGCCATATAAACGATCACATCATTCATATCAATCTGCATATCACCATATGCAAACATCCCGAACCTAGAACTGAACAGCATCGGCTCTGATACCACTGAAGGGATACGGGTAGGCTACACTAGCACAAATCAAAATTTTCTACCGCATGAACCAGGATTACTGTTGTCATAGATCACGGGATTACCACTAAACGCGCAGTTGCGGAACTTGATGAAGCCCGTCGAGGCAGTGCAGACGATCTATGTCTCCTCCTCATTCTCGTCCCACGAGCATCTCCCCTTGCGCGGCTCGTCCAGACGCTACAGATGCAGCGCCTCCGAGGTATCCACACGTACAGGATGGAAGCGTCAGACGCCAGACTGCTAGGTCCGCGTGTGCAACATAGGCGTGAGGAGTGGTGGCTGGGTGGAATGGTCTAACCCTGGTCAGCTCGCCCCACCCTCTCTTATATAGGCGTCCCTGATGGGCTTCTACATTAGCACCCCATTAGTAGCCTAAGCCTGATTCGGATCCAATCCTCATTAGGCTTCCAGCCCCTTAAGTGTGTGACCCTATAGGTTCATATACGTGTAGACATGACACAAATACACTTATTCTGTCAGTAGTTGGTAGCGGCCTCTAGCAAGACGTGCCAACTCCTAAACGCATACAAAGATCATATCGGACGAACCATCACAAGGTTTAGTACATGTCTTTCCCTTTGCCTCACGATATTTGGTCTAGCTCCAAGTTGACCTCTCTTTCTCGATACCGTGATTCAGAATCCCTTTACTAGGTTAACTCTTAACCTTATGTAGCACGGCCATGCATTTCTAGATCCGATCACTCGAGGGGCCTAAAGATATCTCTCTCAAGTAGAGAGGGGCAAATCCCATCTTGATTGACCATGCTTTGCAGCATGTTTCAAGACAAACCCGAAAGCTACCTTTATAACTACCCAGTTACGGAGTAGCGTCTGATAGCCCCAAAGTAGGTCGATCCACATATCAAGTACATGCGACAATCTTAGGTCTAAGGACAAAACGTACACGATGTGTAGAGAGAGCTGCAAGTCTAATTGTCAGTCTCATGTTGGGTCAGTCCAACACCATGTTCATAACATGTGTCCACATCATTGGTTTGACATCTCCATGTCTATGACTTACGAAACATAGTCATCAACCAATCGACGTGCTAGTCTAATATTCACATGCGTCCTCACATGATCTCCGACTAGGGACAACTATTAAATAACCATACAAGTAAAGAGTTTCACAAACAATTCACATAATTGCCAATCAATACAAGTTGCCTGATATGGATATTCAAGGAACATTACAATAACTGATGGATACATATGAAATATAATCATCTCTATGATTGACTCTAGGGCATATTTCCTTCACAAAATCATGAAATAATTAACCAAGTTTTGAGACAAGCACATTACACTAAGAATGCCAACTATGCTCTCAAGAAGGTGCTCATAGAATAAGTGGTGACTCAACAAGGAAGTGAAAAGGTTTTGAAAAGTTTGAAAGGCTTCCAAATGCTGGAAGTATGGTACTCATTAGCTTTGAGCTCTCATTGCCCCTATCATAGGCATCTTTAAATGATTAAGTTTAAGTGAGGTCCAATATGAGTTATATGCTTGACAGACCATAAACTGGAAATCTCAAGTCCCTTGAGTACGAGGGCCGCTCCTCATGCCACTCAACTTTAGTTACCAGTAAGTTCTTGTCATAGTAAATACATGTGTATCATATAGAACCGCCAACGGGGTACCCCTTGCACATGATACAGGAGCTATCCCATATCAAAATGACAAGGCAAGCAGACACTGAGCATCTCAACAATCTTCTTATTTACCTGGGAAAAATGGTGCTTTTTTCTCTCTTTCCTCTTTTCTCATCTTTTTTTCTTTTTCTTAATCTCTCTTTTTTATAAGAAGAATGCTTTATAGCTTGCTCACTATGGTGATTCTGCAAGCTTCCACCATGATTAGGCATGGATTAGGCAAGCGGCCCAGGCGTTTCTCTAACACATATACATAACTCCATGGACTTACAAGCTCCCCTTTTATTTCACACCAACAACATCCGTAAACAAAAGAGCATGATATCAACAGGATAATATTTACAGGTGTTGAAAGCGTTCCCCGTGACAGCACGGTTTGCTAACTCCAAGCCTATAATTTGCAAGCATATAACTTTCATGGACAGTCGCAATGGTTCAAATTTATTAAGTGCAAGAAATTAAAGTGTGACTTCAAGTTCTGAGAGTTTTACTAACTAACTTTCCCATAACAAGCCAACATTTTATTTGGAAGGAAACGAGGCATAATAAATATGCATGGAATAGCAAATGATGATAATAGATTGGTATGGTGGACACTTTTTGGCAATATTAGTTTTGGGAGTTGGAAGCACAAGTAGAGCTCATACTCAGTACAAGTGAAGGCTAGCAATAGAAAGGGAGCGACAAACGAGAGAGCAATAACTGTCATAATCATGCTTGCAACAAAACAGAATTAATTATGGCATAAAAGTGATACAAGAAAGCTAAGGAAAAGTAAATCATCGTGGCTTAACTGACTTTTGTTCAGTCATATGCATGCGTGAGCATGTGCCAAGTCGATTCAAATGAAATATTCAGAGGAGGATACCACAATGTCATACCAAGTTATGAATAGAACAATGCAAGCAAACATTCATATGACATGCTAAAAACTATTAGCAAGATGGAGTTAATCATAAGAGAGCAAGAACTACCAAGCATCCAATAAATACATACACCTTACATGAACAGACTAAGCATGCCCACAATGATGAGTATATGTACAAAAATGAAAACAAATAGAGTTTATTACTAGCCTCTCACCACACCTCAAGTTGTCATTAATCATCATTATTGCCCTTCAATTGTGTGGCTTGAATAATAACATGAAACCAAACTCCACTTAGGACCGCTGAACCCTGCAATGAACTTCACAAAACCAAAGAACAACAACAAATATTTTTGGGTTTTTGATTTTCAAAGCAAGCACTCAAAGCAAAAACAAACAAAGCAAAATATATTTGGATTTTTCTTAAAGAAAACCAAAGCTAAAAAGAAAATAAACAAGCCAAGAGTAACAACGAAAATATTTTTGGTCTTTTTTGTGTTTTGGAAGCAGAAATAAAAACTAAAAAGAAAGCGAAACATGGATATACAAAGTACCGATGAAGCATGACATGTATATGAGTGTTATGTCAGTATACCTCCTCCCAAGCTTAGGCTTTTGGCCTAAGTGGAGATCAATCCCATCCTGGCCAAGGAGTGCCTCCGTAATGTGACGAAGAGGCCCCTTCGTCCTGGTACATGCTCGAGGAAGCCCCTATGTGGTGCATAGAGTGGTCATAAGAGGGCGCGTCCCCCTGGTAGTGTTCGTGGAAACCACGAATGCGGAGCTGATCGTCCATCTCCTCCTCGGAGCGTGACCAAGCCCCCCTGCAAATACTGAACAAAGTAGCATGTGGCAAAGAAATTCCCCTCTCGTCCCCATCAGTAAACATCATCCTGTAAACTAAACTCTCAAGGCTAGAGCTAGCAGTAACAAAGTGATGCGCTTTCATGGCAGCTAAATCAAGCCTCTGTGGAGCCAATATTGTATCATTTGGATCAACAGAAAGTTCTAAGGCAGCAACTACACGTGCAGCAATAATAACCCCACAAATGGGTCCTCTAGTAGCTAGGTGACGAGCAATGAGAGAACCAAGATTATACCTGGTTTCATTGTTGAGTGTAGCAGCTAGAAAGGCCAAATGATGTTAGAGATATTGCTAGTGTTCTCCCTACCAAGAATACTAGTGGCAAGAGAATAAGCAAAATATCTGATAGCTGGGAGTTTAATATTTGTTATCTTCCCGCGCTAGACTATGCGGTCATCATCATGAATTACCCCGTGGTAGAGCTTCAACAAATCAGCGGGTTGAGCTTGAATCTTCTTCACTGTCCCAGCCATGCCAATACCTATAATGCTGCAAAATTTCTTCAATGTCAAGGTGACAGGCCTATCATAGATTTAAATGAAACATATGTCCTGAAAGGGGTGTTAGTGAAAGAGAAACTCTCCACAAAAGTTTTGGTGAGCAAAGCATATTGCTCACTCTCATCCTGCATATAATCGGTTAGACCAGCCCTCCAAAAAATAGTTAGGAAATCATCGAGGATCGCTGTAGCTTGCAAAAAGGTAAAACAAGGGAAGGTAGAAGGGTGTGCATCCCCCTCATCTCCCTCGTTGCCAAAGAACGGAGCAATAAGATCCCATTGTATGATGGCCTATCTCGAGAGGATGATCTCGAAGGCCTTGTACTCCTAGGTGTATCACTCTCAAACACTTCTCCAAAAGTGTGGTTGTTCATGACCCCTTTTCTGAAATTCTTAAACAAACATCAAACCAAGTGATTTCCAAGTTGAAAAATGATGAGGAACTACTATAGGAACTTTCTGGAGGGCTAAACATGCATCAAAATGAAATCTCTAAGCATAGAAAAAGCAAGCAAGCTCACACAACCTGTCACCTATAGTAGCAAAATACTCAAAATCTAATTGGATAAGCGGAGGAGGCACATATCAGAGAACAATCCCTCCAAAAATTAGCAACAAAGATAGGCTGAGCAAGGAGATCGAAATTCGGGAGCAAGAACAATAGGAACTCGAGCTTGAGAAAGTTTTCTGGTGTTTTTGGGAGAGAGAAAGAAGTGGCTGGAAGGAGGCATCTTGGAGGGCCACAGGTGAGCCACACCCAGGCTAGGCGCCACATGGGGCTAGCTATGCCACAAGGGGGTGTGCTGGCCTGGTGGGTCCCCCTGGGCAAATCCAGGTGCCCCTCTGCCCCTTTTTTCAAGAAAAAAATTAATATGAATTTTCTTGAATTTTTTGGGAAACTTTATTTTTGGCCAATTTTCAGGTTATGAAAATGGATTTTCTCGCACAATTTTTTTTTGAAAGACACAAAAAGCAAACCAAAACCAAAACTACAGAAGTTCTAAGACACACTAAAAAGCAAACAACTAGAAAAACTAAGACGAACAAGACAAAGAGCAAAGATTGGAAAGGAGAAAAAAAGTAAGCAAGGATAACCATGGTGAAAGCATTGTTTTGTTCATTAAAATCCCTTTATTAAAAAGGTTGATCAAGTCTTGTATGAAACAAAACTTTGCATTTCACAAAATGATTATTTTACCTCAATCTTGATAGCAATAGTCCCAATCATAATAGTTTTCAAAACTTTCTTGTGGAATGGGACAATATATTTCTCTAACTTTGATGCTCTCAATATTTTCAATTGAATTCAGGACATAGATCTTATCAATCTTCTTTGGGAAATAGAAAGCATGCTTTTGTCGTTAATATTAAAAGTTACTTTTCCTTGATTACAATTGATGACAGCACCTGCAGTATTAAGAAAAGGTCTCCCAAGAATAATAGACATATTATCATCTTCACGCATCTCAAGCACAACAAAATCGGTTAAAACCAAGCAATTATGAGCTACTTGAACAGGAACATCATCACATATACCAACATGAATAGTAGTTGACTTATCGGCCATTTGCAAAGATATCTCAGTTGGTATCAACTTTTCTAGCTGAAGTCTCTTGTAGAGAGAAAAAGGCATAACACTAACTCTGGCTCCCAAATCACACAAAGAAGTTCTAAAATAATTATTTTTAATAGAGCAAGGAATAGTTGGAATACCTGGATCACCAAGTTTCTTTGGAATCTTACCATTGAAGGAATAATTAGCAAGCAAAGTAGAAATTTCCTCATTAGGAATCTTACTTTTATTAGAGACAACATCCTTCATATACTTTGAATAAGGAGGCAACTTAATAGAATCAGTCAAAGGAATTTGCAAAAACAAAGGTTTCATCCACTCACAAAATTTGTTATAGTGTTCTTCCTCCTTTGACTTTTGATTCTTATTAGGGAAGGGCATTGGTTTTTGCACCCAAGGTTCTCTTTCACTACCATGTTTATTAGCAATAAAATATTCCTTAGTATACTTAGTGTGTTTCTCAGGTTCTTCTTCAATTTCTTCCTTATCAGGAGCATCATTTTTATCATTACCACTTTCAGTTTCAGCATAAGAGACATATATACTATTAGGATCTACAGCAGGTTTAGGAGGTTCCTCAACAGTTTTATGTTTCTTTTTCTTTTTCTTAGAAGGACTACCACTATTTTCAGCTTGTTGAGAATCTTGATCAACTCTTTTAGGATGTCCCTCAGGATATAAAGGATCTTGAGTGGCTGCACCACTCCTAGTTCTAATTCCATAAGCATGTTTATCTTCAGAAACATTAACTAGCATATCTTTTTGTACCTTAGCAAGTTGATCAATTTGAGTTTCAACCATTTGGAAATATTTAACAAGCATTTTAACATCATTAGCAGTTCTTTCCACAATATCTTTCAACTCATTAATAGCTCTAGAGTTTTCCAATAAATGATTCCGAACTTGTTTATTAAAATTACCTTGTTTAACAATAAAAATGTCAAGTTCCTATAAACATTGATCAGGTGGTTTACCGTAAGGAATATCACCTTCATCAAAGTGTTGGAGAGAGTGTACCTCAATAGTGGATGAGTGGGAAATTGGCTTACATAATTCTTGTATAGGAGGTAAATTCTTCACATCTTTAGATCTAATACCCTTCTCCTTAAGACATTTCTTAGCTTCTTTCATCACTTCATCATTTAATTCAATCACTCCCCGCTTCTTTGGTGTTGGTGTTGGAGTTGGTTCAGGCATAATTAGTTCAGGTGTAGTATGCTCAGGTGTAATTGGGCAGTTGAAGTCCAATCATCATAATTCTTGCTTATTTTAGCCATTAATTCTTCAGCTTCTGCAAGAGTTCTTTTTCTGAAAACACAATCAGCAAAACTATCTAGGTATCTCCTAGATTCATCAGTTAGTCCATTATAATAGATATCAAGAAGCTCATTTTTAGGTAATGGACATCCAGGATGTGCATGAATCAAGGCATAGAACCTTGTCCATGACTCAGGCAATTTCTCCTCTTCTCCCTATTTAAAATCAAAATGTTTCTGCAAAGCAGCATGTCTAGCACTAGGAGGTAAATATTTCTCAAAGAAAGTAGCAATCAAGCAATCAGGGCTATCAATGGATCCAGGAGGTAAACTATTAAACCAACCTTTATCTTCTCCTTTTAGTGAAAAAGGGAAGATTTTAGCAACAAAGTAGGTACGGATCTTAACATCATCAGAAAATAAGGCACTCATAGTAGAAAGCTCATTCATATGTGCCACAGCCCTTTCATTCTCAGTCCCACAAAAAGGTCCTTTCTCAACAATGTTTACATAGGATAAATCAAGAGAGAAATCATATTCCTAATCTTTAATGTCTATGGGAGAAGTTGCAAACTTAGCATCAGGAGATAATTTAGGTATAATAGTACATTTCTCAAGGAGACTCCTAATAGCACTAGCACCATGTGTGTTTCAATATTCTTCAATAAATTCATCAGCCATTTAATGTAACCATCATCAATATCATATCTCTCTCTAGACTCAGGTGAGCTAACAGGTGTAATAGTGTCTTCACTAGGAGTTTCATTGTTTCCCAATATAGTTCTAGCAATTGTAGCATCTAGGAAAGGACCTAATGAACCACTCTCATCAAGCACAGTAGAAGTAACTTCATGAGTATCAGAATCAATTTTAGATTCAGCAGTAGTAGCAGTGTGTGTAGCATGTGTATGTGGTGGTGGTGTAAGAAACTTACTTAGAACAGACGGTGAATCAAGATCAGCAGAGGTGTTTAGGACTGTACCTCTTCTTGTAGTGGATGGTAAAATAGGAAACTTTCCATCACGATTTTTCCCCATGATGAAAGGAATAGCAGCAAAAAATAATAGATCCAAGTGAACTTATAAATAAAGCTATGCTCCCCGGCAAAGGCGCTAGAAAATAGTCTTGATGACCCAGAAGTATAGGGGATCGCAACAGTCTTCGAGGGTAATATAACCCAATTTATTGATACTACACAAGGGGATCCAAAGAATACTTATAGGCCTTAACAACTGAGTTGTTAATTCAGCTGCAACTGGAAATAGTCTTGCTCACAGTAGTTTATCAGTAGTAACAGTTTTGTAGTAGCAATAGCAAAGTAATAGCATCAGTAATACAAACACAGTAGTAACAATAGTAGCAAACAGTAGGATATGAGTGTGGTAGGCATAGGAATGGATGGAAGGGCGTTGCATGGACGAGACTATTCATATAAATTCAAGATCTAGGGCATTTCAAGATCTAAGGCATTATAAGATAAAGCATCCAAGTACTAAACTATCATAGGCATGTGTTACATATATAGTCATACGTGCTCGCAATGAGAACTTGCACAACCTCTTTTTTCATGCCAGTGTCGTGATATTGCCGACAAGTACACCATAGAGGGGTCCTCACAGTGCGTGTTTAGAGACGTGGGGTAAGGCGGACGGTTGACGGGTACGAGGTAACACAGCTTACCCAGGTTCAGATCCCACGACAGTGGCGGAATCCTACACCTTCTATAAATCACTATAATGGCAATACGCCGAGTTACAGGGATCGGTTCGCTGTGTGCTATGTGAGTTAATTGGTTCCCTAAAGGCTCCCATAGGTCCGGCTTATATAGTTGCCAGATCCTAGGGTTACACGGAAAGTCCTAGCCGGACAGGTTACAGAGTCCTACACTGTTGGAGATATGCCCAAGAGGCAATAATAAATTGGTTATTATCATATCTTCATACTTATGATAAATGTTTACATACCATGCTATAATTGTATTAACCGGAAACATTAATACTTGTGTGATTTGTAAACATAAAAGAGTCCCTAGTAAAGCCTCTTGTTAAACTAGCTTGTTGGTTAATATATGATCATGGTTTCCTGATCATGAACATAGAGATGTTATTAACAACAGGATCATATCATTAGGAGAATGATGTGATGGACATACTCCTATAGTTAAGCGTAGCATAAAGATCAAGTCATTTAATATAGTTCATTTGCTATAAGCTTTCTGATACATAGTAACCTAATTCCTTTGACCATGAGATCATGTTAATCACCATCACCGGAAGGATGCTTTGATGACATCAAACACCACACCGTAACTGGGTGACTATAAAGGTGGCATTGAGTGTACGGAAAGTATGGGTTGAGGCACATGGATCAAGAGTGGGATTTGTCCATCCATATGACGGATAGATATACTCTGGGACCTCTCGGTGGAATGTCATCCAATTAGCTTGCAAGCATGTGACTGGCTCACAAGGGATCACATATCACAGGAATGAGAAAAGAGTACTTATCGGTAACGAGGTTGAACTAGGTATGTAGAGATACCGACGATCAAAACCTCGGATAAGTAAACTATCGTGAGACAAAGGGAAATTGGTATCGTATGTAAGTGGTTCATTCGATCGCAAAGTAATTGTAGAAATATGTGGGAGCCATATGAATTTCCAGATTCCTCTATTGGTTATTGATCGGAGAAGTGTCTCGGTCATGTCCGCATAATTCACGAACCGTAGGGAGACACACTTAAGGATTCGATGTTGTTGAGTAGTTATGGAATGATTAGTAAGAGACCGAATGTTGTTCGGAGTCTCGGATGGGATCCGGGATATCACGAGGAGATCCGTAATGGTCCGGAGAATAAGATTCATATAAGGAAAGTCCTATTTCGGAGTTCAGGAAAGTTTCCGATGATTTCATTGGAGAGGTTCTAGAAGGGTCTAGAAGGTTCACCGGTCTGAAAGGAGAATGGTCCATGAATGTGTCATGGGTAAGTGGAATGATTGGATCATGTCCAAGGTCACTTGGTGTTGGCATATGCAAGAGAGAAATAAAACTCTAAATTGAAAGTCAAATGGGAAGTTTGAAAAGTCAAACGGGAAGTTTGAAAAGTCAAACTGGAACAATGGTTTCCTAGTGGGAGAAGAAACAAGTCCTTCTCTCAATCCAACTTGGGTTTGGGTTTGGATTCAAACCCACCCCTCCCAAGGCTGCCCTTCCCTCTCATAAATAGAGGGGAGGGCTGCCCCAAACAACACAAGTTCCAAGCCCTCTCCACGAGCCGCCGCCGCCCGCCGCCGCGCCACCGCCGGTCTGTCGCCGCCGCCTTAGCCGCCGCCGACACCTCCTCCTCCTCCCGGATCTCTAAACCCTAGTTTTCCGGGAAACCCTAATCCAACATACTCGCTTCGGCTTAAGGCGAAGCCCTGCGAGATCTCTCCTCTACTTCCGGTACCACGCCGTCGTGCTGCCGGAATCGCGAGGAGAGTGCTACAACCTCCGCTGCCTGCTAGAACAAGGGAGAGGAAGGTCTTCATCGAGTACCGAACGTGTGACCGACTGCGGGAGCGCTGCCGGAATGCAGCGCCGGAAGGATCGTCTACGCGATCTTGAGATCGGCAAGTGTACGACTACATCACCCACGAGAATCTGCTCTTGTTAACCGCTTTGGAATCTTCGAGGGTGAGTTCCTCTATCGACTCGTTGCTACAATCTAGTAGATAGATCTTGGCTTGTTTGTGTGCATGCGGTAGAATTTTTTTGTTTTCCATGCTACGGACCCCTACAGTGGTATCAGAGCCGTGTCTATATGTAGATCTGTTGCACGAGTAGAACACAATGGTCATTGTGGGCGTTGATGCTTTTGTTGTCGATTGCTTCTTGTGTACTTTGCATCTTGCGGGATGGTGGAATGAAGCGGCCCGGGCTAACCTTACATGACATCGTTCATGAGACTTGCTCCACGCTTGACATGCAACTTGTATTGCATAAGTGGCTTTGCGGGTGCCTATTTCTCCCAACATAGTTAAGATTCAATTTACAACGGGTGATTGACAATACTAGTATCAATGTTGTGGTTCTTGTTCGTAAGTTAGAACGACACTTATTGAAAGCCCCAAACCACGTAAAATATGCAAAGAAAATTAGAGGCGTCTAACTTTGTT
The DNA here is from genome assembly GCA_916181665.1 of Avena sativa. Classification (NCBI taxonomy): domain Eukaryota; kingdom Viridiplantae; phylum Streptophyta; class Magnoliopsida; order Poales; family Poaceae; genus Avena; species Avena sativa. The sequence continues at coordinate 69,297,103 of OV702297.1, forward strand.
TTGCAGGGGTGTGCTGTGATGTGATATGGCCATGATTGTGATTATATATGATGTATGCAATGTTCCTTATTGTAAGTTGGCAACCGCCAGGAGCCATATGGTTGTCTTTAAATTCTGTTTAGACCCGCGTGTCTATTCAAAGTAGTTGTAATAGTTGAAGCTGGTGGACGACAACCATGGAGCGGCATCGTTGACCTTGATGCAATGCTGGTGATGATGGAGATCATGTTCGTGCTTGAAGATGGAGATCGGAAGCACAAAGAAGAAAGGCCATATCATATCACATATTATGAATTGGATGTGATGTTAATCCTTTTATGCATCTTGTATTGTTTAGTTTACGACGGTAGAATTATAAGATGATCCCTCAAGCACACAATTTCAAGTTTTAAAGTGTTCATCCTTAGTAAGCACCGTTGCTAAAGCTCGTTGTTTCGAAGCACCACGTGATGATCGGGTGTGTTAGATTCTGCGAGTGTATACAACGTGAGCAAGCCAGATTTGCTCATGCGGAAGCTAAGGTTTGATCTTGACGAGCCTAGCATGTACAGACATGGTCTCGGAACACGGATCACCGAAAGGTAAAGCATGAGTCATATAGTAGATATGATGAACATGTTGATTGTTCGCCATTGAAGCTACATCAACTCCCGTGATGATCGGTTTTGATGTGGTGGATTTGGTTCGTGTGATCACTAAAACAATGTGAGGGATATTGTTTTGAGTGGGAGTTCAACGACAATATGATTAAAAGTTGAACACTATTTATCATAAATTAAATCAAAGTGAATTTGCATAGTTGTTGTAGTCATTGGCATCCGTTCACCACCTCGCGCTTAGTTTTAATTGAGATGATAGAACTATAGAATTCTGGTTAGTTACTTTATGAACTGGTATCGTATTGTTTTGAAGTGTTAATCTAAAGTTTAAAAGTCCTATTGCAAACTTTCAGTAAGTTTCGGTTACTCCATGAAGTTTAATAATTGGTATTAAAACAAGAGTGACAATTCCAAGAGTTAGTGTATGAGTATCATGTTTGTCTCCATGATTCTTGATATTCAAAGGATTGTCTTAATATCAAGGTTATCTAGGATCTGAAAGAGTTATTTCAGAAACCATGATGTGTGGAAGATATTGTGATATCTGAAACGAAGTTTTGGTTACAACATGATAGAGTATAATATGTCAAAAGTCATGTTCTCATATTTGATGAGAATTTGCAAAAGGTTGGAGACACTAGTTGTCCTAATCCTCCAAAAGGTTTTGGAGAGCAACATTATAATAGCAATTCACCATTATAAGCTAAAATTAGCTTGATCATGGATAATTCCATGGAAAGGGTGAATATTTGATGTAGGTAAAATGTTTACTACACCAAGAGATTACTAAATAAAGGAATTTGAAAGAACACCAAACATTTGATAATGGTGATCTACTTCAAAGTGCAAGTCCAAAGACATTGGTATTTAACTATACACGCTTTGGACTATGTGTCATGTGTATGGCTCCACTATTGATGTTGATAGATTCTTTCAAACAGAAAAAGAAATACTGAAAGAGAATCTCATAAATATATGGCAGAAAAGAAAAAAAACTAGAATTGTTCAGTTTAGGTATATAAAGGATATACGTGTTATGGCTATATTCTTTGCTTATTAAACAAAGTGATTCTTAAGTATTTGATATTGAATTTGTTGGTATGAATCGTCATACGAAACAACAGAATTCATGAACTACAATGGCCTAAGTAACTATCAAAAGAATATGTGATGATGTTCATCGAGAACAAATAAAGGGTTATTGTGTTGCTCGTTAAACGTCAAAGCTTGCCTTCAAGATTTGTTTTATCAGGTATTATGAGAACAAAAGGGTTGTTCAAATAATTTCCGTAATACATAAAAGATGGATGATTCACAAATCTCGTTGGAGAAATCACATCCATAAAACTAGTGCTAAAAATGTCGAAAGACAAATTGATTGAAAGATCACTTAGGAAGTGACATCGCCGTTTAAATTATATTGGAAAGAAAACATGAAGAAACTCCATGTGTATGGAATTTTGGAGTCTTTTGATTTTTGATCAAATGACGCTTGTGAAACTTTCCTAGAGATAATTAAAACTTCGTTCATAGGCCAAAAGGGAACGAATGACTAGCTTATTGGAACTTGTACATATTGTTGTACGAAGTCCATTATGTGTAGTCAAGAGCGATGGATTTCAACTTCATATGCTTTCTCCAAAAATTTGAGTGAATATATGAATATTTACTTAATAAGGATGAAGTATGAAACATTTGAAAAATTCAAAGACTTTCAAGATGAAGTGCAAAATCATTGTAACAAGAATATAAATAGTTTATGATAAGATCATAAAGGAAGATATTTGAGTTACAAGTTTAGCATAATACCTAAGATTTAAGGAATCGTTCCGTGGATTTGCATGTCCCGAAACACCATAAGAGTATGGAGCGTTCGAGATATGTAATTAAACCTTGTTTGACATGGTAAGATGGAATGTGTAATTCATAAAAATGCCATTATATTTTAAAGATTAAAAGTTTCAGAGACTACCGTTTTTCCACTGAAAAGAGCTTCATCATAATCCGTTGAAATGACACCATATAAAGTTATGGTTTGGGATAAAACCCAAGTAGTCCTTTCTTAAACATTGGTATGCTATGCATAAGAAAGATGTTTGCAACCAAAGTCGGATGAACCTGTCTTTGTATAACTGTTAAGTATTCCTCCATAACACCGGAGACAAAAGTGTTTGTCGCTTAGAACGTCAAGTTTCTTTGAGAAGGAATTTTTCGTGAAAAGATAAGTGGGAGGACAATAGAACTTTGATAAGGTTAAAAGAACCTTAGCTATATGTGCAAAGTTGCGCAGTGCCGAAAAGTGTTCCGGAGGCAGCAACAATGCTCATGTCTCACATGCCTCAAAGGTTGCGGTCATAGAGGTCTAAGTTCTTATTGAAACAAGTAGGTCGGGTAAACAATCAAATACCAAGATTTGAGAGTTAAATTGTTATTTGACAATAATGATCCGACTACATGCAAAGAAGCAATGATGAGCCCTGACTCCGTCAAATGGCTTGAAGCCATAAAATCCGTGATAGTTCCATACACGAGAAATCAAGTTTTGAACTTGAAGGACCCTCGAGAAAGGTGTAAGACCTTACAGTTGTGTTTAGATCTATAAAGAAATAGACATGGATGTTTCGCATCTATGAAATGGTCGACATGTTGGGAAAGAGTTCACAACAATGTTCAAAGGTTGACTATGACAAGATTTGATCTTTCATAGCGATATTTAGTCTAGACGGATTAATATAGCAACCACTACATATAATTTTGTTATGTGGTAGTTGAATAAACAAAACAAGTTCTTCTAATAGAATTGTTACCTAGGACATGTGCATAACACGGTCCATAGGGTTTTGTTAATTCAAAGGATGCTAAAAGCATATGCAAACTTCAATGGTTGAAGTGAGCATCGCGGAGTTGGAATCTTCACTATGATGAAACTGTTAAAGAGCTTAATTTCATCAGAGACAATGAAGATGCTTGCATTTGCAAGAAATTAAGTGGGAGCGCTAAGACATGTTTCTAATACATTATGTGGAAGACATATTGTTGATTAAAAATGATGTATCTTTTATTAACACATATTAAGAATTTCATCCTGATGAAACACTTAGGCAAAACCCAAATATTTGGCATCAATAGACGCTAATATGGTTGTGCCGAAAGTACATAGATGATGTATTGAATAAGTTCAATATAGAAACTACAAGAAAGGTTCTTGTCGCACAGAAAGGATTGAATGAGTTCAATATTGATGATATATTCAAGTGTATTGACACTTGGTAAGTGAAACAAAGATTCAAGTATAGATTGATACTTGATGTATGAAATCACAAAGAGTATTTATATCAATCATATTGTGATATGTACAAATCCAGATATGTCCTATGCTCTAAATGTTATGAGCATATATCAGAATGATTCATAAGATAATCATTGGACGATAGTAAAGATATTCTTATGATCTTGTAAAAGAACTAAGAATATATTATTCTATAGAAATGACAAATAGAAGGTTAGTTCATTGTAAATGAATTACGTTGATACTAGTTTTGTCACAAAGTACAAATTAAGTTTATCTCAATCTAAACTAATGGTGGCACAATATGATGGAAAGTAAGTTCCATAATGAATTTGGATGAATTCCAAAGTTAAGACATTGTGACAGATACTACAACAAAAGGCTAAGTATATGACTGCTATTATAGCAGCAAAAGAGGGCATTTGTGTCAAGTAGTTTGTTATCAAACTAGGTGTAGTTCATAGTCGGATAGTACTATGAAGATATATTGTACGACAATATTATCAACATGTTTTAACCCCAAAGAACTAAAGGTCACACCAAAGGACCAAATTTGTACGAAGCCACCTCATTAGAGAATGAGTGATGCGTAGAGACGCAAAGACATGCAATTACACACGGACCTGGAAGTGTCAGATCCGGAGATCAGTTGACCACTAGCAATCGTGTACATACGACACCAGAAAGCCATAGGTGTTGAATACACAAAGGTTTGAAACTAGATTATTGACTCTAGTGCAAGTGGGAGACTGTTGGAGATATGCCCAAGAGGCAATAATAAAGTGGTTATTATCATATCTTCATACTTATGATAAATGTTTACATACCATGCTATAATTGTATTAACCGGAAACATTAATACTTGTGTGATTTGTAAACATAAAAGAGTCCCTAGTAAAGCCTCTTGTTAAACTAGCTTGTTGGTTAATATATGATCATGGTTTCCTGATCATGAACATAGAGATGTTATTAACAACAGGATCATATCATTAGGAGAATGATGTGATGGACATACTCCTATAGTTAAGCGTAGCATAAAGATCAAGTCATTTAATATAGTTCATTTGCTATAAGCTTTCTGATACATAGTAACCTAATTCCTTCGACCATGAGATCATGTTAATCACCATCACCGGAAGGATGCTTTGATGACATCAAACACCACACCGTAACTGGGTGGCTATAAAGGTGACATTGAGTGTTCGGAAAGTATGTGTTGAGGCACATGGATCAAGAGTGGGATTTGTCCATCCATATGACAGATAGATATACTCTAGGCCCTCTCGGTGGAATGTCATCCAATTAGCTTGCAAGCATGTGACTGGCTCACAAGGGATCACATATCACGGGAACGAGAAAAGAGTACTTATCGGTAACGAGGTTGAACTAGGTATGCAGAGATACCGACGATCAAAACCTCGGATAAGTAAACTATCGTGAGACAAAGGGAAATTGGTATCGTAGGTAAGTGGTTCATTCGATCGCAAAGTAATCGTAGAAATATGTGGGAGCCCTATGAATTTCCAGATTCCTCTATTGGTTATTGATCGGAGAAGTGTCTCGGTCATGTCCGCATAATTCACGAACCGTAGGGAGACACACTTAAGGATTCGATGTTGTTGAATAGTTATGGAATGATTAGTAAGAGACCGAATGTTGTTTGGAGTCTCGGATGGGATCCGGGATATCACGAGGAGATCCGGAATGGTCCGGAGAATAAGATTCATATAAGGAAAGTCCTATTTCGGAATTCAAGAAAGTTTCCAATGATTTCATTGGAGAGGTTCTAGAAGGGTCTAGAAGGTTCACCGGTCCGAAAGGAGAATGGTCCATGAATGTGTCATGGGTAAGTGGAATGATTGGATCATGTCCAAGGTCACTTGGTGTTGGCATATGCAAGAGAGAAATAAAACTCTAAATTGAAAGTCAAACGGGAAGTTTGAAAAGTCAAACTGGAACAATGGTTTCCTAGTGGGAGAAGAAACAAGTCCTTCTCTCAATCCAACTTGGGTTTGGGTTTGGATTCAAACCCACCCCTCCCAAGGCTGCCCCTTCCTCTCATAATTAGAGGGGGAGGGCTGCCCCAAACAACACAAGTTCCAAGCCCTCTCCACGAGCCGCCGTCGCCCGCCGCCGCCGCCGCGCCGCCGTCGGTCTGTCGCCGCCGCCTTAGCCGCCGCCGACACCTCCTCCTCCTCCTCCCGGATCTCTAAACCCTAGTTTTCCGGGAAACCCTAATCCAACATACTCGCTTCGGCTTAAGGCGAAGCCCTGCGAGATCTCCCCTCTACTTCCGGTACCACGCCGTCGTGCTGCCGGAATCGCGAGGAGAGTGCTACAACCTCCGCTGCCTGCTGGAACAAGGGAGAGGAAGGTCTTCATCGAGTACCGAACGTGTGACCGACTGCGGGAGCGCTGCCGGAACGCAGCGCCGGAAGGATCGTCTACGCGATCTTGAGATCGGCAAGTGTACGACTACATCACCCACGAGAATCTGCTCTTGTTAACCGCTTTGGAACCTTCGAGGGTGAGTTCCTCTATCGATTCGTTGCTACAATCTAGTAGATAGATCTTGGCTTGTTTGTGTGCATGCGGTAGAAATTTTTTGTTTTCCATGCTACGAACCCCTACATACACTGCATACAACTAGTCTAGCATGTCTTGCACTCCAAGGCTCCAGGTACGTCGGTGACTCCTTCGTAGCCTTCCTTTATCCAGCATGGGCCTCCCTTCTAGATCCATCTAACTAGGCCGCTCAGCAGGCCATGGGTCAATCTACCAACTGTGGGCCACCCGGGTTATCCGGATTAGAGACATGCTATGAGGATACCCATATATACTACCGCAGAAAGTCTTATAGCCTCCAGGTGATTAGTGACGGGCAAAACAATGTCTGTCGCTAGTAAGTATTCCTAGCAACAGACAAGGATATGCCTGTCACTAATACAAAACACTAGTGACTGGCGCATAAAATTGACTGTCACTACTATTTTTTATGTGTGGCCGGATGATTAGAAAAATTAACTGGTGACAGGTATCTATAAACGCCTGTCACTGATGAGTAGACAAATTGTTAGTAACCAACATCTCTAAAGACCTGTGGTAATAAAGTTTTTTTCTCTGCCAGCCGACCCGACCAGACCGGCCGGTGTCATGGATCAGTCCTCACGCCTAAACTCGGTCCTTAGCGACAGGTTATTTCCTGTTGTATGTAGGTCATCGTTTATCGTAGGCTTATTTTGTACTAGTCCAAGGTAACCGAATCAACATATTTTAGGGAGCTGTACTCGTTCAACAAAACTAAATCTCCAGATTTTGCGGTGCATATAGCGGGCAAACAGATGGATTGTTGTAGAGCGTGTTTATACGTTTTCTCGCCAGCGACGTGGAGTCAGGTTACAGACGACATGCGTCTGAACCAATGTCCATGCCCCCACTCTCAACCTGATTCGTGGAACCACCATATCGGCCCCTTCGCACCGCATCGCTCCCGAGCCTAGACGCCGCCGCCATTCCCCCATGGCCCCACCGCACCAGAGCTGCCCCGGTTCTCCCACCGCACCAGACGCCGCCGCCGAGCATGCCCCCCGTCCGCATCCCAGGATTGTGCACAACTGCGCTAGACACCGCCGTCGAGCACGCCCCCTACCGCCACTGCCCCGCGCGATCCACACTATCCTCAATCTCCTCCGCCTCGCAGGTTGTTGTCGCAATCACCGCCAGAGATGTGGCCTTCTCACGCGAGGCATTGCCGGTACACGCCCGCAATAGACACATCATGCGAGCCGCCACCGTAGCCGGCGAATCCAAGGCGGGATCGGCTGCTTCCTGCCTTCTTAGCTCGATGACAACGCCGCCGGAGGTGGATGCGCTGCTACCCTTCACGATCCAATGCAAAGGCAGCAAGGTCACCACGGATCCCACTATTGCCCATCATCAAGGAACCTATTTGTTTTCTTTGTAATTTCTAATCACCTGCTTTATTGTAGCATACATGATCCTGAAGAAGAATGAAGAGTGGATGAAGAAATAGGTACACACTTCGGTGCCTTATGTTGGACTCATGATTGCCAAGACCTTGGTCAATGCTATTTTCAATTCCTCTTGATGTGCTTTATTTTCACTTTATGTTGTTGGAGTTTAAGATTATAGACAGTAAGGTCTTGAGAATTGTAGTGTCTATCTTGACAAGTGATCAGGTGCAGCTATTCTTTTCATATGAGAAATGTGTGAATATTTCCTTACTATCTCTGAAAATTGTGTGGTACGCATTTCCTGCCATTATACATCTCCGTCAGGGTGAAGTTATCAATAAAACTGAACATCTTGCTTCCTGTTGTATAATCCCAGTTAGAATTGGAATATAGATATCACTTAGTTTAATTAGCAAATTATGGTGTTAACCTTCTTAGTAAAACCAGGAAGGCTCATTGATATTTGGTTATTTGACTTGATAAAGATACTATGTCCTGGGTGGTGCTGCCTAGAAGTTGAAAGAAAGGTACTCCCTCTGGACCGAATTACTTGTCGCGGCATACTATTTATGAAAACCTCCCTAGAACTATTTATGAAAACCTCCCCTGATTAGTCTTTGTCGATTGCTAACAGTGTTGTGTTGTACCGTGTTCGCAGGTGCCTCTCGGACTAGAAGCAGCGGCACGCCTTCCTTGACAGCATATTTTCTGCTCGCCAAGATCCGGCACGATCTGTGTTGAGCACAGGTGTGTGGTGTTATACCTGGTTTTCATGTTGTACTCTTGAACTCTTGAGCTTTATCTATAAAGCTGGGCAATAGTCTTAAATTTAAAAAAAGGATAAGCAGTGTACGTACTACTCGCCAGGATCTATATATTTACAGTAAGCTCTTTACTTTGGCCTATCTTTAAGTGCAAATATGAGAGCCCAGTTAGCTTCATTCTATCTACAATACTAATGGATGTGTGTGCAACCTCTGTCTACCAGTCTTCGTTCAGATGCAATTCTTCCATTAGAGATAACGGTGATATTGCCAATATCATCTCAATAAAGCGACTAGTACTGTAGAATATTGCCTAAGCCACAGTTAACATTTCTCTGTCCTAGTACATACATGTTCGACAAAAATGAGTTGCATCTAAATTAATTAATTATGGTGAACATGAGGTCCTCTCTTTGTTTTTTTACATTCAGCTAATGGTATCTTGATGTTTTGAACTTATGATGTAAACTGATCTCTCTGTTTATTCCACTAGATATATATATGATACTTGTCCAGTTGATTCATAACCTTTCTGATTTCTCATCACACCAAATCTTTTCAACAGAGCCACTAGATTATGGAATGCGAGAGACTGCAGGACTATTCATTATTGTAATTCGCTAACTTTAACTGCCTGAAACAAGGGTGATAAGGTTATACCCTATTGGGGGCTTCATTTTCAGTTTCAGTTTCAAATTTTCATGTTTCAGTTTCAATGAAAGAATACTTGAGCTTGCTGTACTATAAAATTTGAAATGATTTCACCGGCAGTTTCAATGAAAGAGTACATGAACTTGTTGTACTGAAAAATATGAAACAACACTCAAGGCAGTTTCAGTTTCAACGAAAAAATGCACATTGAAAGAATATTGGACTATAGCAGTTTCCACATGTTTAGTTCTATGAACCTCTCTATCTGCTCATTATCACTCTTATTTGCATTTCTTAAGGACTGCATTTAGAAAGGTCAATGGATTGCAAAGACACAAATTTGTCAGCTTGCACTTCTCATCATCTTGTATTTACAAAAAGCTCATGCACTTATCTAATTTGTGTATGCTAGTACTGTCACTGTATCATGCCCGGCACAAGCATTGTAGTTTTGTGTTTTGCTGCATGATGTGGTGTATGGCCCAAAAAGTTGTCTCGCACACATTTCTAGTACTCCCACAAGTGACATCAGGTGTTTCATGATGATTCATGCAGGGTATCTCTGGCTGCTGCTGCTGGAGATCACGCCGACAAGCACGGCGAGCTGCTACTGCTACTGGTGGTGATCATGTCCATAGGAGGGACAGCGTCAGCAACCTACGAGGGGAGGAGCTCTGTGGAGGCGCGCCGTCGGCCACCGACCGAGTGGAGGAGCGGCTGCCGAGCTGTGGTCGGCCGAGCGGAGGAGCGCCGGCAGTTGTGGCTGCCGAGCTGCGGCCGGCCGAGCACAGGAGCGTCGGCAACAGCGGCTGAGCGGAGGAGCTCCATAGATTGTACATTCTTATGCTAGTGTATTAAATGTGTAAATATTACATTATAATGGTTTATGTGAGTATAATTGGTACAACAGTTTATTGTGCTATATCCGAAATATTTGTGGAAAATGCGTTATATATATTCTTATAACATCTTATTGTGATATCTGGAATATTTGTGCAAAAACGCATTTAATTTTTTTATTACTAAAACTCTAACCAGTGACAGGCAAGATAATAGGCTTGTCACTAGAAAACCCATATTATTAGGGTATTCGACCGGGTATTCGACCGTAGCTAGTGACATGCATCTCTTCTGTCTGTCACTAGTATACGCAGGCACGTGAAAATGCCTGTCACCAGTATACATACTAGTGACAGGCACTTGCCTGTCACTAATAGCCTCATACCAGTGACTAGTCATCAGTGACATGCATTTTGCTTGTCACTAATGAGCGTTTTGAGTCTGTTGCTGATAGCCTATTCTGCAGTAGTGATAGCATATCCCCAACAGTAGCCCCCGGAGAACTCCAAGATCTTGAGCCGTCTTGCCTCTTCAGGTTGAATGCTCTGTCTATGTGAATGTCAGCAAATCGTCAAGCAATATCTTGTAGTCCTCCCAAGAACCCTGCAATGCTATCCATTTTCAACTTTGTAAGTTGGAGAAATGCCGAATCTTCCATCATACTCTTCTGTAGCCGGTCTGGATCCGTCCATGACGGAATCTTCCGATAGGATGGCTTACCTGCCTGTGTCAGCTAGAGCAACGTAGACCATAGGTTAGCGATGCCTCATAACTCACACATGCAGAGAACACAATAATGTCTGTTTTTCCCGCGCGAAGAATACGAACCGTTGGCGGCGGCGGTTGGGAACGTGGCGAAATTTTCGTGCATGCGCACACACGCGCTGTCCACACAGCAACCATTCGATCACTCCGCACGAATCTTGACGCTGGGGTTATAAATTTCAACCGTGGCAGATTTTATCATTTCACCTCATTCCTCCCCGCGTCATTGTCTTCCTCCTGCGAACACCTCCTCGAGCTCTCCGCGCGCACGCGAAAAACCCTAGTCTTTTGCCAACCTCCCAGTCACCTCTCTCCTCTCACTCCAATTTCTAGCAGCAGCTCTACTCCGTCCATGGCGGTGACGAACGAGAGCGCGGCTAAGACGGCTAGCTCCGTCCACGTTCCTCCAAAGGGCATGGTGGTGCCGCGGTCCGCGGTGGTGGAAACCACTGGCGACGACCATATTCCAGCGGGGCTGGAGCCACTGGAGGAGGAGGGTGACTCCCACAAGGGAGATTGGCACGGCTCCGATATCATCGATGGTGATATCAGGGAGCTTCTCGCTGAAGGTCACCTCCCCGTGACGGAGGGTCTCATCTGGCGGGCGGCGCAGGCCGGCAAGGTCACTCCTTCTCCCCAAGTCGGAGATAAGGTGTACCTAAAAGCGCAACTGGTACGCGGCGTTTCCCTTACGATCTCCGACTTCTTCCTTGCTTCCCTCAACCATTACCGGGTTCAACCTCAGAACCTCTCCCCCAATAGAATCCTAGCACTTAGCAACTATGTAGCGCTTTGCGAGGGCTACCTAGGGATTAGGCCTAGGTTAGATCTGTTTATCTATTTCTTCACTGTCAAGAGGGAAACCGGGGCTAGCAAGGATGAGCTTAGGAATTGCGAAACAATTAGTTTTAAGATCTGGCCTGGCCGGCGGTTCCCTGACATCGTCGTCCATGAGTCATGCAAGAACTGGCAGCGTACATACTTCTACGGCCAAGATATCCATCTAGCTGGCCGAGAAGGAACGTACCCGGACTTCGTCGATGGGGCCTTCGCTAAAGCCCCGACATGGAGATCCCAGGCCACCCTTCCCTCCGACAACGACGTTTCCCGTGCCACAAGGCGAATATAGTGGTTCGTAGAGACGGGTCTGACCGGTTTGGACCTAGCCATGTGCTGGTTCGTCAGGCGGATCCAGCCTCTGCAGCACCGCGCGAAGCTGATGCATCAGTATACCAAGGAGAGGAAGGATAGCCTCCACATCTTCGAGGACAACTTCTCGAGTGACTCCATCAAGCTACGCATCAAGGACATCGTCAAGGTGAAGGACAGGAAGCGCGGCTTCACCATCACCTATGACATGTTCATAGAGGGCAAGTGCCCAGAGGTACCTGTTTATTTTCCGTGTACAACATATACTTCAGTTTTTTCCGTCTAGCCAATACTATCTCATCTAACACTTTGGGATTTCACTTAACAGCTTAAAAGTCTAGAGGAGGATAGCATGGCTATCCAAATCTATGGCCCCAAGATGAAGGAAGTCACCGTCGTTTCCGACGACGATGTTCCGTTGGCGCAAAAGCGGAAGAGCTCCACCTCTGACGCTGCCGACGGAGGCAAGAAGAAGAAGACGGAGAGTGGAGTCTCCAAGAAGTCCACTGCCGCCCTGGAGGCGGAAAAAAGACAGATAACCGGCATCCCTTTCACCAAGGAACCCACCGTTGTGTAAGCTTCTTTCCTTCCAACATTGTCCATTGTTCATCTTATTCCCGTACTTATACTTTTGCACGTTTCAGGAAGAAGGCTAGTTTAAGTTTGAAGAAGTCCTCCAAAACACTGGGGCTTCTAAAAATATCAAGGATATGTTGCACCAAGCGTGTCCCTCCATCGCCCCTACCACTACTAGCGTCCACCCTGCTACCGCACCGACAAGCTCTCTAGCTAAGGTGGCATCTGGCCCTTCCGCCATGGAAGTGGATCCAAGTGTCTCTGTGGATCTTGTCCTTGTCAACGAGCAGGCGACACAAGAAAGCACCGCGACCAAAATGGCTGAAGCTCCGGCTAAGGATGCCATCAGTAGCGGTAAGGCGATGGTGGTAGGCGGAACATCTGCCGAAGGCGGCGCTTCTGCACCCAGGACGTCAACAGAGCTTCCAAAGAGTGTCTACCCAGCGCTTACGCCGAGTAGCTCAACTCTGGCTCCTGGTATAGTGACAACTTCTCCGACTTGCGGCCTTGAGGAGCTTCTCAGGCAAGCGGATATCTTGCGAGAAAATAGCCTTTCCTTCAGCAAGTTATTTTTCGAGAGCGCCACCAATATCAAGATCATCGCACTTGTAAGTTTTACTTGCCTTTTGCATTTCATATGAGTATCCCACTGTAGCCCCCGAGGATTTAGACGGAAAACCATAGGTCTTTGCGTCTGAATGCTCTAAGAGTGACTAAGCTAAAAAAAATCTCACTATAGCCCCCAAGTATGTAGTTTGAATGAATTATTCCGACTAGATACTTCTAGAGTAGCATACACAGTGTTTGTAAATTTCAATATTGTAGCCCCCAAGCCTCTAGTTGAAACAGGATTAGTGCCGACTAGATGCTTACAGAAAGAATAAGCATATTTGCCGAGTTAAAAACTCTCACTGTAGCCCCCAAGCCTCTAGGTGGATATTTATCTGGCTAGATGCTTCAAGTAGACTAAGTTATTTTGATCTCGTTTCCACAGAATGAGAATGCTCGAAGAGGCGTCGCCAACGAGAAGTTCCACAAGATGCGGGCTGAGCTGGAAGCTAAAAAGGGTAAAACCGCCTTCTTGAAGGAAAAAATCATCAAGATCAAGAGTTTGTTTTTACTTTCAATTTCGCAATCAAACTTGGTCTTGTGCCATCACTCTATGACTACTCAACGTGTGTTGTTATTTCGCTGACTTGTAGAAACCATCGCCAAGGCCAAGGACATTGTCGAGCAATCCAAGCACATTGAGTTGCTGGATAGCGAGAACAAGATCCTTAGGCAGGAGAGAACCAACACTCTGAAGATGCACGAGGAATCCATGAAGGCCCTGCAGGAGTCTGCCAACACGGATATGAACCGCCTGAAGGAGGAAATTGCGATCCTCAAGGAGCAGAAGAAAGCTGCCGATGATCAGAATCAGCGCAACCTTGAGGCTTACAAGATTCTCCGACAAGAGAGGGACTCCATGGCGGAGACACTTCAGCAGGCGGAGACGAGCGTCTTTGGTAAGCAATCTCCGTCTTTTGTTTCTGTAAGCCAGGTACTCTGAACTTTTCTGTTACTGAACTCATGTGCCCCTTTGTTTGTCGGAAATGCAGCTCCTATTGGTTTGACCAATTCGCCATCTCTGCCAAAGGAATGCATGGTTCTTGCCGACAACTTCATCAGCACCATCGTAAAGCAGGCCAAGGAGATCGCCAAGCCCCTCAACATCAACATCAAGGCGATGGACTCCATGATGAAGTACCCGGAGATCTTGCGCCAAGCCCCTGAGCGTATCGTAAGATGGAAAGCTTCATGTACCCGGGCTGGTGCAAGAATGTCGCTGGCAATGGTCAAGGCCCACTACGAGAACGCTGACATCGACACGGTGACCTCGAGTCTTCCCGACGTAGACGATGAAGGACAGAAGATTGACCACAAGGCTATCTAGGCATCGATCGCGGGTTTTGACACCAGGGTTGCCGAGTTGGTTGATCATAACGTCTTCGTGCCTCTTGAGATCATTGACGGCGACCATCCGAGCTCCTCCGAGTCCCTCAAGACCACCGACTTTGAAGATGAACAAGATGGCTCTCCTGCTGCTGACGATTTTGCATCAAAGTTTCCTGCGCTAGAGGAATGAAAAAACACTTTGTAATATTTGTTTCCTCTGGATTGGTGTATGCGGAAAAACTACTATGTTAACTTAAGATGGAAAAACAATAGTTGTAATTTCATGCTACTCAAGTACTAGTTCCAGCATGTAAATGTTTTTTAAGCAAGTGCTAGATTTCCATTACTTTGGTTCTTATGCTTGACCTTTCATGAGTTGAAAGACTCGTAGTCAGAACCATGCGCTTAGGTGATGATGCCCAATGGCACGTCAAAAACCTAAGCACAAAATCGCCGATAACAAGTGCCAAAAGTCACTACTCCAGAATCCACATAAAAACAACAAAGAACGTGTAGACCAAAAAACTTAAGCTAATGCCTGTAGGCGGAATTTTCACAAGTGCAAATGCAAAGCTTGCACATAAAGGTTTTATACGATCCAAAAATGAACACTAAAGGAGGTAAAAGACTCAAGAATATGAGAGAACCAGAGAGATTTATTTCATTGATCATATAAGAGGTACACAGTAGATAAAAAATATGCTAAGTGTAGAAAGGACGTAGCTGTGCTATGTTCCATGGCCGATCAAGCTCTGGGTAGTCATCATCCAGGTCTTGTCGCTTACGCTTATGATCATCCCTGGGTCTATCCTCCAGTTTGCGATTGTCAATGAGGTAGTAATACCCATTGAGCAGCGCCTTGCTTATGATCAACGGTCCTTCCCATGGCGGGGATAATTTGTATGACTTCTTCTTCTTAAGTTAGAGCACCAGATGCCCCTCTTTAAATGAGAGATGCCGAACACGATGACTATGGTATCTGCGTAGCTTCTGCTGGTAGATGGCGGATCTTTGGCATGCCTATACGCGCTCTTCCTCGAGAAGGTCCACATCTAGGCGTCTGGATTCTTCAGGGTCATCTTCGTCGTAGGCGGCAACTCTTGGTGAATTGTGAAGTATGCTGGAAGGCAGTATGGCTTCTGCTCCATATACCATGAAATAAGGGGTATAGCCGATAGATCTGTTGGGTGTAGTTCGTAAACTCCACAACACAGAGGGTAATGCCTCCACCCAGGCTCTAGCTGCTCTATGTAGCGGTGCCTCAAGACGTGGCTTGATTCGCTATAGAATTAATCCATTGGCTGGCTCAACCTGGCCATTGGACTGTGGGTGTGCCACAGATGCTAGGTCAAGTCAGATGCCCTTTTCCCAACAATAAGCTTCCACTTCTCCGAGTGACAAGTTGCTGCCGTTGTCGGTGATAATGCTATGTGGTAGACCAAACCTCACCACTAGATCCCGGACAAACCTAAGGGCAGTTACCCCATCAAGCTTTCTAATGGCTTTAGCTTTTATACATTTGGTGAATTTATCAACTGCTACTAGAAGATGCGTAAATCCACATGGTGCCGTCTGTAATGGACCAACCATGTCTAGCCCCCAGACTGCAAACAGCCAAGTTATTGGTATTGTTCGCAATTCTTCAGTTGGAACATGGGGTTGTCGGGCATAATACTGGCATCCCATGCATGTCTCGACCAACTTGTCAGTGTCCGTCTTTGCGGCCAGCCAGTAGAATCCTTTCTAGAAGGCTTTGAGACCAACGATCGAGGAGCGGCGTGATGCCCGCAATCTCTGAGATGGATCTGATGAACGATGTCAATCCCTTCTTGCTGGGAAACACACTTAAGGTATACACCAGTGGTGCTTGTTTTGTAGAGTTGTCCATTGATTATGGTATAGCCCTTTGCTCGACGTACTATTTGCTGACTTTCGACCTCGTCGATGGGCAAAGTTCCGTGTACGAGATACTCCATGAACGGTTTTGTCCAAGACGGAGGGACCTTTGTCATTGTGTGAATAAAAGAGTCAACTCTATCTGGGTTCTCGGGGTCCGCTCCCTTCACGGATGGTGTCCGTAGATGTTCCAGAAAAACACCAGGCAGAATTTGTTTGCACCCTGATCCAAGCTTTGACAGTAGATCAGCCGCCTCATTTTTCTCCCTTGTGACGTACTTGACTTCGTAGCCCAATAATCTCTTGGCTATCTCGTCCACTTCGTCTCGATATGATGCCATCATAGGGTTCCATGCGTTCCAGGTGCCAGCCACCTGCTGGGCAACCAAGTCGGAATCTTCACATCAAACTATGCGCTTGATGTCAATATCCTTGGCTACGTGTAGTTCGTGAATGAGTGCTTCATATTCCGCCATGTTGTTCGTAGCCTCGAAGTGGATCTGTAGAACATAGTGTAGCTTCTCCCCAGTTGGTGATTATAGCAGTACACCAGACCCCGAGCCATTGAGTAGCTTTGATCCGCCAAAGTGCATTACCCAGTATTCTTGCTCTGGCATAGGGGTAGCATCTGGCATCTCCGTCCAATCTGCAATAAGATCCGCCAAGATCTGTGATTTGATAGCGTCGCGTCTCTTGTAGGTGATCTCGAAGGTGGCAAGTTCAATGCCCCACTTAGCGACCCTTCCTGTAGCGTCGCTGTTGTTGATGATGTCGGACAGTGGAGCTTTGCTCACAACTGTGATAGGGTGTTCCTGGAAGTAGTGTCTTAGCTTCCGAGAAGCAAGGAATACTCCATAAGCTAGCTTCTGGTAGTGCGGGTAACGCTGCTTGGACTCCGTCAAGACCTCGCTTAAATAGTAAACTGGTCGTTGAACTCTGTACTCATGCCCGGGTTCTTTCCTCTCTACCATGACAACGATGCTTATTACCCGGTTAGTGGCCGCCATGTAAATTAACATAGGATCCATAGGCTCGGGTGCTACAAGGATAGGCGCCGAAGAGAGTATCTCCTTTAGCTGCTTCAATGCTGCATCTGCTTCGTCCATCCAGGTAAATTTGTCCCCCTTCTTCAATAACTTGTACAGTGGTAGAGCCTTCACTCCAAGTCGTCTGACGAACGGGCTTACTGCTGCAACGCGGCGTGTGAGCTATTGTATGTCCTTTAGGCATGTCGGACGGTTTATGTTTAGGGTGTCCTTGATTTTCTCTTGGTTGACCTCGATTCACGCTGGAAAATGATGAAGCCCAAAAAATTTCTGGCTGGAACCCCAAAGACGCACTTCTTTGGGTTAAGCATCATGTTGTATTTCCGGAGATTATCAAAGGTTTCTTTTAAGTCGGAGATTAAGTCGTTTGAATTTTTGACATCACCGCAATATCGTCCACGTAGGCGTGAACGTTCCGAACAATTTGATCGTGGAGGCAACGTTGCATGGTCCGCTGGTACGTAGCACCTGCGTTTTTCAGCCCAAAGGGCATCGTGACATAGCAAAACATGCTGTAAGGTGTGGTGAACGAAGTGGCCAATTGGTCCGACTTCCTCATATTTATCTGGTGGTATCCTAAGTATGCATCGAGAAAACACAAAAGTTCTGAGCCAGCCATCGAGTCAATGACTTGGTCAATGCGAGGCAAAGCAAACGGATCTTTGGGACACGCTTTGTTCAAGCCGGTGTAATCAACGCACATTCTTAATTCTTTGGTTCCCTTTTTGGGGACAAGTACATGATTGGCCACCCATCAGGTGTGAAGGACTTCTCGGATAAAACTATCCTTAAGTAACATAGCTATCTCTTTGCCTATGGCGCGTCTCTTCTCGTCTTCGAAGAGTCGTAGAGGTTGTTTCACTGGTTTGCATTTTGGATCAATGTTCAAGCTGTGCTCGGCAAGTTCCCTAGGTACACCTTTCATGTCGGCAGGTTGCCAGGCAAAGATGTCCCTATTCTAACGGAGTAACTCGACAAGCGCGCTTTCCTATTTGGGGTCCAGGTTCGTCCCAATGGCGGTGGTCTTGGAGGCATCGTCTACCACAAGTACCACCGGCTTGGTTTCGATAGTGGCCTGGAAAGATGGGGCGGAGTCAGAAATCTGCTTCTTAGACGCCGGCATCTCCGTGGCATCGACCTTGCTCTGGATCTCCTAGAATTCTTCGCTGTAGAGAACAGCTTCTGCAAAGGCTGCTTCTCCAATCTCGCAGTCCCTTTCCTTAGTAAAACTTCCGGATACGGTGATGACGCTGTTTGGTCCGGGTATCTTGAGCTTGTTGTAGACGAAGCATGCCTTGGCCATGAAGGTGTGGAAGATGTCGCATCCGAAGATGATGTGGTACACGCTCTTTAAGGGGACCACCTCAAAGGTCATGCACTCTTCATGCACTCTTGGCGGTAATTGTTAACATCGCCAAAAGCGACCTGAAGTGTGATGCACCCAAGGGACCAAGCCTCCCGGCCAGGAACTACACCATGGAACACGGTGCTGGTCCGCCTTAGGTTAGCCTCCGTCAAGTTCATCTTGTGCAGCGTATCCAGGTACATGATGTTGATGCTGCTTCCACTATCCACCATACATTTGGTGAACTCATTGCCGTCAATCAGGGGGTTGATGACCATGGCGTACTGGTTCTCCGTAGGGATGAGGTCTGGGTGATCCTTCCTGTCCCAAGTGATTGGAACCTCCGACCAACGCATGTATTAGGGGACTAGGGGTAGAGTGGCCATTAGTATCCTCAACGAGGTTTTCTATTGTCGGATAGTTGGGGTGCCAAGGAAAGTGTGGTAGACGGGGGCCTTCTTCTCAAAGGGGTTCTTGCCCTAGCCATCACTCTTGGTAGAGTTCTTGGGGTCAACGTCCTCTTCCATGTCACTTGAATCCTTGGACTCCTCGTCCTTCTTCTTCCCCGTGCCCTTGCCTCGCCGTCTGTTCTTCCGACTTTGCTTGTAGCCGGACTCCGGGTCCTCCCTGAGATTGTTGACGAACTTGCAATGGCGATTGGTGTGAGTGGCTTTGCCGTTGGCGTTGAGGTGTATAAGGCATGGCATATCACGGTACTCCTTGTATGTCTGGGGAACGCGGAGCGCTATCGGTGTAGTTTCACTACCGCGCTGCTGCCCGCGACCAGCCCCCCATCGTCGGCCACGCTATCCGCCATCACCGCGTCCTGAAAATGTCATGGCGGCCATGTCGGAGGTTTGCTTTTCTTCTAGCGGGCTCTTCCGCTTTGTGCTGATGTTCCTCCTAGCTTGAGTTGGAACAGCCGTTGCCGGCAGGGAGCCGCGAGCATCGTCGTCGGCAGCCGCGAACTCACTAGCCAGCTGGATCATCTGGTTGAGATCTAGACGGCGATTGTCCTGCAAGCGCTTTAACTTATGTCAGAGCAACGTACCTTTCTCCAACCCATCAATGAAGGCGGCCATGGCGGTCTGAGCATGCACTCCTGCAGAGGAATTCTTCATATCCAGCCAGCGAGAGAGGTAGGCGTGAGATGACTCGTCTTTCTCCTGCACGCACCACTGTAGATCGCCAATAGTACAGGGACACTTATACGTACCCTCGAAGTTCTTGGTGAACTCTTCTTGCATGTCCAACCAGTTGCAGATGGAATTCTCCGGCAAGTCATCGATCCATTGTCGGGTCATGCCCGCCAGCATCAATGGGAGGTACTGGACGGCGACGTTGGGGTTACCCCCGGCGATCTCCACCGCATTTCCGTAATCCTGCAACCACGTAGCTGGGTTGGCGGTGCCGTCATATGGCTTGATGGTCTTGTCAATCCGGAAACCCTTGGGGTAAGTTGCGGTCTGTATTACAGGTCCAAAGAAACATGTTCCCAGGTATTGTCCTTTCCGTGCCTCATGAATCTTGTCTAGGCGTGAACGTGCATCATATGGCTCCGGGCTTGCTCTTTTCTTCTTGCCGCCCGGGGAAGGGCTGCGTGAACGACGCGTGCCTCCTCCGCCATGGTGGCTGCTAGGGGGCAACAGAGGCGGAGGTGGCGGTGGGTTAGCCTTTTTGCTGTTACCCTCCTGTGATGCCTCACGCTTGTCGCGGTTGCTTGTCGGACGCGGAGGGTCATGACGCGATCTGCTCTTGTGTCCTTGGTTGCGCTCTCCATCTTGACGGAGTTGCTCCGTGTTGTCGCGGATGACGATGCCGCTTTGGCTTGGCAGAGGCATGTCCGTGTGATGGTGGGCCTTAGGGTCTCGCGTGTCGGGGGATCGGGGCGGTGGAGATGGGCGACGAGGATGAGCCTTGCCTCCATGGTCAGAGGATATGGGGATAGCGTCCTTTCTGTTGCGTGCATCCCTCTGTCTTCGCTCTGATGAACCCGTCTGAGACCCGACATCATGAGGAGATCGGTCCCTTGGGGGCTTAGGTTGACTAGACTGGCAATACGCTGGGTCAGACTCAAGGCTCTGAGAGGTGGCCTTTTCCTGCTATTTTACCACCTTGGCCACAAGGTCATAGACATGCTCCACAGCTGCGGGTGATCTATCCTACTCCAGAAGGGTCTTGGCGATGGCGAGGTTGAGAATAGGAGTGGGCATCACCTACCTGCCATCGCTGTCAATGTATGGCTTGGCTTGTGGCGGCTTCGAGGGAGCCCATCCTATGTTTCGCCGTACACCAGGATCGTTGATGACGCGAGCCGAAGCTTTCTTAGCCTTCTGCTGCTTAAGCAGAGTCTTGTACTCGGCCTCCATTGCTCTAGCTTTCTCTATTGACTTCTATGCGTCGGCCAGATCTTGATCTAGCTTTGCGCCTTGCTCCGCGATGGCCTGCGCTTCCTCCCACAGTTTCTGGCGTTTCTCGTCAAGCTGGACCACATTCCGTATATGGGCCACGGTCATGGGATCGATGAGAAAGTTGCCGTACATCACTCTATCAGCTGGAGTGATTTGGGCAGCAGCAGACGTAGATGCCGGAGGTGGCGGGTTTGCGGTGTTGTTGTTACTCGGAACGACATTGAGTTCCTGCGGCTGCTGCACTGGGTTAGGCGGAGGGGGCATGACTTTTGCGTGATCGTTGTCAGCAGCAACAGGTGGTCCCTTCCCCTTGTCGAACGCTTTAGGCGGAGCTTGTCCAAGTTGATCTTCATCCATCACGGTCCCAATGGCGACGAACACCTCTCGAGACGTGACGGTGTTGTTGGCCTGCTCGTCGCGTTTGAAATCCTCCTCCATCTCCTGCATAGCAGAGTCTAGCTCCTCCGGGCTGAAACATATTTCCTCCGAGTCCGCGCTGATGTCTGCATAGAGCGCATCAAGAACGGAGTCGGAGGGTGCCGGGGCTTCCTCGATGATGGGCGGTGGTGGTGCGACATCAGCGATGATGACTGGGGGCGGTGGTGCAGCTGCAGCAACGACGACCGGAGGCGGCGGTGGTGGGGCTGAGGCAAAGGGACGCCATTTAGGAGCGCGAGCGCTGTCTGGGCTGCCTCCTCAGCTTCCGCGTAGTTTTTGCCGGTGTTCACCATGCTTTCGAAAGTGAGGTGTCCTAAAACCTGCTGCCACCTTAGCGTATGTCGAAGAAGTGTACCTTGGTCTAGTCCTTCCACAAAGTGATACATGGCATCATCATTGGGTAATGCACCAGGTCGGCCCGTATACGGAGCCACCTGGCTAGGTATTCGTGGGGGTTTTCACCCTCTCTCTGCATGCAACGCGCCAGATCGAAGATGGTTACCACTCCGACGAACTTGGATATCTGCTGTCTAGACGCACGGGCGAAGCCGGCGGACTTGCAGCGATCTTTCACCGTTATATCCTACACAGGGGCGGTTTGGGTGGGCCTTGAATTTTTTTGATCATTGTCGGCAAACTCCGAAGAGAGATCCGACATTGATCCTTAGCGAACGTATCCTACCCATAGGCGGTCCGTGCGGGTCTTGATGCTCCTCCTACTTCTAGGGAACTAGTGCCCGAGTCGGTTTCGCCGATGAAGAGGTGGATGTCCCTGATTGGGAAGATCGAGCAGCGGATGGGGTTCGTCTTCGCCAGGATCCAGAACTGGTCAGGAGGGACGGTCAGAATGTTGCCAGATAAGAGAACGCGACCGATGGCTATGGTTTCGCCCATTCCCGCAAAGAGCTTGGACCTCGCCCGCTGTAGAGCTTGAAGCGCCTCTTGCCCCATGGTGGGCGCCAACTGTCGTGGTATTGCCGACAAGTACGCCATGGATGGGTCCTCACAGTGCATGTTTAGAGACGTGGGGTAAGGCGGACGGTTGACGGGTACGAGGTAACACAACTTACCTAGGTTCAGATCCCACGATGGTGGCAGAATCCTACTCCTGCTATAAATCACTATAATGGCAACACGCTGAGTTACAGGGATCGGTTTGCTGTGCGCGATGTGAGTTAATTGGTGCCCTAAAGGCTCCCATAGGTCCGGCTTATATAGTCGCCAGATCCTAGGGTTACAGGGAAAGTCCTAGCCGGACAGGTTACAGAGTCCTACACTGCGTACAACTAGTCTAGCGTGTCTTGCACTCCAAGGCTCTGGGTACGTCGGTGACTCCTTAGTAGCCTTCCTTTATCCGGCATGGGCCTCCCTTCTGGATCCATCTAACCGGGCCGCCTAGCAGGCCATGGTCCATGCTACCAACTGTGGGCCACCCGGATTATCCGGATTAGAGACATGCTATGAGGATACCCATATAGCATATCCCCAATAGCCAGCCCGTTGCAGCGGGGCCTCAAGGGAATCTACTGGCAATTAAGGTGCTCCTTTTAATAGAGCACCGGAGCAAAGCATTGACACTCCATGAACACATGTGATCCTCATATCACAGCCATCTACTCCAACTATGCCAATTTCTGTCAATTCGGGGCCTTCGGTTCCGGACAATGATATGTGTACACAACTTGCAGATAAGATCACAAACAATACTATCATCATGAATCATTAATAAGTTCAGATCGGAGATCATGGCACTTGGGCCCTAGTGACAAGCATTAAGCACAACAAGTTTCAACAAAGTCAAATAGCACTAATAAACATACTAGGCACCATGTCCTAACAATCTTATTTGATTACATGATAGATCTCATCCAATCCCTACCATCCCCATAGCCTATAGTGGGATATTACTCACTCATGGATGGGGCAAACATGGATGGTTGATGGAGAGGCGTCGATGATGATATCCTCCAATTCCCCGTCTCGGCAGGGTGCCAGAACGGAGTTTCTGGTTCCGAATCACGGTTTCTGGTGGTGGCGGCAGCAGAACTCTTTCTGGAAAAACGTCGAACCGCCCAAAGTTTTTAGGTCAAAAGGCTTTATGTAGGCGAAGAGGGAGGCCGAGTGGGTTCCCGAGGTGTCCACACCCCTCCAGGTGCGGCCTGGGATGGCCCGCGGCCAGGGGGTGTGGGCCCCTTGTGGCCCTCCTCCTTCTCGTCTTCTGGTTCCGTGAGTCTTCTGGTAAAATAGGAGTTTTGGCATATTTACCGGGATTTTTCCTGAAAATTAATTTTCTGCACAAAAACTAGACACCAAAGCAACTCTGCTGAAAACAGCGTCAGTCCGTGTTAGTTGTATTCAAATCACACAAATTTAGAGGAGAAACAATAGCAGAAGTGTTCGGGAAAGCGAATACGTTTTGGACGTATCTGAGTTTTTTGAAGAAGAATAATCATGCCAAAATTTATTCTAAACAAGTCCAATTTGCAAGCATGTAAATCATCAAACAGAGCCACAATATCATTTTTAATAATAGGCCAAGAAGTCTGATAGAATTCAATAGGAATCCCATCAGGTCCAGGGGCCTTATTCCTAAGAGCAACTCCAACAACTTACCTATAAATGGGTAAGAGGTGAAATAACTGCCAATATGGGTAAGAGGGGCCAAAAAAATCTCCAACAGCTTACCCATAAGTGGTCCCCTCCACATAAAATTTGGGTGATCACCCATATTTTAGAACCTCCTACCCACATATAGGTAAATGGACACAAATTTTGGGTAAGAGACACCTCCTACCCATATGTTGCCATGTCAACAAAACTAGAGGTGGGAGCCCACGCGTGAAAGGTTCGCCGTGAGCAGTCACCGTCTCTGACATTGTCCCCACCGCCTCCGCTCGCCTGTGACACTCCGGTGCTCTTCCCAACCTCGCCCCCACCTACATGACCCCCGCCTCCTTCCTCGTAGTCCATGCGACACCTCTTGTGGTTGGAGTCGAACCAGAGCGTCCGCACACATCGCCGCACCAACGGGCACAATTCTTCGCCGTCGAGGCCTCACTATCGCTTCTAAGCTCTGCCGCTACCCTCTTCTAGCCCCAACATCTAACCATCGGTGTCGATTTGTCTACAAACTCCTTGAAACGCTCGACCATGGTGAGGCCCGCCGCCGGTGCCCGACCTAGCCAAGGTCATGACCGTCGAGCTCGAACTTGTTGGCACCCCTTGTTGTTCTCCGTCCTCCTTTGACCTTGTTGTCCCATTGTCTCCTCTCCATTGAGCCAGCCATCAGGGGGCCAAGCTCGATACAAAGGGGATGCATCTGGCCGCCCCATTGGGGAAAGAAGGAGAGAGAGGGAGAAAATAAGAAAAAATAATGAAAAAGTAACCCACTGCCATGTGGGACCTACGACTAGTTATAGTTTTTGGTAAGCAACACATGGGTAAGCTGGAAAAGTAAACCAAAATATTCTTACTATACCTTCTCTATCCTCCTATCTAAATGTTTTTGCTTACCCATATATGTGTAAGCTGTTGGAGTTGCTCTAACCATGCAATCTAAAGCATTTTTAACCTCCTCTTCTGAAAAAAGGTCTGTCAAGATCTTCATTATCATTACTATTAAATTTCTCATCATCACCCCAAATATTAGGATCTAAACAAATTAAATCTCCTTCCCCCTTACCAAATAAATTCTTATAGTAATTAGTAGCATGTGTTCGAAGATCACGGGTCCCATGGATAATAATATCATTATGCTGAAGAGAATACATAGAATTCTTCCTCCTTCTACCATTATCAATCCTATGAAAATACGAAGTGTTGTTATCACCTTGCAAAAGCCATTTAGCACTAGATCTACTAAACAAGTATTTTTCTTCCTCTTCATAGATGTGCATTAATTTCAACTGCACAACTCCTTTTCTATTTAACTAAT
Organism: Avena sativa; assembly: GCA_916181665.1. NCBI lineage: Eukaryota > Viridiplantae > Streptophyta > Magnoliopsida > Poales > Poaceae > Avena > Avena sativa. Next base: position 69,322,718 of record OV702297.1, read on the forward strand.
CGCTGGTTAAGAGGTTATCTTCTTCTAACATCTCCAATTTTTCCAATTCCAAAACAAGATCTTTTTCTCTTTAATAGATTGACCTCTAACATTTATCCCCCAGCCCTTGAGATTTTTGTTCACATTTTTAATATTTTGTTGAACCTTACCAATATTATTAGATGCATCAACCGAGGAATGCCAAGCTAATTTCACCCTATCTAAAAACTCTGGATGAGATATCCAATTTTTTTCAAATCTAAATTCTTTATTTCTTCCATCAACTTTCTCACAAGTATCAACCACAAAGGGGTTGTGATCAGACATAATACGGGGGATTTTTTAACTTGAGTTAAGGGGAATAAGGATTCCCACTCGAAGTTCACTAAAATTGTATCCAACTTTTCCAAGACAGGGCTCTTCTGATTATTAGTCCAGGTAAATCGGCCACCAGAAAATTGAATTTCTCTAAGTGCATGAGAATTGATGTTGGAATTAAAAAGTCAGTGTAGTGGGAGCATCCCCCGACTTGTTCTTCTCATAAGAAAAACGAATAATATTGAAATCCCCTCCAATCAAAGAAGGAATGGACAAACCATCACAAATACTTGCAAAATCAGTAAGAAAATCAACCTTATCCATAACTTGAGCAGCACCATATACTACAATTAGGTACAGTTCCTCTAGAATTTTTAAACCAAAGTCTCTAGCCTTAATAAAATGTCTATGAGTGACCATACTGATAACTTTAAATCTAGAGGATTTAACTCCACACATGATTCCACCAGATTTTCCCACAAAGGGGGACAATAACAAAATACACTCATTAAGAGGATCAAATTTCCTACAAACTGAGACATCCACATGTTTCTTCATAGTCTCTTGAATACCAATAAAATTAAACTTATGTTCCCCAATTAAATCCCTAAGACAAAAGGCCATACCTTTTTTCCGCACAACTCGACAATTCATAATGAGACCTAACATGAGTATTTGTTATTTTTACTATGAAGCCTGGAACCAGGTAGAATATCACACAAAGGGTGATTTTTATTAACTCTACCTAAATTTCTAGCACCACCAAGGGGTACACCACTAGATTTTTTCAAACTGTTATTTTTATTTTTCAAATGTTTTTAGTTCTTTTAGACATGACAGGAGTAAAATCATCCTCACCCCAATCATTTTTTCATCCACATCATGAGTTTCCCCCACACTCATTTCAGATACTATATTAGTTTCAAGAAGTAATCCCTCATCCACATAACCATCCGTAGAACTAGGAACCACATGCACACAACTAGTTTTTTTTGGATCAAACAATCCCTAGCTTTCTCCAAATATTTCAGCAAATGCACAATTGCCAAAGGTAATTTTTTCACATCAATCCCTATTTATCAAGCTTTATTAACAATATCATCATCACTTAGAACATCAAAAGAATTATAAGTGGCTAAAAGAGTATTACCAAAATTATATTTAGCATTAATATGCTCCATAGCTCTGGAAAGTACAGGAATATTCTAAGTCCCAGTAGCTTGGATCCTAGCACTGACCCTAGTAGGCACTGGCTGCTCATGAGTGGGAATTTTTGGCACAGAGGGCCTAACAACAGAAGAAAATCTTGATGATTCAATAGTTTTTGGAGGCATCTCAGTAATACATATCACGGAGTTTTGCACAATATGCGGCTGGGACATGTCTTTAGACACACCATCATTGTCGGCAGAACCAGAGGAAGTAGAATTAATATCACTATTTATAGGAGATTCAGTCATAGGTTCCACTTGGGAAGCACCTAGTCTGGCAAGGTGTTGTCTCCATTCATACTTATTATCACTATTGGACTCCAGAAGTTGCTTGAGGAATTCTTCATAAGGTAATTCACACTTCAGAGGTTCATCAGGATTCTCAACCACGCCTGGAGCCATAAGCCTGGGCCTTTTAATGAACTCAAGATATTGGTTATAATGGGCTATAGGTGGAGGAAGCTCAGTTGTTTTGCTAGTGGCTAAACGAGTATTACCTAAATTATATCTAGCATTAATATGCTCCATAGCTCTAGAAAGTACATGAGTATTCGCAGTCCTAGTAGCTTGGATCCTAGCACTGACCCTAGTAGGCACTGGCTGCTCAGGAGTGGGAATTGTTGGTACAGAGGGCCTAACAACAGAAGAAAATCTTGATGATTCAATAGTTTTTGGAGGCATCTCAGTAATACATATCACAGAGTTTTGCATAATATGCGGCTAGGACATGTCTTTAGACACACCATCATTGTCAACAGAACCAGAGGAAGTAGAATTAATAGCACTATTTACAGGAGATTCAATCACATGTTCCATTTGGGCACCACCCAGTCTGGCAAGGTGCTGTATCCATTCATACTTCTTATCACTATTGGACTCCAGAAGTTGCTTGAGGAATTCTTCATAAGTTAATTCACACTTCAGAGGTTCATCAGGATTCTCAACCACGCCTGGAGCCATAAGCCTGGGCCTTTTAATGAACTCAAGATATTGGTTATAATGGTGTATAGGTGGAGGAAGCTCAGTTGTTTTGCTAGATGAAGCAACAACATCAGCAGAGAAATTTTGGGGAAGGGCACCAAGAGCCCTGAGCTTTTCCTCAAGAGAAGGAGTGCCATGATCATCACTGTCAGATGCCAAATCCATATCAACAACAACTTTTATTTTACCATGCTCATCAGTTTCCACTACATATTGGCCAACACCATCCCCGACATCCACCTGAGCTCTTCTACCCACATGACAAGTAGCAGCATATGATCTTCTAGCATCTCCCATGGAACCACCTGGAGCAGAACTCACCCCAATCCTGGCACTAGCACCATCAGTCCTTGGTCTCTTAGGAGTATGCCGAGGAATAGTACAAGCAGAATTGGTGGATGGCCTGTTCACATCCCTCAGATTAGTAGCAACAACAATTTGGTCCCCCACATTTCTACCCCTGGCAATTTCTCTGGTAAATTCCAAGTCATAAAAACTGCTGCCAATGTTGGCATTAGCAACCACTGGTGGAAAGAAAGAGACATCTAAATTACCAATCCGGACTCTTACATAATCCACATTTTTTAAGTTATGCTTGTCAACACACAAAGTCCTACCAACCAGACTACCAGCAAAGGCCACTGTTGGGAATTTTTGTTATCCAAAGGAATCCCTTTCACCTGAAACCAAGCAATATCTAGAGCCCCTATAGAGCCCCATAAGCAGGAAACCAGTGGTCAACTTGAATAGAAACATTTCTGAGATGTGTTTTCCCAAAGTATTTCCAAGCATCAATATCTCTAGGACTAGGAAACCTCATCAGAATTTGTTTTGCATCCATGGATTTAGCATACCATCTCCACACGGACCTATCACCAGCCCATTGACCAAATTCCTCCTCAATCTGTCTAGCTAACACAAACCCCTCCAACACATGAATAACAGCCTAGAAAATTTCCTTAGTAGGGGCAGCATTCCTAATGTCAGGAATAACAAAAAACCCATTACCAGTTCTTGTAGAACTTTTAAACGAAAAACTCAAGCCTTAATAAAATGTCTATGAGTGACCATACCGATAACATTAAATCTAGAGGATTTAACTCCACACATGATTCCACCAGATTTTCCCACAGAAGGGGACAATAACCAAATATACGCATTAAGAGGATCAAATTTCCTACAAACTGAGGCATCCACATGTTTCTTCACAGTCTCTTGAAGACCAATAAAATCAAACTTATGTTCCCCAATTAAATCCCTAAGACAAAAGGCCATGCCTTTTTTCCCCACACCTCGACAATTCATAATGAGACCGAACATGAGTATTTGTTATTTTTACTATGAACCCTGGGACCAGGTAGAATATCACACAAGGGGTGATTTTTATTAACTCTACCTAAATTTCTAGCACCACCAAGGGGTACACCACTAGCTTTTTTCAAACTGTTATTTTTCTTTTTCAATAGTTTTTTTAGTTCTTTTAGACATGACAGGAGTAAAATCATCCTCTTCCCAATAATTTTTTTCATCCACATCATGAGTTTCCCCCACACTCATTTCAGATACTATATTAGTTTCAAGAAGTAATCCCTCATCCACACAACCATCCCCAGAACTAGGAACCACATGCACACAACTAGTTTTTTTTGGATCAAACAATGCCTAGTTTTCTCCAAATATTTCAGCAAATGCACAATTGCCAAAGGTAATTTTTTCACATCAATCCCTATTTATCGAGCTTTATTAACAATATCATCATCACTTAGATAATCAAAAGAATTACTAGTGGCTAAAAGAGTATTACCTGAATTATCTCTAGCATTAATATGCTCCATAGCTCTTCAAAGTACAAGAATATTCGCAGTCCCAGTAGCTTGGATCCTAGCACTGACCCTAGTAGGCACTGGCTGCTCATGAGTGGGAATTTTTGGCACAGAGGGCCTAACAACAGAACAAAATCTTGATGATTCAATAGTTTTTGGAGGCATCTCAGTAATACATATCACAGAGTTTTGCACAATATGTGGCTGGGACATGTCTTTAGACACACCATCATTGTCGGCAGAACCAGAGGAAGTAGAATTAATATCACTATTTATAGGAGATTCAGTCACAGGTTCCACTTGGGCACCACCCAGTCTGGCAAGGTGCTGTCTCCATTCATACTTCTTATCACTATTGGACTCCAGAAGTTGCTTGAGGAATTCTTCATAAGTTAATCCACACTTCAGAGGTTCATCAGGATTCTCAACCACGCCTGGAGCCTAAGCCTAGGCCTTTTAATGAACTCAAGATATTGGTTACAATGGTCTATAGGTGGGGGAAGCTCAGTTGTTTTGATAGTGGCTAAAAGAGTATTACCTAAATTATATCTAGCATTAATATGCTGCATAGCTCTAGAAAGTACAGGAATATTCGCAGTCCCAGTAGCTTGGATCCTAGCACTGACCCTAGTAGGCACTGGCTGCTCAGGAGTGGGAATTGTTGGTACAGAGGGACTAACAATAGAAGAAAATCTTGATGATTCAAAAGTTTTTGGAGGCATCTCAGTAATAAATATCACAGAGTTTTGCATAATATGCGGCTAGGACATGTCTTTAGACACACCATCATTGTCAGCAGAACCAGAGGAAGTAGAATTAATAGCACTATTTACAGGAGATTCAATCACAGGTTCCACTTGGTCACCACCCAGTCTGGCAAGGTGATGTATCCATTCATACTTCTTATCACTATTGGACTCCAGAAGTTGCTTGAGGAATTCTTCATATGTTAATTCACACTTCAGAGGTTCATCAGGATTCTCAACCACGCCTAGAGCCATAAGCCTGGGCCTTTTAATGAACTCAAGATATTGGTTATAATGGTCTATAGGTGGAGGAAGCTTAGTTGTTTTGCTAGATGAAGCAACAACATCAGCAGAGAAATTTTGGGGAAGGGCACCAAGGGCCCTGAGATTTTCCTCAAGAGAAGGAGTGCCATGATCATCACTGTCAGATGCCAAATCCATAACAACAACATCTTTTATTTTACCATGCTCATGTTTCCACTACATATTTGCCAACACCATCCCCAACATCCACCTGAGCTCCTATACGCACATGACAAGTAGCAGCATATGATCTTCTAGTATCTCCCATGAAACCACCTAGAGCAGAATTCACCCCAATCCTGGCACCAGCACCATCAGTCCTTGGTCTCTTAGGAGTATGCTGAGGAATAGTACAAGCAGAATTGGTGGATGGCCTGTTCACATCCCTCAGATTAGTAGCAACAACAATTTGGTCCCCCACATTTCTACCCCTGGCAATTTCTCTGGTAAATTCCAAGTCATAAAAACTGCTGCCAATGTTGGCATTAGCAACCACTGGTGGAAAGAAAGAGACATCTAAATTACCAATCCGGACTCTTACATAATCCACATTTTTTAAGTTATGCTTGTCAACACACAAAGTCCTACCAACCAGACTACCAGCAAAGGCCACTGTTGGGAATTTTTATTATCCAAAGGAATCCCTTTCACCTGAAACCAAGCAATATCTAGAGCCCCTGTAGAGCCCCATAAGCAGGAAACCAGTGGTCAACTTGAATAGAAACATTTCTGAGATGTGTTTTCCCAAAGTATTTCCAAGCATCAATATCTCTAGGACTAGTAAACCTCATCAGAATTTGATTTGCATCCATCGATTTAGCATACCATCTCCACACGCACCTATCACCAGCCCATTGACCAAATTCCTCCTCAATCTCTCTAGCTAACACAAACCCCTCCAACACATGAATAACAGCCTAGAAAATTTCCTTAGCAAGGGCAGCATTCCTAATGTCAGGAATAACAAAAAACCCATTACCAGTTCTTGTAGAATTTTTAAACCAAAAACTCTAGCCTTAATAAAATGTCTATGAGTGACCATACCGATAACATTAAATCTAGAGAATTTAACTCCACACATGATTCCACCAGATTTTCCCACAGAAGGGGACAATAACCAAATATACGCATTAAGATTATCAAATTTCCTACAAACTGAGGCATCTACATGTTTCTTCAAAGTCTCTTGAAGACCAATAAATCAAACTTATGTTCCCCAATTAAATCCCTAAGACAAAAGGCCTTGCCTTTTTCCCCCACACCTCGACAATTCATAATGAGACCTAACATGAGTATTTGTTTTTTTACTACGAAGCCTGGGACCAGGTAGAATATCACACAAGGGGTGATTTTTATTAACTCTACCTAAATTTCTAGCACCACCAAGGGGTACACCACTAGCTTTTTTCAAACTGTTATTTTTCCTTTTCAACAGTTTTTTAGTTCTCTTAGACATGACAGGAGTAAAATCATCCTCATCCCAATCATTTTATTCATCAACATCATGAGTTTCCCCCACACTCATTTCAGATACTATATTAGTTTCAAGAAGTAATCCCTCATCCACACAACCATCCCCAGAACTAGGAACCACATGCACACAACTACTTTTTCTTTTGGATCAAACAATGCCTAGCTTTCTCCAAATATTTCAGCAAATGCACAATTGCCAAAGGTAATTTTTTCACATCAATCCCTATTTATCGATCTTTACTAACAATATTGTCATCACTTAGAACATCAAAAGAATTAGCAGTGGCTAAAAGAGTATTACCTGAATTATCTCTAGCATTAATATGCTCCATAGCTCTTGAAAGTATAGGAATATTCGCAGTCCGAGTAGCTTGGATCCTAGCACTGACCCTAGTAGGCACTGGCTGCTCAGGAGTGGGAATTGTTGGCACAAAGGGCCTAACAACAGAAGAAAATTTTGATGATTCAACAGTTTTTGGAGGCATCTCAGTAATACATATCACAGAATTTTGCAAAATATGCGGCTGGGACATGTCTTTAGACACACCATCACTATCGGTAGAACCAGAGGAAGTAGAATTAGTAGCACTATTTATAGGAGATTTAATCATAGGTTCCACTTGGGCACCAGGCAGTGTGGCAAGGTGCTGTCTCCATTCATACTTCTTATCACTATTGGACTCCAGAAGTTGCTTGAGGAATTCTTCATAAGTTAATTCACACTTCAGAGCTTCATCAGGATTCTCAACCACGCCTGGAGCCATAAGCCTGGGCCTTTTAATGAACTCAAGATATTGGTTATAATTTTCTACATGTGGAGGAAGATCAGTTGTTTTTCTAGATGAAGCAGCAACATTAGCAGAGAAATTTTGGGAAAGGGCACCAAGGGACCTGAGCTTTTACTCAAGAGAAGGAGTGCCATCATCATCACTGCAGATGTCAAATCCATATCAACAACAGCTTTTATTTTACCATGCTCATCAGTTTCCACTACAAATTGTCCAACACCATCTCCAACATCCACCTGAGCTCATGTACCCACATGAAAAGTAGAAGCATATGATCTTCTAGCATCTCCCATGAAACCACCTGGAGCAGAATGCACCCCAATCCTGGCACCAACACCATCAGTCCTTGGTCTCTTAGGAGTATGATGAGGAATAGTACCAGTAGAATTGGTGGATGGCATGTTCACATCCCTCAGATTAGTAGCAACAACAATTTGGTCCCCCACATTTCTACCCCTGGCAATTTCTCTGGTAAATTCCAAGTCATAAAAACTGCTACCAATGTTGACATTACCAACCACTGGTGGAACCAAAGAGACATCTAAATTACCAATCCGGACTCTTACATAATCCAAGGTCCTACCAACCAGACTACCAACAAATTCCACTGTTGGGCAATTTCTATTATCCAAAGGAATCCCTTTCACCTGAAACCAAGCAATATCTAGAGCCCAAGTAGCCCCATAAGCAGTAAAGTGGTCAACTTGAATAGAAACATTTCTCATAGTTTTGAGATGTGTTTTCCCAAAGTGTTTCCGAGCATCAATATCTCTGGGACTAGGAAACCTCATCAGAATTTTTTTTGCAGCCATGGATTTAGCATACCATCTCCACATGCATCTATCACCAGCCCATTGACCAAATTCCTCCTCAATCTGTCTAGCTGACACAAACCCCTCCAACACATGAATAATAGTCTAGAAAATTCCCTTAGCAGGGGCAACATTCCTAATGTCAGGAATAACAAAAAACCCATTACCAGGTAAGGCTGCAACCTCCCACGGATTTTGTTCATTGAACAAGAATTTGTCCACATGTACATCTCCGCACAACATACACAGATCCCCAGGCTCTAGGGACTTTTGACATTCCCCGATTTGTACACTATTGTAGCACCCCGGATAAATCCACTACTAGAAATCGCCTGCATTTACCTGTGTGCATCATCATGTCATCATCATGCATCTAAATGCCTAAAACTATTTCTCTAAAAGCCTAGTTTTGTTTTCTAAATATCCCCGTCCTTATTTCAAATGTCAAACCCGGCCTTTTTTTGGATATATTGTTTTGTCTAAAAACTATTTACAAAAGCCATTATATCGAACAACTTTATAAATAAAATAAAACTAATTTTAAAACTCGGGGGAGGCCGTTGTCGGCCAGGCCCAAAGGCCCAACTGGCAGCAGCCTACTACCCCATCGAATCCTGGCCCTTGATCAAACCTAGATCTATCCAGAAACCCTAATCCCCACCCAAACCCTAACCTACCAGCTACACCCCACCACCCATCTCAGTCGCCGCCAGCTCCCAGGCAACACACGCCCCACCCTCGCACGCTCCCTCTCTTCCCCCGCTGGCCCCACCAATCCCCACCCTGCTGGCTCCACCTCCCCGAAGACCGAGCCTCGCTCGCGTCCACCTCTTCCCCCTCCCCCGCGACTCCATCTCCCATGCATATCGCTAACCGCGAGACGCCGCCTTGTTCCGGCCGCAGCCCCAGGGCTCCTCCCCATCGCCACCCTAGGGCTTGCCTCACCCGGCGCGTTCACTCCCTCGCCTCCGTCGCGACTCACCTAGGCCCCGCCGCCATCCTCGACCACCACCGCCCGGGGCCAGCCCCTCCCCTCCCTACGCGCTCTGCCCGTCGCCACCGACCAGCAGGCCGCCACCGCTCGGGTCTTGCTCGTCGACGCCGCCTCTCCTGGTGCTCCTCCGCCGCCCACGAGAGTGTCGCTGTAGCGGCAGCTTGCTCTCCCGCTGTCAAGTATCCCCTGCATCATCGTCCCTGTCGGCCTATGCACCTTGCTGGCCTCTTCGCGGCCCCTCTCCACCGCCCTTCACCCCGACATCTGCGAGCCCGGCCGTCCACGGCAGAAGCTCGCCCAGCGCGCCACCTCTTTACCTCTGCCCGCCACCATCGGCCAAGCTCATAGGTGCATAGGGTGTTTGCTCTTTTGTCTGAACCAAGTGGAGCCATCGTGTGGTGCTCTTTGTTTGGTGTCTGAAGGTGATCGATGGAGTGGCGATGTGAAGGTGGCATGTGCACTCGGCCCTGCTGTTGCTCTGCCGTGTTGCTTCGTGTCATGTCCATGTACCCAAGGTCATCGGTACGATGCCAAGTTCTCTGACCTCGGCACATCGACAAGACCTTCGTCGCCCACGCATGCCTTAGAGTACCAAGATCTTATCGACAAGATTACTGGCGCAAGTTGACAACGAAGTACCAAGAAGGAGCCACGAGATCGCTGACATGGAATGCCAAGAACTTCTACCGAAGACCGATCCTGGCGAGACTGAACCCGTCGAACCCTCGAACCAAGACCTTCGCCCCGATGTGTGACCCTCTGTCCGAGACCCCTATTTTATAAATGTTGTCTTATAAATTGTTGCATATTGAATTGTTCATGTTGCATATATCATGTGGTTTGGGGGTCTTATGCCGATTCACCTAAATTAAATATGGAAGCCATATGCGAGCAAATCTAGTCTTATATTGGCCCCAATTAAATTGGTATAGCGCACCGGTGCTATAATTTTGCCTTGATAAGACAACATTTAAATTGCGGGTATCTAAATAACTTGAACCATCTAATTAATTTTCGGAACCCCGGTTTCGCTTAAAATTGCCTAATTGCATCGCACCTTTGCCGTGTCATGCATCATGCCCGATCTTCTGCCGTAGTATTAAATAGTGCATCCGGTGTTTATTCTAGTGTTTTGCTTCTTCGCGGATAAGGCTGTTGAGTTAATATGAGCTTCGCCCCGACCTTTGGATGAACCTTCGGCAATGTTTTCAGGCGAGCATTCTCCCCCTTTCTACCTATTTTACTTTTATAGTTTTTATTTCCTCCTGTTGATCTATTGCTATCTGTGTTGCGATGCTCTAGTTTTCGTATCCGGGATATCCCTTGCAGCCTTATATTGCCTTGGACACATCCTATTACCTGTTGTTTGGTAGATAGTTGGACTTGCGTGTCGTAGTCGCTTGCTCAAGTGCTGTTGCGTGTCATCAAGTACCACAATTGTTGGAGTATTGCCGTATGTTTAATGTTGGAGATGATCATGGCTTTAATTATCGTTTAATAACTAAAATTGAAGTAGGTAAATGCAGAGGTATCGGTGGGTAATAGACAATATTTGGTTTTTAACCGCTCACTGGTGTCCCGTAGGACCCCGAGTTCTTGACACCTGTTCCGAGATCAAGCGCGCTAACCACAGGTGGGGTGTGTGGGCACCCCCATCGATTAGTACCTGATTTCAAAGTACTGTACCGGGGGCCACAAAGTAGTTTGGGGATTTATTACTATCCTGTACTTATGCCATGATTTACTACTTTATTTACTATTGCGCGTGGAGCGCTTGTACTGTTTTGGAACCCAGTGCCACGTTTTCGCGGTATCGACAAGCCCAGTCACACTTTCGGGTTCCCAGTCGTTTACAGCCGTCGTCACAAACCCTAGGTCCGTCTCGGAGACCGGCCGACTTCATTACGGGTAGCTTAGTGGGGTGGCCCCCATGTGCTTGCTTTGGGTCTGGTAAACGTCGTGTCCGAAACCCCGTCGACATACCGTTGGGTGTATGTTTTGTGATCTTGTACCTACCTGATCTGACAACAAGGGTGTAGGTGCGTGTGGAAACTTTGGTGCACCCCTGCAGGGTTAAATCTTTTTGAGAAGCCGTGTCCACGGTTATGGACGACTTGGAGCACAGTTCTCGATCATAGACAACTATAACTAAAGTTTACTGTTATAATTTGACTTGTATCCGATATGACTAGTAAACAGCTTCACTACAACGGAATGGCTAAATAAAAGTATCAACAATTGCTGGGTTTGGGATATCTCATGCTAATTGTATCTGACTAGTAAGTGTTGCAACTACAATGGAATGGTTAACTAAAAGTGCCCACTGCTTATTATATCAGGATGACTATCTATACCTGACTAGTAATTGCTGCAACGATAACTGAATAAATAAAACTGTCAACTCTGTGAGTTCCTTGGATGACTTCCTCGTTTGGTCTCGAGGGGGGAAATACCAGGATGAGTATGTTTGGTGGTAGTATTAGGATGGTTTCGAATAGGTCTTTCTTATCTCTCTCTGATAGCCGACAGTTGTATCGAGTCTCTATAGGTTGTTTAGTGCATGCTGCGCTGCCGCTCAGTCCACCACACCTATGCAGGCGAGGACCGCCGAATTCTAGTCTCGCCGTGTACTGGCCTTAGTACTGACCGCTCTCTTTTTCCTTTGCCCTTTGGCGGCACCCCTTTTGTTTAAGCAGGTTTGAGATCGACGTCGTTAGCAGGGTTACCCTTTCGGCTTGGCCTAGGCAGGGTTATGGACGCCATTGGTTATTCTTCAGGGCTCTTAGCCCCATTTGCATATTATCCGTAGTCGGACGCTGTATCATTTTCAAGTTGATTTGGATCTTTGTATTGTGTATCTGTATTCTTGACTCTTGGAGTCGTTGTTGTATATATCTGTTCTGTGGGTTCCATCGTGGACTATTGTGTAATGATATTACTTCGTTTTCCACCCGCACGAAAGTGCCTGGTGGGCACCTTTGAATCGTTTCTATGCGGGTTTGGCGGGATTCGCTAAAACTTGCATAGGGCCTATTCCGAGGGTGTTACAACTATGACCCTAAACAGGCAAATTCCCTGGACCCAAAGGAGGGGATTACGGTTGCATAGGAACATCAGATCCACCAGCCCTCCTCACATCCATGTTAGTACACGAACTACTCCTCAGATCAAAATTTTGGTCAGACAAATTAGCTTGCCTATCACTATCAGAATTCTCGGAGCCATCCTCCCTCACCTCAGATCTATGAGCCCACCTGTCCCTATTACCATGACCAAAGGAATCTCTCGAATATGTGTCATTAACACGATCTCAGTGAGCGATTGCTCCTAATCTGTTAGAGTTTCCACCGCCACGAGAGGGATGGTTAGAAGAACCACCACGAGAGGGACGGAAACCACCCCTCCTAGAACCAACATCGAGCCCATGAAATCTAGAGGATTTGATGCTACGATGCAGATCGGTAACACCAGCTGCAAAGTGATGCAAAGGATCACCATGGGCAGAAACCCTACCCCTAGGATCAGGCAACCTAGGATTAGCAGATGGTACTTGAGAAGACGGATGATCCCACGAACCATCAAAAGCTCTAGGTCCAAAACCACCAGGAGGACGAGATAGGGGATAATTGGATCTAGAGAAAGATCCGCGTCCCCTCGAAACACCTCCGCCCCGACCAAAGTTGAACGCCATCAGAGGAGATGCCGCAACCACCGACGCAGAACTTCTCAGATCTCCAGATCTCATCCCCGCCCAAGGAACAGAGCTCGAAGGGCGAAGGATCGAGCGAATCACCGGTGACTTGACGAAGATGACCCGCTGCGGCCCCGCCAAACTCCCTCGCTCCTAGATGTGCTGGAATCTAGAAGCACCGTCAAGATTGGAAAACCTCCCCAAGTGGTGGCCGCAGGGAGAAGATAAGGCAGACGCCCTCGCCCCCACGTGAGCAGCACGTGGAAAACCCACACGCTGAGGATGTGGGCCGGAAACACACCCAACATACTGAATGGGCCCACGAGACCCTGAGTGGCCCAACTCACCAACCAAACTAAAATTCAAACCAACACCTCGCACATGCTCCGGCGATCGCAGGAAAAGGGCCCTAGGACCAAGCTTGTGTCGCGGTCTCAGAGGAGACGGAACCACAACAGCAGGATCAACCATGATTTCCAAATGTGCCTCAGGAACAACAGCATGAAAAGGAAAAATCAAGCCCGAATCAGTATGAACCGCTTCCTCGACTGCGGGCTGACGAACATCCACCGCAATCCCCTCAGCATCAAGAAGAACCGGCCGTTTCTCAGCACAACAAAGAACAACAGTGCCCATGAGTCGATTCGGAGATGAGTTGCAAGTATAAGAAGCCAACCACCTAATCGACTCCGGGGAGGAGGATATAGATCTTATGACCACCGGGATCGAAGGGGACAAAGTCCGATCAGAGACACGGATCCAGAATTTGGGGAAAATTAAGACATCACCCAGATTGATAACACCATCGCTCCCAAGGGCGAGCATCCAACACCTCACCAGACGAATCCCGAAGAACAAAATCGACAGGCCTCCGGATAAGACAACAAAATCCCCTCCCTAAAACAGTGATTCAAACGACATCCCACAACCGAATGAGGTGCGAAGACTACCTTCCATCGCGAAGTAGCAGGAGGCACCAGAGAATCCACTCCTCCCTCCACAGCACGGCGAGAGACAGATGCGCCAGCACCCACAATCCGCGGCACAACATTAGCCGGAGTCAGAGGTGGTGAAAGGTGGAGCGGGTGGCCAGAAGGAAGCGTGTGCGAAGGGAGCAGAGTGGGAGAAGAGACGGGAGGTCGCGAGAGCGACAGAATCGTAAGAGCAGGACTCATCCTGCTATCATGTAGCAATATTTATGACTGTCCTCCTCTAATTTTTGTACATCAGTTGGACCGTTATAGATGCCGTTACAAACCCAAACTTGGCTAATCCAAGATAAAAAAAAATACAAGATTACTCTCGCGGTATAATATTATACAAATTCTTCACATTGGCAAGGCACCACAAGGACACCTCATTTTTTATTTTGTAGAATAGCATTGTAGATGTTGATGCTTGATTTTGTGGAAGACGCGTGCATTTATTTTCTTCCAAATTTCCCGTGAGACTAACATCGCAAGTGATGCCACGGCGTTCCTTGAGCCTCCTCTTTTGTGGACTCCTAGCACCCTCCCCCGCCCCTCCCCGAGTGAGGTGACCAGGGGCTTCCTCCCCTCTCCCCTCGAACCTCCCCTCCTCTCCCTAGCCTCCCGCCGCCGGGCCTTGCCCGTGTGGATCCCCGGTGCTGGCGGCGGCAGGATCGTTCTTGCCCGCGCGCTGGAGGCCCCGACCCGGGCGGGTGCTGATGGTGGCGGTGCGGCTCGGCTAGCCTTGGTCCGGCGGTGGCGCGGCCGAACCCGGGAGGTCACGAGGCGGTGGTGCTGCCCCTTGGCAGCAGCACGCAGCGGCGGCACGAGGGTTGTTGGTGGCCGCTCGGCCCAGATCCGGGCCCGTTTGGGCCCCATCTGGGTCGGGTTGGGCTGGCGGCGGCGTGCTCGGCTGCACGTCCTGGATTGCATCGCTGAGCGGTGGCGGGACATGGACGGTGGCGGTGCTGCTGGGCGCCTACTGCAGCGGGGCGGGAGGGGCTATGCGGGCCCAATCTGGGCCTGGCCGGGCCGCAGGCCTGGTATGCCCTTGATGACACGTCCGGTCGGTTACCGTGAAAACAGTGGGGGTTGTTCCCTCCCGCTCCGCGACGGTGCTGCTGCATCCGAGTCCTGATCGGCTATCTGGTCTTCGTCTCTTAGGCCACGTGTCGGTGTCCTCAGTGAGACGACGTTGGTGGTTTCGTGATCGTGCTGGCGCGAGTTGGTGGGCGGCAGGGATGTGTGGAAGCCTATCGGGCGTTCGCGGTAGAGGTCGTTTGGGGGTCGGGAGAAATCCCTGTCGATCTTCCGACACCGACAGGGTGATGCCTACGGGTATCGCCTCTCCTTCCTGAGGGCGTCGGATGTACCCCTTACCCTCTCACCTCCGCGTATGGGGAAAACCCTAGGACAAGTCCGAGCAGCAACATCGTCATTGTCGTAGCCCTTTTTGAAGGTGTTGCTTGATACGCGGTGTTCCGTAGGTTAGGTTTGCGGTAGGAATCTGTCGGAGGGCATAACGGTGGCGAGTCATCTTTGTTTAGTCGACCTGTCTTGGCTTGCTTTGTTTTCCTTTTTGCTTCTCTTACTTTTCGTTTGGGCGAGTTTGTACTTATGCCCAGCAGCTGTATCGTTGTATCGATTCGAGGACTCCTAGCACCCACCAATTCTTTTGAGAATGAAACATGAAGGCTGTATAAGGTCGCGGCTAGCCAGCCAGCATCCAAATTGATCTGTCAAATACTCTGTGAGCGTTGTACTCTAGCTCGGATAGATACATATATTGTTCCGATAGCACGTGGCTTGTACTCCTAGCTACATCGCACATACCGTCTGTCAGTCCGTCCGTATACATAGTAGCACAAGGTACAAATAAAGCGTGCGTGGAAGGAATACGAGAACACTTTTGTGTGCGAACGCTTATCTGTACTGCCATTTGTGGCTGCAGGGTGCAGACGACTTCTTCCACTCCCACCCCAAAATGAGCCATTTTTAACCTTTCCATTTTGACCGCGACAACATTTGCAGGTCAATCTGGAAGAGCTTGGTTGGGCTCGAGTGACCTACTATCTTTTTACTACCAAAAGAGCAAAGAAGGAGTTAAAGTAAAGGACGCCATAGATCTCACGGCGCTGCCGAGTTCAGTTACCGACGCCGGATCACCACCTCGAACGTTTACCCGAAGAATATTTTCACCGTCTTGGGGAAGATGAAAGTCGTCAACACGTGCGTACTTGCTGTGGCTGTACTGTGTTGTTTTACTTACGGGAGGAGATCTTAATTGACCTGAACCTTCCACGCATGTACAGCAGGCACGTGAAAATAGTCCTCGATCGAGTTTCGACAGCCTGCTCGAGTTCAACTGTAGCATGTCAAGGCGAATCTTCAACCGACTCCTGTTTAATTATTTAACATCGCGGCTTTGCGAGCGTGCACCAGAATTAATGGCTACTAATCTCGACGGTGATTCGCGGTTGCAGAAGCTACCTCACATTGCCGTGATTTAGATTTATCTCTGCAACAGGGTTAAACTGTGACTGGTCAGTAGTGGATCCATCAACTGACGAGAGGCGACATAACAATCACAGTTCAATTGCACGATACTGTCTCATGGGAGAGGCGACCAGGCAGCTGGGATGACTCGTGACTCGAGCGATCGCAAGTCACTTCAGCACATACACTACAGCCTTTGTAGTAGCGCTGTGTAGTATATCACCGGTCCTTCACATGGTTATGCCAGGTGAGTGATCTCTCATTTTGATTATGAGTTTGAGTGAGCTCTCGTCATGTCACCTGCTACTTCCTCTGTTTTAGAAATATAAGATGTTTTAATTTTTTTTGCGGGTAAAGAAATAAACTTTATTAATAAGGTGGGGTTACATCACGATCATGGACTAGCTCATGAAGAATAGCTTCAGCTCCAGACCCTAACCAAGTAGCTGTGCGGTGTTCTACTCTCGCAAAGTTTGCAAGAATATGGCTAACCCTAACCTGCGATCAATCCATTTTTACAAAGGTGCATTCGCTACCATGACCCATGCAGTTCTGAAATCCAAAAAAGGAAGGGCGACTTGTTCTGCACTTTGGACTTCATTGACTCTACTAGCTGAGCACAGTCTGTCTCCACAATGACAAGAAGTTGAGAACGATGGATAGCTAGATCTAAGCCTTCAACGCATGCACGGAATTCCACTTTCAAGAGAGAATCACAATCCTCCAGATAAGGTTTCGATTTTTAATGTTGTTGAATTCACGGCCATTGTCACATTCGATAAACCGAATGGGTAGAAAGAAGTGTGTGGAAACATATCGTTGAAAATTGAGGAAGGTGGTGTGTACATCTGATTTGTGCTTGAGGGGAAACGTCCAAATTATAATGAATCTCACGTATATTGATTGTAGCGAGTACAAGGAGTATATATGGGGCTGGAGTCACAACCGACTCAGCCAAAACCCTAACCGACTCGGCCAGCCTAACCAACTTGTATTACAAGACAAACTCATAATCTAACATCCCCCGCAGTCTCATCGTGGGGTTCAACAACATTGAGACTGAATCGAATGTCAGTGAAATGCGCAGTAGCAAGAGCCTTGGTGAAGATATCAGCAAATTGCGTTGTGGTAGGAACATGTAGAACCCAAAGCAACCTTCTCCCGAACAAAGTGGATATCGATCTCGATGTGTTTGGTGCGACGATGTTGCACTGGATTGCTGGACATGTATATAGCTGAAACATTGTCACAATAAATAATGGTTGCTTGATGAATAGGACGGTGCAACTCCGATAGTAGCTGGCGTAGCCAAACCGTTTCAACAATCGTGTGCGCAACCGCTCTGTACTCAGCCTCTACAGAAGACCTTGAGACTGCAACCTGTCTTTTTGAAGACCAAGAAACCAAATTGTTACCAAGAAAAACACAGTATCCGGACGTAGATCTACGAGTATCTGGACAACCAGCCTAGTCGGCATCGGAATATGCTGTCAAAGTAGTAGGAGAGGAAGAATTAATGTGAAGACCGTGATCAAGAGTGCCTTTGAGATATCTAAGAATATGTTTGACATGGTTATGATGTGGGACACGGAGGTCATGCATATAGAGGCAAGCTTGTTGAACAGCATAAGAAAGCTCAGGACGTGTAAGAGTGAGATATTGTAGAGCACCTACAAGACTACGATAAAGAGTAGGATCGGAAAAAAGACTCACCACCAGCAGAAAGTTTAAAAGATGTGTCAACAGGAGTACGAGAGGGCTGACAATCCTGCATCCCTGCCCGTGAGAGAAGATCAAGAACATATTGTCTTTGAGATAGAAAAAGACCATTGGAATTACGAGTGACAGAAATACCAAGAAAATGATGTAAGTGACCTAGATCAGTCATGGAGAATTCGGTGTTTAAAAGAGAAATAATATGGTTGAGAAAAGGGGTGGAAGAAGCTGTGAGGACAATATCATCAACATAGAGAAGTAAATAAGACGTTTGTGAATTTTGATTGTAGACAAAAAGAGAGGAATCGGAAAGAGAGGGAACAAAATCTATTGTTTGGATGAAAGTAGAAAATCGTTGAAACCAGGCTTGTGGGGCTTGTTTAAGGCCATAAAGATATTTTTGTAGGAGACAAACGTGATTGGGTAGATTAGGATTTTCGAATCCAAGAGGTTGTTGATAATAGACTGTCTCATTAAGACTTCCATGAAGAAACACATTTTTAACGCCGAGTTGATGAATAGGACAAGAGGAGGAAATAGCAAGACTAAGGACAGTACGAATTGTGCTTGGCTTAACAACAGGAGAAAATGTTTCATCATAGTCAATTCCATGTTGTTGAGAGAAACCCCGACAAACCCATCTAGCTTTATAGCGAGCAAGAGATCCATCGGAGCGGAATTTTTGGCGAAAGACCCATTTGCCGGAAACAATGTTTGCACCATGTGGTCGGGGAACAAGTTGCCAAGTGTCATTTTGCAAGAGAGCTTGAAACTCATCTCGCATGGCTGAGGACCAATGAGGATCTAGAAGAGCAGCTTTGTAGGTACGTGGAATAGGTGAAATTTGGGATTCGGCAAGAAGAGTGAGACGTTCTTTAGGTTGGAGGCGAAAACCAGACTTAGCACGAGTACTCATAACATGGACATTGCTAGGATCAGTAGTAGGGACGGCATGTGAGGGTAAAGGAGCAGAGGAGGTGCCCGGCGCAGCGGAACGATCGGGCACATGCGATGATGCGTCGGTAGCGCGCGTTGCCGCGACAGTGTTTGGAGCCTGAATCTCTGCCGCGGCAGAGGGTTCGGCAGGGAGGTCTGCCGCGACAGAGTTTTGCGTCATTTCATGTGCCGCGGCAGGGGGTTGGGTCGGTTCTGCCGGTGACTTGGGGCTGGAAGTTGGCGACACTAGGGTTGTATAGGAGAGGATGTAGGAGGCTAGGGGAGTGAGTTTGAGTTGTGGGTGAGGTAGGTTCAGGGGAAGATGACCGAGTATCAAAAGGAAAGGTTGTTTCATTGAAAGTGACATGACGGGATATATGGACGCGACCATTGGTAAGATCTAGACAATGATATCCTTTATGCTCGTCGGAGTAACCGAGAAATAAGCAGGGGATGGAGCGAGGAGATAGTTTATTGGGAGTGGTGGCGTATATGTTGGGAAAACAAAGGCAACCGAAAACTTTTAACTCGGAATAATTGGGGTGGCTTAGGAAAAGAGAGTAGAAGGGTGTTGTGTTAGGGTTAACAGTAGAGGTTCGGATGTTTAAGAGAAAAGTGGCTGTTGGAAGAGCTTCTGCCCAAAACTTTGGTGGCATAGATGATTGAATTAGAAGGGTGCGGACTATATCATTAAGAGTACAGAGAGATCGTTCTGCTTTGCCGTTTTGGGGAGAAGTGTAGGGACAAGAAGAACGCAAGAGAATGCCATGTTGAAGAAAAAGGTTTCGATTTTTAATGTTGTTGAATTCACGGCCATTGTCACATTGGATAAACCGAATGGGTAGAAAGAAGTGTGTGGAACCATATTGTTGAAAATTGAGGAAGGTGGTGTGTACATCTGATTTGTGCTTGGGGGGAAACGTCCAAATAAAATGAGTAAAGTCATCTAGAATAACAAGATAGTATTGAAAACCAGAAATACTAGTATGATGAGAGGTCCATATATCACAATGCAGAAGCTCGAAAGGAAAACTGCTATAGGAACTAGAAGAACTAAAGGGAAGACACACATGTTTGCCATGTTGACACGACTCACACACTAAGGGATCATGAAGATCTTTATTACATGGAAGACAAAATTCACTAAGCAAATTTGTAGTGGTGATGGCATTGGGGTGGCCTAGACGTTAGTGCCAAAGGTGGACGGAGGCCATCATGGAGGAGCGTGGATGTGCGGCAGGAACTCCATGGATAGAATAGAGATCACCGGAGCTATTGAAGCGTTTGATCTCCTCCTTGGTTCGAAGGTCCTTCACAGATAGGCCAAAGGGATCAAATTCAATAGAGACAAGATTATCGGAGGTAAACTTGTGAATAGAAATTAAGTTTTCGATAAGAGCAGGAGCAACTAGAACATCTCAAAGTAAAAGGGGTTTAATGGGTGTGGGTAATTGAGTGTGACCGGTGCTATAGATTGGAATAGTGGAGCCATTGCCTAGGGTAATTGAAGAAAAAGGAGAAGAGGTGCAATTTGACAGCATAATATTCGAATTAGACATCTGGCTAGAAGCACCAGAATCGAAAATCCATTACATACCTGATGCTCCCTGGGCAGCAAAATTGTTCATGTCCTGCAAGAAGGCGGCTTGGTCCCAATGGGGGCTTGGTGAAGGCAGTAGAGGCGGAGCCGTCGATTGTGGCAGAGCATGCAGCGTGTAGGAGGCTATCGGAGCAGATGACAGCTGAGGCTGCAGGTGGTAGAGACCGTTGCTGTCGGTGTAGTAGGGCGCAGGAGACGGAGCACCGTAGGCGTAGGTCGACGGGGCAGCGTGGTACTCCTGCGTCGGGGGACAAGGGCTCAAAAGTCCTGGAGATCCCGTGTGGGGGCAGAGTCCCGACATCCAGGAGCCGGAGTATGCAGGAGGCGCGCCGATCGGGGACGATGGAGTCCAGAGCTTCGGCCAGGCTTGGACAAGCCCGGTCCAAGGATCATGTGGAGGGCGCCAAGCTAGGGGCGCAGGCGAAGGGGCGACGCTCGGAGGTGGCGTCGGAGCTGGCGGGGTTGGTGCAGCTGGTGGGCGCGGCGTTGGCGGGTGGTAGATCAGGTTTTTGCCATGGTAATTCGGGCTCGGGCGCCATCCTGCGGGGGGCTGCATTGGAGGAGCTGGAGGAGCGGCCGGTGGTGGAGGCGGTGGCCGTGGCGTGGCGACGAAGACCTGATGACGCGACTCTTTGTTGGTCATGGCGCGATCGGCCCATTAGAGCATGGACCGGACCTCGGCGAAGGAGGGTGGTGGTCGCATCATGGGGATAAAGGACGCCTGTTTCTCGAAGCGTTCGCTAAGGCCGACGAGGAGGACATTGATAAGTTTCTTCTCGTCGATAGGATCCCCAAGCTCACGAAGTTCGTCGGAAATGGACTTTAGGAACTGGCAGTAGATGCCAACTTGTGAGTCTCCTTGGACGGTGTTGCGGAGATCCGTGTGGAGAGTGTTGACACGATCGTCGATGTTGTCCTGGAAGAGTTGGCGTAGAGCCACCCAGAGGGCGGCGGCGTTGGTGGCGTCGCGGAAGATGAGGTTGAAGATCTCAGTGGAGACTCGCTGATAGATCCATTGGATGATCGCGAGATCGTCCTTGACCTAGTGCGGATCCGAGGGACGAGGGACGGTGTCGGCGGCGACGTGGTCGAGAAGATTGCAGTGACCGAGGTAAACTTCGAAGAGATGGCGCCAATGGTAGTAATTATGCTTTGGTAAATATAGGGTAATTGGGATGAATGGGCTGATATCTAAGGTCGTGTCGGCATAGTTGATAGTGAGGATAGTTGGGGCTAGGGTTTGAGTGGATAGATTGGAAGAGGACGCCGCGAAAGAGGCGGTTTTTGCGGCGGCGAGGGCATCCTGGCATTCGAAGTAGCCAGGTGGAGGCGGCGGCGGTGTGGGGGGGCGCAGCCATGGGCTAGGAACGGAACTAATCTGATACCATATAGAATTATAATGAATCTCACGTATATTGATTGTAGAGAGTATAAGGAGTATATATGGGGCTGGAGTCACAACCGACTCAGCCAAAACCCTAACTGACTCGGTCAGTCTAACCAACTTGTATTACAAGAAAAACTCATAATCTAACTGTAGGGGTTCATAGCATGGAAAAAAATTCTACCGCATGCACACAAACAAGCCAAGATCTATCTACTAGATTGTAGCAACGAGTCGATAGAAGCACTCACCCTCATAGATTCCAAAGCGGTTAACGAGAGTAGATTCTCGTGGGTGATGTAGTCGTACACTTACCGATCTCAAGATCGCGTAGACGATCCTTCCGGCGCTGCATTCCGGCAGCGCTTCCGCAGTCGGTCACATGTTCGGTACTCGATGAAGACCTTCCTCTCCCTTGTTCCAGCAGGCAGCGGAGGTTGTAGTTCTCCCCTCGCGATTCTGGCAGCATGATGGCGTGGTGTCGGAAGTAGAGGGAAGATCTTGCAGGGCTTCGCCTAAGCCGGATGCGAGTTATGGTGGATTAGGGTTTCCCGGAGATCTAGGGTTTAGATGACCGGAAGGAGGAGGAGGTGTCGGTGGTGACTAGGGCGATGGTGACGAACCGGCAGCGGCGCGCGGCGGCGGCGCGGGTGTGTGGGGAGGGCTTGGCTCTTGTGGTGTTGGGGCAGCCCTCTCCCTCTATTTATGAGAGGGAGGGGTAGCCTTGGGAGGGGTGGGTTTGATTCCAAACCCAAACCCAAGTTGGATTGAGAGAAGGACTTGTTTCTTCTACCACTAGGAAACCATTGTTCCAGTTTGACTTTTCAAACTTTCCGTTTGACTTTCAATTTAGAGCTTTATTTATCTCTTGCAAATGTCAACACCAAGTGACCTAGGATATGATCCAATCATTCCACATATCCATGACACATTCATGGACAATTCCCCTTCCGGGCTGGTGAACCTTCTAGACCCTTCTAGAACCTCTCCGATGAAATCATCGGAAACTTTCCCGAACTCCGAAATAGGACTTTCCTTATATGAATCTTATTTTCTAGACCATTCCGGATCTCCTCGTGATATCCCGGATTCCATCCGAGACTCCAAACAACATTCAGTATCCCTACTAACATTCCATATCTACTAAACAACATCGAATCCTTAAGTGTGTCTCCCTACGGTTCGTGAATTATGCGGACATGACCAAGACACTTCTTCGATCAATAACCAATAGAGGAATCTGGAAATTCATATGTCTCCCACAAATTTCTATGATTACTTTGCGATCGAATGAACCACTTACATACGATACCAATTTCCCTTTGTCTCACGATAGTTTACTTATCCGAGGTTTTGATCGTCGGTATCTCTGCATACCTAGTTCAACCTTGTTACCGATAAGTACTCTTTTCTCGTTCCCGTGATATGTGATCCCTTGTGAGCCAGTCACATGCTTGCAAGCTAATTGGATGACATTCCACCGAGAGGGCCCAAAGTATATCTATCCGTCATATGGATGGACAAATCCCACTCTTGATCCATGTGCCTCAACCCATACTTTCCGAACACTCAATGCCACCTTTATAGCCACCCAGTTACGGTGTGGTGTTTGATGTCATCAAAGCATCCTTCCGGTGATGGTGATTAACATGATCTCATGGTCGAAGGAATTAGGTTACTATGTATCAGAAAGCTTATAGCAAACGAACTATTGAAATGACTTGATCTTAATGCTATGCTTATCTATAGGAGTATGTCCATCATACCATTCTCCTAATGATATGATCTTGTTATTAATAACATCTCAATGTTCATGATCGAGAAACCACGATCATCTATTAATCAACAAGCTACTATTATAAAGAGGCTTTACCAGGGACTCTAATTAAGTTTACAAATCACACAAGTATTAATGTTTCCGGTTAATACTATTATAGCATGAATGTAAACATTTATCATAAACACAAAGATATAATAATAACCACTTTTATTTATGCCTCTAGGGAATATATCCAACAGTCTCCCACTTGCACTAGAGTAAACTAATCTAGATTACTTGGTAATATACCGAACACCCATGGCGGTTTGGTGCTGGTCATGTTTTCCCCTCGGGAGAGGTTTAGTCAATGGATCCGCCACATTCAGATATGTGTGTACTTTGCAAATCTTTATGTCACCATCTTGGACATGCTCTCGAATAGCGTGAAAACGTAGCTTGATGTGCTTCAGCTTCTTGTGTGACCTTGGTTCTTGCGCATTGGCTATGGCGCCCATGTTATCACTATAGATAGACATTGGGTCCAGCGCACTTGGAACCACACCGAGCTCTGTAATGAACTCCTTCATCCATATCGCCTCTTGTGAAGCCTCCGAAGCAGCTATGTATTCCGATTCAGTTGAAGATCTCGCCACAATGCTTTGCTTTGCACTCCTCCAGCTAACTGCTGCACCATTCAAAGTAAATACGTATCCAGATTAAGATTTAGAATCATCCGGATCGGTGTTCCAACTAGCGTCGGTGTAACCATTAACAACGAGTTGTTCATCACCTCCATAAGAAAGAACCATATCCTTAGTTCTTCTCAAGTACTTAAGGATGTTTTTGACCGCTGTCCAATGATCCACTCCTGGATCACTTTGATATCTGCTAGTCAAACTAACAGCATATGCAATGTCGGGTCTAGTACATAGCATGGCTTACATTAGAGATCCTATGGGTGAGGCATAGGGAGTCTTACTCATCCTTTCTCTATCTTCTGCCGTTGCAGGACTCTGATTTTTACTCAAGGTCGTATTGGGCAACATGGGCAAGAACCCTTTCTTGCTATCTTCCATTCCAAACCTCTTTAGAACTTTGTCCAAATATGTACTTTGTGACAATGATATTAGGCGTCTCGATCTATCTCTATAAATCTTTATGCCTAATATGTAAGCTGCTTAGCCAAGATCTTTCATTGAAAAACTATAATTCAAATAATCCTTGACACTATTAAGAAGGTCTACATCATTCCCAATCAACAATATGTCATCTACATATAGTATTAAGAATGCTACAGAGCTCCCACTCACTTTCTTGTAAATACAAGCTTCTCCATAAGTTTGTATAAAACCAAAACTTTTGATTACCTTATCAAAACGTTGATTCCAACTTCGGGATGCTTGCTTCAATCCATATATGGACCGTTGAAGTTTGCATACCATGTTAGCATCTTTAGGATCGACAAAACCTTTGGGTTGCATCATATACAACTCTTCATCAATGTATTTAGCTTCGCCTACTGGTGAGAAAGTCTCATCGTAGTCAACTTCTTGAATTTTTCGAAACCCTTTTGCGACAAGTCGAGCTTTATAGACAGTAACATTACCTTCAGCATCTGTTTTCTTCTTGAAAATCCATTTGTTCTCGACAGCCTTTCGTCCATCCGGTAAGTGCACCAAAGTCCATACTTGGTTTTCGTACATGGATCCAATCTCGGATTTCATGGCTTCTTTCCATTTATTGGAATCTGGGCTCATCATGGCTTCCTCATATGTCGCAGGGTCATCAGTGTTGTCCACCAACATGACACTCATAACAGGATCATACCAATCAGGAGTGGTACGAGTTCTCGTTGACCTGCGAGGTTCCGTAGTAACTTCAACCGAAGTTTCATGATCAACATCATTAGCTTCCTCTCTTATTGGTGTAGGCACCACAGGAACTACTTCCGGTGCTGTTCTACTTGCAAGTTCGAGAGAAGGTTCAACAACCTCGTCGAGTTCTACTTTCCTTCTAGTCACTTCTTTCGAGAGAAACTCCTTCTCTAGAAAGGATCCATTCTTGGCAACGAAGATTTTGCCCTCGGATCTATGATAGAAGGTATACCCAATAGTTTCCTTCGGGTATCCTATGAAGACGCATTTTTCCGCTTTGGGTTCAAGCTTGTATGGCTATAACTTCTTTACATAAGCTTCGCAACCCCAAGCTTTATGGAACGACAATTTAGGTTTCTTCCCAAACCACAATTCATACAGTGCCGTTTCAACGGATTTAGATGGTGCCCTATTTAAAGTGAATGCCGTTGTTTCTAATGCATAATCCCAAAACGATAGCGGTAAATCTGTAAGTGACATCATAGAACGAACCATATCTAAGAGAGTTTGATTACGATGTTCGGACACACCATTACGCCGTGGTGTTCCCGGCGGTGTCAATTGTGAAAGTATTCCGCATTTCTTCAAATGCTCGCCAAACTCGTAACTTAGATATTCACCTCCACGATCAGATCGTAGAAATTTAATCTTCTTGTTACGTTGATTCCGTACCTCACTTTGAAATTCCTTAAACTTCTCAAAAGTTTCGGACTTATGTTTCATGAAATATATATACCCATATCTACTCAAGTCATCCGTGAAGGTAAGAACATAACGATAACCACAGCGCGATGCTACACTCATTGGGCCACACACATCGGTATGCATGATTTCCAATAAGTCCATAGCTTGCTCCATCATACCAGAAAATGGAGTCTTAGTCATTTTACCCATCAGACATGCTTCGCATCTTTCAAGTGATTCAAAATCAAGTGATTCAATAAGTCCATCGGAATGAAGTTTCTTCATACGCTTCACTCCAATATGACCAAGACGACAGTGCCACATATAGGTCGAGTTACCGCTCAATTTCAAACGTTTAGCTTCAATGTTATTAATGTGTGTATTTCCACAATCGAGATTCAATAAGAATAGACCATCTATCAAAGGTGCATGTGCATAAAACATATTACTCATATAAATCGAACAATCATTATTCTCGGACTTAAACAAGTAACCGTCTCGCAATAAACATGATCTAGATATAATGTTGATGCTCAACGCATGCACCAAATAACAATTATTTAAGTATAAAACTAATCCAGATGGTAGATGAAGAGGTAGCGTGCCAACCGCGATCACATCAACCTTTGATCCATTTCCAACGCGCATCGTCACCTCGTTCTTCTCTAGCTTCCTTTTATTCTACAACACCTGTTTCGAGTTACAAATATGAGCAACCGAACCAGTATCAAATACCTAGGCACTACTACGAGTACTAGTGAGATACACATCAATAACATGTATATCGGATATACCTTTCTTCTTGATGTTGCTGTTCTTCAAATCCGCCAAGTACTTTGGTCAATTCTGCTTCCAGTGACCTTCTCCCTTGCAGTAAAAGCACTCAGTATCAGGCTTAGGCCCAGCCTTGGTCTTCTTCGCTGGTGCGGTAACTTTCTTACCGCCTTTCTTGAAGTTTCCCTTTTTCTTAGACTTGACTTGCTTCTGGAATTTGGTGGTCTTATTGACCAACAACACTTGGTGCTCTTTCTTGATATCCACTTCTGCAGATTTCAACATGGAGAAGAGTTCTGGCAATGACTTGTCCATGTTTTGCATATTGTAGTTCATCACAAAGTTATTGTAACTCGGTGGTAGTGATTGGAGGACACGGTGAATCCCCAAAGCATTAGGAATCACTATTCCCAAGCTTTGAAGCTTGCTTGCATGCCCAGACATCTTAAGCACGTGCTCACTAACGGAGCTGCCCTCTTCCATCTTGCAGTTAAAGAACTTTTCAGAAGCCTCATAACTCTCAACTGCCGCGTGAGCCTCAAATATCATTTTGAGTTCACGGACAATATCATGTGGGTCATGGTTCTCAAACCTTTTCTGAATCTCCGATTCCAAACCATACAAGATAGCACACTGAACTATGGAGTACTGATTCTTCCGAGCGAGGAAAACATTCTTTACCTCATCGGTAGCATTAGCTGTAGGCGGGTCACCTAGCGGTGCATCCAGCACATAGGTCAAATTACCAGCATTGAGGACAATCCTCGAATTGCGGAACCAATCCGCGAAGTTGCTTTCATTTGTTTTTCAACTTTTCTTTCTCTAGGAACGCATTAAAATTGATGGTAGGGGCCGCCATTGATCTACAACATATTTGCAATAGTTTAGATTAAGTTTATGACAAATTGAGTTCTAACTAATAGTTAAATTAATCTAGGTGAACTCCCACTCAAAACAATATCCCTCAAATTGTTTTAGTGATCACACGAACCAAACCACTACATCAAAACCGATCATCAGGAGAGTTGATGTAGCTTCAATGGCGAACAATCAACATGTTCATCATATCTACTATATGACTCATGCTTTACCTTTCGGTGATCCGTGTTCCGAGACCATGTCTGTACATGCTAGGCTCGTCAAGATCAAACCTTAGCTTCCGCATGAGCAAATCTGGCTTGCTCATGTTGTATACACTCACAGAATCTAACACACCCGATCATCACGTGGTGCTTCGAAACAACGAGCTTTAGCAATGGTGCTTACTAAGGATGAACACTTTAAAACTTGAAATTTTGTGCTTGAGGGATCATCTTATAATGCTACCGTCACAAACTAAGCAATACAAGATGCATAAAGGATTAACATCACATGCAATTCATAATATGTGATATGATATGGCCTTTCTTCTTGTGCTTCCGATCTCCATCTTCAAGCACGAACATGATCTCCATCATCACCGGTATGGCGTCAAGGTCAATGGCGCCGTTTCATGGTTGTCGTCCACCAGCTTCAACTATTACAACTACTTTGAATAGACACGCAGGTCTTAACAGAATTTAAAAGACAACCATATGGCTCCTGCCGGTTGCCAACTTACAATAAGGATCATTGCATACATCATATATAATCACAATCATGGCCACATCACATCACAGCACACCCCTGCAAAACAAAGTTAGACGCCTCTAATTTTCTTTGCATATTTTACGTGGTTTGGGGCTTTCAATAAGTGTCGTTCTAACTTACGAACAAGAACCACAACGTTGATGCTTGAACTATCAAGTGCCCGTTGTAAATTGAATATACTATGATGGGAGAGACAGACACCCGCAAAGCCACTTATGCAATACAAGTTGCATGTTAAGCGTGGAGCATGTCTCATGAACGATGTCATGTAAGGTTAGCCCGGGCCGCTTCATCCCATCATACCGCAAGTTGCAAAGTACACAAAAAGCAATTGATAATAAAAGCACCACCGCCCCACAATGACCATTGTGTTCTACTCGTGCAACAGATCTACATATAGAAACGGCTCTGATACCACTGTAGGGGTTCGTAGCATGGAAGAAAAAAAATTTCTACCGCATGCACACAAACAAGCCAATATTTATCTACTAGATTGTAGCAACGAGTCGATAGAAGCACTCACCCTCGGAGATTCCAAAGCGGTTAACAAGAGAAGATTCTCGTGGGTGATGTAGTCGTACACTTGCCGATCTCTAGATCACGTAGACGATCCTTCCGGCGCTGTGTTCCGGAAGCGCTTCCGCAGTCGGTCACACGTTCGGTACTCGATGAAGACCTTCCTCTCCCTTGTTCCAGCATGCAGCGGAGGTTGTAGTTCTCCCCTCGCGATTCCGGTAGCACGACGACATGGTGTCGGAAGTAGAGGGAAGATCCCACAGGGCTTCGCCTAAGCCGGATGTGAGTTATGGTGGATTAGGGTTTCCTAGAGATCTAGGGTTTAGATGACCGGAAGGAGGAGGAGGTGTCGGCGGCGACTAGGGCGGCGGCGGCGGCTAGGGCACGGCGGCGCGGGTGTGTAGGGAGGGCTTGGCTCTTATGGTGTTGGGGCATCCCTTCCCCTCTATTTATGAGAGGGAGGGGCAGCCTTGGGAGGGGTGGGTTTGAATCCGAAGCCAAACCCAAGTTGGATTGAGAGAAGGACTTGTTTCTTCTCCCACTAGGAAACCATTGTTCCAGTTTGACTTTTCAAACTTCCCGTTTGACTTTCAATTTAGAGCTTTATTTCTCTCTTGCAAATGTCAACACCAAGTGACCTAGGATATGATCCGATCATTCCACATATCCATGACACATTCATGGACCATTCCCCTTCCGGACCGGTGAACCTTCTAGACCCTTCTAGAACCTCTCCGATGAAATCATCGGAAACTTTCCCGAACTCCGAAATAGGACTTTCCTTATATGAATCTTATTCTCCGGACCATTTCGGATCTCCTCGTGATATCCCGGATCCCATCCGAGACTCCGAAGAACATTCGGTATCCCTACTAACATTCCATATCTACTAAACAACATCGAATCCTTAAGTGTGTCTGCCTACGGTTCGTGAATTATGCGGACATGACCAAGACACTTCTTTGATCAATAACAAATAGAGGAATATGAAAATTCATATGGCTCCCACATATTTCTATGATTACTTTGCAATCGAATGAACCACTTACATACGATACCAATTTCCCTTTGTCTCACGATAGTTTACTT
Organism: Avena sativa; assembly: GCA_916181665.1. Taxonomy (NCBI): domain Eukaryota; kingdom Viridiplantae; phylum Streptophyta; class Magnoliopsida; order Poales; family Poaceae; genus Avena; species Avena sativa. The sequence continues at coordinate 69,353,262 of OV702297.1, forward strand.
ATCCGAGGTTTTGATCGTCGGTATCTCTGCATACCTAGTTCAACCTCGTTACCGATAAGTACTCTTTTCTCGTTCTCGTGATATGTGATCCCTTGTGAGCCAGTCACATGCTTGCAAGCTAATTGGATGACATTCCACCGAGAGGGCCCAGAGTATATCTATTCGTCATATGGATGGACAAATCCCATTCTTGATCCATGTGTTTCAACCAATACTTTCCAAACACTCAATTCCACCTTTATAGCCACCCAGTTACGGTGTGGTGTTTGATGTCATCAAAGCATCCTTCCGGTGAAGGTGATATGCATGATCTCATGGTCGAAGGAATTAGGTTACTATGTATCAGAAATCATATAGCAATTGAACTATTAAATCAAGATGGAGGGTGGAGCCTCCAAGAAGTCCACTGCCGCCCTGGAGGTGGAAAAAAAAGATTACTAGGATCCCTTTTACCAAAGCACCCACTATTGTGTAAGCTTCTTTTTCTCCGACATTGTCCATTTCTCATCTTGTTCCTTTACTTATACTTTTGCACGTTTCAGGAAGAAGGTTGGTTTAAGTTTGAAGAAGACCTACAAAACATCAAGGGCTTCTAAAAACATTAAAGATATGTTGCGCTGGGATGTGTCGCACCAAGAATCTCCCGCCATCGCCCCTACCACTCCCAGTGTCCAGCCTGCCGCTACTCCGTCAAGCTCTTCCGCCAAGGATGTATCTGGCCCTTCCGCTATGGAAGTGGATCCAGCTGTCTCCACGGAGCTCGTCGTTGTCGACGAGCAGCTGACACAAGAAAGTACTGCTTCCCAAATGGCTGAAGCTCCGGCTAAGGATGCCATCGGTAGCAGTAAGGCGATGATGGTAGGCAGAGCGTCTCTCTAAGGCGACGCCTCTGCACCAAAGACTTCCACAGAGCTTTTGAAGATAGTCTATCCGGCACTTACACCGAGTAGCTCCACTCTAGGTCCTGGTGGAGCGCCAACCTCTCCGACTTGCGGTCTTGATGAGCTCCTTAGGCAAGCTGATATCTTGCGAGGAAATAGCCTTTCCTTCAGGAAGATATTTGCCGAGAGCGCCACCAATCTCAAGATCATCGCACTTGTAAGTTTATTTGCCTTTTCATTTCATATGAGTATCCCACTGTAGCCCCCGAGCATTTATACGGGAAACCATAGGTCCTTGAATCTGAATGCTCTAAGAGTGACTAAGCTAGAAAACTTCACTTTAGCCCCCAAGTATGTAGTTTGAATGAATTATTCCTACTAGATACTTTTAGAGTAGCATACACAGTGTTTGTAAATTTCGATACTGTAGCCCCCAAGCTTCTAGTTGAAAACTAAATTAGTTCCACAAGAATATAGCTGAGTTTAAAACTTCATACTGTAGCCCCCAAGCTTCTAGTTGAAAACTGAATTAGTTCCGACTAGATGCTTAAAGAAAGACTAAGCATTTTGTTGAGTTAAAAACTTCATACTATAGCCCCCAAGCTTCTAGTTGAAAACTGAATCAGTTCCGATTAGATGCTTAAATAAAGACTAAGCATTTTTCCATGTTAAAAACTCTCACTGTAGCCCCCAAGCCTCTAGGTGGATATTTATCCGGCTAGATGCTCCAAGTAGACTAAACAACATTAAACTTCTTTCCACAGAATGAGAATGCTCGGAGAGGCGTCGCCAACGAGAAGTTCCACAAGATGCGCGCGGAGCTGGAAGCCAAAAAGGGTAAAACTGCCTTCTTGAAGGATCAAATCACCAAGAGCAAGAGTCTGTTTTTTTCCTTTTGTTTTCGTGCTCAAACTTGGTCTTGTGCCAGCACTCTCTGACTACTCACTTGTGTAATGTTCTTTCTCGGACTTGCAGAAACGATCACCAAGGCCAAGGACATTGTTGAGCAATCCAAGAACATTGAGTTGCTGGATAGTTAAAACAAGATCCTTAAGCAGGAGAGGACTCATACATTGAAGATGCACGAGGAATCCATGAAGGCCCTGCAGGAGTCCACACGGAAATCAACCGCTTGAAGGAGGAGATTCCCATGCTCAAAGAGCAGAAGAAAGCTGCCGACAAGCAGAATCAATGCAATCTTGATGCATAAAAGATCCTCCGACAAGAGCGGGATTCCATGGCGGAAACACTCCAGCAGGCTGAGGCGAGCATCTTTGGTAAGCGATCTCCGTCTTGTATTTCTATAAGCCAAATACTCTGAACTTTTTTGTGTCATTGAACTCATATGCTCCTTTGTTTGTTGGAAATGAAGCTCCTATTGGATTAACCAAGTCGCCTCCTCCGCCAAAGGAATGCATGGTTCTTGCCGGCAACTTTGTCAGCACCGCCCTCAAGCAGACCAAGGAGATCGCCAAGCCCCTCAATATTAACATCAAGGTGGTGGACTCCGTGATGAAATACTCGGAGATCTTGCGCCAAGCCCCCAAGCGTATCGTAAGCTGGAAAGCTTCATGTACACGGGCTGGTGCAAGGATGTCTGTGGTGATGGTCAAGGCACATTATGAAGATGCCGACATCAACATGGTAACCTCGGGTATTCCCGACGTAGATGATGAAGGACAGAAGATTGATCATAAGGCTACCTGGGCATCACTCGTGGGATATGACTCAAGGGTTGCCGAGTTGGTCAACCACAACGTCTTCGTGCCGCTTGAGATCATTTACTGCAACCACCAGAGCTCCTCCGAGTCCCTTAGGACCACCGACTTCGAAGAGGATGGTTCTCTTGCCGCCAACGATGCTGATTCAAAGTCTCCTGCACAAGAGGAATGAACAACAATATGTAATATTTGTTTCCTCCGGAATTTGTGTATGCGGAAAAACTACTCTATTAACTTAAGGCGGAAAAACAATAGTTGTTATTTCCTGCTACTCAAGAACTAGTTCCATCATGTAAATATTTTTTAAGCAAGTGCTGGCTTATCCATTACTTTGGTTTTTATGCTTGACCTTTCGTGAGTCGGAAGACTCATTGTTGGAACCATGTGCTCAGGTGATGATGCCCAATGGCACCGTCAAAAACCTAGGCACAAAATCGCCGACTTCAAGTGCCGAAAGTCACTACTCCAGAATCCACATAAAAAGAACAAAGAACATGTAGACCAGAAAACTTAAGGTAACGCCCATAGGCAGAATTTTCACAAGTGAAAATGCAAAGCTTGTACATAAATGTTTTATATGATCCAAAAATGAACACTAAAGGAGGTAAAAGACTCAGAAATATGATTGAACCAGAGAGCTTTATTTCATTGATCATATAAGAGATACACAATAGATAAAAAATGCTAAGTGTAGAAAGGACGTAGCTGTGCTATGTTCCATGGCCGATCAAGCTCCGGGTAGTCGTCATCCGGGTCACGTCGCTTACGCTTATGATCATCGCTGGGTCTATCCTCAATTTCACGATTGTCAACGAGGTAGTAAGACCCATTGAGCAGCGCCTTGCTTATGATGAACGGTCCTTCCTATGGCGGGGATAATTTGTGTCACTTATTCTGCTTAAGGCGGAGCACCAAATCCCCCTCTTTAAACGAGCGATGTCGTACGCGGCGACTATGGTAGCTGCGTAGCTTCTGCTGGTAGATGGCAGATCTTTGGCATGCCAATATGCGTTCCTCCTCGAGAAGGTCCACATCTAGGCATCTGGATTCTTTAGCGTCATCTTCGTCGTAGGCGGCAACTCTTGGTGAATTGTGAAGGATGTCGGAAGGTAGGATGGCTTCTGCTCCATATACCATGAAATAAGGGGTGTAGCCAGTAGATCTGTTAGGTGTAGTTTGTAAACTCCACAACACAGATGGAAATTCCTCCGCCCAAGCTCCAGCTGCTCTATGTAGCGGTGCCTGAAGACGTGGCTTGATTCCCTGCAGAATTAATCCATTGGCTTGCTCAACCTGACCATTGGATTGTGGGTGTGCCACAGATGCAAGGTCAAGTTGGATGCCCTTCTCCCAACAATAAGCTTCCACTTCTCCGAGTGAAAAGTTGCTGCCGTTGTCGGTGATAATGCTATGTGGAAGACCAAATCTCACCACTAGATCCCGGACAAACCTAAGGGCAGTTGCCCCATCAAGTTTTCTAATGGGTTTAGCTTCTATCCATTTGGTGAATTTATCAACTGCTACTAGCAGATCCATAAACCCACATGGTGTCGTCTGCAACGGACCAACCGTATCTAGCCCCCAGACTGCAAATGACCAAGTTATTGGTATTGTTCGCAATTCTTCAGCTGGAACGTGTGGTTGTCGGGAATAATACTGGCATCCCATGCATGTCTCAACCAGCTTGTCGGCGTCCGCCTTTGCGGTCAGCCAGTAGAATCCTTGCCGAAAAGCTTTGGCGACCAATGATCGAGGAGCGGCGTGATGCCCGCAATCTCCGAGATGGATCTCACGAAGGATTTCAATACCTTCTTGCTGGGAAACACACTTGAGGTACACACCAGTGGTGTTTCTTTTGTAGAGATGTCCATTGATTATCGTATAGCCCTTTGCTCAACGTACTATTTGCCGTCTTTCGACTTCGTCATTGGGCAAAGTTCCGTGTATGAGATATTCCATGAACGGTTTTGTCCAAGCCAGAGGGACCTTTGTCATTGTGTGAACAAAAGAGTCAACTCTATCCGGGCTGTCGATGTCCGCTCCCTTCACGGATGGTGTCTGTAGATGTTCCAGAAAAACGCCAGGCGGAATTTGTTTCCACCATGATCCAAGCTTCGATAGTAGATCAGCCGCCTCATTTTGTTCCCTTGGGACATACTTGACTTCGTAGCCCAAGAAGATCTTGGCTATCTCGTCCACTTCGTCGTGATATGCCGCCATCATAGGGTTCCACGCGTTCCAGGTGCCAGCCACCTGCTGGGAAACCAAGTCGGAATCTCCACAACAAACTATGCGCTTGATGCCAATATCCCTGGCTACACGTAGTCCGTGAATGAGTGCTTCATACTTCACCATGTTGTTCGTAGCCTCGAAGTGAATCTGCAGAACGTAGTGTAGTTTTCCCCCGGTTGATGACTTTAACAGTACATCAGCCCCCGAGCCATTGAGATTGATCCATCAAAGTGCATCACCCGGTATTCTGGCTAAGGTATAGGGGTGGCATCTGGCATCTCCGTCCAATCTGCGATAAAATCTACCAAGTCCTGTGACTTGATAGCGTCGTGTCTCTTGTAGGTGATCTCGAAGGCGGCAAGTTCAATGCCCCACTTCGCGACCCTTCCTGTAGCGTCGTTGTTGTTGATGATGTCAGACAGTGGAGCCTTGCTAACAACTGTGATAGGGTGCTCCTGGAAGTAGTGCCTTAGCTTCCGAGAATCAAGGAACACTCCATAAGCTAGCTTCTGGTAGTGCGGGTAACGCTACTTGGACTCCGTCAAGACCTCGCTTATGTAGTAAACTGGCAGTTGAACTCCGTACTCATGCCCTGGTTCTTTGCGCTCTACCACGACGACAATGATGATTACCCGGTTGGTGGGCGCCATGTAAATTAACATAGGCTCCATAGCTCGGGTGCTGCAAGGATAGGCGCCGAGGAAAGTATCTCCTTTAGCTGCTTCAATGCTGCATCTGCCTCGTCCGTCCACGTAAATTTGTCCGCCTTCTTCAACAACTTGTACAGCGGCAGAGCCTTCTCTCCAAGTCGGCTGACGAACCGACTAACTGCTGCAACGCAGCCTGTTAGCCGTTGTATGTCCTTCAGGCATGTCAAACGGTTTATGTTTAGGATGGCCTTGATTTTCTCCGGTTTGACCTCAATTCCACGCTGGGAAACGATAACGCCCAACAATTTGCTGGCTGGAACCCCGAAGACACACTTCTTTAGGTTAAGCATCATTTTGTATTTCCGGATTATCAAAGGTTTCTTTTAAGTCGAAGATTAAGTTGTTTGACTTTTTGACATAAACGCTATATCATCCACATAGGCGTGAACATTTCGAGCAATTTGATTGTGAAGGCAACGCTGCATTCTCCGCTAGTACGTAGCACCTGCGTTTTTATAGCACCCCGAGTAAAACCACTATTAGAAAATCGCTCGATTGTTTACTACTTTGCGCATCATCATGACATCATGCATCGTTTTCCTAAAACTATTTTTCTAAAAGCCTATATTTCTTTTCTAAAGATTCCCCATCTTTTATTTCAAATCAAAACCTCGGGCTTGTCCGGATATTTTGTTTTGCCTAAAAACCAACTATAAATGCCTTTATAAAATACACATATAATCTTTTATCATAAAATATTTTATAAAATAGGGGAGGCAGTCCACCCGGTCAGGCCCAAAGGCCCAACTAGACAGACCACCTACTACCCCATATATAAACCCTAATCCCCATCCAAACCCTAGCTACCCCTGAACCCTCCCCCACCTTTCCCCCCAGCCGCTGCCACCATAGCGCGCAGGACACACCAACCGCATGCAACACATGTCGCGCCTGCAGCTTGGCCCCACCATCCTGCACGCGATCCCCACACGGAAGGAAACGCATGAACGCTTCCCTCGCGGCCCACCCTCCCTGTCGCCTTCCTTCTGTGAACGCCGCCTCCTCCCCTGCAATTCTCGCCGCCGCCATCGCCTTCCATCCCTGGCAAGCTCCCCTCCGCCTCATCCCTATGTGCCGTCGCCCTCCCTGATCAACATTAGAGCCCGGCCGCCGCCAGGCCCGAGCCTGACGCGTTGATCCTCGCGCAGAGCCGCCCGACTGTAACATCCCCAAAATCATGTTTCAAACTTATGCATATCATCCATGCATCCATGAGCATATGAATTTCATTTCAAACAAATCATTTCAAACAAATCATTTCAAAACAGAAGCATTTATGCTTATTATTTTATGTAAGTTTGCTCTAGCCTTAGTGCTATCTTCCAATGAGAAGAATACTTGTTTTGATTCAGTAAAAGTTTGAAATTCAAACTTAGGCACCATCCAAAGTTTGAACAAAGTTTCAAAACAAAATAAGTAAATAAAACGAATATTATGCCTATTGAATATATATCATAAAGGCTTGGTTTTATTTTTATTTTCATTTGATCAAAGTGTTTGGATTAGACAGTAGTGTTTGGCACACATTTGAGTGCAAGGTTTACAGTATAAAAACCTAGGGAAGATTTGAATTCAAACTCATTTGAATTGGATTTGAAAACCATTTCAGAAAATCAAAACAGAAAAAGAAAAGGAGAAAAGAAATAGAAAAAGGCCAGCGCTACCTATCTGGCCCAACTACCAATCCAGCCCACTAAGCCCACCCGGGGTCTCCCTCTCTCTCGCTCACTCGCAGACACACCCCCCAGGTCACTGACCGCACGACCCCACCCCCTCTCTGTTTCACTCGCTGACCGGTGGACCACGCCAGCTCACCCCTTCTTCCCCAAATCGCGTCGCGACCACGCCGCCGGCCGTTTCCTCCACCCTTCACTGCCGCGTTGATTCCTCGCTTAATTGCCCTTGATTCCGCACGCGATCCTTTCCCCCGCTCTGGCTATAAGACCCCCTCTGCACCGCGGCCATTTTCCCTCACCTAGCGCCACCTCTACGCCCCCAGGCTGCCCGCAATTGCCCTTGCATCGCTGCAGACAGAGCAACTCCGGCAGGCGATTCCGGTAAGCCCCGACCGCCCCTCTGCCTCTGGTTCAAACGAGCATGACCGCCATGTCCTTGTGCATCTGCTAACACCATTGGTTTGCCTGCTCGTGACCCAGGTCGCCGTTCTCGTTCATGCCCGCAACCACCAGAGCCGCCGCTCGACTCCGACGAGCAATAGCGGTAAGAATCGAGCGCCCCTTGCCTTCCCTTTGGTACTGTCTTGTTCGCCAGACCCTTACGCATCTCCTAAACCCTCTGGCTTGTGCTAGGACGACGCAGAGCCTCGGCAACGACCTCGACAACAAGCAACAGATGCCGCCCGTAACTCCGACGAGCTCCAGCGACCAACTCCGTGCGCCCCTTGCCAAACCACCGCCACCTCGAGCATCAGCAACACACTGCGATTCTGGTAAGCTTCTTCCCCCTCTCCCGCGCGACCTAGAACGCCGGCAGCTACTCTGACAGAGGCGCCGCCGCCTGTCGCCGCCGCCAGCGCCGCCACTGGATGGTCAAGGAGCTGTGCGCCGTTAGATCTAGATCTTGAGGGTAGGATAGAACGCGAGCGAAGCGTTAAGTTTAGATCTGAGCCGTGCGATTAAGTCAAATCCTGCGGCTCAGAAGCGTGATCCAACGCGAAGCGGTACGGGCCAATCAGAATAAGACGCGTGGCATCTGTTAGAATTTAAAAACAGGATTTGAATCTATTAGAAGTTTGAAATTGTTTTGGCTATAACTTTTGATCCCCACGTTAGAATTTGACAAATTTTATATCAATGGAATCAGGAGAGCAAGCCCTTTCTGAATATGCAATGTGTTTAATGTTTTGCTTCTGTTAAAATGGTTTTATTTGCAGAAACTTGTGTAGGGCTAATTTGAGTAAATGAATTGTTTAGGAAATGTTTTAGGGTTTAAATAAATGTTATTTGGCAAGTTTTTAACTTGTTTATGAACCAATACTGTATACTTGCTTTGTTGAGTTTTAAAAAAATCATCACATATCATTTTGCATGCATGCATATATTTTTGATTGTATATGTTTTGTATGTGATTTGTTGCTATAATTCTTTGTGTAGATTTTGGTGCTAGTGATTGTGATTGTGAGGAGTGTAGCTACTCTCCAAACTACCAAGGCAAGTGGTACTTCATGAATATTTTTATCCCTATGTTTTCTACTAAGCATTAGAAATATTTGCTAGTCTTGCATGCTATATTTTGCTTATATGCCATGTTGGGAAATCCTAGTAGTTGTAGAATTGCTAGGAAATTTCTAAGTTAAGATGCTTATCTATGCCATGCTTAGCCTAGCTAGTAGCAACCAAGGTTTGGTGAAATATACATGCTATGATGAAAATATTTCTAAGTCTTTGGACTTGTGTTTTGCCTAATAAAACAACTAAGTAAATGAAACACCTGGGTGGAATGGAAGGAATGGTTTGTGTTGAGTGGTTACACGAGGCCAGGGGACTGGTAAACCTTGTGTATCACACTTGTGGAAAGCCACCTAGGAACAAAGAGATTTTAGAGGCCAAGTGTTGAGAAGCTTCTAGTGCAGCCACTTGGCAATATGGGCTCTGCCTGGATCATATAGGTTGCTAGAACTTAGCCATTTGGACAGTTGGTGGTAGTGGGAATGATAGGTTGGAGCGCGTCCATTTGGTCTAAGGGAAGGCTTCTGAAAGGTCCTGTCTTGGTGAAAATCAAGTCTGGTGGGGAAAGTGCACAACCTCTACAGATGGAAGAATCTAAGTACTTAGCCATGTCCCTGGAAAAGGACAACTTGAGCATCAAGACATGGAAGCTATCAAGAATCTCCTCATCCCAATTTTCTAAGTAAAAACTGGTGGGTGAACAAGGGTGAAGGACCTCAATGTCTATTGATGGTTCCTTGGGAAAAGTTTTGGCAAAGAAAAACTTAGTGATTTCAACTAATAGGCAAAACCTATTTTGAGCAAAGCAAGCCAAGCTACACTTAGCCAAAATGCATATAGTATCTAGTCCACCTAAATTATACTAAGGTATCACTTGCCAATACTATTCCAATGTATTGACCCACTGTGGCTGTAACTTGTGATGTTGCAGGTTACTCTGATGAGGATTAGGAGTCATGAGTCTACACTCAACATGTTTGCCTGTGGCACATGAAGATGAAGACTTTATTTATTTACTTATTCAAACTCTTGTACTAGGCCTGTGGCCTTGGAGTTGTAAGACTATGTTTATTTTCTGGAATGGCTGTAATAATGACCTTTGTATCTGTGTACTTCATCTTAAACTGTGGATGCTAGCATTGATCCAGGGACTAGCATTGCAATCACAGGGATCTTTTTTCCTTTATAAAGGAGAGATCTTACAGATGGTATCAGAGCACTGTGTTGCCTATAGGATTATGACCCTAGGATTGGAAACCACTACGGAATTTTTTTTTCAACAACTTCTACACTTGTCTATTCTTCTCGTAAACTTTTCTAATCTTCTTTCTCATCTCTATTTGTAGATGAACTCCATCAACGAAGCCGTAAGGAAAGGACCACTCATGACAATGACCTTAGAGTGTGAGACAGAATTCCCCAAGGTTCTCAAGGACCTCATGGTTGCATTAGAGATACAAGGTGCAGCTGTGTACAAAGGTTTTCCTGTGATGGATGAAGGAGTTGAATACTGGTGGGTGCAACTTCACTTGTATAAAAACAAGGAAGACAACCACAAGGACTCAGGATTCTGCATGTTCACCAATTCAGTGATGCACCCTACATTCTTTGACTCGGCAAGGGATGCAGCTTGGAAGACCATCAAAGAACTTGGTGAAAGAGTCAAGTGGAGAATGTTCAACATCCAAAATAGCCTGAAAGAAGAGAAGAAACATACCCAAGAGTTGGAGGCTACCAACCAAACCCTAAGAGGAGACATTATAGACTTAGTGATGGAGTCATGTGAGCAAGACAGACTAATTGCTTCTAGAAACATTGTGTTAGCCAACATATCTAGTGAGATAGGATTGTAAGCGTATTTCGTTAGTTGGACCACCACTTATCACCCTATTTTCCAAATGTTTCTTTAAAAATAAGTTGAACTTTGATTGTTGTAATGGAACCATGTATGCCATGAATTGTGTGTTTTGATTTCCAAGGATATGTATGTGATGCTTTGCCTTGTGTTTTATCTTAAATTGTGTTGTTCTAACTTTTTCTATCTTATAAATAGATGCCTAATGTTACCATCAACATTGTTGAGGAGTTCCAGGGAACTCGCTTTGGTCCTCGTATTGTTGAGCTCACTACTTTGCTCAATCTCCCTCTTCCTACCATCATGGTGCTTCCCCTCACCAAGTTTGAGAGGAAAGACCTTTGGGGCTTCAAGGTCAACCAGCCCGGACGCCAGACAGATCCTACCATGGAGGCCATCATCTTCAAGCTCATGCATGATGACAAGGAGAGAGGCCTTGAGGTAGTCATGCAGGATCTGATAGGACGTCTGCTAGGGAGACACTCCCGACAGGTTAGAGGTACTCACTTCCATGTCTTCGGTAGACGTGATGAGGATGGAGAGTCCATCGACTTCGAGGACGATTCGAGGGACACAGCGGAGCCGATTCGCCTATACATCCAGGACTTAGAGGCTCTCATTAGGCACGTGGACACTGATAGGACCAACGTCATGCTCAACAATGACGAACTCCAGGTGCAACTTCATGAGAAGGACAAGCTCTTCGCGGAGCAAGATGAGATAGTCAAGGAGATGGAAGCGAAGTTCGAGAGCCAGGACAGAAATTTCAAGAGTCAGGAAAAGCGAGTCCAGGATAGGAACAAGAGGATTCGGGACATGACTGAAGAACTGCAGGCCAAGGACTTCGAGCTCGAGCATCAGCAGACGGTGATTGAGAGGCTTCGTTCCCAGAAGAGGGCTCTCAAAGCCAAGATAGAGACCTTGACCGCCAATGTCGAGGAATACAAGACCGCAATGCAGAATGCAGGTCTTACCTTTGTCGAGGAGGAGGTTGATGCCGAGGAGTAGATTTGACTACTCATTTATCATTTATTATCATACTTGTTGTTGGGAACTTGTTATTTGACCATCCAACATGTGGATGGCTTGTTATTTGTGTGTGTTTTACTTTGCGAACTTGTTATCTTGTTGATGAACCTTTATCCTTTTGTTGCATGCTTTGTGATTGTTTATGTGATGTATTGTGCATGAAAGCATCTATTTGTATCTCATTCTTATCTCTATTGAACAAACCATAGATGCCTCCCCGTCGTGCCAATCCCAACCCCAACAACAACATCACTCCAGAAATGCAGCAAATGATGACAGCTCAGACTCAGCTGATGCAAATGATGACGACGCTCATCCAGAACCAAAACAATAACAACAACAACAACAACAACAACAACCCACCAGGTTTTGACATGCTTACCAGGTTCTTGAGATTGAGGCCAGCAAAGTTCTCAGGAACAACTGATCCCATGGTGGCCAATGATTGGCTACGCTCTGTGAACAAGGACTTGGTAACTGTGGGCTGTACTGATGCTGAAAAGGTCAGATTTGCAGCACATTTGCTGGAAGGACCAGCCGCCACTTGGTGGGATAACTTCCAGATCACCACTCCCATAGAAGATGTGACATGGGCTATCTTTGAGGATGGCTTTCGTACTGCTCATATCTCATCTGGAGTGATGAGTCTGAAAAAGAAAGAGTTTCATAACCTGAAGCAGCGCCACCACAGCGTGGCTGAATATATTGAGGAGTTCAACAATCTGGCGCGATATGCACCAGATGAAGTTGACACTGATGCTAAGAGGAAAGAAAAGTTCCTCGAAGGGTTAAATGATGAGCTGAATCTGCAGTTGGCTGTGGCATATGTTCCCATATACCAGTCTCTTTGTGATAAGGCTGCTATTTTGGAGAACAAAATGAAGCAAGTTGAGAGCATGAAGAGAAAGCACTCGGACAAGCACAACTCGGGATCGTCTCACAAACATTCCCATTATGATGACAGCGGAAGCTCAGGATCCCACAAGCATGGGAAATTCAACAAGCACCACAACCACAACCATCATGACAACAAGCATCACCGTAGTCATGACAATGACAAGTACAAGAACCATAAGGGTGGATATAAGAGCCACCACAGTGGTAATGGAAGTGGCAGTGGAAACCAGCCTGTCAAGAAGGACATTAGTCAGGTTGAATGCTTCAAGTGCAAGAAGATGGGGCATTATGAAAATGAATGCCTAGAAAAGAAAGTTGAAGGACCCAACAAGCCCAACCCTTTTCAGAAGGGACAAGTGAACCACATCAATGTGGAGGAAATTTATGAGGAGCCTGATGCTGTTGCGGGTAAGTTCAGACTCAATTCTATTCCAGCATTTGTTCTTTTTGATACTGGAGCATCGCATTCATTCATATCAAAAGCATTTGTTGATAGAAATGGGTTTCCAACTTAAAATATTGGGTGTCCAATAAAAGTTAGTTCTCTAGGTGGAGATATGATAGTAAGTCTTGGATGCCGGGATCTAGTAATAGAGTTTGGAAAGCATAAATTTCCAGTGAGTCTGATAATCCTAGATTCCCAAGGACTGGACGTAATATTGGGAATGGATTGGATGGCTAAGTATGAAGGAGTACTAGATTGTGCTAATCGTACTGTCACACTCACAACCCCGGAAAGAAAACGGATTAAATTCAAGTCTAACTTTGAATCAAAAGGGAGTAAGCTAAATTCTCTTAAGGGGGTTAGCATAGACAGTGTGCCAATTGTGAGTGAATATCCGGATGTGTTTCCGGAAGAATTGCCGGGAATGCCACCAGATAGAGATGTGGAGTTCCTTATTGATTTGCTACCAGGATCTGGACCAATAGCAAAGAGACCATATAAGATGTCAGTTGATGAACTGAAAGAACTCAAGAAACAACTTGGAGAACAGTTGCAGAAAGGATTTATTCAACCAAGTTCTTCATCTTGGGGAGCCCCAGTTTTGTTCGTGGAGAAGAAAGATAGAAGTCAAAGGTTATGCATTGATTACCGTTCACTCAATGAGGTGACCATCAAGAACAAATACCCTTTGCCTAGAATCAATGACTTGTTTGATCAGCTTGAAGGAGCTTGTGTGTTCTCAAAGATTGATCTTCGGTCAGGCTATTTCCAACTCAAGATAAGGGAGCAAGACATACCTAAGACAACTTTCACCACAAGGTATGGATTGTATGAGTATACCGTGATGCCATTTGGATTGACCAATGCTCCAGCATACTTTATGAATATGATGAACAAGGTGTTCATGGAATTCCTTGATAAGTTTGTTGTCGTTTTCATCGATGACATTCTAATCTACTCCAAGAGAAAAGAAGAGCATGAAGGACATTTGCGTTTGATACTTGAGAAGCTTAGAGAGCATAAACTTTATGCCAAATTCAGCAAGTGTGAATTCTGGTTGAATGAAGTTGGATTTCTTGGACATGTTATGACAAAAGATGGTGTAGCAGTTGATCCTGCTAAAGTTTCAGCTGTAACTGAATGGGAATCTCCCAAGTCAGTGAAAGAAGTTTGTAGTTTCCTTGTTTTAGCAGGTTACTACAGAAGGTTCATTGAGAATTTCTCCAAAGTAGCTAAGCCTATGACTGAATTGCTAAAGAAGGACAAGAAATTTGCTTGGTCCGAAGGTTGTGAACTCAGTTTTCAGGAATTGAAGAAGAGACTTGTGACAGCACCAGTCTTGTGTTTGCTAGACTTGGAAAAAGATTTCCAAGTATATTGTGATGCATCTCATCATGGTTTGGCTGCAGTACTTATGCAAGAAGGAAAAGTTGTGGCTTATGCCTCGAGACAACTCAAAACTAATGAAGTGAATTATCCTACTCATGATTTGGAGTTAGCCTCTGTTGTCCATGCACTCAAAACATGGAGACACTATCTTTTGGGAAAGCGATGTGAAGTGTTCACAGATCACAAGAGTTTGAAGTATATCTTCACCCAGAAGGAAATTAATATGAGACAAAGAAGATGGCTAGAGCTCATCAAGGACTATGACTTAAGTTTGCAATACCATCCCGGTAAAGCAAATGTTGTAGCGGATGCTTTAAGCCGTAAGGTTTTTGTGAATGGCCTTACAAAAGGAGAATTGCCTGATGATTTATGTGCACAATTTAGAGATCTCCGATTGGAGATTGTACCCGAAGGACATCTCATGTCTTTGGATGTTCAACCCACTTTGTTGGACAAGATCAAAGAAGCCCAGAAGATCGATAAGGAAATTGAAGAGATTAAAGAAAAGATTGGCAAAGGAAAAGCCAAAGGATTCCATGAAGACGAACAGGGTACTTTATGGCATGGGAAACATATCTGTGTTCCACAAGATCCGGAGCTTCGGAAACTGATTTTGCAAGAAGCACACAACTCTTTGTATTCCATTCATCTGGGTAACACCAAAATGTACATGGACATGAAGGAAAGATTTTGGTGGAATAATCTCAAGAAGGACATCGTCGAACATATTGCTTTGTGTGATATGTGTGTAGTAGAGTGAAAGCGGAACATCAGAAACCAGCCGGTTTGCTTCAACCACTACCTATTCCTGATTGGAAGTGGGACAAGATTGGTATGGATTTCATTACCGGATTACCAAGGACCCGGTCAGGATACGATTCTATTTGGGTAGTAGTGGATCGCCTAACTAAAGTGGCTCATTTCATACCCGTGAAGACAACCTATACAAGTGCTAAGTTGGCCAAAATCTACATGAGTAGAATTGTATGTCTACATGGAGTGCCCAAGAGTATTGTGTCTGATAGGGGAACTCAATTCCTTCCCATTTCTAGAGACAGCTACATGAGTCATTGGGAACGAGGTTGGAATTCAGTACTGCTTTTCATCCTCAAACTGATGGACAAACCGAAAGGACTAATCAGATTCTTGAAGACATGTTGAGGGCATGTGCCCTAGACTATGGAGCCAGTTGGGATGAAAGTCTGCCTTACGCAGAATTTTCTTATAACAACAGCTATCAAGCCAGCATTGAGATGGCACCATTTGAGTTTCTCTACGGAAGAAAATGTACCACCCCATTGTTATGGAATGGTGTGGGAGAAAGAAGCCGAAGAGAAGGTCAAGTTGGTCAAAGACAGATTGAAGATAACACAGTCCCGACAGAAAAGCTACACAGATCCCAAGCGTAGAGAAGTCACCTATGAAGTGGGTGATAGAGCCTATCTTAGAGTGTCACCACTTCGTGGAGTGAAGAGGTTCGGAGTCAAAGGAAAGTTTTCCCCAAGATATGTTGGACCATTCAAGATTCTGAGTCGTAAAGGAGAAGTTGCTTATGAAATTGAACTGCCAGAGTCTTTGTCAGCCGTTCATAATGTGTTTCATGTGAGTCAGCTTAAGAAATGTCATCCAGAAATGGAAGAAACTTCTTTGAAGGATACTATACCTTTGGAAGAGGTTCAGTTGGAGAGTGATCTCACTTATGAAGAGAAGCCTATCAAGATTCTTGAGACTGCAGAAAGAGTCACACGGACTAAGACTATCAAGTTTTGCAAAGTTCAGTGGAACCATCATTCCGAAGAGGAAGCAACATGGGAAAGAGAAGATGATCTTCGGAAAGACCACCCTCACCTATTTGCTAGCCAATCCAAATCTCGAGGGCGAGATTCACCTTAAGGGGGTTAGATTTGTAACATCCCCAAAATCATGTTTCAAACTTATGCATATGATCCATGCATCCATGAGCATATGAATTTCATTTCAAACAAATCATTTCAAAACAGAAGCATTTATGCTTATTATTTTATGTAAGTTTGCTCTAGCCTTAGTGCTATCTTCCAATGAGAAGAATACTTGTTTTGATTCAGTAAAAGTTTGAAATTCAAACTTAGGCACCATCCAAAGTTTGAACAAAGTTTCAAAACAAAATAAGCAAATAAAACCAATATTATGCCTATTGAATATATATCATAAAGGCTTGGTTTTATTTTTATTTTCATTTGATCAAAGTGTTTGGATTAGACAGTATTGTTTGGCACACATTTGAGTGCAAGGTTTACAGTATAAAAACCTAGGGAAGATTTGAATTCAAACTCGTTTGAATTGGATTTGAAAACCATTTCAGAAAATCAAAACAGAAAAAGAAAAGGAGAAAAGAAATAGAAAAAGGCCAGCGCTACCTATCTGGCCCAACTACCAATCCAGCCCACTAAGCCCACCCAGGGTCTCCCTCTCTCTCGCTCACTCGCAGACACACCCCCCAGGTCACTGACCACACGACCCCACCCCCTCTCTATTTCACTCGCTGACCGGTGGACCTCGCCAGCTCACCCCTTCTTCCCCAAATCGCGCCGCGACCACGTCGCCGGCCGTTTCCTCCGCCCTTCACTGCCGCGTTGATTCCTCGCTTAATTGCCCTTGATTCCGCGTGCGATCCTCGCCCCCGCTCTGGATATAAGACCCCCTCTGCACCGCGGCCATTTTCCCTCACCTAGCGCCACCTCTACGCCCCCAGGCTGCCCGCAATTGCCCTTGCACCGCCGCAGACAGAGCAACTCCGGCAGGCGATTCCGGTAAGCCCCGATCGCCCCTCTGCCTCTGGTTCAAACGAGCATGACCGCCAGGTCCTTGTGCATCTGCTAACACCCCTGGTTTGCCTGCTCGTGACCCAGGTCGCCGTTCTCGTTCACGCCCACAACCACCAGAGCCGCCGCTCGACTCCGACGAGCAATAGCGGTAAGAATCGAGCGCCCCTTCCCTTCCCTTTGGTACTGTCTTGTTCGCCAGACCCTTACGCATCTCCTAAACCCTCTGGCTTGTGCTAGGACGACGCAGAGCCTCGGCAACGACCTCGACAACAAGCAACAGACACTGCCCGCAACTCCGACGAGCTCCAGCGACCAACTCCATGCGCCCCTTGCCAAACCACCGCCACCTCGAGCATCAGCAGCACACTGCGATTCTGGTAAGCTTCTACCCCCTCTCCCGCACGACCTAGAACGCCGGCAGCTACTCTGACAGAGGCGCCGCCGCCTGTCCCCGCCGCCAGCGTCGCCACTGGATGGTCAAGGAGCTGTGCGCCGTTAGATCTAGATCTTGCGGGTAGGATAGAACGCGAGCGAAGCGTTAAGTTTAGATCTGAGCCGTGCGATTAAGTCAGATCCTGCGGCTCAGAAGCGTGATCCAACGCGAAGCGGTACGGGCCAATCATAATAAGACGCGTGGCATCTGTTAGAATTTAAAAACAGGATTTGAATCTATTAGAAGTTTGAAATTGTTTTGGCTATAACTTTTGATCCCACATTAGAATTTGACAAATTTTATATCAATGGAATCAGGAGAGCAATCCCTTTCTGAATATGCAATGTGTTTAATGTTTTGCTTCTGTTAAAATGGTTTTATTTGCAGAAACTTGTGTAGGGCAAATTTGAGTAAATGAATTGTTTAGGAAATGTTTTAGGGTTTAAATAAATGTTATTTGGCAAGTTTTTAACTTGTTTATGAACCAATACTGTATACTTGCTTTGTTGAGTTTAAAAAAAATCATCACATATCATTTTGCATGCATGCATATATTTTTGATTGTATATGTTTTGTATGTGATTTGTTGCTATAATTCTTTGTGTAGATTTTGGTGCTAGTGATTGTGATTGTGAGGAGTGTAGCTACTCTCCAAACTACCAAGGCAAGTGGTACTTCATGAATATTTTTATCCCTATGTTTTCTACTAAGCATTAGAAATATTTTGCTAGTCTTGCATGCTATATTTTGCTTATATGCCATGTTGGGAAATCCTAGTAGTTGTAGAATTGCTAGGAAATTTCTAAGTTAAGATGCTTATCTATGCCATCCTTAGCCTAGCTAGTAGCAACCAAGGGTTGGTGAAATATACATGCTATGATGAAAATATTTCTAAGTCTTTGGACTTGTGTTTTGCCTAATAAAACAACTAAGTAAATGAAACACCTGGGTGGAATGGAAGGAATGGTTTGTGTTGAGTGGTTACACGAGGCCAGGGGACTGGTAAACCTTGTGTATCACACTTGTGGAAAGCCACCTAGGAACAAAGAGATTTTAGAGGCCAAGTGTTGAGAAGCTTCTAGTGTAGCCACTTGGCAATATGGGCTCTGCCTGGATCATATAGGTTGCTAGAACTTAGCCATTTGGACAGTTGGTGGTAGTGGGAATGATAGGTTGGAGCGCGTCCATTTGGTCTAAGGGAAGGCTTCTGAAAGGTCCTGTCTTGGTGAAAATCAAGTCTGGTGGGGAAAGTGCACAACCTCTACAGATGGAAGAATCTAAGTACTTAGCCATGTCCCTGGAAAAGGACAACTTGAGCATCAAGACATGGAAGCTATCAAGAATCTCCTCATCCCAATTTTCTAAGTAAAAACTGGTGGGTGAACAAGGGTGAAGGACCTCAATGTCTATTGATGGTTCCTTGGGAAAAGTTTTGGCACCCTGCACGCCACGCCCTCCTTGCCTCTGGCCGGAGCCCCGACTCCGCCCGTTGGCCTCCTCTGCCGCGTGGTGCGCCACCGCCTGCGTCACTCCCCTCGCCCTACGTCTCTCTCCCGGCCACCGCCTCCCTCTCTTATCCCTGTGCCCTCTCTGATGCTCCACCCATGGCCGACCCGTTTCGCCCGACGCCCCGCCTTTGTGGCCTCGCGTCCTCCGCCCTGTCGGGCACCTCACCGGCGCCAGCGAGCCATCGACTCCGGCCGCTTCCTGCCTTTGCTCGCCACCACGTTCCCTGCAGAGCCGACCTCGAGGCCGGGCCCTCCTCTACTCTGTCCGGCAAGCCCCTGCCGATTGAGCCCTCGGCCCCGTGAGGCTCCGCCCGCTTCCCGTCGCCATCTGTTCGCCGCCTTGGACAACTCTCCTTCGCTTGGCTCCCTGTCCTTGAGCTCGTGAGCGGGCCCGTGATGCGGTTTCTCTGACTCGATGTTTGTTTGTAGGGAAATCTCCCTGTTGATTTTGGCCATGTACGTATGTTCTTAGCATTTTGAGCGTGCACCTAATCCACCACATGCCCCTGATGGAATGTGGCCTTGTTCCCGTAGGTTGTGTGACTTGCCGTTGCACTCTGTCATACCATCTTGATCTGTTTTGTCCCAGCTGATGACTATAACAATATGGGTGTCCTTCAGCCGAGAAATGTCGCCACTTCTTGTGAATCCTCTTTGAAGTCCACTGATAAAATCGTCAAGGTTGACACGGGATCCGACGAACCTAATGAATCATCAGCGATGAACCAAGTTCACCGACCATTGATGCCGGAACCTCAAGACCTCCAAGATGAACACCAATTTCTTCCCTTGGACTTCAAAGACCGATCCCGACGAGCCCAATCCCGAACCCTCAGCGAACCCCAAGATCTTCGATACCTCCATGTGTGACCCTTTCTTCAAGACCCCTATTTTTTATGAATATAATATATACCTTATTGCATTTAAATTGTCATGCTTGCACATATCATGTGGTTTTCGGGGCATTGTGCCGATTCACCTCATAATTAAATATGGAGACCATATGTGGGTGAATCTAGTCTAATATTGGTCCCATTTAAATTTGTGCATCGAAACGGTGAAATATTTGGCCTTGATAAGACAATATTTAAATTGCGGGGCATATAAACAACTTGAACCATCTAAGTAATTGTCGGGACCCTGGTTCCACTTAATATGGCCTAATTGCATAGCATCTTTGCCATGCCATAAATCATACATGCATCATGCCCGATCTTCTGCCGTAGTATTAAATAGTGCATCCGTTGTTTCTTCTAGTGCTTTTCTTCTTCACGGATTAGGCCGATGAGTTGATGCGAGTGTCGACCCGATCTTCGGATGAACCTTTGGCAATGTTTTCAGGCAAGCATTCTCCCCCTTTCTACCTATTTTACATTTCTAGTCTTTACTTCCTCCTGTTGATCTCTTGCTATCTGTGTTGCGATGCTCTAGTTTTCGTACCCGTGATATCCCTTGCAGCCATTATATTGCCTTGGACACCACCTATTACCTGTTGTTTGGTATATAGTCGGCCTTGCGAGTCGTAGTTGCTTGCTCAGGTGTTGTTTCGATATTGTCATGTACCACTGTTGTTGGAGAAATGCCTCATGCTTAATGTTGGATATGTTCATGACTTTAATTACTGTTTAATAACTAAAATTGAATTAGGTAAATAATGAAGAGGCACAACTGGGCAATAGATGTTAGTTGGTTTTTAACCATCCAGTTGTGTCCTATAGGACCTCGAGTACTTGATACCTGTTCTTTGAATATTCGCACTATCCGCATGTGGGACCATGAATCCCCCTAACCCTAGCTTGAGTCATATTTAATTTCTTGGGCCCACAAAGTAGTTTGGGGCTTTATTACTATCATGTACTTATGCAATGATTATGCCATGCTTTACTGCTTTATTTACTATTGCGCGTGGAGCGCCTGTACTGTTTTGGAACCCCGTGCCACGTTTTCACGGTATCGACAAGCCTAGTCACACTTTCGGGTTCCCAGTCGTTTACAGCTGTCGTCACAAACCTCTGGGTCCGTTTCGAAGCCGGCCAACTTTGTCGCAGGTAGCTTAGTGGGGTGGCCCCCTAAAATCTTATATGAATCTTGTGAATGTTCTGTCGTGATGCCTCGTTGGGTTTTCATTTGGTTTTTCCCGAGGTTGATCGTGCGTGTGTTGCTATTTGTGCCCCCCTGCAGGGTAAAACTTTTTGAAAGCCGTTTCCGCGGTTACGGACGACTTGGAGCACAGTATCTCGATCATAGATAACTATAACTAAAGTAGTGCTATAAATTTGAATTTATAATGACTAGTAATCACCTTCAGTACACCGGAATGGTTAAATAAAAGTACCAACAACTGCTGGGTTTTTGGGATGCCTTATGCTATATGTATCTGACTAGTAAGTATTGCAACTACAACGGAATGGTTAACTAAAACTGTCCACTGTTTATAATATCAGGATGACTCATGCTATCTTTATCTGACTAGTAATTGCCGCAACTATAACAAAATGAATAAAACTGCCAACTTTGTGAGTTCATCGGTTGACTTCCTCGTTTGGTCTCGAGGGGGAAATACCAGGATGGGTATGCTTGGTGATAGTTTCAGGTTGGATTCGAATAGGTCTTTCTTATCCCTATCTGATAGACGCCAGTTGTATTGAGTCTCTATAGGTTGTTTAGTGCATGTTGTGCTGCCGCTTTAGTCCACCATACCTATGTAGGCGAGGACCGCCGAATTCTAGTCTCGCCGTGTACTGGCCTCAGTACTGATCGCTCTCTTTTTCCTTTGCCCTTTGTCGGCACCCCTTTTGTTTAAGCAGGTTTTGAGATCGACGTCGTTAGCAGGGTTACCCTTCCGGCTTGGCCTGGGTAGGGTTATGGACGCCAATGGTTATTCTTCCGGGCTCTTAGCCCAATTTGCATCTTGTCCGTACTCGGACGCTGTATCGTTTTAAAGGTGATTTGGATCTTTGTATTGTATATCTGTATTCTTGACTCATGGAGTCGTTGTTGTATATATCTGTTCTGTGGGTTCCATCATGGACTATTGTGTAATGATATTACTTCGTTTTCCACCCACACGCAAGTGCCTGGTGGGCACCTCTGAATCGTTTCTATGCGGGTTTGGCGGGAATCGCTAAAACTTGCATAGGGCCGATCCGAGGGTGTTACAGTTTTTCAGCCCAAAGGTGTGGTGAACGAAGTGGCCAATTGGTGTGACTTCCTCATCTTAATTTGGTGGTATCCTGAGTATGCATCAAGAAAACATAAAAGCTCTGAGCCATCCATTGAGTCAATTACTTGGTCAATGCGAGGCAAAGCAAACGGATCTTTGGGGCATGTTTTGTTCAAGCCGGTGTAATCAACGCACATTCTTAATTCTTTGGTTCCCTTTTTGGGGACAAGTACAGGATTGGCCACCCATCGGGTGTGAAGGACTTCTCGGATAAAACTAGCCTTAACTAACCTAGCTATCTCTTTTCCTATGGCACGTCTCTTCTCACCTCCGAAGCGTCATAGAGGTTGTTTCCCCAGTTTACATTTTGGCTCAGTAATCAAGCTGTGCTCGGCAAGTTCCCTAGGTACACCTTTCATGTTGGCAGGTTGCCAGGCAAAGATGTCCCTATTCTCACGGAGGAACTCGACGAGCGCGCTTTCCTATTTAGGGTCCAGCTTCGTCCCAATGGCGGTGGTCTTGGAGGCATCTCCTACCACAAGTTCCACCGGCTTGGTCTCGATGGCGGCCTTGAATGCTGGGGCGGAATCAGAAATCTGCTTCTTCGACACCAGCATCTCCGAGGCATCGACCTTGCTCTGGATCTCCTTGAATTCTTCGCTGTAGAGGACAGCTTCCGCAAAGGCTGCTTCTCCAATCTCGCAGTCCCTTGCCTTGGTAAAGCTTCCGGATACGGTGATGACACCGTTTGGTCTGGGTATCTTGATCTTGTTGTAGACGAAGCATGGCTTGGCCATGAAGGCATGGGAGATGTCGCGTCCAAATATGACGTGGTACACGCTCTTGAAGGGACCACCTCGAAGGTCATGCATTCTTGGCGGTAATTATTGACATCGCCAAAAGCGACCTGAAGTGTGATGCACCCAAGGGACCGAGCCTCCCGACCAGGAACTACGCTGGTGGTGCTGGTCCGCCTTAGGTTTGCCTCCATCAAGTTTATCTTGTGCATCGTATCCAGGTACATGATGTTGATGTTGCTTCCACTATCCATCATACATTTGGTGAACTCATTGTCGTCAATCAGGGGGTTAATGACCATGGCGTACTGGTTCTCCGTAGGGATGAGGTCTGGGTGATCCTTCATGTCCCAAGTTATTGGAATCTCCGACCAGTGTAGGAACTAGGGAACTGGGGGGAGAGTAGCCATCAGTATCCTCATGGAGGTTTTCTGTTGTCGGACAGTGGGAGTGCCAAGGAAAGTGTGGAATACGGCCACCTTCTTCTCGAAGGGGTTCTTGCCCTTGCCATCGCTCTTGGCGGCGTTCTTGTGGTCAACATCCTCATCCATGTCACTTGAATCCTTGGACTCCTCTTCCTTCTTCTTCCCCTTGCCCTTGCCTCACGGTCTGTTCTTTCGACTATTTGTAGCCGGACCCCGGGTCCTCCTTAAGGTCGTTGACAAACTTGCATGAGGTGCGATTGGTGTGAGTGGCCTTGCCGTTGGCGTCGAGGTGCACGAGGCACGACATATCGCGGTACTCCTCGTAGGTTTGGGGAACGCGGAGCGCTGCCGAGGTTGTTTCACTACCTCGCTGCTACCCACGACCAGACCCCCGTCCTCGGCCACGTCGTCCGCCATCACCCCGTCCTGCAAAAGTCATGGCGACCATGTCGGAGGTTTGCTTTTCTTCTGGCGGGATCTTCCGCTTGGTGCTGCTGTTCCTCTGAGCTTGGGTTGGAACGGCCTTTGCTGGCAGGGAGCCGCGAGCGTCGTCGGCGGAAGCTACAAACTCACTAGCCAGCTGGATCATCTAGTTGAGATCAGGCTGGTGATTGTCCTGTAGGCGCTTCAACTTATGTCGGAGCAACGTGCCTCTTTCCAACCCATCGATGAAGGCGGCCATGGTGGTCTAGGCGTGCACTCCTACACAAGCATTCTTCATATCCAGCCAGTGGAAGAGGTAGGCGCGAGATGTCTCATCTTTCTCCTGCAAGCACTGCTGTAGATTGCCAATAGTACAGGGACGTTTGTACCTACCCACGAAGTTCTTGGTGAATGCTTCTTGCATGTACAACCTGTTGCAAATGGATTTCTCCGGCAAGTCATCGATCCATTGTCGGGTCGTGCCCGCCAGCATCAAAGGGAGGTACTTGACGGCGACGTTTGGGTTACCCTCGACGATCTCCACCATGTTGCTATAATCCTGAAACCATGTAGCTGGCTTGGCGGTGCCGTTGTAGGGCTTGATGGTCTTGTCAATCCGGAAACCCTTGGGGTAAGTTGCGGACCGTATCATAGGTCCAAAGCAACATGGTCCTAGGTATGGTCCTTCCCGAGCCTCATGTATCTTGTCCAGACGTGAACGTGCGTCATATGGCTCCGGGCTTCTTTTCTTCTTCTTGCCATCAGGGGATGGGCTAGATGAACGACGCGGGCCTCCTTCGCCATGGTGGCTGCTAGGGGGCGACAGAGGCGGAGGTGGCGGTGGGTTAGCTTTCTTGCTGTTACCCTCCTACGACGCCTCACGCTTGCCGCGGTTGCTTGTCGGACGGGAAGGGTCATGGTGCGACCTTCTCTTGTGTCCTTGGTTGCATTCTCCATCATGACAGGTATGATCCGCGTTGCTTTGGTGGAGGCATGTCCGTGTGATGGGGAGCGTTGGGGTCTTCGCGATGTCGGGGAGACCGGGGCGATGGAGATGTGCGATGAGGATAAGCCTTGGCTCCATGGTTGGAGGATATGGGGATAACATCCTTCCTGTTGCGTGCATCCCTCCATCTTTGTTCTGATGAACCCGTCTGGGACCCGACATCCTAAGGGATCCGTCCCTTGGAAGCTTAGGCTGGCTAGACTAGCAAAACGCTGGGTCAGACTAAAGCCTCTGAGAGGTGGTCTTTTCTTGCTGTTTCAAAGCCTTGGCTACAAGGTCATAGACCTATTCCACAGCTGCGGGTGATCTGTCCTGCTCCAGAAGGGTCTTGGCGACGGCGAGGTTGAGAAGAGGAGTGGGCATCACCTGCCTGCCTTCGCTGTGAATGTATGGCTTTGCTTGTGGCGGCTTCGAGGGGGCCCATCCTAAGTTTCTCCGTACACCAGGATCGTTGATGACGTGAGCCGGAACTTTCTTAGCCTTCTGCTGCTAGAGCAGAGTATTGTACTCAGCCTCCAGGTCTCTAGCTTTCTCTGTTGACTTCTGATTGTTGGCCAGATCTCTATCCAGCTTAGCGCCTTGCTCCACGATGGCCTGCGCTTCCTCCAGCAGCTGTAGGCGCTTCTCGTCAAGCTGGACTATGCTCCGAATATGAGCTACAGTCATGGGCTCGACTAGGAGGTTGCCGTACATCACCCTATCAGCTGGAGTAATTTGGGCAGCAACATACATAGATACCGGAGGCGGCGGGTTTGCGGTGTTGTTGTTACTCGGACCGATGTTGAGTTCCTGCGGCTGCTACACTGGGTTAGGTGGAGGGGGCATGACCTTTGTGCGATCATTGTTGGCAGCAACAGGTGGTCCCATCCCCTTGTCCAGCGCTTTAGGCGGAGCTTGTCCGGGTTGATCTTCTTCCATCACGTCCCCAATGGCGACGAACACCTCTCGGGACGTGACAGCCTTGTCGGCCTGCTCGTCGCGTTGGAAATCCTCCTCCATCTCTTGCATAGCAGAGTCTAGCTCCTCCGGGATGAGGTCTATCTCCTCTGAGTCAGCGCTGATGTCGGCGTAGAGCACGTCAAGCACGGAGTCGGAGGGTGCCGGGGCTTCCTCAATGATGGGCGATGGCGGTGCGACAACAGCAACGATGACTGGGGCTGGCAGTGCCACTGCAGCGACAGCGATCGGAGGCGGTGGCAGTGGCGAAGCGATGATGATCGGAGGCGGTGGTGGTGGTGGCTGAGGCGGAGGGGCGCCGTTTAAGAGCGCAAGCGCTGTCTGGGCTACCTCCTCAGCCTCCATATATTTGTTGACGGTGTTCACCATGCCTTTGAAAGTGAGGCGTCCTGAGGCCTGCTGCCACCTTAGTGAATGTCGAAGAAGTGTTCCGCGGTCCAGTCCTTCCACAAAGTGATACATAGAATCATCAATGGGGTAATGAGCCAGGTCGACCCGTATACGGAGCCACCTAGCCAGGTAATCGTGGGGGTTTTCACCCTCTCTCTCAATGCAACGCACCAGATCGAAGATGGTAACCATGCCGACGAACTTGGATCTCTGATGTCCAGATACACGAACGAAGCCGGCGGACTTGCAGCAATCTTCCACCATTATATCCTGCACAGGGGCGGTTTGGGTGGGCCTTGAATTTTTCCGATTGTTGCCGGCAAAATCCGAAGAGAGATCCGACTTCGATCCTTCCGCAAATGTATCCTGCCCGTAGGCGGTCCGTGCGGGTCTTGATGCTCCTCCGACTCCCAGGGATCTAGTGCCCGAGTCGGTTTCTCCAATGAAGAGGTGGATGTCTCCGATGGGGACAATCGAGCATCACATAGGGTGCGTATTTGCTAGGATCCAGAACTCGTCGGGAGGGACGATCGAAACATTGCCAGAGAAGAGAACGCGACCGATGGCTACGCTTTCGCTGATTCCCGCGAAGATCTTGGTCCTCGCTTGTTGTAGAGCCTGAAGCGCCTCTTGCCCCACGGTGGGGGCCAACTATCGTGGTATTGATGACAAGTACGCCATGGAGGGGTACTCACTGTGCATTTTTAGAGACATGGGGTAAGGAGGAAGGTTGGCGGGTACGAGGTTACACAGCTTACCCAGGTTCACATCCCACGAAGGCGGCGGAATCCTACTCCTGCTATAAATCACTATAATGGCAATACGTCGAGTTACAAGGATTGGTTCGCTGTGCGAGGTATGAGTTGATCGATGCCCTAAAGGCTCCCATAGGCCAGACTTATATAGTCACCAGGTCCTAGGGTTACAGGCAAAGTCCTAGCCGGACAGGTTATAGAGTCCTACACGGTATACAACTGGTCTAACGTGTCTTGCACTCCAAGGCTCTGGGTACGTCGGTGACTCCTCCGTACCCTTCCTTTATCCGGCATGGGCTTCCCTTCTGGATCCATCTAACTGGGCCGCCCAGGAGGCCATGGGCCATGCTACCAACTGTGGGCCACCCGGGTTATCCGGATAGGAGACATGCTATGAGGTTACCCATATAGCATATCCCCAACAGTGAGGCCATGGGCACGATGATACTCGCAGATGTTGCTATCCATACGATACTTGGTGGAGGCCAAACCCTGAGCTTACTGAAGCAGACGCTCTCGCGCTGCCTCGATTTTGGCCATGGCCTCCTCCGGGTTTTCCCCGGGGTTGACCAGCTCGAGGAGTTCCTCGATGACCTCGTCCACCACACCCTTCTCGCGCATCGGAGTGGACGAGCCGCCTATGTCGCTGCTGCGCTCGAGAGGGGGACGGCGACTACTGTCGGAACCGGCCATCTCACCTCCATGGTGCGGGGTACAATGAGCGCACTGATGGCTGAGCCAACGGCTCAGCGAAGGAGACAATGTCCCGAGGGAAACTCTCCGGCATGGTGGCTATGTAGACGGTTAGGTCCTCGAACAGCAGGATGGAGCCACCAGCCGGGAAACTGGCACCGGCGAAGCTGCAAACGTTGTCGATAACGCAGTCAAATTTTCCCAGCGTGAGCAGGAGATCGGAAGCCACGCGCTCGCCGGACAAAGTGCGGGGTCCCGTGCGGAACATCACTCCGGTCGTCACCATCTCAGCCCCACGGTGGGCGCCAACTGTCGTCGTTATGGAATCGGCAGAGCCTAAGAAGGCTAGATAGAGGTGTGGGAGCGAGCAGGGAAGCGAGCGACGACATCCACATGCGGGATTGGGCACAAGCAAGCGTCGGAGACACAAGAAGTACCCGGGTTCGGAGCCCTCGTGGTGAGGTAAAGCTGCTACTCCTGCCGATATGGCTATAGGGATGAACACAAAGAACTACAAGGCTCCTTGAGCTGTGTCTGGCCTAGCTAGCAGTAAATGAGAGTCCAACCCTTACAATGTTGCCCCTGCCGCCCCTTATATAGGACGAGGCGGCATGGGCAACGGCCTGGCCGACTAGCGGGTCCCACAAGCGGGGCCCAGCCGGCTAGGTCATCTATAGTGGCCGGCATGGAGGGCGTGTACCCACAGTCAAGCCCATGCCGCCACGCCGTCTACAGTGGCCATCGTGCGGGTAGTTGTGAACAGTACCACCTACTATCCACTGTTACAACCGTCATCGGTAAACTCGTCGGTATGGGCCGAGTGTCTGAGTCTCCTTTCTGTCTTATCCGTCGTCCTGGGCATACTGCATACTGTGCTCTACGTCATCTTGTACCCTGCTTGTCTTGAGTGGCCGACTAGGGTAGCCTAGCCGGTTGCTCCGTCTGGGCCAGGTGGTTGGTTCCATCCGGCCAGTCTTCTGCCTTTTCTCATCTCATCCGGCTGATGGTTCTGCCGGTTTGCTCTTGGTCTGTATTGCTCTATCTGGCTGGCATGGTCTAGCTGGCTAGCTGCCTTTGGTGATGATTCTTATCCGGCTGTCTGGTTCGCCAGCATGGTCTTCATCTGGCCTTCCTTCTAATCCATCTTTGAGTTTTTGTGCCCGGATGCCCAGCCGGCTGGCAGGTTGTTGCTCTTGTATCTTGTTCGGTTAGCCTACCCCTGACAAGAGGTACCTGGGACAAAACTGCATGAACAAAAACATTTTTTCTTGCACTATATTATACAAAGAAACCTATGTTTAGATGTACCTAGGATAAAACTACATGAACAAAAACATTTGTCTTGCACTATATTATACGAAGAAGGGTATTGTTGATCAAGAGACGTCTCTCCCAACCAAATATCCTCCTAGAAAAGAGTACATGTGACATTACCTATTTTCAATGAACCCTAGGAAAGAATTATTATTTTACACGCATTAAACCCTTCTAGAAAAGTGAATTAGTAGGTTTTTCATGAACCTGTGCTAATGCTTTGTTATTAAGATATTTATTATGAAGCAACTCATGCCACACCCCATCCTCAATGAGTAGTTTAAACATCAACTTGCGGAGTAAACATTTATTATAAAGGGATTTCTATTTTCGTGCCCCTTGTTCGTTAGCTGTACTCACTTTTCCCCAGCCGCTTAGTTTTTCCTCACTTTTGTCCAGCTCCTTGTCCTAAACTCTCACATCGGTCTGAAACTCGCTCTCCATTAGGTACCATTAGTGAACCCTCGCTGTTATGCGCTGACAAGTGGGGCCGCATTCAGGTGGGTCCCGTAGTGGACCCTCGCCATTACGTGCCGACAAGTGGGGCTGCATTCAGGTGCTGACAGGTAGGACGCACCCCTTTTGTGTGATGACAGGTGGGGCCACGTTCAGTCGTGTCACGTAGTAGGACCCCCATGGTGTGGGGCCGGCTTGTTGGGAACGCGTTTTGGGAGATGTGGTGTGGGACCATGTGGGGCGCGTATGGTAGTTACGTGCACCCTGTCGCCTAAATTGAAAGATTTCTTTTTTGTTATTTTTATGATTGGCCTTTTTAAGAGCGTCTTTTCCCCTTTATGTCGCAAACAGTTATTATTTTTGCCCAAAATGGTAGCGAATCTACAGGAGCTTCTATCTTCATTCATGGTTCCTTTTGGCCCTCGCATTTTCCCAATCTGGCAGCAAATCTAACCAGCACCATAAATATGTAGATGAACAGAGAAGATGTAGATAAAGCAGATAATAAAGGATTATATAGTACGATACTTAAACCAGGTTCGACAATTAGGCTGCTCAGTAGCAGCAGCTTACAAGTTCAACACAGACAACAAAACAAAAGAAGATGCTTTACAACAGCAGCAACATCAGCACAGGATCAGTGGCCCATCATGGCCTGCGCTAGGAGGGCTTCCAACTCCTCCCTGTGATGCTTCCTCCACTTCCTGCTACCCAGTCCCTTGACCTTGGGTGCCTTGGGATTGATTGGGGGCATGTGACTCTCCTCGATGGCCACCTTCTAGAGGTTGTGGAGGTGAAAGCCAAGCGCCTTGTGCTGGGCACTCAAGGCGTTGGCGTTCTTTGATGGGCCACAGGTCTTCATTTCCTTGACATGCATCATGAGGGAGTTGAAGACGGTGGTGAGGCTCCTGGTGCAGAAGGGGCACCTGTAGACGTCACCAGCGAAGAAGCAGTTGAACTGGCCGGACTTCATCTTCCTCGGCACCTACCGAGTCTTGGTGTCAATGGATTAGCCGAGCCCTAATAACACACGGTCTAGCATCCAACAATGGGAATGGGGGAAGAATAAAGGAAGGTGAGAAAACCCTAGTTACCTCCGACCATGGGTCGGCTAAGCTGGTGTCGAAGGGGTTCTCCGTCCTGATGTAATCGTTGTCCCTGTAGGGGTCCTAGCTGTGCTGGATCTGCTGGAGAATGGAGGGGCCTGTACGGGGACGAGGGCCTCCTCGCCGGCGGCTACGGCGAAAGCGGGGACGGGGGTCTGGACGGGGATGGCGGCTGCCTTCAATGCCTCGACGGGGGCCAATACGGGGACCGGGGGCCTCCACGTCGGTCGCCTTGGAGGCGACGATGGCCACCGCACCATTCTTCTCCATCGCCGGCGTGGTTTGGGTTTTCTTGGGGGTTTGCATAAGGTGATGGAACAGTGGAGATGGTTGCGTGAGTGAGTGATGAGTGAGAGTGAGGAGGCCTCTATAAAGGTGAATGGAGGAGATGTATCGTTGCACCACCATGCACCGCGTAACCCCGTGCGCTACTGCACCATGCACGGCCACACGTGTCCGCTACCGCCCCATGCACCGCGACACGCTACCACCATACCGGGTGCGAGGGATCTTTCTCCGCCAGAAGGCGTCTCCCTATCGTCAGCACACCGTCATGCACACTCTGCAGATCCGAACTGGCGAGCCTCCGCAAATTCTTAGGTAGCATGGGCTCACCCGCCACATGAATCCTCCACATAATACCCTCGGGTCTTGGTGGCCTGTCCCAAAACCTGATCGGATTCGCAGTTGATGCCACCAGCTGGCTCGAGCTGCTAGATTTTCTTTTCCTGCCCTTTTTTCCTATTGGAGAGCGGGCAGGCACCGCAATCTGAGCACCATCTGCCCTATGTAGTGTGTGAGGGCTTAGACTAAAGGGCCAGTTGGTTGTATCAGTTGGCTCTGTAAAGGCGCAAGCTAGAGGCGTCTCATGAGATCCAAACAGACGCTTGGTGATAGTGGGTTTCTCTATGGGGCCACCAGCTAAGTCTTCGTTCCTAAACTGAGTGTTGAAGAAGTGATCATTCCAGTCTTCGTCGTCCTCGGCCGGATCCTGCGCCATGTGCATATCATCAACATCATCATCCGACCCACCGCGTGGAGGTGGCGGCGAGGGCGGTAAGGGGGCCTTGCCACCGCTTGTCGCTGGCACGACAGGCGGTGCTGTTGTCTGTGGCGTGATGGGCCCTGCCGCCCCCAAACGGATCATGCTCTATGGCCATTGCAAGAATAAGCCGAAGCAACTTCTGAGGACAGCCGGTTCTTCTTCATCCACTTCTGGGGGTTGAATGGGAGGTTCCAGGTCGTCGCAGCCCCTTAGCACCCGACTAATTTTAACCCTGTGCACGCTATCTAGCATCGGCCTTGAGTGGAACATGTGCTGCAAGGGTTGAACGATGGTACCTTTGGCAACATCCCTCAACTCGTTGTTCACGTAGCATAAGAGAGTGGAAGGAACATCCGTCTGCGAAAAACATGTACGGCGTCGTCAGAGATGCCATAAGAGTAATAGATGGCGTGAAAGGCGGTAAAGCAATTTGTTTACCGTGATGGCGTCGAGATCGGCTAATATTGAGGCACTGCATATGACGATGGGCGTGCAAGAGACGGAGGGGCTGCTTGATGGGGCGGTGCTGGCCGTCGGTGTATTCTCCCTACCAGGCGCTTGGAGCTCCAGTGCCGCCGCGACGATGGATGGGGGGTCACCAACATGTCCGGCGCCACGGTGATGGCAGGGGGAGGCACCAACACTTCCGGCGCCGTGGTTCTAGCGGGCAGAGTCACAAACACATAGTTCGCCTGATTCGTCAGTGCCGCGTTGTTCGAGTGGCTGCTGACCATGCTTGGAATCGGTCACGACCCTTGTCGACCACCCGCACTCCAGTTCTCTATTGACTCCACCAAGGTAGGCTGGAAGGACGTGAGGGTGATTGCCAGGTTGTCTCGGACGATCTGCAGGATCCGTGCCACTTGTTCCTTAAGTTCTTGAACCTCGCGGTTTTCCTCCTCGCTCCTTCCCGATGGCGCCACACGCGTCCTCGGCGGTGGACCAAAATGATCCACCCAATTCTTACTCCCGAGGCCGGCCAGACAGCCAGTCGACGATGGCTTCTTCGTAACCGGCTCTATTTCCTTGGCCTGGTTCATCGCCCTGTTAAAAGGGTTATCCCACCGGGTGGCCACCGTCGACCCCTAGGATGAGGAACCCTGGGATCCATGACTAGCAACAATTCCCTCCTCCTGCAGAAGAAGTAACAGTGAACCATTTAGAAACCAGACTTCATCGATTAGAATGCAATCGAGTTGATCCGCGGCAATTAAATTACTTACCACAATTTCCTTGAATTCCATCACCGCAGGATCCACAGTGAGTTGTTTGGTTTTTGGGTCCACATGGTAACGGGCCCTGATGAAGTTTCGAACCTTCCCGGGTTCAAATTTCGCAAAGGGGTTTTCTAGCCCCTTAGATCTATACTCTTTGTCCTCCTTATTCCAATTGGCCTCCACGGTTCTGTATCCACTAGATCCGAGATGGTGGTGACCTATATTCATCGCCTACAGCACCTTTCCCCGATTACTATTAGCCAGGTCCCTTTTGGATTCACACCTCTCCTTGAACTCCCGGAACTGATCTTTGGTGATCTGCGGGTCAATCTTCTGGATCTCCTCGAGACTTTTGCCTTCTTTATAGATCTTCGTCGTTATACGGGTTCTCCAGCTGGCCAGGGCGGTGCTCATCTTTGTGAGGGAATATTTGTTTACTTCATTCCCATGATAATTTGTGTTCTGATACTCAGCGGGGAACTTGTATCTTGCGTGCAGCTTCTCAAAAAGGAGTGTGCGCAAGTGGCCATTATCTTTATGCCGGAGATTCTCGGTTTTGATAGAGATGGTTGTCCGGGTGATTGCCGCCACTTTCCCACCGTACCCTCTGATGACAAGGTCGGGCGCCAAAGGAACCCCTGTTGGGCTCACTTCGGTAATTTCCTCCCTGATGGTGCCGATCGTGTTCGAGCGTCGTTCCTTCTCCTTCTTCTTCTTCTTAGGAGGATTGCTACCACTCCCTGTGCCCTCGCCGCCATCAGTGGTTTCATCATCTGCCGTTCCTTCGGCTTCTTCGTCCGCGTCTTCCATCTCATCATCCTCGCTCTCCGAAGGATGGTATTCTTCATCGTCTTCTAGCCGCTGGGACGCCTCCCAGAATGTCAATTGTTTATTCGGAGGTTTGAGTTCTCCTTCAGCGCTGATGTGCTTAGAACATCCAGCCTCGTTGTTGTCACACATCTTTGCACTAATAAAAAACAAATAATTGGTTAAATGCACGGAAAAATCCGCCATGACCTTTGCTAATTTTCTTAAACTAGGAGTGCCCGATTTCTGCCAAAACGAAAGTTAATCAACATTCCGGCAAAAATCGAGACTCATTTCATACAAGAACCTGCATATATATGGCCAGCATAGCTAGCACACAATAAATGGTCATCATAGACAGCACAACCAGCATAAATGGCCAGTATAGCTAGCACAACCAACACAACCAGCACACAATAAATCTGTTTCAGGCAAAAATGGAGCAACCAGAATAAATGGCCAACACACAAACAGTACATCAAGCATAAATGGCCAGGTTTCAGGTTTGGACTTAGCAGTTTCAGGTTTTAGCAAGCATAAAGAGTGTAAAAAATGCAAAGACAAAAACTGTTCCCACCTAGAGAGAGGAGTTTCTGGAGCATGGTCCAGGTGATCCTTAGCTCCAGCCACTCAGATGTAACCCCAAGAAGCATATATTTGCATGGACCTGATTAAGGTGGAAAGATTAGCTTATGTGGTATGCTAACAGCTTTGTGTGTAGGCCTGCCTTTTTACAATCTTTACTGGAGCACAGGTCCCAATGCCCAGAAAGTGTCTATGCAGCCTACGCATCAGTATAGACAGCAGCTTTGCACAATAGTATATAGCAGTAAAAAAGGGAACTGTTGTTCAGTAGAAAAAAATTTAGTTAACTTGACCTTTATTTTAGAGAAGTAACACCACTACTCTAGCGCATATTCAGTTTTCAACAACAGAACTTGGTTTCATGAAACCTTCAGGTTACACAGGTTCAGTGTTAGTTCTTGTTGCAGTGGCCAAGTAATAGCGAGTGTCTGTTTTCTGAATTTTAGTTTATTGTAGTAGCATTGAAACTAAATTTCAGTGAAGTGTTCCATGCAATCTCTTGACTAGTTTCCATGTAGCCAGCTAGCAGTGAAGTAAATTAGACATACAATATGTACTCTGATATATTAGTCTAAGCCCTTTTAGTTTGATGTTTATCTCTTAATGTTTCATGCATAAATAAAACACCTGTGTATATGTTTGGGATCAGAATTTTTCATATTCTTATTTACACTTAGTACTTGTTGCTTGCTAGAAACTGGTTAAATGCCTGAATTTGTGAGTGCAATGTTCAGTGTATAGTAATGTGAGTGCACCGTTCCATGCAAGATTTTGGTCAGTACTAGATCATGTATTGCTTGCCGTGAAAATATGTACTTGCTGGCTATTTTCTGGATTTTAGTTGTGCTTGTAGGATATATGTCATTGTGTTTTGCTATATACTAGTGCTAAATTTTGCTCACACTTGTGTTTTGCAGGAGCTAATGGTCAATTGTTCTCAGTTGAACTAGAAACCAATGGGTTTTCCTACGATAAAGGAGATCATTTGACATACATTCAGCCAACTATTGCATACATAGATTATTACGACACATAATCAGTGACTGGGACCTATCACAGCAATGTCGAATAAAAATTGCAATTTTCCTTTAGAGAACCGAATTGAATGATCTAGATGAATATGAGTCATAATCATAATCAAACAAACACACTGTCCAGCACTTCTGGAACGAAATTGATTTCACAAGATCACATTACAACTTGGGCTAAACATAGGCGACAGGCATTAAAAAAATTTGAATTACTGAACTTTGGCTTGTGTCTCTTTAACTCTGATGAAGACAGATAAAGCTTGAACTGAATATGTCTCAACTCTGCATGTTAGAATCAGCTTAACAGAGCCCCATTAACCAAGCATTAGGCAACTGAGACCACCTCTTGGACCAGTGATACCAAATCAAGGACGAGAATTCACACCACATAACCATCCATGCATTCAAAAGGGTCACATCCAATATGCCTCATTAACCCAACAGTGTAGTATCAACATACGAACTACAGGTAAACTACGACAAGAGAGCGAACCAAGGATAGAGGGAGATAGGGGAGGGGCGGCGCTCATCTCTAAGATGAGGACGACAAGAGATGGAGGACGAGGTAGCGAGGGGGAGGGAGCGGTGGAGCACCTTGCCGCCGGAGGAGCGGAGTCAACTCTGCATGAACCTCGCCGCCACCGACCTCCTCCTCCATGGAACAAGCGCACAGGCAAGGCGGCCTCCTCCTCCTCCTGGCGTGGCGGCCTCCTCCTCCTGGGATGCGGCGGCGGCGCCACGTCGATGGGGATGGGGACGATAGGGAGGGACTTAGATGATTTGTGTCTGAGGACGATGGGGAGGGCGTGGCTCACGGTTGACTAGTCGTACCCATTTAGGCGTAGCGCACCCTGGCCAAGTGCGCTACGATACGCCTAAGTGGGTAGGACTAGTCAGATAATAGGGCTGCCACCCCTCTAGTTAACACTAGCACTTCCTTATCCCACTGGTTTCGCCTACTGCTCTATTCTAAACCTGTGAGCACCCAGGTTCGAATCCTTGTGCCCACCTTTTTATTTTTATTTTAAAAATACTTTTAAATGTTCCAAAAATGCACAAAAGTGGTGATATATGCCATAAAAGTGGTACAAATATGATTCAAATATGTCATAATAATTTTTCCATGATACAAATATGTCATAATAATTTGTCCAAGAATATTACAATCTTTTTCGACCATGCGTTTTACAATATTTTTTGAGCTAGCGTTTTACAATCTTTTTTCCCTTCTTTGTCGCGGTTGAATAATTTAGCCCTGACACTTTAATGTTTCTTCTTTCCAATGGGCTACCTTTTTTGGGTAGGGTTGTCCTTTTTCTTCTTGTGATGTATGTTGCTGCATCGTAGTCGTCGTCATCTTCAATCTTTGGATCGCCATACTGGTCGAAATCTTGCTCGTTAGCGACTCCATCCATTCCAATGATGTTTATTTTTCCTCTCCTCACGACAACACGGCTAGGCTTTGTCAGGTCAGTAATGAAAAAACATTGTTCCACTTTGGTAGCTAGTACCAACGGTTCATATTTCGCGGCCACGTTCGCACCGCGGCCTTGGATTTGGTTGCTTCGGGTATAACCATGGTTGTGAAATATCGGTCTTCTCTTTCGATGCTCTTTGTCCATCTGACACGTAACATCGGCACCTTTTCTCCATAGTAGTCGAGCTCCCAGATCTCCTTGATCCTTCTGTAGAATCTTTCCTTACCGTTGTCATCGATGTAGAATTCCGACGTTACACCTGAGTTCTGATAATCACACTTGTCCTTTTCCTTCGTGCAGAATGTGTAGCCGTTGATATCATACGCCTGATAGGTCACCAGGTTTTGCATGGGTCCCTGCGACAAGGTGAATATGATCTTTTCCGTGTCAGAAGAATGCGATCACGGGATATTATCAAGGAGAGTCTTGCTAAACCAACGCGTGAAATATGAGTTGTGCTCTTTGATTATTTCTCCCTGCGTCCTTTGTATGCCATAGTCACTGTACTTCTTCTCGATTAACCTTTTGTGATTCTGTACCCAAGGATCGACCAGTTCTAAATGCTATAGCATGACGAGGTTTGCTCGATCAAAGTCTGCGCGTCAAAAATCAAAGTCTACATGCAGTACGTGACGACCCTCACGGTGACCAGATCCGTCGAGCTTGCCAAGGTGCCTGTTGACGGGAAGACCGACAGGGTTCTCGATGTGTAGATAATTCATGCAGAAAGAGATGCACTCTTCGGCCAGAAATCCCTTGGCTATGCTTCCATCTGGACGGGACCTGTTGCGAACGTATCCTTTGATGTGTCCGTTCATCCTTTCGAACGCCATCATGTTGCGGAGGAACATCGGCCCGAGTTGGACGATGTCCTCCACGACATGGACTAGTAGATGCACCATAATGTCGAAGAATGCGGGCGGGAAGTAGACCTCAAGCTCGCATAGTATCACCACGATCTCCTCCTGTAGCCTCCCGAGCTGATTCACGCCAATCGACTTCCTAGAGATGACGTCAAAAAACTTGCAGAGGCCAAATAATGTTTCACGGACGTGCTCGTCCATTATCCCTCTTAGTGCAACCGGAAGTACATGCATCATTAGCACGGCACAGTCATGAGACTTCATGCCACTGAACCTCTGCTTCGCCTCGTCTAGGTATTTGCTTATCTTGCCCACGTAGCCGTAAGGAAATTTGACTCGTAGAAGGCACTTGAAAAACTGTTTGATCTCATCCTGGCTTAGACTGAAGCAAGAAGGAGGGCAGTAATATTCGTTCTTCTTGAAATTTTTTCCCTTCTAACGAACTTGTGTCGTCTCCTACTCATGATCATCGTCATCTTCCTGATCATCAGGAGTAGTGCGTGCTCCGTGAAGCTCCTTCCAGATACCCATGAATATCAGGTCGTGCCTTGCTTGCAGACCATCTTTCGTCCTATCTGGCATGTTGATTATGGTGGCGACCAGACTCTCGCACACGTTTTTCATGATATTCATGATGTCAAGGCTATGAGGCGTGCGGAGAAACTTCCAGTATGGAAACTCCCAGAAAACAAACCTTGTTTTCCATACCTTCATCAGTGACTTGTCTTGCTGCCTCTTTCGCTTCTTTCCAGGCTTAGGAAAATCTTTCCAGTTTTTCAGCAACTCTTCCACTTCTTCCCAGCTCCTATGCTCTGGGATTCCTCGGGTCTCGGATTTTCCATCGAACAGGTCTCCATGTTTTCTCCATGGATTATTCTTGCCGAGCCACCTCCGGTGCGCCATGAACACGGTTTTCAAAGACCCTGGATCTTTCTCTAGTTAGAGATAGCTTGTGTTATCCATGCACCTAACGCATGCGCAGAATCCTTGGATAACCTGCCCCGAGATATACCCGCAACCTGGATAGTCTTGTTTCGTAGTGACCAAACGCGGCTCTCATAGTGAAATAATCTTGTGCGACGGAGTCGTAAGTATTGGCTCCAGATTCCCATAACGTGGCTAGCTCCTCTTTCAACAGCCTGAGATACAGATTGATGTTGGTACCAGGTTGTTTCAGCCCTTGAATTAGCATACTCGTTTGTATGTACTTCTTCATGCACAACCATGGAGGGAGGTTGTACATCCATACCAACATGGGCCAAGTGCTGTGCGTGCTGCTCTGGCTACCGAACAGATTGAGTCCATCGGTGCTTGCACCAAGCCTGATGTTCCTCGAATCTCCACCGAATTCTGGGAATTCGAGGTCCAATGCTTTTCACTGGCTAGCATCTGAAGGGTGCGTCAGAAGCTCATCCTTTTCGGGGTCATCATCATCTCCTAGCTTCTTCCTTTCCGCATGCCATCGCATGAGCTTCGCTTCCTTAGGGTCTGCGAAATAGCACTGCAGACGAGTAGCGATGGGAAAGTACCATACCACTTTTCGAGGTGCTTTCTTCCCTTTCTTGTATCGACTCATGCCGCACACTGGACATGTGGTTTTCTCCGTGTCCTCGCCTCGATAAATGATGCAATCGTTGATGCATACGTGATATCTAACATGCGGTATATCGAGAGGACAGACGATTTTCTTGGCGTCCTCGATACTAGTTGGACACGTGTTCCCCTCCGGGAGACGATCATGCCAGAATGCCATCATATCGTCGAAGCCTGCGTCGCTCAATTTGTGTTTTGCCTTTATCTCCATAGCCTTGAGCGTTCCATTCAACCGGGTATCATCGGGCCTGCATCCTTTATACAATGGAGTAACCGCGTCTTTCTCAAGTTGCGCAAGCTTGGATTTCTCTCTAGCGGCAGCCCTGGCGTTACTCGTCTGCTTGAGAAGCAGCTCTTGCACATAAGGGTCCCGCACCCAGCCTGACGTTGTTCCATCGCCGTCTGCTCCTCCGGCATCTAGATCATCATCATCCCGGTTTGCTTCCGCACCTTCACCATCTCCAGGAGACTCTTCATCATCTCGCCCGTTCTCGCCGTGATGATCATCGTCATGTTGCCCACCTTCACCGTCTCCATCGTCTTCGTCATCGCTTATCCAACGAGTGTATCCATCCATGAAACCTGCATACACGACATAATAAAGTGCTTCGTACAAGCACAAGCACAATTTCAAGTGCTACAACAATAACAAAAATGAGAATACACCATAACCAAGTGCTTCTGATCATAACCAAGTGCTAGCTTCCAAACAACTATCTCAGAACTTAACTAATGCTTGATGATATCAAATGACAACGTGAAAATGATGATAGCAAGCAAATACAACATGACATCTCAGAACTTAGCAAATGACAGCATGCAAATGATGACAGCAAGCAAACCACAGATCTTGTTGGCTTACAAATGACCTGATGTATATTTGCAAGCAAACCACAACAAGCAAACCATAACTAAAATGTATAAACTGTCATGCTACAACTCTAAACCTGATGCATATTTGCAAGTATATGAGGAAGCAAAACTGAACCATATTTGCAATGATGCAGAACAGATTCATTATATCAAAATATATCACCTATGCATGCAGATTGTTACTGTTTTTATACTATTTTTATATCACCTGTCATTTACCTGTTTTTATATCACCTATGCACTACAGATTGTTAGCATTGAAATTTCACTAACAGGCAGGCATTATAAACAAGTGCGAGAAGACATTGTGAATTTCAGATCATCAGTTTATAACTAAATGCTATCACTGCCATGCGATCTAAGCTGCAAAGAAGCTCAATATTCTAGCTGGACTGATACAACTCAAGTATCAAATACTAATCACAATTGGGTTTTAGCAACCAAGATCCATATGGATTTGAGAACTAAAACAAAAGAAATATTTGGTTCCCACTAACAAGAGCTGGCTGCATTGGCAGGTGAATAAAAGATGCCAGTAAAAAAATAGTTATGGTTATACAAGCCTACAACTATTAGCAGCCAAAATATCACTTCTGTCATGTTGATTTTTTGTAAGGCAGTAAAAGATCATACTAGTGCAACAGCTTAGACTGAGATTGACAATTTGTAGAGGAGCTATCTAATCTAATCTAATCTATCTACACAACACCATATTTATGCATAATCTGAACCCTAACCATGGCATAATCTGTAGAGAGAGGGGAGAGCTTCCACTAATTTGTAGAGAGCTTCCACTAACCATGACCCAACCCTAATCTGAACCCTAACCATGACCCAGCCCTAATCTGTAGAGAGCTTCTACTAATCTGAACCCTAACCATGGCCTGCAGAGAGAGGGGAGAGAGGGAGAGAGAGGGAGATAAGGGAGGGGCAACACTCACCTCTGAGATGAGGACGGTGATGGCGGGCGGACGATGATGGCTGGCGGGCAGATGAGGGCTCCTCCACGGACTCCTCCTCCTCGGACGCACACGGGCCTCCTCCTCCTCGGATCGAGCTAAGCGCGCGGGCCTCCTACTGCATGGCCTCCTCCTCGAGCGGCGGCGGCTGGCGAGGCAGCGGATCGAGAGTGCAGCGGCTGGCGAGGCAGCGAATCGAGAGCGCGGCGACGGATCGAGAGCGCGGCGGCACAGGGCTCGGGCTTGATTGAGATGGTGTCTGAGATGGCATGAGAGGCGGACGTGGAGCGGTTGACCAGCCGTGCCCAGATAGGCGTAGCGCACTTGGGCATAGTGTGCTACGGATATCTGTAGCACACTTGGGCATAGTGCTCTACGCCTATCGGCTTTTATTGACTGTAAAAGACGGCTGTAGCTCCACTGTCTAACAACTACACTAGCCTATCCCACTGGTTTCGCCCTTAGCTCTATTCTCAATCTATGAGCACCCAGGTTCGAATCCTGGTGCCCACCTTTTTTATTTTTATTTCAAAAATACTTTTCAATGTTCCAAAAAATGCCCAAAAGTGGTGATATAGGCCATAGAAGTTTTGTTTTGTTTTTAAAATACTTTTAAATATTCCAAAAATGCCCAAAAGTGATAATATATGTCATAAAAGTGGTACAAATATGATAAAAAGTATAACTAAATTTCATAATAATTGTCCATGAATATTACAATCTTTTCACCACGCGTTTTACAATATTTTTTGAGCTAGCGTTTTACAATCTTTTTTCCCTTCTTTGTCACGGTTGAATAATTTAGCCCCGGCACTTTAATGTTTCTTATTTCGAATGGGCTACCTTTTTTTGGGTAGGGTTGTCCTTTTTCTTCTTGTGATGTATGTTGCTGCATCGTAGTCGTCCTCATCTTCAATCTTTGGATCACCGTACTGGTCGAAGTCTTGCTCGTTGGCGAATCCATCCATTCCGATGATGTTTCTTTTTCCTCTCCTCACGACAACACGACTAGGATTTGTCGGGTCAGTACTGAAAAACATTGGTCCACTTTGGTAGCCAGTACCCACGGTTCATTTTTTGCGGCCACATTCGCACCAGCGACCTTGGATTTGGCTGCTTCGGGTATAACCATGGTTGTGAAATACCGGTCTTCTCTTTTGACGCTCTTTGCCCATCTGACACGAAACATCCACACCTTTTCTCAATAGTTGTCGAGCTCCCAGATCTCGTCGATTCTTCCGTAGAATCTTTCCTTCACGTTGTCATCGGTGTAGAATTCCGACGTTACACCTGAGTTCTGATAATCACACTTGTCCTTTTACTCCGTGTAGAACGTGTAGCCGTTGATATCATACGCCTGATAGGTCACCAGGTTTTGCATCGGTCCCTGCGACAAGGTGAATATGATCTTTTCTGTGTCAGGAGAATGCGATCGCGGGGGATTATCAAGGAGCGTCTGTCTAAACCAATGCGTGAAATCTGAGTTGTGCTCTTTGATTATTTCTCCCTGCGTCCTCTGTATGCCCCAGTCACTGTACTTCTTCTCGATTAACCTTTTGTGCTTTTGTACCCAAGGATCGACCAGTTCTAAGTGCTGTAGCGCGACGAGGTTCGCTCGATCAAAGTCCGTGCATCGAAAATCGAAGTATGCATGCAGTATGCGACGACCCTCTCGGTGACCAGATCCGTCGAGCTTGCCAAGGTGCCTGTTGACGGGAAGACCGACAGGGTTCTCGATGTCTAGATAATTCATGCAGAAAGAGATGCACTCTTCAGCCAGAAAGCCCTTGGCTATGCTTCCATCTGGACGGGACCTGTTGCGAACATATCCTTTGATGTGTCCGTTCATCCTTTCGAACGCCATCATGCTGCGGAGGAACATCGGCCCGAGTTGGACGATGTCCACCACGACATGGACCAGCAGATGCACCATAATGTCGAAGAATGCGGGTGGGAAGTAGACGTCAATCTCACATAGTATCACCACGATCTCCTCCTGTAGCCTCCCGAGCTGATTCACGCCAATCGACTTCCTAGAGATGACGTTGAAAAACTTGCAGAGGCCAAATAACATTTCACGGACGTGCTCGTCCATTATCCCTCTTAGTGCAACTGGAAGTACCTACGTCATTAGCACGGCACAGTCGTGAGACTTCATGCCATTGAACCTCTTCTTTGCTTCGAATAGGTATCTGCTTATCTTTCCCGCGTAGCCGTAAGGAAATTTGACTCCTAGAAGGCACTTGAAAAACTGTTTGATCTCATCCTGGCTTAGAGTGAAGCAAGAAGGAGGGCAGTAATATTCATTCTTCTTGAACTTTTTACCCTTCTGATGACCTTGTGTCGTCTCCAACTCATGATCATCGTCATCTTCCCGATCATCAGGAGTAGTGCGTCCTCCATGAAGCTCCTTCCGAATACCCATGAATATCAGGTCATGCCTTGCTTTAGGACCATCTTTCGTCCTATCTGGCATGTTGATTATGGTGGCGACAAGACTCTCGCACACATTTTTCATGATATGAATGATGTCGAGGCTATGAGGCGTGCGGAGAAACTTCCAGTATGGCAACTCCCAGAAAACAGACCTTGTTTTCCATACCTTCATCAGCGGCTTGTCTTGCTGCCTCTTTCGCTTCTTTCCAGGCTTAGGAAAATCTTTCCAGTTTTTCAGCAACTCTTCCACTTCTTTGCTGCTCCTCCGCTCTGGGATTCCTCGGGTCTCAGATTTGCCATCGAACAGGTCTCCACATTTTCTCCATGGAGCATTCTTGCCGAGCCACCTCCGGTGCGCCATGAACACGGT
Source organism: Avena sativa (assembly GCA_916181665.1). Lineage (NCBI taxonomy): Eukaryota > Viridiplantae > Streptophyta > Magnoliopsida > Poales > Poaceae > Avena > Avena sativa. The sequence goes on from OV702297.1 coordinate 69,397,096, forward strand.
TTTCAAATACCCTGGATCTTTCTCTAGTTGGAGATAGCTTGTGTTATCCATGCACCTAACGCATGCGCAGAATCCTTGGATAACCTGCCCCGAGATATACCCGCAACCTGGATAGTCTTTCACTGTAGTGACCAACGCGGCTCTCATAGTGAAATAATCTTGTGCCACAGCGTCATAAGTATTGGCTCCAGATTCCCATAACGTGGCTAGCTCCTCTTTCAACAGCCCGAGATACAGATTGATGTCGGTACCAGGTTGTTTCGGCCCTTGAATTAGCATACTCATTTTTTTGTACTTCTTCTTCATGCACAGCCATGGAGGGAGATTGTACATCCATAAAAACACGGGCCAAGTGATGTGCGTGCTGCTCTGGCTACCGACCAGATTGAGTCCATTGCTGCTTGCACCAAGCCTGATGTTCCTCGAATCTCCACCAAATTCTGGGAATGCAAGGTCCAATGCTTTCCACTGGCTAGCATCTGAAGGGTGCGTCAACAGCTAATCCTTTTCGAGGTCATCGTCCTCTCCTGGCTTCTTCCTTTCCGCATGCCATCACATGAGCTTCGTTTCCTTAGGGTCTGCAAAATAGCGCTGCAGACGAGGAGTGATAGGAAAGTACCATACCACTTTTCGAGGTGATTTCTTCCCTTTCTTGTATCGACTCACGTCGCACACCGGACATGTGGTTTTCTCCACATCCTCGCCCAGATAAATGATGCAATCATTGATGTATACGTGATATCTTACGTGCGGTAGATCGAGAGGACAAATGATTTTCTCGGCTTCCTCGATACTAGTTGGACACGTGTTCCCCTCCGAGAGACGACCATGCCAGAATGCCATCATATCGTCGAAGCTTGCATCGCTCAATTTGTGTTTTGCCTTCATCTCCATAGCCTTGAGCGTTACATTCAACTGGGTATCATCGGGCCTGCATCCTTCATAGAATGGGGTAACTGTGTTTTTCTCAAGTTGCGCAAGCTTGTCTTTCTCTCTAGCGGCAGCCCTGGTGTTACTCGTCTGCTTGAGAAGCAGCTCTTGCACATAAGGGTCCTGCACCCATCCTGACGTTGTTCCATCATCGTCTGCTCCTCCGACATCTAGATCATCATCATCCCGGTCTGCTTCCGCACATTCACCATCTCCAGGAGACTCTTCATCATCTCGCCCGTTCTCGCCATGATGATCATCGTCATGTTGCCCACCTTCACTGTCTCCATTGTCTTCGTCATCGCTTATCCAACGAGTGTATCCATCCATGAAACCATGGCAGAGCAGGTGCGCCTGGAGATTCCCGGAATCTCGGTCGATCACCTAGTTGAGTTTGCATCTTCTGCATGGACATATTATCTCCGTCTTGCTATTTCGTATCATGTCGACCGTCGCACATTTCAAAAATCTAGCCATGATGCCTTCGCTCATTATGAGCACCATTTTTGCCTGCACGGTGTACATGGTACAATTAGAAGTCTATTAGAACCACATAATCAATGCATGCATGCAATGGTCGATCACTACAAGGAATTTGTCTATATATGACCCTCAATTTTCGTCACAGAATCGTCATAGTAGTCCGTTTATGACGATTCTATGACGATTTTAAGATCGTCAAAAGCTGGGCGTCGCAAATGAACTATAACGACGTTTTTGGTAAAATCGTCATAACCGTCTATGACGATATTGAATCGTCATAACGTCTATGACGATCCAATATCGTCATGGACCATCTAGCCAGGCCAGCTCAGATCCTACGTGGCTGATCCTACGTGGCAAAATTGTGACGAAATGAAATCGTCTTAAATCAAAATCAGCCCAGTCCATTTTAGTGATCTAAATGGGGTTGCCCAATAATTCCAGCCTTTTATTTGCTAGGCCTTGGCCTTTTTAGGTTTGTCACTTTTGGGCCTTGCCTTCTTACGGTACACTTATTTATTTTCAGATTTGTTACAATATATTTTGGGCCACAGCCTTTTTAGAGCCCAAATATATTTCATCCAGTCCAGATTTCTGCTATTTTTTAACTAGAATTTGCATTTTCATTTCTGGAATTGCTTCAGCCATGCAATAAATCGAGAAAATACACCAGAGTTTCCAAATACATCAATAAAATACACCATTTTCAGCAAATACACAACATGCAGATAATTTATCAGCAAATAGCAGGCTCACAAATGCACATCCAAGATTACAATTCAGTATTTACATTCGCTTATTAGCAAATAGCACCAATTGCAACACCTCGGACAAGATCCTCGGATCGCTGCACGAACAAGCTCCTCCGCTCTCCCGAAGTGGCGCAGCTCCACTCCAGCACGATCAGCTGAAACATGAACAAAGCTTGTAGTTTCAGAATATGGGTAGCAGAAAATTTTACATATAGTTCTAGCAATCCAGAATAGGGGTAGCAGAAAATTTACATAATGTATTAGCATTCATAATCATTGGTTTCATATCCACAAAAGCTTTTTAATCATTTGATTAAGTTTAAATCAGATTTGAAAAAGTTCTATTCACTCATTCCTATCACTGTAAATACTATGGATCTTGTATAACTCATTTACAAGCACCACTCCAAGAACTCGTTTAATAATTAACATGATATTACATGGAGTAGCTTTGTAAGCCACTGAACTAAAGATAACATTGGAATGGTACATGATATATTACATGGAGTACCTTTGTAAGCCACTGAACTGAAGCTAACATTGGCATTGTACATGATATTACATGGAGTAGCTTTATAAGCCACTGAACTGAAGATAACATTGGCATGATACATGATGAATGATAGCAGAATAATTCCGAGTATGATCAAATGCCCCTGGATCATGTAAGAGTAAGAGTCATAAGACTCAAACTAACCCTATTAAAAGAGCACTCATATTTACACTACCAGACTAGTGATGCTTGCAGTGTGTTAAAATTAAGGACGTCAGGAGTTCTCCCTTAACTACAACTACTGATCTACATGCATACCCAATTTATCCAACTACTAGCAAAACCGAGCTTGACCATTGCCTTATATTTACAAACTTCTACAAGATCGGTTAATGAATAAAACTTGATAATCTGAACTTTTGGAATGATACCACACAAGAACAAATAAAATTAATTCGATAAACAAAGGGAGAATCGGTTATGTACATACTGTCAGTTGGGATTCAGGTTGCAATCTTCTGCAAATTATCAGCGGGAGCCTCACCAGCAGCCTGACCATCCTTCTTCCTCTTCTTCTTAGTCACCACTAGCTCCATGATCACCAAGTGCACATCCAGGATTTTCTCCTACCAAAATGGTGCTCCTGTAAAAAAAAGAAATTATGGTTATGACTATCAAGTCAGAATTAAAGCAATATCTTTTAAGAATAACATAAAATAGCAGGAAACAAAACAAACACAAATCTACAAGCACCTAGATGATACTATAGCCTACAATTATACTATAGCCTACAACGATACTATAGCCTACAAATAAAGGAAAGCTCATCACAACTTGCACAAACAACAACAAATGTATGTTACATCACAATGAATGATTGCACAAGATAAACAAGCAATATAGAAATGCCAAGTTATAGAAACTACATCACAAATATGATTTTCCTCCAGGGTTTGCCATACAACAACAGTAGTAGATAATACAGAGTAGATAAGAACTAATTCACTAGAGAACTTTTCTCAGCTCAAAAGCTGGGAAATGCTTCATATCATGTTGTTTCTCGCTAATTACAGAAACTCGAGACATACATCTAGTACTTCATATCATGCTTTTTCTCGCTACTTATTAAAAACTGCACGCACATGAAAATATGAGAAATGATAAAAATGCAATCAAGAACCATATCTGTCTTAGTATCTTAATACTACCAACCATGCATCAAGTGAATAAGTAAAATAGAAAATCGAATGCCATGTGAAAAGCTGCATTAGTGTAAGCAGACTATCACAGCAAAGCCACACTCCAAATCTCCAATAAGACCATTAGGCATCGGCAGGAACAAAACCATAGACATAACAGCAAAGCCACACATGTAACCATTACACAAACAACACATCAAGTTGCTAACTGCTTATGGTATATCAAATAACACAGCATGCATGCTTCCAAAAAAAATTATAATCAGACCATAACTATAAAATAGAACTTTACCATGCTATGAAACAATATGTATCTATCCTGCAAGAACAACATTCAAAACAGAAATGCACCTGTATAGCCTATGAGCAGCTAACAGCTAATAGTCCTAATTTAGGTATCATATCAGCCAATGATACATACATGAATTCAACTCAAATTTATAATGCATGAATACACCTATTAATTTAGCATATGATCGATAACACGATGTATGTTCAATTCCAGTTTTACACTGAGATTATTGTCACTCGCATCAGAGCCTAAATACAAAGGAACATGTACAGCAATGGCCTATCAACCAAGTAACAAGGGACACAAAGAGGTTAAATCAAGGACTTATCTAATCCAGAGAAGGAAGCGCCTCTGCAGTTGTAGCGCGGTGAACTCGACGATATGAACGCAGTGCCATGGCTAGGTTTGGTGCGCTGTAGCATGAAATGTAGCACACAGGTAACTCCCCTGGTTCAGCAAGGCACATCACCACACATTTGTGTCTGGGAATAAATAATAACTTGTAAGCAAGAGAATTTAATCAAATATAACTATGTACTGGATACAACAATGGTGGAAAAAAATGTTTGGTAAATATACAATAAGTCATTTCCCAAAGCTCTAAAAAATGGAACTTAGTAGGATTGGCATACATATTATCTCAAGGTTTTCAAAATATTAAGATGATGCATTACTCTAGCATAACCAAAATAGAAGCATCAGTTTAGATAGGTACAACAGAAGAGAGCCAATAAACATCCCAGTTCAGACATCTCTTTCTCCACAAATAAATCGAGCAATCCTAGAGCATGTATGGAGCCTCTCTCAAAATAAAGGAAGGTATATGAGGACATGAAGCTATCGTGTGGTCAGAGAGGTTGTAAAAATTTAATATGGGCACAATAGAGACTATTGAGACATGCATCAGGATATACACAGATACACAATAAGTATTGAGACATGCATCAGGATATATACTAGTACTTCAACTGCAATGAGATATGTTAGTCGAATCACCACTTCAACAGCGACAAATATGTATTGGAGTAAACCATTTGGCAAACTAATTCTACTATTATTCCCCAAGTAAACACAGTAGTAGCATCACTAAGTTCTATTGTTTCTATTTCAGTAGCAGCACCACCGAGTATGGGACTGGGGTACCTTACCACTTAGCATGTCGATGTAGTAGTCGCCAATCTTGCCGCTGGAGAGGTGAACGAGGTGAAGGCGGAGGTGATCTTGAGAAAACTGGTGTTCACTTCGTCCTCCATGATCTGGTCTTGTCCGCTGAACAGCAGGCTACCGGAGACCTCGGCCGCTGCCACATCCTCCTAGTCCATCGTCCGGTACTCGCCCCTCCTTGCTCCTCCATTAGTATTCCAACCTGAAAAAACACAAGAGATGACAGGACACATACAAGTAAAGTACTCAGTGGAGTAGACAAGTTTCAGAGTAGTGCGAGTAGACTGATTGGGTATCAAAAGCATTGAGAAAGTTCATTTTTCAACACTAATATTCATTTTCTCATATCATTTGATTGCATATGTGTGCACTATATTGTTAAATGTGTGCAATATGTAGCTGAGAGAAAGGCATAACTAGTTTCTTAATGCACATGAATAATGATAACATAATCCTGACATGTACAAGCCAAGGAACAACTAATGTTCTGGCATATGCACTGCTAGTAAAGATCAGCTAGCATGGTCACATAACATGTATACTAATTGGACGTCGGGGAATCTGCAGTGACCAACTCTCTGTGAGTGCTCAAACATGGTCTATGAACGACACATATTGCAAATAAACAGTAGATACTACAGCCATGTCTCATAAAACAAGTGGAGGAGAAAAGGGATGAACAAGGGATAGTGAGGACATGATCGAAACCTGTTGAAACCAGCCACACGGTTTTGACCAGTTTGGTTCGACAGTTTGCACGGGCTCAGACCAAACCATGAACAGGATTAGATAGAAGCAAGAAAAGCCTTGACTGATCTTCCGCGTGGCCTGGATCTCTGTTCCTGATCATGCATGCAAAAACATTGCGGAGTTAGTTTGAAGCGAATTGTTACCTGCCTCATGACGCTTAATAACAAGAAAATCATGTGAACTGGGGAGAGGAATATCGTTCATCGCTCAGTATGACTCTGAGTAAAATATCTGCTTGTGCATTCCCAAAAGAACAAAACAGTCCATTTTTTTGGCATGTTAGAGAATGATGATTAGGTGTCTGTAGAAACTAATCCTTAGATACAAGTGAACAGATAGACCCTTACTCAGTCCTCAGTATATGCTTCCAGTATCGACATAATGGACAAATATGACATTGTCTTGCTCTCATGGAACAACTGATCAGATTAGTATAATGCTTGAAACAATCATTTTCCACAAAATGCAAAAACAAATCATGGGGCTCAAGGATGACCGTGCACTTCATCAACTTGAAATTGCGAAAATATCCGTAACTCTGTAAGTGATGCATGTAGCTTACTGAACCTGACAAATCGAGCGCTATCAGCAGTAAAAAAAGGCAAAAATCCTGGATCCGTGACAAGGACCTAGCAAGGGAGCGCACGAATGAACACAACAGTAGTGGGGGGAAAGTACCCGGAGTTAGGCGAATCAAATCTGACCGATTCTAATGAAAGGAAGACAGCAACCATGTAATGTAAGACAGACAGAACCGTACGTACCTTGAACGGGGAGCAGCAAAAGCGGTCGTGACGGCGGATCGACGAAGCCAACAGCGCAGAAAAGCCAACAGCGGGAGTGACCATGGGCCGTGGATCTGGGGTAGACGGGTTTGGAGCCGCCGCCCGACGGCATGGAGTGACCACCACCCGACGGCATGGAGCCGCTGCCTTGGACGGAAAGGTCAAATCCCGACTTCCTACTCCTCTCTAGGCTTGGGCTAGGGTTTCGATTTGACGCAATGTGTGGTGGTTCCATGCGGTGGAAAAGAAAGGCAAGGAGGAGGGGATTCAGGGGATGTTGTTGCCGAGGCAGGGGGTGGACGGAACTGGCCGGGATCTTGGCCGGCGGCGAAGAGGGGGGAGAGGAACCATGGAGGAGGGAGTTTGGCACTGGGAGTCCAGGACGGTGTTTTTTTACAGGGGTGGGGTTGGTGGTTTTGGGTTCTTATCCCGCCTGTTGGGCCCAAATTTCGCTAGGTACCGCGCGTATGGTGTGCCAGGTCATCGATCCACTTCAAGTTCCCACCAGACACCATCTCAGCCGTCCATCCTGTTTACATCCAATGGCCGATATTGCCCTCCTCTTGTATCTTGTCCTTCCTAGCACTATGACGATTTTGCCTTATAAAATTACGACGTTTTTGTACAAAATCGTCATAAGTTTTCTAGGCTTGAACCCTCCCAAATAGTACATGACCATGTGATGCATAATTGTCATAAATCTATGACGATTTTGTCCACGGTCACTACCAAAAGGTCATAGGCTGACACATTTCTTGTAGTGGATAGAAAATTCCGGCATGACCTATCCTAAAATAAGGACCTTTGCGAAATGCCAAAGTCTTTCCAAAATGGAAATGAATCAACATTTTGGCAAAACAAATGGCAACTTGTTCACACATAAACACAAGAGAGAGAGAGAGAGACCGATCCATACACACATGAACATATCATCCTCTCCATACACACATGCATGAGCATCGATCCTCTCCATATACACACACATGACCATCAATCCTCTCCATACACACGTCTTGACCATCGATCATCTACATACATATGAGCATATCATCCATATACACATGAACACATCCTTACATGGATAACTTACCAAGATGAGAGACCGATCGCGAGAAGATGGAAAGGAGAGGGGCGCGCGAGACCGGAGAAGGAGATGAATGGAGAATGAGTGGAGAAATTGAGGTGGGAAGGAGAAGGATCCCGACTAGATCTAAGGAGGAAGAAAAGGGGAAAGTGAAGTGTGGGTGGTGGATGATCACACATGTGCACAAAGTGGAGCTGCCAAAAAAAATGGTCGACACATCCGTGGCGCACATCACTTAGGCGTAGCACACTCCCTCCATGTGCACCATGGTTAACTATAACAACCGTAGCGCACCTACCCCATGTGCGCTACGGGTATGTGGCATGCGGCCAGCAGGGCCCTGGCCCACACATATCTGTGGTGCACTATCACCATGTGCGCCACGGTTGTTGTAGTTACTAGTAGGGCACTGCCCACAGGTGATCCACGCCTGTTTTCCTAGTGGGGCACTTCAACCACGTGAGCCACAGAAATTTGGATTACCTATAGCCCTTTTCCTAGTAGTGTTAGTTATACCCTCAAGTGTAGCACTGGTAGTTTGGTTGTACTTAGTTTTTCCCTCCAGTACAAACACTGATGTGTGCAATATAATCATTTTTACCCTCCGGTGGCTGGTCAACAGAGAGTCAACGAATGGGTTTCAGCTAGCTAATTGAGTCATTTTATGCACAACAAATTCAAAAAGAACAAATCATAGTGGCATCTACCTAGGGAGTCTTATTATGTGACCTGCCACCATAAGAAATGTATATAAATCAAGTTTTAACCTAAATCACCACTTCTCAAATCACCTACTATCTATGAAGGTTCATGGCTTTCTACTCAAGCCTCTCCCCAAAACATCCCTCCCCAAAACATAATTTGTCTGAATGAGGCAATAATTGTCAAACTGATGTATATTTGAATTTCAAATAGTTTGATGTGTGACACTATGTATTTTATTGTATAAAAGAAGCATTTCCATTTTTTAATCTCTTTTTGTTTCATATTTGAACCCCCTTGTTAGGTTTGCCCTTGGTTTTTAAGTTCTACTCAGTTTTCCCCTCCCTATTAGTGACAAACTCTCACACCTATGCTCATCTTGGCTTGCTACGCTCTGATTGGTCGAGACAGTTGTCACGCGGATCGTACCCACCAACAGTTGATCCTCTGATTAATCCTCTATGATCTAGCAGACAGGATAACCCCTGTATCTGTCGGGGGCACCCTCTATCCATGCAAAATAACGAGTTTGCCACCGATGCTTTAACTCCATGAACAAATGATTTTGAATATAATTATAAGGGAAACTGTTCAAAGGTGTATAATTTTTGCATTATATTTCACTCCATGTCCTAAGTGTGATTTCAAAGAGTTGTGTCAATTATAAACACTCTTTTACATTAAGAGTTGTATAATTTTTTTAAATTTGAAAGTGTTCAAGAGTTGTGTCAATTATATACACTCTTTTACATTAAGAGTTCTATATTTTTTTAATTTGAAAGTGTTCAAGAGTTGTGTCAATTATAAACACTCTTGTACATTAAGAGTTGCATAATATATTTAATTTGAAAGTAAATCACTAGTCGTGCGAGATTTGTGTCAATTATAGTTTCAGACCGCGCGAAAGTTTCATAATTATAAACACTCTTGCAAACCAACTGAATCGCCACTGCTCTAGGGGAATTTACAATAGATTTTAGGGATATTTTATCTATCTCTGAGAGTTATGGAGGTTGAAACCACCACTGGGAAATGAAATCCAGAGAGATATTGTTCACAACCACGAATTATGCCAGCACTGGATCAATCCTATTCGAAAATCAAGGAAGTTAGTTGAGCACCAGCGATTCGCGTTCAAATACTGTGAATAATCAACCCAAAAAAAGGAAATGATGCTTACCCAGATGGAATCCATGCGTTAGATCCCTATGATTCCACCCAATCTTCTCCGTGCTCGACGGGGATGGACGGTGCACCAGCCGGCATTGCATATTGTTCCGTGAAAGGGGTAGATCTAGCAAGGGCGGGAGCAGAGCCGGAGGTGGAGTGGGATCCACGACTAGGGGGAGGGGGTGGATCTGGGGCCAAGGACGACATAAGGTAGGAGGGAACGACGGCGGGGCAGTAGAGCGGCGGTGTGGGAGCTGTTCGAGGCTCGGGGGGAAGCAAATGCTTTGGGTGAGCAAGAATGGCCAGTCCGACTCGTCTCCATATAGCCCCACTCTTTACCACGTATGCAAGACCTGTCCCAATGGGGCCCTACCCTTCACCATGTATGCAGGACCCGTCCCAATGCAGCCCCACTGGTCAGGCATGTAACGGTCGAGGCCTCGTAACGTAACACTCAACGCCCGACCCGCCCCAACGCGGTCCCACCAGTCATCATGTACCGGTCAATCCTTTGACCTGACGGCATCCCTCCGTCTGAGCGCCTGCGAGAGCCCGAGAGGGTTTCTTAACATGGAGAGGGGAAAAGTGAGGAAAAGTTAAGCAGCTGGGGAAAAGTGAGTACAACTAACGAACCAAGGGCACGAAAATAGAAATCCCTATTCTAAATCCCTAACACCTCGACACTCAATCCACCATGATCTTTTGGTCTACAAATAATGTTCCATTTTGTTAATCAATATTTCTTTTTATGTGATCATCATTTTTGAAAGAAGACTCGCGATCTATTGAAATGTAATCTTTTACTTACCCCTTTTAGGTATCTCTAGAAAAGAAAACATAAACGTAGGCATACTTGTGAGGAAAAAATTATTGATGACTAGCCTATCGACATATGATACTAATAACTTTCCCTACTAACATCTGAGCTTTCCTTTCAAGCAACTCTCAACTAGGTTCCACTCTGAATTCATTAGTTTTTTGTAATGTATAGGTACTCCCAAGTGACAAACTATATGGATTATGACTCACAACAAAAGATTGTTTATATATTTTCTTCTTCACTAGCTTCCCCAAGACAGAAAATCTCACTTTTGAGAAAGTTAATTTTCCGTCTAGATAACTATTGTAGAATCAAGACATCCCCTCAACAAGATGAGGGATTATTCCACCAAACTAATCATCTCCTTTTCTCTTGTAATTAGAATGGCTGACATGTCTACGAAAATCTTAAAGAGCATGAGAGATGAAGGATCTCCTTGTCATATCCCTTTTCAGGTTTGGAAATAATTGCCAATGTCATCATTGACCCGTATTCCTACATTACCTTCTTACATGAAATATTTAATCCATTTATACCACATAGGATCAAATACTTTCATACGCATTAGTTGTTGCAGAAAATACCATTTACCCTTGTTCCTACATCCCCTTCATCATCAACCGCTACATCTCCATCACCATTACAATTCCCCTCTTCATACTTTAGATCTTGTTGTAATTCCATATACAATTGTGGTTTGCACTAGATTTATCTTCGTTCTTTTATCCATCCATTTGAATATGATGATGTTGTTGATTGCTTCCATGTGTGAGTAGTTCCCTTTATTCTTTGGGAGATGGAGAAACCCTAGCATCATTATAAAATGAAATAAAGATGATTTAATACGTTGGTCCATTATCCATTTATTTATGATATTGTGTTTGATCTCTCTTTTTAGATGGTATGTGTAGTAGGCCACATATCATTTGCCTTCGGGTCTAAAGAGAGGGTGATAACCTTAGAACGTGTATGGAAGTATGTCCAGTGTTAATTTTGTGACTACAAGCATTAGCTTATAACCTGCACGGTCAAAGGGGTAATTAATAGAGATTCACTAATCTTATTACGATATCCATGGGGAACCCTTAATTCAGGTGGTCTATATGAGTGACTGCTCCCTAGCATCGTAGTGGTTATTTAGAGATGACCTTATTACCTGATGGAAGAAGCGACTCATCATGATTTTTATAGTGAAAACATCTTATTATGGAGCTCTCTCCATACATACCATGAAGAAAGAAATAGACTATCCTCATTGTGATTAATTACCATATGCTAGTGGTGTATCCCACATCCCGAGAACGCTTTAGCCTTATTGAGTTCCAACACCATTTCCAATGCTTTTGTTACTTGCTTTACATTACTTGTTTAATTACTTTCTACACACAAAAAACCTCTCAAAACACCCTTTACTTGAAATCAAATGCATCTTATAAGTATCCTTTGGTATACAGTGACAAGGGGCATAAAGACCACGAATAAATTGCTCTATGTGGGTTTGATACTCTTATTTCAAAACTATCTACAATCGATATATGCAATTGCAATCATCAGGGACCCTCATAAGAGATACACCCGAACAAAGCCCGAGCTACTAACCTTGGCACATAAGCGATACACCCGCACAAAGGCCGAGCTACTAACCTCGGCACATAAGAGATACACCCGCGCAAAGATCTAGCTACTAACCTTGGCCAAACCTGATACATAGGGCTCCGGTACATAACCACAGGCTACCAGCCGTAACCATACTTAACGTGTAACACCCCGACCACTCCGGACCAGCGGATGTCACTCCTGGTAGCTCAATGGGATGTCTAGACTAACTCCAGAAACCAACACTAGTCTTTTCTATGCACTTTGTCCTCACTCGTGCGCACCTGGTACCCACTTCCCGATCGGTTCACCCATCCTCAAATTTCTCTAGGCCAAGAACGCTTAACCTCATAGTTATTTTTAGATGAGCTTCCGGAAAAGAAGTTGCAACTTGCTGGTATGGGCATACTATCAATCCAATTAAGCCATGTGCCAGGGTCTCACATAACAGAACAGAGGACCTCTGCATGAGACAGTTAAAGAATAAGTTTGCACCTCGAGGATTGGAGTCAAGATATTACGAGCAATGGTGCTTGCCCATGCATGAGCTAACACAGTGTTGATATCATGCCGCTTGTGCATCTAATTATTACCACTGAAGCGAGAGTGGTACACCCCAGACATGAGGAAACTGAGAAAACTCGGAGGGATAAATAAGTCATGTTTCCATACATGTGATCCTCCTGAAATACATAGGTATGGAAGGGGGACTTGATAAGTAAACCGCCTTCATGGATTTAAGAAATGAAAAGAGAAGAGGGAGGAATGGATGCAGTCCTTCAGCAGCCACGGTACTATCGATCCACTCTGAAGCACGCTGGAGGTCTTGTAGCTTTCACTTAGAGGGATATATTGCCATAGCTAGCGAAAAGGTACCTCTTGCGGCTACGCCCTTAGACGGCAGGCCATTCCTTCGAGTTTGGATTTCTCCTCCGACGTAAGGACCACGGTGAGCTTATCCTCGATGAGTTTGTCCTGCGCCTGGTTCCTCTGGTCTCTAATGGCAAACAAGCCTTCCAAGTCTGAAGAATGGATCTCCTCCCAGGTTTCCACCCGCCAAAGCATCTCATTCCTTCGGCCAGGGTGTTCAGGAAAGGATCCTTTACAAGGGCCAAGCCTTCCTCCCCGCCTATCAACTCCATGTGGAGCCTTTTGAATCTCCTGTTGAAGGGATCTTTGTCAGCTAAACCAGTGTAGAACCCGTTCATGAACCGCTTTACATTAGCTAAGATCCTCTTGTTGTAACCCTAGGGAAGGCAGAATGGAGTGGAAAGGATATAAGGAGTAAGCAAAAATTCTTATACCGTGCCTCATGGACGAGAAAAGGAGTACAAGGAGCTAGCAGTCCAGCACTTACCCAGTTGTTCTTCATTGATGATTGAGATGCTTTGTTTATGGAGGTAGTCAAAGCAAGGATCTCCTTCGCCTCCAAGCGGAGAGGCATGGCATAGGAACGGGTCGAGGCGGACTACCATGCAAAAGGAAGAAGCACTAAGAGTACCATGCATGTGACAAGGCATTGGGAGTATTCAGGAAATAAAATACAAGAGCAATTACCCATCTACCTCGAGGGTGTGGACCCCATCCTTTGAGTTCATCGGAGCATGGATTACGGGAGCAGCGCCTAAATGGAAAGATCCTATAGATCCTTGGGGTGCCGGTTCTCCCACCGTATGTATCATGGTCATGGCAGGACGTCCGGTCCGGGGACAAAACCCTTCTACCTCCCTTTGATGGGGCTGTGAGGCTTGCCGACAGTGTGAATAGTACTTGTTGCATGCCATGGCATAAAGACAAGAAATTTCTTTTGTGGGCAAAGCAGGAAGATCTCAGCCTTGTGATGAGAGAAACAATACCATATTGGTGGTACTTAAAGGAAAAGATTGGACGAAACATAGGAGCCCAAGAGGTAACCGTATCGTGGAAGACGAGGTAATTACTTAGCATTCACATGGGGTGTTGTTCCATCAGTCCACATCGTGGGAAAGAATCTCATTACGACCGCCACCTTCAATTTTTTTGGATGGAACATATTCCCATGCGGTAGAAGAGCTCTGAGATGGAGGGAGCTCCATCAACATCATGTACCTTGATACATTCAAGCACTAAAACTCGCATAGTCAATGATTGAGTCGACCCTCTACACCTTCTTCCACGGTATCGTCTCGGGTCAAAAGGCTTACCCAATCAGCAAGGTGATGCTGCAGTCACCTTCGGCACGGCGGAAAACTTCCGCACAGAGAGGATCGTCTTCGAGCTGGTAAATTTCCGTAGCCCGTACCACCGTGTACTTGGGCGACATGCGTTCGCCAAATTCATGGTTGCTGTCAGCGTTACTGATTACATCATCCTCGACTAGATCTTAACCCTGCTATGACTTCACTATGTTAGATGGGTCCACATGCAAGGTTCCAACATGATAAGAGATGGATTTACAGATACCTTCTTGACCTCTCAGTTCGGTACTCCACGTCATATAAGGGACCTCCCCCTCAAACCTTCTCTAGTCGCCAAACTATCGATACCTTCACACAGAAGGATTGTTTTCAACTTTTCTAATAAACCCTTTTGCAAAACCTTTCATTGTAAGACCATTACCCTAGGACATCTGAGATGCGAAGGTTCACCAGAACAGTTCTGAAGACGAGAGTGCAGAAATTTCTATGGGATCGAGGTGTCAGCACATGCTGGATACCTTATTTAAAAACCTCAGACATTCTCTAAAGACCTCGCGCCTCAAGACCAAGAAGAATTCATCAAGCTTACCAGGCGAAGATTGAGCATGAGCTGAAGCAACTCTATTAAAAGGAAGGTTGTCATATTACGATTATCGGTGATGGGTGGATTCAGGCTTGTATCTCACATGGGCCTTAATCCAAGATTCATGCCCATGCCTACCTCTGCAATCAAGGATCTGAAAACCTGCATCTGGAACCTCTCAACCGACCTAACCTTTGGGGCTACAAGATGGCTCTCTAGAGATCCCGAAGAACAGACACGCATCCAAGGGAGATCAAAGAACAAAATTATGTGGAATACAAAATGAAGACCTAAAATGACTAAGGGAGACTCTATCACCATCAACACCTATAATTACTCAATGACATTCACCTGAAGGGGGGACAACATAATCACCCAATTGTTCGTCATTAGCCTTAGTCATAAACCCTAGATTCATCTATTGTCGGGTAACATTAAAAACCCACCAAGATCATATTGTAGCCACTTTTGTATGATCTCTCGATCACCTTATGAATGAAGTCTAAGGGAGTCCTCCCATTATACACATTATTGTCTATGTGTTTGGAGATCCAATCCTACTGACCGAGCCATTTGACGAACAAATAAACTCTATTTTGTTCCTCGAAAGTGATACTGGGAGGGATCACGGAAACTATCCTTCTCTAGGGACGCCCCCAGAAAAACTATCAGCAATCTCCATGTCGCGCACTGCTCTATAGGCAACCTCATTCATCTTCATGCCATCGAGATCTAGGTCATGCGCCGTGCTATAGGCGCCACGCATGTTAGAGTAGCATATTATATTGGTCGGGATTATGGTATTCCAAGTTTTCCAAATAGGTGTAGGGTATAAAATAGACTGGGGTTGGAAGTTTAGAGTGCCAATTTCAAGGATTAGGAATTCATAGTTTGATTTAGCTTTTGTATACTAGTTCAAGGTTTGTTTTGGACTTTGCCCAATTCTATTACATAAACTTTTTAATTTTCTTCTCCCATTATGGTTCCATCATCTTGTTTCAATTGTAACATTTTTTCTTCCTATGTTTCCCTTTAGCAATAACTTGGATATATATTAACTTTAACTTACAACAATTCCACCGAACTATTGTTTCGTAGGCTTAGGAAAATACTAGCTTCATATTGTCAATTGGGTGCAATGCGAGTAAAAAACGAGGAGGATGTGAAGATAAGTAGAAGTGGCGCGCTCCGGGAGGGGGTTCAACAGAAGGTGGCCTGTTTTTATGGCACTTTGAATCACTCTTTTGAATGGCAAGGTGATTATTCCGTAAACACGTCGAATCAAAGAAGGCAAGCCTTACCATATTCCTTAAAAATTAGAATTATACACATCATATCTCATAACATAAAATATGCATAATTTGGAATCTCTGATATGGACAACGGAGGTCTCGAATCACTCAAACAAGAGTTTTAGCCCCTCGGGAAATCATAGGATATCATTGCTTCCCAACATTTCCTAAAAACAGGAGACTAGAAGTTAAACTCTTCACAAGTAACTACATTCATGTGGGCTAATTATATGCAATGTATTTTATTTATAGGGAGCTTTGTCTAGATAGGAATTAACCTTTGATTGATGCACATAACACTTCGGAAGTACGAGGATAACCATGGGAGCTGATCAAATTAGAAAGTACAGTACAAATTTTGCTTGACGTAAAACCAATAGTGGATTTGTGTCTCTTTTTTTTAATTTTTCTCTGATAGAGTAAACTTTGGTCTCTTAGACATATCACCGAGCATGAAAGAAGGTATGGTGATCGAGCCAGAAACACCACTAACTACCACAAAGGCAGCAAGAACACATGATTACATGTGCATTAGTGATACATGTACCAAAATAGCCAAGAAAGACAACAAAAATAAAATAAAATGCTAACTTAAATAAGCACAGTAATATATGTCAACCCTAGACATTGATGACACTAGCTAGGACGTATGCCCACGTCTCCTCCGTCTCTCTATATCCAACAAGGCAATAGGAGCTCTCCATTGGAGACTTTGGTGTCACTCCCGCTACAGATTTTGGAGTAAAGCGAAGATGAATGGCGAAACTAGCAACGGAAGTTTTGGCTCCTATGGGAGAGGTCGCAACCTGACACGACATGTTGATGTTGGGGATAGAAATGGAATCTGTAATTTTTAGAAAGGATGAGCGGGTGCCCAATAAATTGCAACGCCCTGCACATCCTCGGGGGCATCGACCTCCTCAAAGCTTCTGGCCTGTACTAGATATTGCTCTCCCCGTGATGAGAAATTCATTGTGTGTTGGGGTGGGAAAGGTGGGGTTTGTCCGGGGTTCTGTGTTTTTTTTCTTGATATATCTTTGTGGGTCTGATCGTATTTTCTTTTCCGGATGCAGTTTCTAGGAAGAGGTGAGGCATGGCTGGCGGTAATGAAAGGAATGGGATGGTGGATAAGTTCCTGGAGGGAATGCGCGTGCTCGCCGTTGACGATGACCCCATCTAACTCTAGGCTGTAGAGGCCCTCCTACGCTACTGCAAATACTAACATGAGCGTCCTCAATCTCCATCTCGCCCTAATCCATAATAATCAATTAGACGACAAGATGGAGACTGAGGACACTCATGTTTGTATTTGCAGTAGCACAAGAGGGCCTCGAGAGGAGGAAAGGTAGATGGGTTCATCATCGATGGCGAGAATGCGCATCTCCTCCGGGAACTTGTGCACCATCTGATGCCTTTTCTCACCTCTGACCATGCCTAGGTTCTTCCAAGAACCCGCATCTGGCAAAGAAAACACAATCATACAAACAAATATATATAAAGAAACAACACACTGAAATCCCGGAGAAGCTCCACCTTTCTAAGCCTAACACACAATGACTTGCTCTCTGTGCGTAGAGAAATATCTAGTACATGCAAGAAGCTTTGAGGACGATCGATGCTCCCAAGGACGTGCAGGTAGTCGCAATTTATGGGGCGCCCGCTCCTCCCTTCCACGGACCACATTTTCCATTTCTACCCCCAACATTAATAGTCCGTGTCCACATGTGACCTCGCCCACAGGAACCAAAACTCCAGTTGATGGTTTTGCTATTCATCTTCACTTTGCTCCAAAATCTATAGCAGGAGTGACACTAGCGTCTCCAACAGAGGGCTCTTGTTGCCTTGTAGATATATAAAAAGGAAGGAGACGTTTCCAAACTGTCCTAGCTAGTGTCATCAATGGCCAGGGTTGATGCCCATTGTTGTGCATAATTAAGTTAGCTCTTTATTTTATTTTTGTTTCCTTTCTTGGCCATTTTGGTACATGTGTCTCAAGCTCACCGACGCACATGTGTTTTTGTTACCTTCTAGTGGTTGGTGGTGTTGCCAGATTGATCACCGTAACTATTTTCATGTTCGGTGATATATCTAAGAGACTGGATTTTATTCTGTCAGAGAAAAATTGAAACAAAGATACACAAATCCACTACTTTATAATTTTATCAGCTCCCACGGTTATCCACGTACTTCCCAAGTGTTATGTGAATCAATGGTTAATGCGTACATAGACAAACCTCGCTATAAATAAAATACATTGCATATAATTAGCCCATCGCAACCATAGTTACTTGTGAAGAGTTTAACTTCTAGTATCATGATTTTAGGAAATGTTGGGAAGAAATGATATCCTCCCGCGGGGTAAAACTCGTTTTTGAGTGAGTCGAGACCTCCATCGTCCATATAAAAGATTCCAAATTACGTATATTTTATCTTATGATATATGATGTGTAGAATTCTAACATTTAAGGAATATAAGGCTTACCACTTTGATTTTACATGCTTTGATTTTACATGTTTATGGAAACAGTCACCTTCACATGTGAAAGAATGATTGAAAGTTCCATAAAACTGGCTACCTTCTGTTAAACTACACCCCCGCACTACTTCTACTTTGAAGGAAATATGCCCTAGAGGCAAATAATAAATGGATTTTATTATCATATCTCAGTTAATTCGTAATAGTTTCATGTGTGCTATATCATTATCAAGCGGAAACATTGATACACGTGTGTTATGTAAACAAACCAGGTTCGTAGTAGCCTCTATTTATACTAGTTCATTTGGCAGCTGATGATCCAGGTTTCCCGATCATGGACTTACTTTAACGTCAACTTACAATGAGGTCACTTCATTATGAATGATGTGATGGACATTGCCCTATATAATTACTTCAACACAATCAAGACACTTAGTTCATAGTTGCAATAGTTAGAAGCGTAGTTTATTTCTCCTTTTATTGCGAGATGATATTAATCACTATCACCCAAGGCTGCTTTGACTACATCAAATGTCATATCTGCAACTGGGTGACAATAACGGTGTATGGTGGGTATTCCAGAGGGATATGTTGAGGCCTATGGATCAAGATCAAGATTTTTTCACCATTGTGACAGGAAGATACACACGGAAGACTCGGTGAGATTACATCCATAATATTGCAACATGTGACTAGCTCATTGAAGGGAATATGCCCTGAGAGGCAATAATAAAGTTGTTATTATGTATATTCCAAGTTTATGATAAATGTTTATTTTGCATGCTATAATTGTATTAATACAGAAACATTAATACATGTGTGTTTAATAAACAAATAGAAAGTTCCTAGTTATGCCTCTCTTATAAACTAGCTCGTTGATTAACAAGATGATCAAAGGTTTGCTGATCATGGACATTGGATGTTGTTAATAACGAGGTCACAACATTTTTGGAATGATGTGATGAACGTTCATCCGAAGTATAGCATTACGATCAAGTTCATTGTGTTTATATTTCTATAACATCATACGAAGTAATCTTAAACCTTAGACCATGAGATCATGTCAATCACTAAACACCAGAAGAGTATCTTGATAACATCAAAAGTTTGCACCATAACAGGGTGACTATAAAGGTGGGTTCAGTACTACGAAGGTGTTATGTTGAGGCTCATGGATGAAGAGCAGAATTTTTCCATCCCAATGATGGAAAGATATACTCTGGGCCCTCTCGGTGATATCACATTAATTAGCTTGCAAGCAAGTGATTTTATCACTAGAATGTTATATCATGGGAACGAGAAAAGAGTGCATGTCGGTAACGAGATCAAACTAGGTGTGAAGACACCGATGATCGAATCTCGGACATGTAATATATTGCAAGACAAAGAGATTGAGTTACATGCGTATAAGGTTCACATGATCACAGAAGTCATCGTTGAATGTGTGGGAGTCAGTACGGATCTCCAGGACCCGCTGCTGATTATTGATCGGAGAGAGGTCTCGATCATGTCTGCGTTATTCGCGAACCATAGGGTGACAGACTTAGGGGATAACGACACCATTTAGAGCAAATAATATGCCAGAAAAAAGAAAAAGAAAGCGCAAGAATTTATTTCACTAGACACCGGAATTGTTTTCAGTTGAAATTGCTGAAACAGGTTCTGTATGTGAAATTGAAATGTTGCAAGAGGTTTTATGTGAATGTTTGTTAATTAAAGTAATTAACAAAATTCTGAATAAATAAATAAAAGGAGTTTTATTTAATGAGAGATTACATTAAATTTGGTGGAAATTTAATGGGATTTGAGTGGGATTTTGAGTGGAGGAAATGGAGGGGCATTTGTGTGAGTGGGAGCTCCACTGACATGAATGGGGGAAGAGGTGGGGGAAACACCTTGGCCACCGGCCATGGCTAGTGGGCTGCCCCCTCCTCCTATAAAAAGATCCCCTCCTCTCACTTCTCACTCACACCTCCTCGCGAAGGATCTCTCTCCCCCCTTTAGAATTTCCCCATGGTCTCGGATCATTGAGATACATGTTCCCGATGGCTTTTTCAGGAAGGATTTGTTGCTTCCGCTGCTTCGCTGGAGCGAGGGCACAGAGGTTGTCGGGATACCCGAACGTGTGTGCAATCACGGATGCACCACTGCTTTGCGGTGCTGGACTTGATGGTGTTATACCAGCTAGACCGGATGTACTTCTTCTCGATCTTGAGATCGGCAAGCGTTCGACTATATCATCGACGAGTACAATCTCGTTAACGCTTTTCATTCTTCGAGGGTATGTATTCTATGGATGTATATCCACCCGTTGCTTGTATCTAGTAGATAGATCTTGGTACTTAGTTGTTTCCATCGTAGGAATTTTGTTGTTTTGTATGCTGCGAACCCAACACTGGTATTAGAGCCGGATCTATGCGTAGATTATTTGCATGGTTAGTACACATAGGAGTATGTGGGCCCTGATGGTCATGTTATTGCTTCTTCCTTGTACTTTGGATATTGGTGGCATAGTGGGATGAAGTGGCCCGGACAAACTTTACATGTCCTTGCACATGAGACTTGTTCCACGCTTGACATGCAACTAGTTTTGCATAAGTGGCTTGTGGGTGTCTGTCTCTCCTACTATAGTCAATATATGATTTACAATGAGTTTTCAATAATTTGATTATCATGGTTGTGGTTCCATGTTCGTAGGTAAGAACAGTTCTATCTTCGAAAGCCCTTAGCCACGTAAAACATGCAATAGATAAATTAGAGGCGTCTAGTTTTTGGTTTTGCCGGGAAAGTACTATGATATGGTAGTGTTATAATTTGTAGTATGGATTGATACTACTGAAAATTATAATATGTCAAACTGTAAGTTCCATAGACCTTGGCCTTAGACATATAGGAATGATAAAGATCATTCCACGATGCACAAGATAGAGATCAAGTGCAAGAAACCATATCATATCACTATAGAATATGGTGTTTGTTTGCATCTTATATTGCTTGTTTGGCATTTTATTAGCATTATAAGATGATCTCTCATTTAGATATCAAGATAAAAATGTGTTCTCCCTTAAGTATGCACTGACTATGTTTTGCCGCTTCAAGACATCACGTGACGATCGGGTGTACTTGAATCAACGAACATACATCGGGTGTAAGACAGTTTTACACACACGAATACTAAGGTTCTTACTTGGCGAGCCTAGCATGTACATACATGGCCTCGGAACACGGACTGAAAGTTTAAGCATGAGTCATATGTTTGATATGATGCCCATATAGATGCTCGCCTTTGAAGCTACACCAACATATGTGATGATCGGACTTGGTGTAGTGGATTTGGTTCATGTAATCACCAAAAAGACACGAGGGATGTTGTTTTTGAGTGGGAGTTCATTTCTAATTTGGATTAGGAGAACTCAATTTATCATAAATTAACTCAAAGTGAATTTGCATAATTTGTTTTAGTCATTGGCATTTTTTCACCACCTTATGATTAGTTGTAATTGATATAATAGAACTATAGAATTCTAGATATTTACTTTACGAACTGGTATCGTATTGTTTTGAGTGTCAATCTAAAGCTTAAAGTCCTATTGCAAATTTCAACAAACTCTGTTTACTCCGTGAAATTTAAGAATTAGTATTAAATCAAGAGTGAAAATTCTAGTGTTAGTATCTAAAGTATCATGTTTGCGTCCATGATTCTTGATTTAAATATCGAGATTATCTAGGAGCTAAAAGAATTGTTTCAGAAACCATAATGTGTGGCAGATATAACGATATCTGAAACAATGTTTTTGGTTGCAATATGATAGATTATAATATATGTTCTCATATTGGATGAGAATTTGCAAAGGTTGGAGATGCTAGACATCCTAATCATCCAAAAAGGTTTTGGAAAGTAACATTATACTCATGATTCGCCTTTATAAGCTACATTATCTTGATCATGAAAGTTTTCATGATAATGATGAATAGAAGATGTAAGTAAAGTGTTTACTACACTAAAAGATTACTAAATAATGTTTTTTGATAGAACACCAAACATTTGATGATGGTTATCTACTTCAAAGTCCAAGTCCAAAGGTATTATTATTTTACTATACACGCTTTGGACTATGTGTCATGTATATGCCACTGTTGATGTTGATAGATTCTTTTAAAAGGAAAAGAAAATGCTGAAAGAGAATTTATAAAATATATTTGACAGAAAATAAAAGACTGGAAATGCCCAGCTAAGGTATATAGATGATATACATGTTATGGCTATATTCTTTGCTTGTTAAACAATGTGGTTCTTGTGTATTGGATATGTAATTGGTTGGTATAAAATATCATACAGAACAACACAATTTATGAACTACAATGGCCTAAGTAACTAGCAAGAGAATATGTGATGATATTCATCAAAAACAAACAAATGGTTGTTTGTATTTCTCGTTGACATCAAAGCTTGCCTTCAAGATTTATTTTAATAATTGTTTTAATAATTGTTATTTAAATCAAAGCTTGCCTTCAAGATTGTTCAAATAATTATCGTATTCCATATAATATGGATGATTTACAAATCTAGTTGGAGAAATCATATCCATAAAACCTAATGGTAAAATGTCGCAAGACAAATGATTGAAAGATCACTTACGAAGTGACATCACCATTTAAATTATATTGGAAATAAAACATGAAGAAACTCCATATTCATGGATTTTTGGAGTCTTTGATTTGATCAAATGACACTTGTGAGACTTTCCTCGGGATAATTAAAACTTCGTTCGAAGGCCAAAGAAGTACGATTGACTAAATTATTGGAATTTATACATATCGATGTATGTAGTCCATTATGTGTAGTTGTAAGCGATGGATTTCAACTTCATATACTTTCTCCGGAAATTTGAGTGAATATTCACTTAATGATAAAGAAGTATGAAATATTTGAATATATTCAAAGACATTCAAGATGAAGTGGAAAATCATTGTAACAAGAAAATAAATAATTTATGATTTGATCATAAAGGGATTTATTTGAGTTGCAACTTTAGCAAAACACCTAGATTTGCATCTCCCAAAAAACCATAGGAATATGGAGTGTTTGAGATTTTTAATGAAACCTTGTTTGACATGGTTGGATCAAAAGTGTTATTTATAAAACTTCCATTATATTTTAAAAGATTAAAGCTTTAGAGACTACTGCTTTTTCACTGAAAAGAGCTCCATCTTGATCCATTGAAATGACACCATATAAGTTATGTTTTGGGGTAAAACCCAAGTTATCCTTTCTTAAACTTTGGTATGCTAAGAATAAGTAAGATGTTTATAACAAAAATCGGATGAGCATGTCTTTGTAGGTTTTTTCAAATAACCATTGGGTATTTCTCCATAACACCAAGGACAAAAGAGTTTGTCGCTTGAAACGTCAAGTTTCTTGAAAGTTAAGTGGGACGAAAATATAACTTTGATAAGGTTGATGAACCTTATCTAAATGTGTTGAGTTGCGCAGCGCCAAAAATCATTCTGAAGGTAGCCATAATGCTTAGAGCTTATGTGTCTCAAAGGTTGAGGTCATGGAGATCTAAGTTCCTATTGAACCAAGTAGGTCAGATAAACAATCAAATACTAAGTTTTGAGAGTAAATCATTGTTGTTTAACAATGAAGAACCGACTACATGCAAAGAAGCGATGATGGACCCTGACTCCGTCAAATGGCTTGAAGCCATAAAATCCGTGATAGTTCCATACACGAGAAATCAAGTTTTTTGAACTTGGAAGACCCTCCAGAAAGGTGTAAAAACCTATCGGTTGTCTTTGGATCTATAAAGAAATAGACATGGATGTTTCACATCTATGAAATAGTTGACATGTCGTAAAGTATTTTACGACAATGTTCAAGGATTTTACTATGAAAAGATTTGATCTTTCATAGCGATATTAAGTCTGGACGGATTAATGTAGCAAACACTACATATAATTTGGTATATGGTAGTTGAACAAACAAAACAAAGTTATTCTAATAGAATGGTTACCTAGGACGTGTACACGACATGGTCCAAAGGGTTTTGTTAATTCAAAGGATGCTTAAAAAGGCATGCAAAGTTCAATGGTTGAGGTAAGCATCGTGGACTTGGAATCTTCACCGTGATGAAACTGTTAAAGGATTTTTCGTTAGGAGATGATGAAGATGCTTGCATTTGCAAGAAATTAAGTGGGAGTGCTGAGATATATTTTTAATACATTATGTGGAGGACATCTTGTGTTGATTGAAAATGATGTATCTTTTATTGACAAAGGTTGAGAATTTCATTTCGATGAAAGACTTAGGCAAAACCAGAATATTATGCATGAATGTATATATGGATAGATTGTGACACCAATATGGTTGTGCTAGACGTACATATATGAGATATTGAATGAGTTCAATATGGAAACGACGAGAAAAAGTTGTTGTCGCATGGAAAAGAATTGAATCAAGACTCAAGTGTATTAACACTTAATAAGTGAAACAAGATTCAAGTTCTTTGACACTTGATGAGTGAAATCACAAGAATGTTTTGATCAATCATACTGCGATATGTACACATCCAGATATGTCCTATGCTCTAAGTGTTATGAGCATATACCATAATGAATCATAAGATGATCATTGGACGATAGTAAGGATATTCTTATAATCTTTTGGAAGAATTAATGGCCACTAGGGCGCGACTGCCTGCATGATGGCCGCATATGCCCTCATGGATGTCTTGGAGGATGGTTTTGCCGTCACCGAGGTGACGCATCTTTGGAGCACACTCGAAATGCTGCGCTTGTACAACTCGCCATTGTGGATGGTGAAGTCCTTGGACCGGCGAGATATGCGTCGGGCATCTGTCGGGTCATCGGGCATTTCATTGTTTATCATATACCGAAGGTACGGCTGCGTCCATGTCTCTTCAACCACCATGACATGCATCAGGCTGACCAGATCAGCCTCAGTGTCGAGCTTTTCAGGTCCTTCCTATCCTTCGGGTGGCGCAGCCCCCGAGAGCTATGCTTCTTCGGCTGATCCCTTGGGAAATTTCTTCTTGATATAGGGTAGGCAGATTTATTCGAAGAACACACCTGGTGGCACCCGTGCGTAGGTGGAGCCGATATTGGTGAGTCTATCGGCTTCTTTGTTGCTTTCCCTTCCGATGTGCCAAAGCTCGCAGCTGTCAAAGTCCCCTTCGAGTGAGTTGTAGAGCGTGCGTACGCGATCATGTTGGCGCTGTGAGTGTCACACTCGTTCATCGTCTGTTGGACGACAAGGTTCGAGTCACTGTAGATGACTAGGCATGTTGCACCGCAGATCTTGGCCATCTGCATGCCATGGATGACTGCCTCGTATTCGGCGTTGTTGTTGGAGGCGTGAAATTTCATTCAAAGGACGTATTTCATCTTGTTGCCCTAAGGGGACGTCAGTATGACGCTAGCTCCTACTCCAGCCTCACGCTTAGAGCCGTCGAAGTGCATCATCCACGATTGCGTCATGTCTGGAGTGTCCGACAGCTGGAGTTCCATCCAGTGGACGAGGAAGTCAGGGAGGACCTGATATTTGATGGCCTTGCGCCGCTCGTAGACTATGTCTAGAGGAGACAGCTCGATGCCCCACAGGGCAACACGTCCCATGGCTTCGGGGTTGTTCAAGATGTTGGATAGTAGGGCCTCGTTGACGACCATGATCTGATGCTCCTGGAAGTAGTGGCTCAGCCGACGAGCCGTCATGAATACTCCATAGGCGAGCTTCTGGTAGTGAGGGTACATCTGCTTTGTTGGAGTCAATACCTCGCTGAGGTAGTAGATTGGGCGCTGGACCCCATGGATCTTGCCATCTTCGGGTAGTTAAACCACGAGCATGGTGCTTACCACCTGGTGCGTAGCTGCGATGTATAGCAGCAGAGGTTCTCGCTCCTTTGGTCTGACCAGGACAGGCGAGGTTGAGAGCAGCCGCTTGAGGTCTTCAAATGCGTCATCGGCTTCGGGTGTCCACTCGTACTTGTCTGCTTTGCGCAGCAGATGGTAAAAAGGTAGGGCCTTCTCTCCCATGCGACTAATGAATCTGCTCAGCGCTGCAATCCGCCCAGCTAGCTTATGGACACCTTTGAGGTTCTTCGGCTTCTCCATGGCCAGTATGGCCCTGATTTTCTTTGGATTCACCTCGATCCCCCGTGGGAAGATGAAGTAGCCAAGTAGTTGGCCAGATGGGATGCCAAATGCACACTTTTCAGGGTTCAGCTTTGTAACATCCCAAAAATCATGATTTCAAAGTTTGCATATCATTCATTCATGCAAATAGATTTGAGATCAATTTCAAAACTCATTTCAGAAAAAGAAACAGAAGCACATAGTGCTATGATTTTATGTGAGCAGATTTAAATCAAATGGCTATCCCCATTTGAAAGTTTGATTGATTATGAACCAAGTTTGTTGCCTTCTTAGAGGAAAGGTTTGGGTGTGGAATTTAAACCAAGATTTACAAATTTGAAATGGTTTCATAAAACATTTTTCAAATTTTGCAAACCAAGTGCCAAGCCTCTGTTATTTTGATCCCCAAGCTTGACCAAGCCTTTTCAAAGCAACCACATGATCCTATGCCTACATTTGAGACTACTGCTCACTGCAAAAATTCCAAGAAAGTTTGAATTCAAATGGAACTTGAATTCATTTGAAAATCTATTCTGAAAATCGAATCAGAAAAAGAAAAAGGGCAAACAAATGAAAAGGGCCTAGCGCCACCAATCTAGCCCAGCATCTGATCAGGCCCAACTAGCCCACCCGGGCCATTTCATTTCCTTCCGCACGCGCGAGCGCACACACTCAGCCACTGACAGACGGACCCCACCTCCACTTTGCGCACCTCGCTGACGAGCGGGCCCTCTCCACATCGCCCCCGTCTTCCCCAAACCGCGCCCGCGACCACGTCGCCGCTGCTGTCAAGGCTGGTAATGGCACGGCATAATTAGCCATTAAGCTGCGGGCGTTTCCTGTCGCGCCTGGGCCTATAAAATCCCCTCTGCGCCGCGAGCATTTCCCCCACTCTCCTCGCTCACTCCGCCACCAGGCTGCGCGCATTTGCTCTCGAAGCCCCGTGGTACCGACGACTCCGGCATCCAATTCCGGTGAGCCTCGACCGCCCCTCTCTCTCTCGTTCAAACGACGATGCTCAGCACGTTCTTGCGCACCTGCTGACACCTTTCTCTTGCCTGCTTGTGACCAAGATCATCATCTCCGTCCACGACCGAAACCACCTGCGCTGCCGCTTGACTCCGGCGACCAATTCAGGTAAAACCCGAGCGCCCTTTGCCCCCTTATTCATGCGAGTTTGTTCGCCCGTGTCTTGCGCAACTCCTGATGCCTCTGGTTCGTGTTAGGGCGACGCCAAACCTCGGCAAGCACCACGTCTGCAAGCGACCGACGCCGCCCGCTACTCCGACGAGCTCCAGAGACCACTCCCGCGCACCCCTTCGCAAACCAACACCACGCCGAGCTTCAGCACGCCACAGCGGTTCTGGTAAGCGCCTCCCTTCCTTCCCAGGCGACCTAGAGCGCTAGCACTGCCGCGGTTAGACGCGCCGCCGCCGGTCAACGCCGCTAGCGCCGCTCGTGTATGGTCAGGACGATTAGGAGCGTCAGATGTAGATCCTACGGCGTAGATTAGAACGTGGGCGAAGAGGTAAGCGCGCATCTGAGCCGCCAGATCTCACTTAGATCCTACGGCCCGCAGAGCTCGATCCAGCCGAAGCGGTATGCGCCAATAGAATCACGACGCGTGGCTAGAGTTTAAATCAAAAACAGAATTCAAAACAGATTTGGATCCAAATTTCAATCAGCTATAACTTTTGATTGCCACGTTAGAATTTTGCAAACTTTATACCGTTGGAATCAGTGAATCAAGGCCTTTCTGAATGTGCAATGTGTTTAACAAATAGTAACTGTTAAAATGACTTTGTATGCAGAAACATGTTTAGGTCCATTTTGAGTATAGTTTTTATTTAGCAAATGGTTTTAGGGCTAAATAAGTTTAGTTAGCAAACTTTGTGACTTGTTATGTTTCTGTATCATGCACTTGCTTGGTAGAGTTTTCAAAATCATTACTTAGTAATTTCTTGCATGCATGCATTCATATTTTTGATTGTATATAAATTGTGTGTAATTGTATGCTACAAATTTTTGTGTAGATTTTGCTAGTGACTGTGATTGTGAAGAGTGCTACTCTACCCATTACCAAGGCAAGTGATACTTCATGATATTTCCGCCCTTTATTTTGAATAAGCATTAGAATTATTTTTGCTAAGTCTTGCATGCTACTTTTGCCAAATGCTATGGTGGGAAAATCCTATGTAGTGTAGAATTGTAGAATTGCTAGGGAGCTTTTCTAAGTTAAGTTACTATACCATGCTTAGCCTAGCTAGTAGAAAACAAGGGTTGGTAAAGAATGTACATGCTATGGTGAAATAATTCTAAGTCCTTTGGGACTCATGCTTTTCTTAATAAAACAACGAAGTCAATGAATTTCCTGGGTGGAATGGGACTTGAATGGTGGTTTTTGGTTGAGTGGTTACACAAGGCCATGGATTTGGCTTGTGTATCTCACTTGTGGTATGCCACCCAGGCACAAAGGGATTTGGAGGCCAAGTGTTGAGAAAGCTTACAGTGCAACCACTTGGAAATATGGGCTCTGCCTTGATCATATAGGTTGCTAGAACTTAGTCATTTGGACAGTTGGTGGTAGTGGGATGATAGGTTGGAACGCGTCCATTTGACTAAGGAAAGGCTTCTGAAAGGTCATGTCTTGGGAAACCAAGTCTGGTGGGGAAAGTGCACAACCTCTGCAGATGGAAAAATCTAAGTACTTAGCCAAGTCCATGGCAATGGACAAATTGAGCATCAAGACATGGAAGCTACAAGAATCTCATCACTCCAACTTCTAAGTAAAACTTGTCGGTGAACAAGGGTAAAGGACCCCAATGTCTATTGGTGGTTTCTTGGGAAGTTTTGACAAAGAAAAACTTAGTGATTTCAACTAATAGGAAAAACCTATTTTGAGCAAAGCAAGCCAAGCTACACTTAGCCAAAATGCATATAGTAATAAATTCCACTTAAATTAAACTAAGGTATCACTTGCCAATACTATTTCAAAGTATTGACCCTCTGTGGCTGTAACTTGTGATGTTGCAGGTTACTCCGATGATGAGTAGGAGTCATGAGTCTACACTCAACATGCTTGCCTGTGGCATATGAAGATGAAGACTTATGTTTATTTACTTATTCCATAAACTCTTGTGTTAGGCCTTTGGCCCTGAGTTGTATAAGACTATGTTATATCTCTGGAATGAATGTAATAAACGACCTTTGTATCTGTGTACTTCATCTTAAACTGTGGATGCTAGCATTGATCCAGGGACTAGCATTGCAATCACAGGGATCCTTTTCCTTTACAAAGGAGGGATCTTACAGATGGTATCAGAGCACTGTGTTGCCTGTAGGATTATGACCCTAGGATTGGAAACCACTAAAGAAAATTTTTAACTACTTCTACACTTGTCTATTCTTCTCGTAAACTTTTCTAATCTTCTCATTCTCATCTCTATTTGTAGATGAACTCCATCAACGAAGCCGTGAAGAAAGGACCACTCATGACCATGACCTTGGAGTGTGAAACTGAGTTTCCCAAAATTCTCAAGGACCTCATGGTGGCAATGGAAGCACATGGTGCAGCTGTATACAAAGGCTTTCCAGTGATGGATGAAGGAGTGGAGTACTGGTGGGTGCAACTTCACTTGTACAAAAACAAGGAAGA
Organism: Avena sativa; assembly: GCA_916181665.1. NCBI lineage: Eukaryota > Viridiplantae > Streptophyta > Magnoliopsida > Poales > Poaceae > Avena > Avena sativa. Next base: position 69,427,653 of record OV702297.1, read on the forward strand.
CAACCACAAGGAAAGAGGTTTCTGCATGTACACCAACACTGTGATGCACACCACATTCTTTGAGTCAGCCAGAGAAGCAGCTTGGAGGACTATCAAAGAACTAAGTGCTAGAGTCAAGTGCAGAATGCTCAACCTCCAAAAAGACTTAGAGAAAGAGAAGGAACTTACCCAAGAGTTGGAAGCCACCAACCAAACCTTAAGAGGAGATATTATAGACTTAGTGATGGAATCATGTGAACAAGATAGGTGGATTGCTTCTAGGAACATTGTGTTAGCCACCAGATCCAGTGAGATAGGATTGTGAACGCACTTCGTTAGTTGGACCACCATCTATCACCTTGTTTTCCAAAATGATACCTTAAATAAGTTTGGACCTTGATTGATGTAATGGAATTATGTATGCATGACTTGTGTAATTTCGTGTTCCATGGATATGTATGAAATGTTTGTTTATCTTAAATTGTGTTGTCTTAACTTTTCTATCTTATAAATAGATGCCTATTACCATCAGCACTGTTGAGGAGTTCCAGGGTACCCGTTTTGGTCCTCGTATCGTTGAGCTTACCACTTTGCTCAATCTCCCTCTTCCCACCATTATGGTGTACCCACTCACCAAGTTCGAGAGGAAGGACCTCTGGGGCTTCAAGGTGAACCAGCCCGGACGCCATACGGAGCCTACTACGGAGGCCATCGTCTTCAAGCTTATGCACGATGATAGGGAGAGAGGCATGGAGGTCGTCATGCAGGACCTGATAGGACGTCTGTTAGGCCGTCACTCCCGACAGGTTAGGGGCACCCACTTCCACGTCTTCGGAAGACGTGATGATGATGGAGAGTCCATCGACTTTGAGGACGACTCGAGGGACGCAGCAGAGCCGATATGTCTCTATCTCCAGGACTTAGAGTCTCTTATTAGGCACGTGGACACGGACAGGACCAACGTCATGCTCAGCAATGACGAGCTCCAGGTGCAGCTTCGCGAGAAGGACAAGCTTTTCGCACAGCAGGACGAGATAGTCAAGGAAATGGAGGCGAAGTTCGAGACCCAGGACCGTAAGTTCAAGAGTCAGGAGAAACGCGTCCAGGATAGGAACAAAAAGATCCGGGACATGACTGAGGAACTGAAGTCCAAGGATTTCGAGCTAGAGCAGCAGCAGATGGTGATTGAGAGGCTTCGCTCCCAGAAGAGGGCTCTCAAGACCAAGATCGAGTCCTTGACCACTACTATTGAGGAGAACAAGACCGCGATGGAGAACGCAGGTCTTACTTTTGTCGAGGAGGAGATTGATGCTGATGAGTAGACTTAACTACTCGGTTATCTTTTATTATCATACTTTTTATTTGTGAACTTATTATTGGACCATCCGACATGTGGATGGCTTGCCACTTGTGTGTTTTACTTTGAGACTTCGTTATTTTGTTGCTGAGCTTTTATCCTTGTGTTGCATGCTTGTGTTTGCTTATGTGATGTATTGTGCATGAATCATGTATGGGTATCTCATCCTTATCTCTATTTTGAACAAACCACAGATGCCTCCCCGTTGCGCAAACCCCAACCCCAACAACATCACCCCGGAAATGCAACAAATGATGAATGCGCAAACACAGCTTATGCAAATGATGACAACCTTCATCCAAAACCAGAATAACAACAACAACAACCCCAACAACAACAACAACAACAACAACCCTCCGGGTTTTGATATGCTCACCAGATTGCTGCGCTTGAGGCCAGCTAAGTTCTCGGGGACGACTGATCCCATGGTGGCCAATGACTGGCTACGTTCTGTGAACAAGGACTTAGTGACCGTGGGCTGCACGGACGCTGAAAAAGTCAGATTTGCAGCACATCTATTGGAAGGGCCAGCCGCCACATGGTGGGACAACTTCCAGATCACCACTCCTATTGATGAGGTGACTTGGGCTATCTTTGAAGATGGCTTTCGCACTGCTCATATCTCATCAGTAATGATGAGCCTGAAAAAGAAGGAGTTTCACAACCTGAAGCAGCGCCACCGCAGCGTGGCTGAATATATAGAAGAGTTCAACAATCTGGCGCGCTATGCACCGGATGAGGTTGACACAGATGCCAAAAGAAAGGAAAAGTTTCTGGAAGGCTTGAATGATGAGCTGAATCTGCAGCTGTCTGTGGCATATGTTCCAACTTATCAGTCTCTGTGTGACAAGGATGCTATTTTGGAGAATAAAATGAAGCAAGTCGAGAGTAGGAAGAGGAAACACTCCGACAAGCACAGCTCGGGATCGTCTCACAAACGATCTCACTATGATGACAGTGGAAGCTCAGGATCCCATAAGCATGGGAAATTCAACAAGCACCACAACCACAACCGTCATGACAACAAGCATCACCGCAGTCATGACAATGACAAGTATAAGAACCACAAGAGTGGACATAAGAGCCACCACAGTGGAAATGGTAGTGGAAGTGGAAGTCAGCCTGCCAAAAGAGACATCAGTCAGGTTGAATGCTTCAAATGCAAGAAGCTGGGGCATTATGCTAATGAGTGCCCTGAGAATAAAGTTGAAGGACCTAACAAGCCCAATCCTTTTCAGAAAGGACAGGTTAACCACATCAATGTGGAGGAGGTCTATGAGGAGCCTGATGCTGTTGCTGGTAAGTTCAGACTCAATTCCATTCCAGCATTTGTACTCTTTGATACTGGTGCATCTCATTCATCCATATCAAGAGCATTTGTTGAAAGAAATGAACTACCGGTAGAAACTATTGGGTGTCCTATAAAAGTAAGTTCTCCTGGTGGAGAAATGATAGTGAATTCAGGATGCCATGACCTAGTCATAGAATTCGGGAAGTATAAGTTTCCCGTTAACCTGATAATGTTAAACTCCCAAGTTTTGGATGTCATTCTGGGAATGGACTGGATGACTAAGTACAAAGGAGTGATAGATTGTGCCAGCCATACTGTCTCACTCACAACTCCGGATAATAAAAGGATCAGATTCAAGACCAGCTTTGGAGCAAAGAAGAGTATGCTAAATTCTCTTAAGGGGGTTAGCATGGACAGTGTGCCAATTGTGTGTGAGTATCCGGATGTATTCCCGGAAGAATTGCCAGGAATGCCACCAGATAGAGATGTGGAATTTCTGATAGATTTGGTACCAGGTTCTGGACCGATAGCAAAGAGACTATACAAAATGTCAGTAGATGAACTGAAAGAGCTCAAGAAGCAACTAGGAGAATAGTTGCAGAAAGGATTTTCCAACCAAGTTCTTCATCTTGGGGAGCCCCAGTATTGTTCGTGGAGAAGAAAGATAGAAGCCAAAGGTTATGCATAGATTATCGTTCACTCAACGAGGTAACTATCAAGAATAAATATCCTTTGCCTAGAATCAACATTTGATCAGCTAGAGGGAGCATGTGTGTTCTCGAAGATTGATCTTCGGTCAGGCTATTTTCAACTCAAGATAAGAGAGCAAGACATACCTAAAACATCATTCACCACCAGGTATGGATTGTATGAGTATATCGTAATGCCTTTCGGCTTAACCAATGCTCCAGCATACTGAATATGATGAACAAGGTGTTCATGGAATTTCTTGACAAGTTCGTTGTCGTTTTCATCGATGACATCTTAGTCTACTCTAAGAGCAAGGAAGAACATGAAGGACACTTGCGTTTGATACTTGAAAAGTTAAGAGAGCATAAACTTTATGCCAAATTCAGCAAGTGTGAGTTCTGGTTAGAGGAAGTTGGTTTTCTTGGTCATGTTATGACAAAGGATGGTGTAGTAGTTGATCCTGCTAAAGTTTCAGCTGTGACGGAATGGGAATCTCCCAAGAATGTGAAAGAAGTTTGCAGTTTCCTTGGCTTAGCAGGTTACTACCGAAGGTTCATTGAGAATTTCTCAAAGGTTGCTAAGCCCATGACTGAATTGTTAAAGAAAGACAAGAAGTTTGTTTGGTCTGAAGGTTGTGAAGTCAGCTTTCAAGAATTGAAGAAGAGACTTGTAACAGCACCAGTTCTATGTCTGCCAGATTTGGAAAAGGATTTCCAAGTATATTGTGATGCGTCTCATAAAGGTTTGGGTGCCGTGCTTATGCAAGACGGTAAAGTTGTGGCCTATGCCTCGAGACAACTCAAAACTCATGAAGTAAATTATCCTACTCATGATTTTGAGTTAGCCTCTGTCGTCCATGCACTCAAAACATGGAGACATTACCTTTTGGGAAAACGTTGTGAAGTGTTCACCGATCACAAGAGTTTGAAGTATATCTTCACCCAGAAGGAAATCAATATGAGACAAAGAAGATGGTTAGAGCTTATCAAAGATTACGACTTAAGTTTGCAATACCACCCCGGTAAAGCAAACGTTGTAGCGGATGCTCTAAGTCGTAAGGTATTTGTGAATGGCCTTACCAAAGGAGAATTGCCAGATGATTTGTGTAAGCAATTCAAAGAACTCAGATTGGAGATTGTACCTGAAGGACATCTCATGTCTTTAGATGTTCAACCCACTTTGTTGGACAAAATTCGAGAAGCTCAAAGGACTGATAAGGAGATTGAAGAGATTAAGAATAATATTGACCAAGGGAAAGCTAAAAGTTTCCATGTAGACGAACAAGGTACTTTATGGCATGGGAAACGTATCTGTGTTCCACAAGATCCGGAAATGCGGAAACTGATTCTGCAAGAAGCTCACAACTCTCCATATTCTATTCATCCGGGTAACACCAAAATGTATATGGACATGAAAGAAAGATTTTGGTGGAACAATCTCAAGAGAGACATCGCCGAGCATATTGCTTTGTGTGATGTGTGTAGTAGAGTAAAAGCGGAGCATCAAAAACCAGCCGGTTTACTTCAACCACTACCTATTCCTGATTGGAAATGGGACAAAATTGGTATGGATTTCATCACCGGATTACCAAGGACCAGATCAGGATATGATTCCATATGGGTAGTAGTGGATCGCTTAACTAAAGTGGCACATTTCATACCCGTGAAGATAACTTATACAAGTGCCAAGTTAGCCAAAATCTACATGAGTAGAATTGTATGCCTTCACGGTGTGCCTAAGAGTATTGTGTCCGATAGGGGAACCCAATTTACTTCCCATTTTTGGAGACAACTACATGAGTCATTGGGAACGAGGTTGGAATTCATTACTGCTTTTCATCCTCAAACTGATGGACAAACTGAAAGGACTAATCAAATTCTGGAAGACATGTTGAGGGCATGTGCCCTAGATTATGGAGCAAGTTGGGATGAAAGTCTGCCTTACGCAGAATTTTCCTATAACAACAGCTATCAAGCCAGCATTGAGATGGCACCGTTTGAGTTTCTCTACGGAAGAAAATGTACCACCCCATTGTTATGGAATGGTGTGGGAGAAATAAGTTTATTTGGGCCAGGTCTTATCAAAGAAGCCGAAGAGAAGGTCAAATTGGTTAAGGACAGGTTGAAGATAGCACAGTCCCGACAGAAAAGCTACGCAGATCCTAAGCGTAGAGAAGTCACCTACGAAGTTGGTGATAGGGCCTATCTTAGAGTATCACCACTCCGTGGAGTGAAAAGATTCGGAGTCAAAGGAAAGTTGGCACCAAGATATGTTGGGCCATTCAAGATTCTGAGTCGCAAAGGCGAGGTTGCTTATGAAATTGAACTGCCAGCATCTCTATCAGCAGTCCATAATGTATTTCATGTGAGTCAGCTTAAGAAGTGTCACCCAGAAATGAAAGAATCTTCTTTGAAGGATACCATACCTTTGGAAGAAGTTCAACTAGAAAGTGATCTCACTTATGAAGAAAAGCCTATCAGGATTCTTGAGACTGCAGAAAGAGTCACGAGAACTAAGACTATCAAGTTTTGCAAAGTGCAATGGAACCATCATACTGAAGAAGAAGCAACATGGGAAAGAGAAGATGATCTTCGGAAAGACCACCCTCACCTATTTGCTAGCCAATCCGAATCTCGAGGGCGAGATTCACCTTAAGGGGGTTAGATTTGTAACATCCCAAAAATCATGATTTCAAAGTTTGCATATCATTCATTCATGCATATAGATTTGAGATAAATTTCAAAACTCATTTCAGAAAAAGAAACAGAAGCACATAGTGCTATGATTTTATGTGAGCAGATTTAAATCAAATGGGGATCCCCATTTGAAAGTTTGATTGATTATGAACCAAGTTTGTTGCCTTCTTAGAGGAAAGGTTTGGGTGTGGAATTTAAACCAAGATTTACAAATTTGAAATGGTTTCATAAAACATTTTTCAAATTTTGCAAACCAAGTGCCAAGCCTCTGTTATTTTGATCCCCAAGCTTGACCAAGCCTTTTCAAAGCAACCACATGATCCTATGCCTACATTTGAGACTACTGCTCACTGCAAAAATTCCAAGAAAGTTTGAATTCAAATGGAACTTGAATTCATTTGAAAATCTATTCTGAAAATCGAATCAGAAAAAGAAAAAGGGCAAACAAATGAAAAGGGCCTAGCGCCACCAATCTAGCCTAGCATCTGATCAGGCCCAACTAGCCCACCCGGGCCATTTCATTTCCTTCCGCACGCGCGAGCGCACACACTCAGCCACTGACAGACGGACCCCACCTCCACTTCGCGCACCTCGCTGACGAGCGGGCCCTCTCCACGTCGCCCCCGTCTTCCCCAAACCGTGCCCGCGACCACGTCGCCGCTGCTGTCAAGGCCGGTAATGGCGCGGCGTAATTAGCCATTAAGCCGCGGGCGTTTCCTGTCACGCCTAGGCCTATAAAATCCCCTCTGCGCCGCGAGCATTTCCCCCCACTCTCCTCGCTCACTCCGCCACCAGGCTGCACGCATTTGCTCTCGAAGCCCCGCGGTACCGACGACTCCGGCATCCAATTCCGGTGAGCCTCGACCGCCCCTCTCTCTCTCGTTCAAACGAGGATGCTCAGCACGTTCTTGCGCACCTGCTGACACCTTTCTCTTGCCTGCTTGTGACCAAGATCATCATCTACGTCCACGATCGAAACCACATGCGCCGCCGCTTGACTCCGGCGACCAATTCAGGTAAAACCCGAGCGCCCCTTGCCCCCTTATTCACGCGAGTTTGTTCGCCCGCGTCTTGTGCAACTCCTGATGCCTCTGGTTCGTGTTAGGGCGACGCCAAACCTCGGCAAGCACCACGTCTGCAAGCGACCGACGCCGCCCGCTACTCCGACGAGCTCCAGAGACCACTCCCGCGCACCCCTTCGCAAACCAACACAACCTCGAGCTTCAGCACGCCACAGCGGTTCTGGTAAGCGCCTCCCTTCCTTCCCAGGCGATCTAGAGCGCCAGCACCGCCGCGGTCAGACGCGCCGCCGCCGGTCAACACCGCTAGCGCCGCTCGTGTATGGTCAGGACGATTAGGAGCGTCAGATGTAGATCCTACGGCGTAGATTAGAACGTGGGCGAAGAGGTAAGCGCGCATCTGAGCCGCCAGATCTCACTTAGATCCTACGGCCCGCAGAGCTCGATCCAGCCGAAGCGGTATGCGCCAATAGAATCACGACGCGTGGCTAGAGTTTAAATCAAAAACAGAATTCAAAACAGATTTGGATCCAAATTTCAATCAGCTATAACTTTTGATTGCCACGTTAGAATTTTGCAAACTTTATACCGTTGGAATCAGTGAATCAAGGCCTTTCTGAATGTGCAATGTGTTTAACAAATAGTAACTGTTAAAATGACTTTGTATGCAGAAACATGTTTAGGTCCATTTTGAGTATAGTTTTTATTTAGCAAATGGTTTTAGGGCTAAATAAGTTTAGTTAGCAAACTTTGTGACTTGTTATGTTTCTGTATCATGCACTTGCTTGGTAGAGTTTTCAAAATCATCACTTAGTAATTTCTTGCATGCATGCAATCATATTTTTGATTGTATATAAATTGTGTGTAATTGTATGCTACAAATTTTTGTGTAGATTTTGCTAGTGACTGTGATTGTGAAGAGTGCTACTCTCCCCATTACCAAGGCAAGTGATACTTCATGATATTTCCACCCTTTATTTTGAATAAGCATTAGAATTATTTTTGCTAAGTCTTGCATGCTACTTTTGCCAAATGCTATGGTGGGAAAATCCTATGTAGTGTAGAATTGTAGAATTGCTAGGGAGCTTTTCTAAGTTAAGTTACTATACCATGCTTAGCCTAGCTAGTAGAAAACAAGGGTTGGTAAAGAATGTACATGCTATGGTGAAATAATTCTAAGTCCTTTGGGACTCATGCTTTTCTTAATAAAACAACTAAGTCAATGAATTTCCTGGGTGGAATGGGACTTGAATGGTGGTTTTTGGTTGAGTGGTTACACAAGGCCATGGATTTGGCTTGTGTATCTCACTTGTGGTATGCCACCCAGGCACAAAGGGATTTGGAGGACAAGTGTTGAGAAAGCTTACAGTGCAACCACTTGGCAATATGGGCTCTGCCTTGATCATATAGGTTGCTAGAACTTAGTCATTTGGACAGTTGGTAGTAGTGGGATGATAGGTTGGAACGCGTCCATTTGACTAAGGAAAGGCTTCTGAAAGGTCATGTCTTGGGAAACCAAGTCTGGTGGGGAAAGTGCACAACCTCTGCAGATGGAAAAATCTAAGTACTTAGCCAAGTCCATGGCAATGGACAAATTGAGCATCAAGACATGGAAGCTACAAGAATCTCATCACTCCAACTTCTAAGTAAAACTTGTCGGTGAACAAGGGTAAAGGACCCCAATGTCTATTGGTGGTTTCTTGGGAAGTTTTGACAAAGAAAAACTTAGTGATTTCAACTAATAGGAAAAACCTATTTTGAGCAAAGCAAGCCAAGCTACACTTAGCCAAAATGCATATAATAAATTCCACTTAAATTAAACTAAGGTATCACTTGCCAATACTATTCCAAAGTATTGACCCTCTGTGGCTGTAACTTGTGATGTTGCAGGTTACTCCGATGATGAGTAGGAGTCATGAGTCTACACTCAACATGCTTGCCTGTGGCACATGAAGATGAAGACTTATGTTTATTTACTTATTCCATAAACTCTTGTGTTAGGCCTTTGGCCCTGAGTTGTATAAGACTATGTTATATCTCTGGAATGAATGTAATAAACGACCTTTGTATCTGTGTACTTCATCTTAAACTGTGGATGCTAGCATTGATCCAGGGACTAGCATTGCAATCACAGGGATCCTTTTCCTTTACAAAGGAGGGATCTTACAAGCTTGATCTTGTAGTTATCAAGGTTATCAAACGTCTTGCGGAGAATGTCGATCAGCATCTTGGCCTCCCTGGTCTTGATTACTATGTCGTCGACATAGACTTGGATGTTGCGACCGATCTGGTTTTTCAGGCACGCCTGCATGCACCTCTGGTACGTGGCACCTGCGTTCTTCGGCCGGAAGGGCATGGTGTTGTAGCAGAACACTTCGAATGGCGTAATGAATGCTGTTTTTTCTTGATCTTCGACCTTCAGCCGAATCTGGTTATAGCCTAAGTAGGCATTAAGGAAGGAGAGTTTTTCGCATCCTGTAGTTAAATCAATGATCTGTTCGATCCGCGGTAGAGGGAAGTGGTCCTTGGGACTGTATTTGTTGAGCGATGTGAAGTCCACGCACATCCGTAGGATGTCCGTGTCCTTTTTGGGGCCAGCACGATGTTGGCCAACCACTCGCTCTCCTTGATTTCCCGGATGAGGTTGGCATCGAGCAGTCTATTGACTTCGATTCCAACAACTTCAGCTCTTGGCTCGGACAGTGGTCGCGTCGACTGCTTGACTGGCTTTGCGTCAGTGAACACATTGAGTGCATGCTCGGCGAATTCCCTAGGAACTCCTGGCTTGTCCGCAGGACACCAGGCAAAGATTTCCCAGCGCTCACGGAGGAATTCTACGAGCGCGCTTTCCTATGCAGGGTTGAGGTCGTTGGCGATCAGTGTCATCTTGGAGGCATCCGTTGGGTGGACCTGCACCTTTTTCGTGTTGACCGTGGAGTCAAACGACATATCGGGTGCATTTTTCCTAGAGACTGGGGTGCCCCATTGTCTGTCACCTCTCGGAGCCTTGTGAGCTCCTCCTGCATGCCGAACGACTAGGAGATTTGTTGAAGTCTCTGCCGTAGTGGTCGGATCGGGTGAAGCTTCCCTGGACGGTGATGACGCCCCTGGGTCCTGGCATCTTCAATAGCAGGTACGCATAGTGCGGTACTGCTAGGAATCGTGCGAATGCCACGCATCCGAGGATGGCGTGGTACTGTGATGGCCAGTCCACCACTTCAAACTATAGCCGCACACGCCTGAAGTTTTCGGGCTGGCTAAAGATGACGTCGAGCCATATTTTGCCTAGAGGGTATATGCCCTTTCCTGGGATTATGCCGTGGAACATTGTGTCTAATTGTTCCAGGCTGCATAGCGGGATCCGCATCGCTGCGAGGTTGCTGGCAAACATCAGGCTGATGCTGTTCTCGCCGTCCATGAAGACGCGGCTCATCTCGAACCCTCCGATCTGCGCTTCGAGCACCAGGGCAGCATGACCTGGGCGAGGGATCTCGCGTGGGTGATCTGAATGATCGAACATGATGCAGGACTCCGAGCCACTAAGGTACTCAGGGATGGAGGGTGGAGCGGTCACGGCCAGGCTGACTTGGCGGGTGATCTTCTTTTGCACCCTGTTTGTTGGGCCACCCTTCTGGATCATCAGGGACCCCTTTGGCGGCGGGTATCCTCCTGTAGCGTTGTTTGGCGCAGGTGCGATTGCTGGATTCGAAGGTCTGCCAGGTGGTGGTAGAGGAGCTCCATGGGAGATGTCGCCTAGTGTGGGGGCAGGCCCGAATCCAGGGTTCGCGATCTTCCGCCGCATTTGGGTGAAGCCCTCACTGAGCTTTTGGAACTCGCGGCAGTCCTTGAGCATGTGGCTCGCTTTTTTCTTGCCATCCTGTTTGTCAATGTAGGATTGGATGGTGCAAGGACCAGACAACTTGTCGTATGCCGAGGGTTTGTCGTCGCGGCTGCGACGTTGCCACGTCTATGTGGGTCGCCCTCCGTCATCGTAGTTTCCTTCGTGGTACCCGCTGCTGCGGTTGCCTTCGTAGCTAGCCGCAACCATGTCGACTCCGTCGCGATCGTCATAGATGGGCGATCTTCGTTTGCTGCGGTATTCTTGCCTACGGCCGTAGTCATCCTCGTCATACGAATGTGTTCAGTGGAGGGAATCCTCGCCATCTGCCCATCGGTTGGCGATGTCCATGAGGTGGTCAAGCGTTTTGGGCATGACGCGCCCAAGTTCTTCCTTGATGTCCGGGCGCTTGACGCCATCCTTAAAGGCGTCGATTGTCCTTTCCACATAGATGTGCGTAGCGGAGTTCTTGATATTGGACCCGCGCACTATGTACGAGCGAATGGATTCGCCAGTACGTTGGGTCCAGGCCCACAGTTTCTCGATCCAGGCTGGCCTCTTGCTGGTGCCCTTGAAATTGCGGATGAAGCTATATGACAGCTCCTCCTAGCTTTGGATGGAGCCTGAGGACAGGCTGCTCAGCCAGATCCGAGCTGCGCCTGTCAGCTGCAGCTGAAGGCACTGTAGGGCGGTGTTCCTATTTCCACCATGTAGCTTGACGGATGAGAGGTGATCACTGAGCCAGGCCTTTGGGTCCTGTGTGCCGTCAAACTTCGGAGTGTCCAAAGGGATCTTGAAATTTTTCGGCATCTGCATTTGCCGAACGGATTTGCTGAAGCATCTGGCTCCGCACAGCTCTCCGTCGTCTTCCTCGTCGGATTCAATTGAGCACGCGCCAAATGATATTACGCTGGGTGAGATCATTGCGAGCGTCATAGTCACTGCTGCGGCACCGTGGACTCCTGCGACGCCGGGGCAGATCGTGCTCGTCCTCCTCGAATGAGGGCGTAGGGTTACGGGTGAACTTGACCGCAACTTTCTTCTTCGGCTCCGCAGGAGCTTCGTCATGGAGCGTGGCTCCAACGAGTCCAAGACCGGCTAGTGCGGACTTGTGCATTGCGCTTTTTGGGTCACCCACCAGAGGTGGATGGGATGCAAGATATGTAGTGGCCATCATGATCGCAGCCTGCGACATTTTTGGCGTGTCGTTCCGTTGGCGTCCATCGCCATGAAGGATATGTTGAGGGCCCTAGTGACTTCGCATTCTGCGGCGGGGTCCATGTGCTCCGTGCGGGAGCAATTCTTGTTGGCGTTGTTCTCGTGCGAGCTGGAGCCGCCAGCGGCAGAGAGCGCAGCTCGTCGCGCGCTAGACTCCGAAACCGCCTGCTTGCGTTTGTCGAGCTCCTCCATCAACTTCACCTGCTTGTTATGCTCGCCGATAAGGAGGAGATATGCCATCAGTAGATCCCGTGGAGAATTCATAGGTAGGATGATGTTTCTCGCCACGGCTTCTCGCGCTTGGCACCAGCCGTCCTCGTTGAGCTTGATCTTCTGGTAGGCATTGGCGTCGCCTTCGTTGGGCCTGAGCGGTGGATATCCTAGCTTGCGGGTTGGGAGGTGGATTTGGTACACTCGAACCTGGTGGTAGTTCCGATTCGTTCTGGATGACCACGACACACAGGTAACGCTCGCGTAGTGGATCGCTGCTGCCGTAGCTTTCGGATCAGGAACCGTAGGTTCCTTCATCCGAGGGAGGACCACACAGATCTGAGTTGCAGCTGCTGCTATCATATGACTCCTCTGTCAGCGTCGACGTGCGTAGCACGCTGATGGGTGGGACCCACGAAGCGGGCCTGATGGATGGTGGTGGCACCCGCTCTAGGAGGCGGAGAGTGTCGGTCTGCCCCACCTGGAAGCAGAAGCTCCTGAACAACATCTTGTGCCCATCGCCGACAGACTCGAAATCCCTCAGGGTGGCTGGCGAGTGCACGGTGAAGTCGAAGGTGCCGAAGAGGAGGTGACTCTCCGTCGCGATGATTTGTCGATCGCTCCGGATGGGACCGTCACGATCACACAATCAGTGTCCCCAGTTCCCACAGATGGCACCAATTGACAAGGTTCGATCTCGTCAATGCCCATTGTTATGGACTTGGGTTTTGTAGAAGATGGGGATGCTGGAGATCATGGAACGGTTAACATACAAGCAACACGGGGACACGAGGTTTACCTAGGTTCAGGCCCCAGAGGGAAAACCCTACTCCTGCTTGTCTGCTCTTGATTACGGCGGAACCGATGATTATAGGGGAGCACAGATGCAATCTGGCGTGAGGTGTGTATGTGGTGAGTATTGTCCTCCTCGCCATGCCCTCCTAGCCTTTATATAGATAGGCAGGTCCCGAGCGCAGGTCGAGTCGGTTACAGATTAGGGTTTGTACCCTTTGAAATTCTATCTATTCTAGTCTTGTTCTTCAAGGATCCGAAAGCATCATGGGCTTGGGCCACCCGAAATCTCCACAGGCCGCGTATCTTGGCGTGGGCCTTCCCTTGGGATAGACTAGGTATACCAATGTTGTGTACCCGTGGGGTATAACCATGTCAGGAGATGGGGAAGGATTCAAACTCCCCTCTCCCAAGTTGTCCTCCCTCTCATAAATAGAGGGGAGGGGGTGTCCCCCAAGAACACAACAAGACTATCCCCTCCCCAGACCTCCGCCGCGTCGTCGCCGCCACACCAAGTCGACGCCGCCCTTGCCACCGCCGACCACCTCCTCCTCTCCGGCCTCTAAACCCTAGATCACCGAAAACCCTAATTCTCCACCATAACCTGCTTCGGCTTAGGCGAAGCCCTGTGGGATCTCCCCTCTACTTCCGACACCATGCCGTCATGCTGCCAAAATCACGAGGAGAGAACTACAACCTCCGCTGCCTGCTGGAACAAGGGAGAGGAAGGTCTTCATCGAATACCGAACGTGTGACCTACTGCGGAAGCGCTGCCGGAATGTAGCGCCGAAAGGATCGTATACGCGATCTTGAGATCGGCAAGTGTACGACTACATCACCCACAAGAATATGCTCTCGTTAACCACTTTGGAATCTTCAAGGGTGAGTACTCTAATCGACTCGTTGCTACAATCTAGTAGATAGATCTTGGCTTGTTTGTGTTCATGCGATAGAAATTTTTTGTTTTCCATCCTAAGAACCCCTACAACTGTTGCTCTGCATTGCACTATATGCATATATAGATGGATCGATATGCCTAGCACTGCCACGCTATTTTCCCTCTGCATTTCAACCATATCTAGTCGGTCGAGGGTCAAAACACAGTCGTTCCTGCACCTGGAACTCAATTGGCTAGTAGTAGTTGCATTGCTCTATTTATTAAATATATCCAAGCTGTATTTCTCCATAACTAAATGTCGTTTTAATGGTATATTAATAAGTCTACATAATAGATCAAACCATTAAGAACAATAACGTTACTATTACATCTAAATGGATCTCAAATAACCACCGTAGTCTCCTTTCTATCATTGGGTTTCACGCATAGAAGATTATCACCATCCATCTCACCTTACTACCAAGATCGATCCTCGGTTCATGGGCACCTGACAAGTCCTTGGATCGAGGCAAAAGATGAGAATATAAAAGGATAGATCTAATATTAAATCAGAATACAACACACCAAGACGTTGGAGATTGTACGTAATCGCCGTAAGGCTATGCCTCAGCCTTTAGCCATGAGGACTACTCACACATGATTAGATCAATAAGCATAAACTTTGTATTTAAAATTCTCAAGAGATTGATATCATATAGTATTGCAATGTCTTCAATAGTGATCATATTAAGATTACAAGTAAAAGGTTATGACTATGATTATGGAGTGGAAATGGAGGAGGGAGAGGAGTTGAGGATATGGTGATGAAGATGGTATCTCCTCTCGTCGGTACGCATGGCTTCAGATGTGTTCTGCAAAATGGCGGACTCCCTTCTATCGGATGCGGATCGATTCTTTATATAGCTCCCTTCATGAAAGTTGTAGGTTTTGACTCGACGAAGCTTTTAAAATGGCATACGGGCAGGGCTTGCTCATACTCATGCTCGTTAAACCTTTTGGATGCCTCCTCTGAGGCTCCTTTGACTTGGGAGTATTGGAAACTCACAATTGTTCATTAATTTCTCTATATTTCCTCTTACAAACGTCCAATTCTGCAAGGAGAAAGATCAAGAAGAAGATTTGTATGTCTATGCAATAATTATTCATTAGTGGCAAGACTAGAGAGATATTTCATCAAATATTTTACAAATATATAGTTCAAACATAGAGATACATGGTTGTATTTTACAACCATTAGGAATTCTAACAATATCTAGCTTAGCTTTTTTTCCTTGAATTTGGACCTAGAAAGATAGATCTGCAAATGTAGTTTTCATATATTTCATCGCAACTTGCCTCTCGGAAGGTGTGGATTTGAGGCATGTATATTATCTTTTTTCGAAATGGTGGAGTAGCACTATGGCATCTACATCAATTTATGTGCACATCATTTTATTACTCAGTTTATTTAGAATAACATTATAATTCATGGATTAGAGAGGGTTAATGCAAAAACCAACCATCAAAACATGACTAATACAACAACAATATAGAAAATAGACATCTGTCAATCTACTAATATGCCGCCAACCAGCCTGCTTGTAGGTATCCTGAGATCATCAATAGCAGGTTGCATCTAGTATCCTTAGGTTTTCATTGATCGTCGCGGAGAAGGAAATCCCAAAGTTGTATCCAATCTGTAGCCATACAAATAACATACAAAAATGGAAACTCTAGGCTTGTTAAAAATGATTTTCTTTCTAAACTTTCAAATAGACCAAGATAAAGCAGAAACACTTATGTGTATTGTAGATTTATTTTTCTTATCAATCCCATTTAGCCAATTCCCAAACATATTTGATATTGGTGGGTGGTGTAATATTGTAAGTGAAGAAAACAATATGACAAATTGATTATGCCAAAGGACAAGACAAAAGAAAATTCTTAATGGTTTCTTGTGCATCACAAAAACAACATTTTGTGCACCCATTCCAATTCCTTTTAGCTATATTATTGTTTGTTAACAAGAATTTTTTATTAAGGAAGCACATAAAATTCTTATTCTTGAAAGGGAATTTAAGCTTCCATAAGTATCTTTTTAGAAATCAATGATGACCGTCCATAAAATCTTTTTGGAGGGGATGAGCTTAGAAAAAACCTATGTGGTTCATCAGGTAAGTTAACTAACTTAAACATCAACACAAGTGTAACCATGCTACCATTTAGTCCCTGTTAGTACCATCCTAAAACCTATGTTTAGAAGTACGTGGGACAAAACTGCATGAACAAAAACATTTTTTCTTGCACTATATTATACAAAGAAACCTATGTTTAGAGGTACCTAGGATAAAACTGCATGAACAAAAACATTTTTCTTGCACTATATTATATGAAAAAGGGTATTGTTGATCAAGAGATGTCTCTCCTAACCAAATATCCTCCTAGAAAAGAGTACATGTGACATTACCTATTTTAAATGACCCCTAGGAAAGAATTATTATTTTACACGCATTAAACCCTTCTAGAAAAGTGAATTAGTAGGTTTTTCCTGAACCTGTGCTAATGCTTTGTTATTAAGATATTTATTATGAAGCAACTTATGCCACACCCCATCCTCAATGAGTAGTTTAAACATCAACTTGCTGAGTAAACATTTATTCTAAAGGGATTTCTATTTTCGTGCCCCTGGTTCGTTATATGTACTCACTTTTTCCCAGCCGCTTAGTTTTTTCTCACTTTTGTCCAGCTCCTTGTCCGAAACTCTCACATCGGTCTGAAATTCGCTCTCCATCGGGTCTCGTTAGTGCACCCTCGCTGTTACGCACTGACAAGTGGGGCCGCATTCAGGTAGGTCCCATAGTGGACCCTCGTTGTTGCGTGATAACAAGTAGGACCCACCCCCGTTGCGTGATGACAGGTGGGGCCATGTTCAGTCGGGTCACGTAGTAGGACCCCCCATGGTGTGGGGCCGGCTTCTTGGGAACGTGTTTTGGGGGATATGGTGTGGGACCATGTGGGACGCGTATGATAGATACGTGCGCCCTGTTGCCTAAATTGGAAGATTTATTTTTTGTTATTTTTATGATTGGTCTTTTTAAGAGCGTCTTTTGCCCTTTATGTCGCTAACAGTTGTTATTTTTGTCCAAAAAGGCAGCGAATCTAGAGGAGCTTCTCTCTTCATTCATGGTTCCTTTTGGCCCTCGTATTTTCCCAATCTGGCAGCAAATCTAACTAGCACCGTAAATATGTAGATGAAGAAACCAGATGTAGATAAAGCAGCTAATAAAGGATTATATAGTACGATACTTAAATCAGGTTCGACAATTAGGCTTCTCAGCAGCAGCAGCTTACAAGTTCAACACAGACAACAAAACAAAAGAAGCTGCTTTACAGCAGCAGCAGCAGCACAGGATCAGTGGCCCCTCATGGCTTGCGCTAGTGATACGTCGGAAACGTATCTATGATTTTTGATGCTCCATGCTTGTTTTGTATCATTTTTCTTATGTTTTGTCTACACTTTGAGGTATTTTTATACACTTTATGGAACTAAACTATTAACAAGATGCCAAAGTGCCAGTTGTCTGTTTTCTTCTGTTTTTGATTCCAGAAAGGCAGAAAATCAATGTTCTCGGAATTGGACGGGACAAAAGCCAAAGTTATTATTTTTCCCGGAGCAACATGGAACCACGAAGCAGATCCGGAGGGGGGCCATAGGGTGGCCACACCCCCCTAGGCACGGGCAAGCCCTGGGGGCGCCCATAGGGGGTATGGACCCCCTGGCTCCCCACCGACCTTACCTCCTGCGCCTATAAGATCCCCCCGATGAGAAAACCCTAAATAATCCATAAGAAATCCAGGAAAACCTCTTCTGCGCCGCCGCCACCGAAGGGGAGATTTGGGGGACATAAATTCTCTATTTCGGCACCCTGCCGGGACGGGAAAGTGCCCCCGGAGCCATCTCCATCGATCTCCATCGCCATAATCATCACCATTGTTGATTCCCATGATGAGGAGGGAGTAGTTCTTCCTCGAGGCTAAGGGCTCTACCGGTAGCTATGTGTTCATCTCTCTCTCTATGCATGATCTTGTGGTCATGAGCTTTGTAATCAAGTAGATCTACCTTGCTACTCAAGTGCTTCATTAGATATCTGCTCTCCCCATGTGTGTGAAAGTGAAAGCATGCACGCCATGTTGGCACTTAGGCTTGAGTCTACATAAATACTCTTTGTGCTTTAATAGATCTATGCTTTTCCCCACGTGTGTGAAAGTGACAGCGAGCATAATGTCTGTTGCAATTTGGCTAGATTGGATATTTGTTATGAGTTATATTTGGAGTTGGATGTCTCTATGAAATTGTGGTGTTTGTTCGAACCATCTAGCGCTCAAGGTGACAGTGTGCGGTTATCTAGATTGGGGAAGGCGGACTTTGAGGTGTGTTTTTATAGCCCTACCTTGGATTAGAGTGTCCAACCGGAGAGTAGTTAAGAGTAGTATCATGAAGAATGGATATTTATATGAGAGAGTGTTCACTAGTGAAAGTATGATCCCTAGGCCTTGTTTCTAAACATTGAAACATCGTTTGCTACTAGATCTATTGCATGTTTGCTTGCTTCCATCTTTGTTCCGTTTGCCGGGGAGGTTTTGGTTCTTTACCTTACCTCACCATCAAGCTCTTTTCTGGCACCGTTACCCCATGTCAACAACAAGTCAGAAGCTATTTTCTGGCACCGTTACCACTTGGATTTCACTATCTCTTCGATGAACTAGTGCACATATACACTTGACAAGTGTATTGGGTGTGTTGGGGACACAAGAGACTTCTTCTATCTTGATTACAAGGTTGCTTGAGAGGGGATACCTTTGACCACTTCCTCCCTGAGTTCGATAAACCTTGGGTGATCCACTTAAGGGAAACTTGCTGCTGTTCTACAAACCTCTGCACTTGGAGGCCCAACAATTGTCTACAAGAATAGAAGTGCGTAGACATCAAGCTCTTTTCTGGCACCGTTGCCGGGGAGGATTTGGCCTTTTACCTTTCCTGCATGTCAAGCTCCATCAAATTCTTTTCTGGAGCCGTTGCCGGGGAGGTAAGGTAAAAGGTACTCACATCCTCCGGCGTGAGTGCTCGAAGTTATTTCCTTTAGATTCTACAATTTTGTCTTTTTGTTTCTTGTTTTCACTAGTTAGGCTTAATGGAAAACAACAACAAAATTAGAGAGCTTTATAGTATTTATCTTGAGTTAGGACATGAAGTGTTTGAAGAGAAAATTAAAAAACCTATGGATCTTTATTTGCATGCTAATAGCAATGTTATTAGTATGAACTCTTTGGACACCATTATTGCTAATGCTATGGAAAAGTCTAAGCTTGGGGAAGCTAGTTTTGATGAAAATGATCTTTTTAGTCCCCCATCTTTAGAGGAGAAATTTTTCTTTGATGATACTTTACCTCCAATATATGATGATTACAATGATGAGTATGATATTTTCAATCCACCTACTATTGAGGAGGAAATTAATTGTGAGTACAATATGCCTCCTATATTTGATGATTATGGTGATGAGAATAATAATGATAGCTATTTTTTTGAATTTGCTCCCACTACAATTAATAAGAATGCCTTTGCTTATGTGGAGAGTAATAATCATTTTATGCATGTGGCTCATGATAAGAATATTTTATGTGATATTTATATTGTTAATTTTATTCATGATGCTACTGAAAGTTATTATGAGAGAGGGAAACATGGTTTTATGTATCTCAAAAATATTAAGTTTCCTCTCTTTATGTTGAAAATCTTGAAGTTGCACTTGTTTTGCTTTCCTATGCTTGTTGCTTTGTGCTTCCATGACTTGTTTCCTTACAAGATTCCTATGCACAGGAAGTGGGTTAGACTTAAATGTGTTTTGAATTTGCTTCTTGATGCTCTCTTTTACTTCAATTGATATTTCTTATGTGAGCATCTTCTCAAACTATCAAGCCTAACTTAAAGGCGTTAAAGAAAAGTACTTGTTGGGAGATAACCCAAGAGTTTTCTTGAGTCTTGGAAGTTATTACTTCAGTAATGACCTCTCCTTATCCTTTTTATTTGCTTTTTGTGCCAAGAATGACCTCTAATAAGAGGGAAGTAAGATTTGGGGAGCCTCTGTAAGTCGGATTGATCTAAAAATTTATGAATAAATCCCCCAGTATGTTAGCTAACTTTTCTTAGTTCAACACTTTTTTATTTGAGCAACAGAAGGTCTTTGAAAAAATCGGTTTCTACCTACTGGTCTGTTTTGACAGATTTCTGCCATTATTTGCATTTGCTTCTTATTGATTCCTTTTTTGAGTTCTCTTTTGGGGAATTGAGCTTTTTGAGGGAGTTGCTACAGCAACATGTGTTTTTAGTGAAAATGTTTGTTGTTCCAAAGCTTTTCCTAAGGTCTAATATCTTTTGAATACACTAATGTTGTTAATGAAGATTGTGTGAAGTTTTGTATGAAGGGAAAAAAATTCAGGTGTAGAGAGAGAATGATGTAACAAGATGAAGAATGGACAAAATCTCAAGCTTGGGGATTCCACCATGGTGTCACCCCAAGAGGTACAAGCGTCAAAGCTTGGGGATGCCCAAGGCATCCCCTTCTTCATCAATAAAAATCTCAGGTCTTTCTAGACACTTCGTTTTTATTGTTTCATGCATTGTTGTGTTGTTATTGGAGCGTCTTAGTTTTTGTTTTTGGTTTTCGTTTTCTTAGTTTGCTTGAGTAAGTTGGTTGGTTACACCACACTTATTTTGGAGAGAGACACACTCTGTTTCCATTGCCTAGAACACTCTAGTTTTCACTCTTATTGTTTTGTGAGTGTTCTCTTTTGCTAGCACTGTGTTTAGCCTTAGTTTTCTTGACCATTTAGCTTATAACTTTTTAGTTATTTTTGTGGATTTGTGAGACAAGATCACTGGTATTTATTGATTATTATCTTTGTGAGTTGTTTGAAATAAGTTATTTGGTGTTGGAAAGAGTAGGAAGCTTCATGCTTACGTGTTACAAAAGGGAGCTTGCATTGACTGTGACTTAGACTTTAGCATGACATGCTAGGTGTTGTTTTGACCTTATGCTTAGTCATTATTGTTGTAGCATGTCTTGTTCAAAACAATTGGGATTGCTTAGTGTGCCTTGAAGAAATTATGGGTTGTTTTAGCATGCAAAATCATAGTATTGTGGTATTCTCCTTTGATGCTTTGCTTGGGTTGACTTGGCACATGCTCACACCATGTTATGACTATGACAAGTCACCATTAGCCTCTATGATCATTTAGTCCTTGACTTGTAGTACCACTCTTTACTTTGATTAGTAATGTTTTGTTGCTCTGCATGATTATGGCCATTATGCTCTCTTAGTTGGTTGCTCCCAGTCTTTTGCTAGCCTCCACTTGTATGAGTAAGTTCTACTCATGCCTCCAACTCCCAAGAAACCAAGTTATTCCAAAGTGCCCACTATAAACTCCTATGCATGGTGTGTTACACCATTCCAAGTATATTCTTGTTTTCAGCTATCTTCCAATTAAAAATATTTTGTTATGTGAAAACTTAGTGATTAAAGCCCTCACGAACTTGACGGAACACTTTATATTCTTTGCCCCTAATAAACTTGAACCATTATGACAAATTTGTTGTATATGCTTGCACTTATAAGTTGGAATTAGCAGAACCGTGCTGTCACGGGGAACGTTTTCAACATTGCACTTGTACTTTGTAGTCAGTTGATATCATGCTCTTTTGTCTATGGATGTCACCGGTGTGAAATAAAGAGGGAACTTGTAAGTCGATGGAGTTTGTATTTTGTGTTAGAGAAATGCCTGGGCCACTAGCCTAAGCCATGCCTAATCATCATGGAAACTTGCAGCATCACCATAGTGAGATATCTATGAAGCATACTCAATAAAAAGCTCTACATATAGTAAATAAAAAGATTGTTGAGATGCTCATTGTTTGCTTGCCTTGTCATTTTGGTTATGGGAAAGCTCCTGTACCATGTGCAAGGGGTACCCCATTGGCGGTTCTCAATGATATGCAAATACTTACAATGACAAGAACTTACCTGTGCCCAAAGTTGAGTATGCATGAGGTGTGGCCCTCATATTCAAGGGACTTGAGATTGCCAACTTATACTTCGTAAAGCATATACTCCACCTTTGCCACTTTAACCTTAATCACATCAAGATGCTTATGATAGGGGCAATGAGGGCTGAAAGCTAACAAGTACCATAATTTTTGGAAGCTCTTTTCGAAACTTATAATCCCTGCTTCCTTTACAAAAAGTCCTTTCTTCCATAATTATTGAGTCTCCACCTTCTACCTTTAGGCACCATCAAGAGAGCATAGTTTTCATCCTGTGTGCAGTGTTCCAACGCTTATTGATTGATGCATATTGTGATATTACTTGTTCTTGTGCTACTTGTTTCTAGTCACCCTTGTGAACTTTGAAGGTGTCCTATGCATCTATTTGCTACTCTATGAGGGACAAGCTGATTGCCACTATGCTATGTTTTCTGTATGTGAAACAAACAAACATTTTTCAATGCATGTTATTCATGATCTTTGTTTGTATCCTTTCATGTTGCATACATAGTTACTATGTCCTATTGTTAGAACTCCATCTTTCATGCTCATGTTTATAGTTCTTTGATCCCAGCTTTCAATGCTTGCAAATGGTTTGATCTTTGTTTTGATGGTGCATTTCGCCTCAAAAATTATTCTTTTTATCACTTACCAACTCGAGGACGAGCATGAGTTAAGCTTGGGGATGCTTGATACGTCGGAAACGTATCTATAATTTTTGATGCTCCATGCTTGTTTTGTATCATTTGTCTTATGTTTTGTCTACACTTTGAGGTATTTTTATACACTTTATGGAAATAACCTATTGACAAGATGCCACAGTGCCAGTTGCCTGTTTTCTTCTTTTTTTGACTCCAGAAAGGCAGAAAATCAATATTCTCGAAATTGGACGGGACAAAAGCCAAAGTTATTATTTTTCTCGGAGCAACACGGAACCATGAAGTAGAGCCAGAGGGAGGCCTGTTGGGAATATGCCCTAGTGGCAATCATGTATGATGATATTTCCCATTGTATTCATAAAGATATTAAGTAGTCCTTGTATAAACATCTGATGTGTATCATTGAATATGTGGTTCGATTGTGGAACTATGCATTCATGTTGTTTGTACTAAATATCCTTGGTCATTGAGGTTGTGCTGGACACACAACTTAGACCAATGTGAAAGTTGGCTTGATGACTCGGTTCCACTTGTCATGGGCATGGAGATGCTATTCCAACTTACGCAGATTCGGCTAAAGAGTTTAGCGAGTCAGATTGACCCATATTGAGGTACAACGAACAAGTTGTCATTTGTATATCTCAATCAATGTAATCCTTAGACCTGAGGTTATTGCATAATCCGAGTTGAGGATCACCGACTTAGGTTCTGTCAAACGCTGATCTGTAACTGGGCAGTTATAAAGGCAGAGTTCGGGTCGACTGAGAATCAAGCTGCGTGATGTGAATAACCAAGATGGGATTTTGCCCCTCCACTTGGAGAGATATTCTCTAGGCCCTCTCGGATGATATGATTCGGAAAGGATGGCCATGCACGACTCGGTTAAGTGTTAACCGAGGCGATCGACTAAGAGTTAGTCGGGTGAATCACTTATCCCGGATCGAGAAGAGAGTCGGACTATTTAAGGGATGACATATATTCGCCTATAGTCTGACAAGGTATATCGTGAGGCAAAAGGGACTCGGACGCAAGTCACATTGGAAATGCAAGTCGTCATGACTCTTTGGTACTTGGGAGTTGGCACGTTCTGCTAGGATCCGCTACCGACTGATCGATTGTGAGTCAGACTCTAATCGTGTCCAAGTAGCCATGAGCCTGCGGGGTCACATAAGAGCAGGAGCAGGTTCGGATCGGATCTGAACCGGAAATATGGATGGGTTGGACCCAAGATGGATTAGGACTAAGTTAGTGAGTTGGACTCACAGTGACTAATATTATATGGGCTTTAGTGAATGGGCTGCGCGAGCAGAGCCCATGTTCACTCCCTATATATAGTGGAGCACCGTAACCCAGAAAGGTTAATCGTTGTTCGGTTAGGTCATTCCATGTGTTGGAACCCTAGCTCCACAGCAGTCCTGCCGCCGTTACGAACCTAGCAGTTCGCCGCCGGTGGTCCTCCTTGCATGTGTG